>OX940801.1:43726683-44340533 GCA_954870605.1 Acer campestre
GACCAAGTTCTTGGAAGAAATTAACATACCGCAGGACATTTTATGACCATGTTGCCTGAGCAAACGAAATTGAAGAGAAATGGAACGGAGGTGGTCATCAACATTATTGTCATCAATGAGACCAGAGACATGGCGATCTTTGTGTATTGTTACTAAGATTTCATCAATCTCGGTTTCAAAATGGTAAGATATGCCCAAGCGTTGGATGGCATCAATCAAGTCCAGTTTCTGTAAAGGCTTGCTGTTGACATCAACCACCATTAGCATTCTTTTAATTTCTTCCTTCAATTCCAGAAGGTTCACATTCACATTATTCACATCAGCTTCCTGAACAACCAAATTGAAGCAATAGAGCAAATTAGTAAATAGTAATGACATGTGACTAGAACATCTTAAAATTTTGCAAAAGCCTATATTGCCATGGACATGAATTCATGTTGTAAAAACGTTTTTACGTAAAATATGATATTATCTGTATTCGGGTCTATTTTGTATACGATTTTATTTAAGGATTTTTACGTGAAGATATAGTAACCAGGGGCGGAGCCCTTCAGGGGCTTACAGCCCACCCAAGTTTTTTGATAAAATATTGAGTGTCGATATTTGCACCCTTGAAAAACTGTATGTGCACCCCTTTTTATACACACACCCCATTAAAAAATTTAAAATGTTTTAACTTGTAAGCACACCCCACATTTTACCAAATATGACATTTTTCTTCATTTTTGAAAAATATTATAAATTAATGATTTATAAAATAGTTAAATAAATTTTTTTTTTAAAAATTTAATACTCATACGGAGATACAAGGAGCCACACCTAAAGCCTCCTCCTAGAATCAAAAATCTGGAGATGGAGCTTTTTTATTTTTATTTTTTTCCTCATATTTTTTTTTTTCCTCTTTAGAAGAACTGTTCTACAATATATATATATATATTCTTATTCTAACTATACAATTTCAGTTGATACAAAATAATTAGTCCATCAATAGCATTAATTGAATCTGTTTATACGTTTAAATTTATAGTCATTTTTTTATATTAGTTTAGTTTATTAATTAACTTCAATTATTTTCTCTTCTTAATTTATTTTTTATTTTATAATATTTGTAATTTAATCACTATTTAAATCTTAATTAATAACAAAAACAGAAGTTTAGTCAAAAAGATAATTTTTTTTACTTGTGTTAAAAAGATAATTATAAAATTTGTTAAAATATTATAAATATTAAATAATTTATTAATATGATGAGAAAGTTATATTTATATTAATCATTTTAAGGGTAATGTTGGAATTTTAAAAATATGTTGATTTGGGGTGTACATACGAATTTTGAGGGGTGTAAATATCGCCACTCTAAAATATTTTAAGTTTTGTTTTATTAACCAAAGTTTGATTTATAGTGTTAAACTTACTAAAGCCCAATAAACAAAACTATAAAAAATATATTTTAAACTTAATAAAGCCCAATAAACAAAACTTTATAAAATATGTCCAACTAACCCAAAAACTTTGTTAAAATAAATCAGGTAAAATGAAAAAAATTAAATTTTTTTTTTTAAAAAAACTTGTCTTGTTTCAGAAATCATCGTTCAATGGGTTCCCAAACCCCTCGCATTTTATTTATTTTCCACTTTCCCAAATCTCAAACTCTATCTTCTCCGAGTCCTCTCTTCTCTTAAATCTCTCAATTTGAAAGTAAATTCTCTTAGCTTTAATCTTTTTTATTTATTTACTTAGAATGAATTTGATTTTAGGTTTTGTATATTAATGTGTCTTCTTATGGAATAGCAAAGTCAGGAAAGAGAAGAAAAATCTTTGGAAAGCTAAGGTTTATTTTACTTTTGGGGATTTGAAAAGAAAAATATAGATTGAAATTTTTTATTTTGTGTTACCATTATCTCTTATTAGGTATATGATATATCCTTGATTTTTTTAATTTTTTTTTATTATAAATTTTCTCTTGTATCGTTTTGATTTGATTATTACAAAGAAATTTTTTGTTTATTAGTTAGTTCAAAATTTTAGGATTTTTAAATAAGAAAAACAAATAGATTAGCCCACCCCGAATTTTTTTTTTCCAGCTATTCCCCTGATAGTAACGTAAATATTTTTTGCTTCAAATTGTATGCATGCATGGAATATTAAATGTCAATTAAACTAGAAACTTTTTAAGATGAGAATTTTTACCAAGGAGGCACCACTAGCATAAGAGAGGAAATAATCCCCCCAAATGCTAGGATGAAAATTTGCCGAGCGGCGATTGCAGTCTTCATTTGGGACAGAAGAAGCACCTGCTGAGACTTGAAGAGACATTGTTTTTTATGTAGTTGGAGAACAGTATATTATAAGTAGCTTCTTCGATCTTGTGCTTTGCTTTTGGCTTGTGTTTGTGTGAGTCATATAGTGTGGTTTTGCTCGGGTATTTATAGCATCAAGTACATGGCGTAACTAGGATTAAACATTAGGGTAGGCTAGACTTTTTTTTTTTTTTTTAACCTCTTATTAATTATAAATAAATATACACCTAGTCAATAGGACATATCGCAGCTTTAATCACGTTGGGACAATTTACGATATTCGTTCCCATTTGTTTTCTTTTCAAAAAATGTCGGTTGTCTACTGTACAAGAGCTCAGAACAGTTTTGCGGATTCGTTGCGAAAAAAGCCTCTAACTTGGAGGGAGATATGCTCGATTGGAGTCTGTAGCTTGGTGTTCTGTCTGCGTTTTCTCTGTTTTGCAGTCATTGCTTGTGTGTAGCTGTTTCGTTTTTTTCTTTTTTTGGTCTTTGGTCTTGTGGCTTCTCTTTGTTTCCCTGTTTGGGCGTGTTGTTTCTTGCCTTTGTGGATCCTTAATAAAATCCTGTTTTTTTTTTTTTTTTTTTTTTTTTTTTTTTTTTTTTTTTTTAATATAAAACAAAGAGAGGACATATTATTGAGGTTTACCCAACAAATATATATTCTAAATAAATACATTAACAAAATTAATACAAAAAAAGTAAAGTAAAAACAAATTATAAAATAAACATGAAATGCAAATACAATTAAATACCAATTAAGTTGTATTCAATGATCTTTCAAAAACAATACACAAAAATAAGTTATTAAAATAATCTTTATTTTATTACCTTCTATACATGTCAAGAAAATAGAAACGCTTATATTATTATTTACTAGCAAATATAGAAGAAAAAGAATAATTAAAAAACTAATGCTAGGCAACCGAAAAAAGTAGCCCAAAAAATCAACTCAAATGATGTAACAATTCATTAACCATATCATCATATGATTTGTGTGGTAATTATTAATGTTAAATTTGGATTAATTATTTGGGTTGTATAGTATTACACTAGTACTCTAATTTAAAACCTAAAAAGTATGCTTATAAATTTCAATCAAAACAACAAGAAATTCATTGAACAATATTGTTAGTTTGTAAATTTAAAATTAGATTAACTGATAATTAGATTATTCCTAAAATTTTATAAACTAAAAGTTATAGGAATCCTAAAATTTCAATATAAAATAAAATGTTTAAATTCATAATATTCATAAAACATAATTTATTAGAAGATCAATTGTTGGTGTTAATAAAGAAATTGAACCAAATTTAAGTAAATCTAGGTAAGAATGAAAGAAAATAATTATTGAAGAAATAAAATTAAAATAAAATAAGTCACACTTCCTCGTGATTCGTAAAGAAAGTATGTAAAAGTACAATATATAAATACCTCCTACAAGCTACATTACACATAGCCCTACTACTAGTAGTACTGCACATCTTCTTTTGTTATTAGGAAATATATTCATTATCAATTTATATTTTTTTAACTTACCAATTTTTTTAGAATGGTTAAGGTGGGCTTGAGCCCACCCTAGCCCCAATGATGGTCCGTCCCTGCCCATAAAATATCTCTTGATAATTAGATTATTTAGAATAATATTGTTTGATGCATCATGCATGCAATTCGTGGGGTTATATATATATATATATACAGATTTTCTATTATCAATTCGTCATGATAATAAATATATTAAGACAAAGAATGTGAATTACTAGATTTACATACTTTGACTCAAAGTATATGCACTTGTCAAATCTTTTCCATAATTCGTGATCCACATTTTTCGTCATGATATCTTTATTGTCAAGACGAACTGATAATAGAAAGACGGTATATATATATATATATAAATATATTTATATTTATATACATGGACATAACCAGGATTACACACTAGGAGAGGCTAGACTTTTTTTTTTTTTTTTTTTTTTTTTTTTTTTTTTTTAAGTTATAAATAAATATACTCCTAGTCAATAGGACATATTAGCGAGGCTTACCCAATAAATATATATATTCTAAATAAATACATTAACAAAATTAATACAAAAAAAGTAAAGTAAAAACAAATTATAAAATAAATATGAAATGCAAATACAATCAAATACTAATTAAATTGTATTCAATGATTTTTCAAAAACAATACACAAAAATAAGTTATTAAAATAATCCTTATTTTATTACCTTCTACATGTCAAGAAAATAGAAACACTTATATTATTATTTACTAGCAAATATAGAAGAAAAATAATAATTAGAAAACTAATGCTAAGCAACAAAAAAAAGTAGCCTAAAAAATCAACTCAAATGATGTGACAAGTATTTTATTCATTAACCATATCATCCTATGATTTGTGTAGTAATTATTTGTGTTGAATTTGGATTAATTATTTGGGTTGCATGGTGTTACACTAGTACTCTAATTTAAAACCTAAAAAGTATGCTTCTAAATTTCAATCAAAACAACAAGAAATTCTTGAACAATATTGTTAGTTTGTAAATTTAAAATTAGATTAATTGATAATTAGATTATTCTTAAAATTTTATAAACAAAAAGTTATAGTAATCCTAAAATTTCAATATAAAATAAAATGTTTAAATTCATAATATTCATAAAATCATAACATATTAGAAGATCAATTGTTGGTGTTAAAAAAGAAATTGAACCAAATTCAAGTAAAACTAGGAAAGAATGAAAGAAAATAATTATTGAAGAAATAAAATTAAAATAAAATAAGTCACACTATCTCGTGATTCGTAAAGAAAGTATGTAAAAGCACAATATATAAATACCTCCTACAAGTTACATTACGAATAGCCCTACTACTGGTAGTATTGCTCGTCTTCTTTTGAGATTAGGAAATATATTCATTATTAATTTTTATTTTTTTAACTTACCAATTTTTCTAGAATGGTTAGGGTGGGCTCAACCCACCCTAGCCCCAATGATGGTCCGTCCCTGCCTATAAAATATCTCTCGATAATTAGATTATTTAGAATAATATTGTTTGATGCTTCATGCATGCAATTCGTGGGATTATGTAAATATATATGCATATATATATATATATATATTTTCTATTGTTAGTTCGTCCTGACAATAAATATATCAGGATGAAGAATGTGAACCACTAGATTTACATACTTTGAGTCAAAGTGTATGCACTTGTCAAAACTTTTCCATAATATGTGGTCCACATTTTTTGTCATAATATCTTTATTGTCAAGACGAACTGATAATAGAAAGATAATATATATATATTTATATTTATATACATGGACGTAACCAGAATTAAACATTAGGGTAGGTTAGACTTTTTTTTTATTTTTTTTTTATTTTACTTTTATTAATTATAAATAAATATACACCTAGTCAATAGGACATATTAGCGAGGTTTACCCAATGAATATATATTCTAAATAAATACATTAACAAAATTAATGCAAAAAAATTAAAGTAAAAACAAATTATAAAATAAATATGATATGCAAATACAATCAAATACCAATTAAGTTGTATTTAACGATTTTTCAAAAACAATACAAAAATAAGTTATTACAATAATACTTATTTTATTACCTTCTATACATGTCAACAAATTAGAAACACTTATATTATTATTTACTAGCAAATATAGAATAAGTGACACCACCCTTGTGATTCATAAAGAAAGTATGTAAAAGCACAATATATAAATACCTTCTACAAGCTACATTACGCATAGCCCTACTACTAGTAGTACTGCACGTCTTCTTTTGTTATTAGGAAATATATTAATTATTAATTTTTATTTTTTTAACTTATCTAGCCCCAATGATGGTCCGTCCCTGCTTATAAAATATCTCTCGATAATTAGATTATTTATAATAATATTGTTTGATGCATCATGCATGCAATTCATGGGATTATGTATATATATATACAGATTTTCTATTACCAGTTTGTCATGACAATAAATATATCAAGACGAAGAATGTGGATTACTAGATTTACATACTTTGACTCAAAGTGTATGCATTTGTCAAAACTTCTCCATAATCTGTGGTATGCGTTTACTTGTCCTGTTATTTTTATTGTTAGGACGAACTAATAACAGAAAGACTATATATATATATATATATGGACGTAACCAGGATTAAACACTAGGGTAAGCTAGACTGTTTGTTTGTTTGTATTTTTTTTTTTTTACATTTTATTAATTATAAATAAATATACACCTAGTTAATAGGACATATTAGCGAGGCTTACCTAATAAATATATATTCTAAATAAATACATTAACAAAATTAATACAAAAAAAGTAAAGTAAAAAAAAATTATAAAATAAATATGAAATGCAAATACAATCAAATACCTTTAAGTTGCATTTAACGATTTTTCAAAAACAATACAAAAATAAGTTATTAAAATAATCCTTATTTTATTACCTTCTATACATGTCAACAAATTAGAAACGCTTATATTATTATTTACTAGCAAATATAGAAGAAAAAGAATAATTAAAAAACTAATGCTTGGCAACAAAAAAAATTAGCCCAAAAAATCAACTCAAATGATGTGACAAGTGTTTTATTCATTAACCATATCATCCCATGATTTGTGTGGTAATTATTTGTGGTAAATTTGGATTAATTATTTGGGTTGTATAGTATTACACTAGTACTCTAATTAAAAACCTAAAAAGTATGCTTCTAAATTTCAATCAAAACAACAAGAAATTCTTGAACAATATTGTTAGTTTGTAAATTTAAAATTAGATTAACTGATAATTAGATTATTCTTAAAATTTTATAAACTAAAAGTTATAGTAATCCTAAAATTTCAATATAAAATAAAATGTTTAAATTCATAATATTCATAAAAACATAACTTATTAGAAGATCTATTGTTGGTGTTGATAAAGAAATTGAACCAAATTTAAGTAAATCTAAGAAAGAATGAAAGAAAATAATTATTGAAGAAATAAAATTAAAATAAAATAAGTGACACCACTCTCGTGATTCATAAAGAAAGTATGTAAAAGCACAATATATAAATACCTCCTACAAGCTACATTACGCATAGCCCTACTACTAGTAGTACTGCACGTCTTCTTTTGTTATTAGGAAATATATTAATTATTAATTTTTATATTTTTAACTTATCTAGCCCCAATGATGGTCCGTCCCTGCCAATAAAATATCTCTCGATAATTAGATTATTTATAATAATATTGTTTGGTGCATCATGCATGCAATTCATGGGATTATGTACATATATATATATTTTCTATTATCAGTTTGTCAAGACAATAAATATATTATGACGAAGAATGTGGACCATTAGATTTACATACTTTGACTCAAAGTATATGCACTTGTCAAAATTTCTCCATAATCTGTGTTCCACATTCTTCGTTCTTATATCTTTATTGTTAGGACGAACTGATAATAGAAAGACTATATATATATATATATGGAATGTAACCAAGATTAAACACTAGGGTAAGCTAGACTGTTTGTTTTTTTTTTGTTTTGTTTTGTTTTGTTTTGTTTTTTTTATTAATTTTATTAATTATAAATAAATATACACCTAGTCAATAGGACATATTAGTGATGCTTACCCAATAAATATATATTCTAAATAAATACATTAACAAAATTAATTCAGAAAAAGTAAAGTAAAAACAAATTATAAAATAAATATGAAATGCAAATACAATCAAATACCAATTAAGTTGTATTCAACGATTTTTCAAAAACAATACACAAAAAATAAGTTATTAAAATAATCCTTATTTTATTACCTTCTATACATGTCAATAAAATAGAAACACTTATATTATTATTTACTAGCAAATATAGATGAAAAAGAATAATTAAAAAACTAATGCTAGGCAACCAAAATAAGTAGCCCAAAAAATCAATTCAAATGATGTGACAAGTGTTTTATTCATTAACCATATCATCCCGTGATTTGTATGATAATTATTTGTGTTTAATTTGGATTAATTATTTGGGTTGTATAGTATTACATTAGTACTCTAATTAAAAACCTAAAAAGTATGCTTCTAAAATTCAATCAAAACAACAAGAAATTCATTGAACAATATTGTTAGTTTGTAAATTTAAAATTAGATTAATTGATAATTAGATTATTCCTAAAATTTTATAGACTAAAAGTTATAGTAATCCTAAAATTTTAATATAAAATAAAATGTTTAAATTCATAATATTCATAAAAACATAATTTATTAGAATATCAATTGTTGGTGTTAATAAAGAAATTGAACCAAATTTAAGTAAATATAAGAAAGAATGAAATAAAATAATTATTGAAGAAATAAAATTAAAATAAAATAAGTGACACCACCCTCGTGATTCATAAAGAAAGTATGTAAAAGCACAATATATAAATACCTTCTACAAGCTACATTACGCATAGCCCTACTACTAGTAGTACTGCACGTCTTCTTTTGTTATTAGGAAATATATTAATTATTAATTTTTATTTTTTTAACTTATCTAGCCCCAATGATGGTCCGTCCCTGCTTATAAAATATCTCTCGATAATTAGATTATTTATAATAATATTGTTTGATGCATCATGCATGCAATTCATGGGATTATGTATTTATATATATATATATACAGATTTTCTATTATCAGTTTATCATGACAATAAATATATCAGGACGAAGAATGTGAATTACTAAATTTACATACTTTGACTCAAAGTGTATGCACTTGTCAAAATTTCTCCATAATCTGTGGTCCACGTTCTTTGTCCTGTTATTTTTATTGTTATGACGAACTAATAACAGAAAGACTATATATATGGATGTAACCAGGATTAAACACTAGGGTAAGCTAGACTGTTTGTTTGTTTGTATTTTTTTTTTTTTTTTTACATTTTATTAATTATAAATAAATATACACCTAGTCAATAGGACATATTAGTGATGCTTACCCAATAAATATATATTCTAAATAAATACATTAACAAAATTAATACAAAAAAATTAAAGCAAAAACAAATTATAAAATAAATATGAAATGCAAATACAATCAAATACCAATTAAGTTGAATTCAACGATTTTTCAAAAACAATACACAAAAATAAGTTATTAAAATAATCCTTATTTTATTACCTTCTATACATGTCAAGAAAATAGAAACGCTTATATTATTATTTACTAGCAAATATAGAAGAATAAGAATAATTTAAAAACTAATGCTAGGCAACCAAAAAAATTAGCCCAAAAAATCAACTCAAATGATGTGACAAGTGTTTTATTCATTAACCATATCATCCCATGATTTGTGTGGTAATTATTTGTGTTAAATTGGATTAATTATTTGGGTTGTATAGTATTACACTAGTACTCTAATTAAAAACCGAAAAAGTATGCTTCTAAGTTTCAATCAAAACATCAAGAAATTCATTGAACAATATCGTTAGTTTGTAAATTTAAAATTAGATTAATTAATAATAAGATTATTCCTAAAATTTTATAAACAAAAAGTTATAGTAATCCTAAAATTTCAATATAAAGTAAAATGTTTAAATTCATAATATTCATAAAAACATAACTTATTAGAAGATCAGGTGTTGATGTTAATAAAGAAATTGAACCAAATTTAAGTAAATCTAAGAAAGAATGAAAGAAAATAATTATTGAAGAAATAAAATTAAAATAAAATAAGTGACACCACCCTCGTGATTCATAAAGAAAGTATGTAAAAGCACAATATATAAATACCTTCTTCAAGCTACGTTACTCATAGCCCTACTACTAGTAGTACTCACTACAAGATTTTTAGTCTTTCCAGACAAAACTTTAGGAGACAACGCAAGTTTTGTCTAGAAAGATAACTTTTCTAGACAAAACAAGTTTCGTCGGGAAAGGTTACTTTTCCCCACAAAACTCAAAATTCGTCTGGAAAGGTTACCTTTCCCCACAAATCTCAAGATTTATCGGCTAAAGGTACATAAATTTTCCTAACCTTTCCCCACAAAACTATTTTCGTCGGGAAAGCTTATCTTTCCCCACACATATCATAATTCGTCGGCTAAGGGTACAAAATTTTTCCCAACCTTTCCCCACAAAATTTGGCGGATTCGCTGGCGAAGAGAGGGTCTGCTTCGTCTGAGGATATTTTGATGTGGGATATTGGTTAATTGGTTTATTGGTTGTTTCGGTGGCTTCTTCTGGGTTGTGTGGTTTCGCTGCTTCCTGGCTGTTGTCTGTCGTGGGTGTCCTCTGTTTTTTCTCTGTTTGTGGTGCCTTGTCTGTTCCCTTGTTGGAAGGGTTGTGGCTTTTCCTTGTGTTGTTTTGGCTCTTTCTGTTTTTGTTTTCTGGTGTTTGGCGCCTGGGCTGTGGGCTGCCTTTCCTCTTTGTGTGTTGTGTGTGTTCCTTTTTGCCTTTTGACTTTATAAAGTGCTGTTCAAAAAAAAAATACCCCTCTTATTGAAAGATTATGAAGGTATTTAATCTAAAGCAATAAGTGTTTGATAAAATGAAAAGCAAAATGTAAGAGAAATTCTAGAGATAATTCGTGACTCCATTAATGGAAATTAAGAAGGTCATAAAAGTAGGAGGTTCAGGTGGCCGTCATCATCATCGTCGTCCTCTATGAACAAAGAAGAAGGTCAATGCATGCACCGCCTCAACAGAGAGAAGGCTTGATCGAACGTTTTGTATGATTTAATGTCTAAGACCAAAAATCAATGTTACTATTTAAATTAGTTCAATATTGTATAATACAATCCAGTCCGATCATTTACCAGGGCAATCTTGAGCCTCTAACAGCTACATCAAGAAGCCTTTTTCAAGTTCAAATTAACTAGCTAGGAGTCTACCCACTATGTATAAGATATATGAATAGGACATGACACAGAAGGGTTAAAAAAAAGCACAAAATTAGACCGATACAGTTTTAGAAATGATTACTAGAAATACGTGGCAATGGATTGGAGTGTGATCCGATACAGTTTTAGTGTTGATTTTTATTTTTGTGCAAAACTAACTTCTTGTACTGTTAGGTTTTAATATTTAATATGTTTATATATATATATATATATTTCAGAATTGATTTATATATTAATGATGGACGTGTTCACTAATTCATCAGGAATCCTAACGAGAGAAAGGGAACTTAGGTTCTTTTATTTTATTTTATTTTATTTATAAAAAAAACTTATATTTTAATGGTCTTAAGTAACAAGTCTTAATCGATAAGGTAGGTAACATTTTCATTTTTCATTTTCTATTTTATGCATGAGCAATTCTAATTGAAAATGAGAAATTGAATTCTATATTTAACGATAAGAAAACATGTCTGGTAACAATTATTGAAAACATTATTCCGAAATGGAAAACATTAAAAACACTCACTATAACAAATATTGCATATAATAGCATGCGATAAATGCTATCAAATGGCTTTGATAACATTTATGAAAAAATCATGACAGTCTGTGTGATTAAAAGTCTTTGCTTATCATAGCATTCTTCACATGCTATAAATGGTTTTCTCAAATGCTATAAAATCTACTTTAATAGCATTACAATACACTGTATTATAGCATTTAATAAATGCTATTATTTGTCCCATAATTTACAAACAAAAAAAAAAAAAAAAAAAATTCTATTTTGTAATTATTATTTAAATTCATAAAAGTGATGTATAAAACAAAATTAACTCCAAACTTTTCATTGATAATCAAAATAATTATATAATTCAACACAACTATAATCTTTCATATACATCACTTATCCAAAATTTACATGGTCCAATATGTTTTTGTGTATAAGTTTGCTTTATACAAAAATTAATAATTACATAAACAACTAGTTCGGTAATGTTGTAGTAATCTTTATGTTGTCACTTACCTGCAAAAAAGTAAAGTAAAGTTATTACTTGTTTATAACAAAAAGAAAAGGAATAAACATATATAATTATAAATTTTATTCTCACTCATATACAGTTTATATGTTTGTTTTCCTAAATCAATGAAATGAATTTTCTTAATTTTTTTTTTTGAAAAGGCCATATATTAAAAGAGAATAGTCCCGCAGCGGGACAACAAACCAACAACAAGAGCTAGCGCAAAGCAGGGAAAAACAGAAAAATGTAACAATGAAATGATTTTATCAAATAACTAATTAATTAATGTCAAATATCCCATCAAAGTAAGCATATACATCTATATGTATAGGCATTTTCTCAAACAACTTAAGTGGCTAAGTGCACTAAGGTAATCAACTTAAGTAAGCCTTGCAAACACCTTTTAGTATACGGTAAAAAAACAGTCAATTTATTGCCAAGAAACTTAAAACTTCAAGCTATTATTTATCACACATTTCATCAAACACCTTATATGCATAATAAGTTGATCCCTTAACAATCATATGTAGACAAATACTACTGCAACAAGTTAATAAATTAAGAAAACCGTAAGATAAAACAAACGGGTAATTAACAAAAATGACAAATAGATATAAAAATTATAACCTACCAAATCTTCACTTTGTTCATAAAAATTCTTAAAGAACTTTTGAAATGGTAAAAAAAAAAAAAAAAAAAAAAAAAAACCTGAAAATCAAGAAAACAAAAGATGAAATATGATTTTTAAAACACAAGGAACGAATTTATATAAAAACTCATACCTCTCAACCCTAGTGAACAGAGATCCATCGAATAACGCACTTGGAAATTGAACAAAACACGAGTTTTTATTTCCTAATTGTCAAATAGTGATAATGAAACCTAAATATAATTAACAGAAAAAAAAAACCTAATTATAATTACTAGAACATTATTCTAGTGAACTTAAAACCAACATCGTAATCTAATTATACATAAACTAACGTTGATATAAAAAAAACCCAATTATTGAATAATAATAAAAATACCTGGAAGCCCTTGTCAATTGAATACAGAAAAAAAAAAAAAAAAAAAGTTGTTAATGTTGGATTGTAGGAGTCCTCAGATCATGGAGTACCAAAAATCTAATTTGATGAATGGAGAAATAAGTGGGTTATGGTCAACTCTTGAGTTGTGGGGAAAAGATTAGGTAGAAGATTTCAAAACCCTAGTTTTTTTTTTTTTTTTTTTTTTTTTTTTTTTTTAAAATTATTATTATTACTATTATTTAAAGAAAAAAAAAGTTTAAATAGAGGAATAAATGTTTTGCGGTGGGAATGAAATTTTTTGTTCCCGCCTTCTAAGAGTGCTCTTATATAAAATAGTCGATTAATTTATTTAAAATAATTATATAATATATAATTATATTATAGCATTTTAAATATGCTATGACAAAAAAGATGAAGTAATTAATAATATATAATTAGAAGATATATTATAGCATTCATAAATATGCTATTTAATTATAAATAAACGTAACGTAAAGTAAAAAGTTACAACTTAAAATACATATCATAGCATTCTTTTATTTAATGCTATCAAAGGGATACATTTGATAGCACTCTCTTAAGAATGCTATCAATTAATGCTATAAAATGAGATATTTGTTGTAGTGACTACTTGTATCATATTGTAAAAAAAAAAAAAGAAAAAAAGAAAAGAAAAAGAAATTAAATATCATAATAACTGGCCAATCAAAATATATACTCCTATTCTATTTTATGTTTATTGTCATTTTCTACTCCTATTTGTAAATAAATAATTGTACTGCATGCTCTCTCTCTCTTCATCCTTTGGTGACGCAACATTGTTTACGTCATTCAAAATGTATTCTAAAACAAATAAGTTGCTTAAAGTTTGATGAACGGACTGTATGGAATTATTTTATAAAACCGGACTAAATTAATATTATATTGTATTTGAAAAAACTTATAATTTAAATATGTATAATAATATTTTATTTGTAATGTTTTTAATGAAATAAATAGTTTAATCATATATTATTTAATTGGTATTAATTAATATGACATTGTTTTTAATGAGTAGAAGAGGAGGAAAGTTAAATATAACATGTTTTTCTTTCTTTTATGGCTTTATATTCTGTTGTCAGGGACTCTCTGCTCTCTATCTTCGTCAACCCTGCTTTCATCACCATAAAACCAGACTCCTCCTCTCCAAGCTTATTATGGTATTGAACTACTCAAATAAAAGCGTTTGTTTCGTGGTTGGTGTAAAATAAATACTCAATTCTGTAAAAAACTGGTCGATGTATGTAAGAGGCCGCCATCCAAGAGGTATTGTCACACAACTTGAATTCACAATTTCACGGTATTAATATAATGGACATCTTATTGGACCAACTCCATCTCCACATTTGAATGGTTTTAGTTATAAGAAATTTCAGATATAAATAATATTGCAAAATTAATTGTCACATATAATGTAAACATACCTATAAATTAAGAAGTGTACGTCGTTGCTGGTAGTGCACCTCCCTTCCACCGTAAGTGGTGAGAGATTCAAACCCCACCATACGCATTTTACGAGTATGTGTGAGGAGTTTTCTTCCCAGATTGTAGAAATAGTTATCTCCCGTTATGGAAGTATATATACGGACTGTATATGTATTAAATGATCTCGGCATGATCCTAGATATACGGACCGTATATGTATTAAATGATCTCGACATGATCCCGATAATCCTATCGTAATAGTCAGTGTAACATTTCAACATATACACACACATTCCAAAAAAAAAAAAAAAGGGCACGTCGCTGCTAATTAATGGACACTTTTTCCGCTTCTTGTCTTTTTGCGAAAATTGTATGGAGATGAAAATTTCCCCATGTTACCCTCAATAAATAGATATATTTTTTTTTTTTATCTGTATTTACTGACAGTGAAAGATCTCATATTTAACCAATCATGTATTGGTATGAGTGGTTCGGCACTCTCATCCCTTAAGCAAGGTCGTGGGTTCAACCCTTTTGTGAACGGAGCTGCACATATTGGGAGCACTTCACCCCTTAGTGGGCCAACCCGGTGCGAGTCCGGATTAGTCGGGGTGTGGTTTGAGCTGATTGTACCGTATGGTGGATCCGTCCCACCTGGAAACCGGATGGTGTAAACCAAAAAAAAAAGATCTCATGTTTATGTAATGCTTGCACAGAATTTCTTGTGTTCACACTTCAGATTAGTGGACGGTGGTGATCAAGGACAATCACCTTGTGTAAAAACAAAATTAATGCTAGACTTCCCAACAAATTTCATATATTCTTTCTTAAATAATGTTGGCATGTGAGGTATCAATATCACATTACTCACAACATAATATCATGATTTACAAGATGTTGACACATCACATGCCAATATCATTTGGAAACAAATTTGGGAAATATTTTGGAAAACCTAGTATGTGCATCTGTATTCTATAATCTTGATGTGCCATATTTAAATTTCCTTTAACAATACATTTGAGTTATAAAATATTAAAGCATGTATACTTATATAGTATGTGCATCTGTATTTTATAATCTTGTTGCATATTTAATTTAAATTTCCTTTTTAAATAATTGAGTTATAAAAATTTTATAATATAATTATGTGAGGTTGATTCAAGAGAAGAGAAAAAAATAATAATTATATTATGAAGCCTTTGAATGAACCGATCAATTTCATATAAGTGTCTTGTTAATATTTACCCTTAAGACAAAAATTAACAACAAAAAATTGAAACATTTTAAGTTCTAGCGCGAATAAAACTTTTATTTTCTCGAAACATAAATTCTTGTAAAGTTTTTCTTTTATTTTCAGTCTTCAATCAAAGTCATTGTTATAATTGCAATAAATTTTCTACTCTATCAGTCCTAAATCTGTGTAAAGTTTGTCTTTATTTGAAGACTTACCCACATGGACGCATTACCAAACACATTGTGTACTAAAGTTCCTTTTTTTTTTTTTTTTTTTTTTTTTTTTTTTTTTGAAGTAAACATCATGTACCAAAGTTAAATTGGGTTTAAAATAAAATAATTTTTCTGGCATTTACCTTTCTACTATTTATTTGAAATATTTCAAAATCACTAATTTGTATTATTAGCACTTCAATGCCACTTTTGATCAAATTGCCTTATAATTTGTTTTCCTTCCAAACCTTCAAAACCAACATATAAAGAAATATGGAGAGAGAAAGCGGATCATGATTCAATTAATTTTTTTATTTAGAACGGTCTTGATTTTTTAACAAATATTTTGGGTTGTGTAGCATAATTGATATTACACAGAAGACATGTGCTTGAACTCATGGTTAACTCGGAAGAAGAATCATAAACCAATTTTGATGTAGATGACGATTTCTTGGAATGATAAATTATGGATGGAAACAACATCGTATTATGGCTCCAAAATCTGAATTAGATAATAAAGCTTGTGGGTTAGAGCTTCATGAATATAAATATCATATGTGGTGTGCAGGGACATACCCATGATTTTTTATTAGGGTGGATTAAAACAAAACTATATATATATAAACTTTCAATAAGAAAACATTGTTTTTATTCCACTCTCACTCGAAGAAGATAAACAAAACACAAGCTCTAACTTGTTAATTAGAAAAATTTAAGAAAAATATATGAATTAAAATAACCGAATATAAATAATAGATTAAGAGTAATTCTATAAAATCAAAATAATTAATTCAAAATTCAACCCGATGTTTCAATTGAGTTGTTAGGTTGAAAAAAAATTATTAATCGAAGAGAGAATTGATTTGAAATGTGTGATTGAGAGAGAGAGAAAGAATTAATTAATTGGGATATTGGACTTGATTGATTGAAGAGAGAGAGAGAGAGAGAGAGAGAGAGAGTGTGTTGAGACTTGGGACGTGAGTGGGTGAGAGATAGAGTGTGGGTGATTTGCCATGTTGGGACGTGAGAGAGGTGAGATTAATAATTTTAAAAAAAATTTATTTATTATTATTTTTTTTATAAGATGTTGACCCGGCTACAGCCAAGGTCAGGCCCCATTAAGGTCCGCCCCTGGTGGTGTGTTACGTCGATTCAAACTTAAAATATTATCAGATTGAATAAGCGTCATTTGACAATTACCAGCAAGCCATGAAATTAAAAGTTTATATACTAGTGCAAGACCTTAATCGTTAGCAAGATTATTCGATACCTAATTTATGCTCCTTTAATTATCTCATATGGTCGATAAAAAAAAAAAATTATCTCATATGGAATCATGTAAGACTCGATAAAAAAAAAATTATCTCATATGGAATCATGTAAGACTATATTTTTGTATATATAAAATTATAGTGGTTTTTTTTTTTTTTTTTTTCTTTTTTCAGTTATCCTCAAAATATATATAACTATTTCAAAATTTTATAAATTTAATTGTGGAGGAGAGAGTTCTTGGATATCCTGAAGATTTTATGGTTTTAGAGAGTGATTTGATAGCAGTTTTTGAGTGGTCATCGTTCCCCCAGTACTCCAACGGTTTTTGACGTTGAGAATCATGACTTCATGAGGAATAACAAAGGGCAAATTGCACTGAATCCCTTGAGATTTGGACAAGTTATACTTAGCTGGAAAAGTTTTGTTATTATACACTAACACCCCCAAGACTTAAATTTGACTTTCAAAATACCTAAAATGCCCCTAGTTATATTATTTTGTACCTTTTAATTTTTTTTTTTTTTTTTTTTTAACTTTTAACCAAAAACTTTATAAACTTTAATAAAATAAAAATATTAAATAAAAGATATGATTCTTTAAATAAATTAACGGTTTACAATTTTTTGTAAATAGTTTAAAATAAATAAATAAATAAATACTTTTAAAATAAATAAATAAATAAATAGTTTTAAAAAATCAAATAAATAAATAGTTTAAAAAAATCAAATAAATAAATAGTTTAAAAAAATCAAATAAATAAATAGTTTTTAAAAATTAAATAAATAAAGGGTTTAAAAAAATGAAAAAAAAAAAAATGAAAAACATTAAATTTTTTAAGGATATACATTAATTGGGACAAAAAAAGATCTAAATATCCAAACCTTTATGGTAAGGATGATGGTGAAAGAAGCTTTAAGGTTCCCAACACTGGGAGTCTTCTTGCCTTCTTCAATCACTTCCTTCAGTGTTGGGAACCTTGAACATTCTCTCATCATCATCCTTATCGTAAAAGTTTAGATATTTAGAGTTTTTCTTGCCCCTATTAATGGATATCCTTAAAAAAAAAAAAAAATTAATGTTTTCAATTTTTTCATTTATTTATTTCTTTAATTTTTTAAACTATTTATTTATTTATTTAATTTTTAAAAACTATTTATTTATTTAATGAATCATATCTTTTATTTAATTTTTTTTTATTGTATTAAAGTTTATAAAGTTTTTGGTTAAAAGGTAAAAAAAAAGTATAAAATAATATAACTAGGGGCATTTTAAGCATTTTAAAATTCAAATTTAAGTCTTGGGGGTGTTAATGTATCATAACAAAAAATTTCCAGCTAAGTGTAACTTGTCCAAACCTCTAGGGGTTCAGTGCAATTTGCCCAATAACAAATACCATTAATTATTGGTGCAACTGTAAGATAGAAAGGTGTTAGTGCATGCATGGAGAGAGGTAGAGAGACTTTTCACCGAAAGAGACGACACTTTTTATGGGGGAAATTGCAAAAAATAGCCCTATAAAATTATTGAATTTTGTTTGTAGCCACATGCATTAGTATTCATGTTTTGTAATATGAAATTACCAAATTGCGCCCATATGAAAATCTAGCCCTATCACTGTTGGGGTTAGAGAGAGAAAACATAGAGTAAGAGAGAGGAGAAGTTATTTCACGTTGAGTCGACCAAGTCAAGCCAAGGGGTGGTTTTGTAATTGTTTAGTTATGTGATTTGATAGTAGAGAACACTCATTTAACCTGACAATATGTTAGGTTCGAATCGTTATACCCGCAAGTGATATATTAAAAAAATATCATGAAAACTAGGAAAAAAAATTAATGTTTAGTTATGTTGTTAGGGGTTTTCTCCCACATCTATTAAAGTCAAGATTAATCTGTGTATAAAATAAAAAACCAGCCTCAACCCTACGACTACAAGACCCCCTTTTAGGGACAAAACCATAAGACTCAATAAGTCAAAGTAAGTAATACATTGTAAGTTGCAGTCCCATACGACCGAAATTTTGGTATTGAAAGGTATTTATTTTATTTTATTCCCATACTAATAGAAGAGAAACATAGGCCTTTATTTTATTTTATTTGATAAACCTTCAACATACAAACTTAAATATAGCATTAATGGAACCTATGCTTGCTCTGTATAAAAGACGTACAGATATCAATTATACAAATCCAGTACCGCTTCTGTAGAACCCATGCTTATATTGGCACAGGATTGATGAGAAGAGAAGCAACAAAATCCTTGAGAATTACTCCAGCATGTGTGTAGCCATCTTCATCCTTGTAGACGACATCTATAACGCGAGCAAGATTGAGAACTCGGGTAAGGAGAGGCATTGGCACCACGGTTGGGAGGAGGCACTCCTCGTTTATATCCTTCCAAGCGCTTCTAACTTGTTTCCGAAATTCGTTACAGGTTTCCTCCTCCGTTGCCCCATGCTGATTCATGAAACATTCAACACTTGAAGCCACATGCCCTCTCTTTTGTTCAAACTGCATATATAAAACTTATATGTCAAAAATAAAAGTGTAGTAACCACAATGCAATGCGGTTTAGTGGTGAAATACACTCGTTCAACCAAATAATAGTTCAAGTTAAAGTTGCCATAGTAGTTGGTATATATATATATATATATAAAGAAAAAGAAAAAAAAAAAAAGTAGTACCTTGTGAGAAACCATGTCATCCATGAGTCTACAAATAAGTGAGGCAGCTTGAACCATCTTGTTGGGGTCCGTGAACAACCACTCAAAGGCTTGTTTGGTTACAATATCTCCCATTCCTACAAAAGAAGTGGTGGCCAACATTTTGTAAGCAGATGTAACTAATGCAACAGGCATGTATTCCTCCATTGTTGGTACATGTTGTTCGTGACACCATTTCGCTTCCCAGAAGTAATTTCTAACTATATCCTTCATCTGATAATTATATAAACCAAATTAAAATCAAAATCATTTTTTGGTATACTGAAATTAATTAAACGATTGAATATTGATGGAAACTCACTGCCTCTTTTGCATAATCAAGGCGGTATAGTTTCCCTTCACAGGCAAAATCCTTTTCATTTTCACTGTAAACATCAAGCAGGGCCTCATAACAACATTTCATATACTCAGGAAGTTGATCTATGGCACTAATATCCCACCTGAAAAACAAAATACTCAAACATGAGATACTGATTATTCGTTATTGTAACAAATTTAATAATGGATTGATTTCTGAATAATAATAATTTACCTCTCAACTGCTGAGGTAAAAATCTCAAGTTCTTCAATTGTACCATAAACATCATAGATGTCATCGATAACGGAAGTCATGGCAATCACTTTGGTTAATATTCTTCTAGCCAAGATATATTCTGGTTCAAAATACACTCCCAATATCCAGAAATAGCACTCCACCACTCTGTCTCTAGCGAAAGGCAGCTTGCGCGAAAAGTCTAAATTTTTCCACCACCTAATAATGACATCATATATGGAGAAGAAGAACCCATTAATTGTATTGTAGAGCTTAAAAATTCTTTTAAAAAAATGGCCTGAAATCATTTTACATACCTTGATATGTCACCGAGTTCCTTCTGGTGCAGTTTCTGTAGTATGTTGAAATCTTGCTTTGCAAAGGTCAGTAAAACTTTGTTGTGCAAAGGGTCTTCTTGATAGACAGACATGTAATGTCTTGCATCTAGCCTTTGTAAGCCTCTGCGTATTGGTCGATTTAAGGCACCATTAACATGCTCTGCAAGTAGTGGAGAATTGATCAACTGGGATGCTGCCATTGATTCAAGGTGACTGGTAGTGAAAGCAAGTGCTTCTTCAAGTATATCTTCTCCATGCACCCTGAGATGTGTAGCTTCATACAAGCTTAGCATTCCTTTAATGTCAGTCACAAGAGATTCCTTGAAGTTTCCATTGCT
Organism: Acer campestre; assembly: GCA_954870605.1. NCBI lineage: Eukaryota > Viridiplantae > Streptophyta > Magnoliopsida > Sapindales > Sapindaceae > Acer > Acer campestre. The sequence goes on from OX940801.1 coordinate 43,748,037, forward strand.
GTCTTTGAACTTGTTGAACACATCTGATTTATTTAATTAGCACAAACACATTATTATCAAAATGACATTTAATTTTATGTTACAATATTTACTAAAATCATTAGGGAATCAAATTATATATGCGGGTCTCATAATCAAATTCCCTTTTAGTTAATGACTTTATTCACAGTTAGTAATCGTCTTTTTCAAAAGACCAAGTTCTTGGAAGAAATTAACATACCGCAGGACATTTTATGACCATGTTGCCTGAGCAAACGAAATTGAAGAGAAATGGAACGGAGGTGGTCATCAACATTATTGTCATCAATGAGACCAGAGACATGGCGATCTTTGTGTATTGTTACTAAGATTTCATCAATCTCGGTTTCAAAATGGTAAGATATGCCCAAGCGTTGGATGGCATCAATCAAGTCCAGTTTCTGTAAAGGCTTGCTGTTGACATCAACCACCATTAGCATTCTTTTAATTTCTTCCTTCAATTCCAGAAGGTTCACATTCACATTATTCACATCAGCTTCCTGAACAACCAAATTGAAGCAATAGAGCAAATTAGTAAATAGTAATGACATGTGACTAGAACATCTTAAAATTTTGCAAAAGCCTATATTGCCATGGACATGAATTCATGTTGTAAAAACGTTTTTACGTAAAATATGATATTATCTGTATTCGGGTCTATTTTGTATACGATTTTATTTAAGGATTTTTACGTGAAGATATAGTAACCAGGGGCGGAGCCCTTCAGGGGCTTACAGCCCACCCAAGTTTTTTGATAAAATATTGAGTGTCGATATTTGCACCCTTGAAAAACTGTATGTGCACCCCTTTTTATACACACACCCCATTAAAAAATTTAAAATGTTTTAACTTGTAAGCACACCCCACATTTTACCAAATATGACATTTTTCTTCATTTTTGAAAAATATTATAAATTAATGATTTATAAAATAGTTAAATAAATTTTTTTTTTAAAAATTTAATACTCGTACGGAGATACAAGGAGCCACACCTAAAGCCTCCTCCTAGAATCAAAAATCTGGAGATGGAGCTTTTTTATTTTTATTTTTTTCCTCATATTTTTTTTTTCCTCTTTAGAAGAACTGTTCTACAATATATATATATATATTCTTATTCTAACTATACAATTTCAGTTGATACAAAATAATTAGTCCATCAATAGCATTAATTGAATCTGTTTATACGTTTAAATTTATAGTCATTTTTTTATATTAGTTTAGTTTATTAATTAACTTCAATTATTTTCTCTTCTTAATTTATTTTTTATTTTATAATATTTGTAATTTAATCACTATTTAAATCTTAATTAATAACAAAAACAGAAGTTTAGTCAAAAAGATAATTTTTTTTACTTGTGTTAAAAAGATAATTATAAAATTTGTTAAAATATTATAAATATTAAATAATTTATTAATATGATGAGAAAGTTATATTTATATTAATCATTTTAAGGGTAATGTTGGAATTTTAAAAATATGTTGATTTGGGGTGTACATACGAATTTTGAGGGGTGTAAATATCGCCACTCTAAAATATTTTAAGTTTTGTTTTATTAACCAAAGTTTGATTTATAGTGTTAAACTTACTAAAGCCCAATAAACAAAACTATAAAAAATATATTTTAAACTTAATAAAGCCCAATAAACAAAACTTTATAAAATATGTCCAACTAACCCAAAAACTTTGTTAAAATAAATCAGGTAAAATGAAAAAAATTAAATTTTTTTTTTTAAAAAAACTTGTCTTGTTTCAGAAATCATCGTTCAATGGGTTCCCAAACCCCTCGCATTTTATTTATTTTCCACTTTCCCAAATCTCAAACTCTATCTTCTCCGAGTCCTCTCTTCTCTTAAATCTCTCAATTTGAAAGTAAATTCTCTTAGCTTTAATCTTTTTTATTTATTTACTTAGAATGAATTTGATTTTAGGTTTTGTATATTAATGTGTCTTCTTATGGAATAGCAAAGTCAGGAAAGAGAAGAAAAATCTTTGGAAAGCTAAGGTTTATTTTACTTTTGGGGATTTGAAAAGAAAAATATAGATTGAAATTTTTTATTTTGTGTTACCATTATCTCTTATTAGGTATATGATATATCCTTGATTTTTTTAATTTTTTTTTATTATAAATTTTCTCTTGTATCGTTTTGATTTGATTATTACAAAGAAATTTTTTGTTTATTAGTTAGTTCAAAATTTTAGGATTTTTAAATAAGAAAAACAAATAGATTAGCCCACCCCGAATTTTTTTTTTCCAGCTATTCCCCTGATAGTAACGTAAATATTTTTTGCTTCAAATTGTATGCATGCATGGAATATTAAATGTCAATTAAACTAGAAACTTTTTAAGATGAGAATTTTTACCAAGGAGGCACCACTAGCATAAGAGAGGAAATAATCCCCCCAAATGCTAGGATGAAAATTTGCCGAGCGGCGATTGCAGTCTTCATTTGGGACAGAAGAAGCACCTGCTGAGACTTGAAGAGACATTGTTTTTTATGTAGTTGGAGAACAGTATATTATAAGTAGCTTCTTCGATCTTGTGCTTTGCTTTTGGCTTGTGTTTGTGTGAGTCATATAGTGTGGTTTTGCTCGGGTATTTATAGCATCAAGTACATGGCGTAACTAGGATTAAACATTAGGGTAGGCTAGACTTTTTTTTTTTTTTTTTAACCTCTTATTAATTATAAATAAATATACACCTAGTCAATAGGACATATCGCAGCTTTAATCACGTTGGGACAATTTACGATATTCGTTCCCATTTGTTTTCTTTTCAAAAAATGTCGGTTGTCTACTGTACAAGAGCTCAGAACAGTTTTGCGGATTCGTTGCGAAAAAAGCCTCTAACTTGGAGGGAGATATGCTCGATTGGAGTCTGTAGCTTGGTGTTCTGTCTGCGTTTTCTCTGTTTTGCAGTCATTGCTTGTGTGTAGCTGTTTCGTTTTTTTCTTTTTTTGGTCTTTGGTCTTGTGGCTTCTCTTTGTTTCCCTGTTTGGGCGTGTTGTTTCTTGCCTTTGTGGATCCTTAATAAAATCCTGTTTTTTTTTTTTTTTTTTTTTTTTTTTTTTTTTTTTTTTTTTAATATAAAAACAAAGAGAGGACATATTATTGAGGTTTACCCAACAAATATATATTCTAAATAAATACATTAACAAAATTAATACAAAAAAAGTAAAGTAAAAACAAATTATAAAATAAACATGAAATGCAAATACAATTAAATACCAATTAAGTTGTATTCAATGATCTTTCAAAAACAATACACAAAAATAAGTTATTAAAATAATCTTTATTTTATTACCTTCTATACATGTCAAGAAAATAGAAACGCTTATATTATTATTTACTAGCAAATATAGAAGAAAAAGAATAATTAAAAAACTAATGCTAGGCAACCGAAAAAAGTAGCCCAAAAAATCAACTCAAATGATGTAACAATTCATTAACCATATCATCATATGATTTGTGTGGTAATTATTAATGTTAAATTTGGATTAATTATTTGGGTTGTATAGTATTACACTAGTACTCTAATTTAAAACCTAAAAAGTATGCTTATAAATTTCAATCAAAACAACAAGAAATTCATTGAACAATATTGTTAGTTTGTAAATTTAAAATTAGATTAACTGATAATTAGATTATTCCTAAAATTTTATAAACTAAAAGTTATAGGAATCCTAAAATTTCAATATAAAATAAAATGTTTAAATTCATAATATTCATAAAACATAATTTATTAGAAGATCAATTGTTGGTGTTAATAAAGAAATTGAACCAAATTTAAGTAAATCTAGGTAAGAATGAAAGAAAATAATTATTGAAGAAATAAAATTAAAATAAAATAAGTCACACTTCCTCGTGATTCGTAAAGAAAGTATGTAAAAGTACAATATATAAATACCTCCTACAAGCTACATTACACATAGCCCTACTACTAGTAGTACTGCACATCTTCTTTTGTTATTAGGAAATATATTCATTATCAATTTATATTTTTTTAACTTACCAATTTTTTTAGAATGGTTAAGGTGGGCTTGAGCCCACCCTAGCCCCAATGATGGTCCGTCCCTGCCCATAAAATATCTCTTGATAATTAGATTATTTAGAATAATATTGTTTGATGCATCATGCATGCAATTCGTGGGGTTATATATATATATATATACAGATTTTCTATTATCAATTCGTCATGATAATAAATATATTAAGACAAAGAATGTGAATTACTAGATTTACATACTTTGACTCAAAGTATATGCACTTGTCAAATCTTTTCCATAATTCGTGATCCACATTTTTCGTCATGATATCTTTATTGTCAAGACGAACTGATAATAGAAAGACGGTATATATATATATATATAAATATATTTATATTTATATACATGGACATAACCAGGATTACACACTAGGAGAGGCTAGACTTTTTTTTTTTTTTTTTTTTTTTTTTTTTTTTTTTTTAAGTTATAAATAAATATACTCCTAGTCAATAGGACATATTAGCGAGGCTTACCCAATAAATATATATATTCTAAATAAATACATTAACAAAATTAATACAAAAAAAGTAAAGTAAAAACAAATTATAAAATAAATATGAAATGCAAATACAATCAAATACTAATTAAATTGTATTCAATGATTTTTCAAAAACAATACACAAAAATAAGTTATTAAAATAATCCTTATTTTATTACCTTCTACATGTCAAGAAAATAGAAACACTTATATTATTATTTACTAGCAAATATAGAAGAAAAATAATAATTAGAAAACTAATGCTAAGCAACAAAAAAAAGTAGCCTAAAAAATCAACTCAAATGATGTGACAAGTATTTTATTCATTAACCATATCATCCTATGATTTGTGTAGTAATTATTTGTGTTGAATTTGGATTAATTATTTGGGTTGCATGGTGTTACACTAGTACTCTAATTTAAAACCTAAAAAGTATGCTTCTAAATTTCAATCAAAACAACAAGAAATTCTTGAACAATATTGTTAGTTTGTAAATTTAAAATTAGATTAATTGATAATTAGATTATTCTTAAAATTTTATAAACAAAAAGTTATAGTAATCCTAAAATTTCAATATAAAATAAAATGTTTAAATTCATAATATTCATAAAATCATAACATATTAGAAGATCAATTGTTGGTGTTAAAAAAGAAATTGAACCAAATTCAAGTAAAACTAGGAAAGAATGAAAGAAAATAATTATTGAAGAAATAAAATTAAAATAAAATAAGTCACACTATCTCGTGATTCGTAAAGAAAGTATGTAAAAGCACAATATATAAATACCTCCTACAAGTTACATTACGAATAGCCCTACTACTGGTAGTATTGCTCGTCTTCTTTTGAGATTAGGAAATATATTCATTATTAATTTTTATTTTTTTAACTTACCAATTTTTCTAGAATGGTTAGGGTGGGCTCAACCCACCCTAGCCCCAATGATGGTCCGTCCCTGCCTATAAAATATCTCTCGATAATTAGATTATTTAGAATAATATTGTTTGATGCTTCATGCATGCAATTCGTGGGATTATGTAAATATATATGCATATATATATATATATATATTTTCTATTGTTAGTTCGTCCTGACAATAAATATATCAGGATGAAGAATGTGAACCACTAGATTTACATACTTTGAGTCAAAGTGTATGCACTTGTCAAAACTTTTCCATAATATGTGGTCCACATTTTTTGTCATAATATCTTTATTGTCAAGACGAACTGATAATAGAAAGATAATATATATATATTTATATTTATATACATGGACGTAACCAGAATTAAACATTAGGGTAGGTTAGACTTTTTTTTTATTTTTTTTTTATTTTACTTTTATTAATTATAAATAAATATACACCTAGTCAATAGGACATATTAGCGAGGTTTACCCAATGAATATATATTCTAAATAAATACATTAACAAAATTAATGCAAAAAAATTAAAGTAAAAACAAATTATAAAATAAATATGATATGCAAATACAATCAAATACCAATTAAGTTGTATTTAACGATTTTTCAAAAACAATACAAAAATAAGTTATTACAATAATACTTATTTTATTACCTTCTATACATGTCAACAAATTAGAAACACTTATATTATTATTTACTAGCAAATATAGAATAAGTGACACCACCCTTGTGATTCATAAAGAAAGTATGTAAAAGCACAATATATAAATACCTTCTACAAGCTACATTACGCATAGCCCTACTACTAGTAGTACTGCACGTCTTCTTTTGTTATTAGGAAATATATTAATTATTAATTTTTATTTTTTTAACTTATCTAGCCCCAATGATGGTCCGTCCCTGCTTATAAAATATCTCTCGATAATTAGATTATTTATAATAATATTGTTTGATGCATCATGCATGCAATTCATGGGATTATGTATATATATATACAGATTTTCTATTACCAGTTTGTCATGACAATAAATATATCAAGACGAAGAATGTGGATTACTAGATTTACATACTTTGACTCAAAGTGTATGCATTTGTCAAAACTTCTCCATAATCTGTGGTATGCGTTTACTTGTCCTGTTATTTTTATTGTTAGGACGAACTAATAACAGAAAGACTATATATATATATATATGGACGTAACCAGGATTAAACACTAGGGTAAGCTAGACTGTTTGTTTGTTTGTATTTTTTTTTTTTTACATTTTATTAATTATAAATAAATATACACCTAGTTAATAGGACATATTAGCGAGGCTTACCTAATAAATATATATTCTAAATAAATACATTAACAAAATTAATACAAAAAAAGTAAAGTAAAAAAAAATTATAAAATAAATATGAAATGCAAATACAATCAAATACCTTTAAGTTGCATTTAACGATTTTTCAAAAACAATACAAAAATAAGTTATTAAAATAATCCTTATTTTATTACCTTCTATACATGTCAACAAATTAGAAACGCTTATATTATTATTTACTAGCAAATATAGAAGAAAAAGAATAATTAAAAAACTAATGCTTGGCAACAAAAAAAATTAGCCCAAAAAATCAACTCAAATGATGTGACAAGTGTTTTATTCATTAACCATATCATCCCATGATTTGTGTGGTAATTATTTGTGGTAAATTTGGATTAATTATTTGGGTTGTATAGTATTACACTAGTACTCTAATTAAAAACCTAAAAAGTATGCTTCTAAATTTCAATCAAAACAACAAGAAATTCTTGAACAATATTGTTAGTTTGTAAATTTAAAATTAGATTAACTGATAATTAGATTATTCTTAAAATTTTATAAACTAAAAGTTATAGTAATCCTAAAATTTCAATATAAAATAAAATGTTTAAATTCATAATATTCATAAAAACATAACTTATTAGAAGATCTATTGTTGGTGTTGATAAAGAAATTGAACCAAATTTAAGTAAATCTAAGAAAGAATGAAAGAAAATAATTATTGAAGAAATAAAATTAAAATAAAATAAGTGACACCACTCTCGTGATTCATAAAGAAAGTATGTAAAAGCACAATATATAAATACCTCCTACAAGCTACATTACGCATAGCCCTACTACTAGTAGTACTGCACGTCTTCTTTTGTTATTAGGAAATATATTAATTATTAATTTTTATATTTTTAACTTATCTAGCCCCAATGATGGTCCGTCCCTGCCAATAAAATATCTCTCGATAATTAGATTATTTATAATAATATTGTTTGGTGCATCATGCATGCAATTCATGGGATTATGTACATATATATATATTTTCTATTATCAGTTTGTCAAGACAATAAATATATTATGACGAAGAATGTGGACCATTAGATTTACATACTTTGACTCAAAGTATATGCACTTGTCAAAATTTCTCCATAATCTGTGTTCCACATTCTTCGTTCTTATATCTTTATTGTTAGGACGAACTGATAATAGAAAGACTATATATATATATATATATGGAATGTAACCAAGATTAAACACTAGGGTAAGCTAGACTGTTTGTTTTTTTTTTGTTTTGTTTTGTTTTGTTTTGTTTTTTTTATTAATTTTATTAATTATAAATAAATATACACCTAGTCAATAGGACATATTAGTGATGCTTACCCAATAAATATATATTCTAAATAAATACATTAACAAAATTAATTCAGAAAAAGTAAAGTAAAAACAAATTATAAAATAAATATGAAATGCAAATACAATCAAATACCAATTAAGTTGTATTCAACGATTTTTCAAAAACAATACACAAAAAATAAGTTATTAAAATAATCCTTATTTTATTACCTTCTATACATGTCAATAAAATAGAAACACTTATATTATTATTTACTAGCAAATATAGATGAAAAAGAATAATTAAAAAACTAATGCTAGGCAACCAAAATAAGTAGCCCAAAAAATCAATTCAAATGATGTGACAAGTGTTTTATTCATTAACCATATCATCCCGTGATTTGTATGATAATTATTTGTGTTTAATTTGGATTAATTATTTGGGTTGTATAGTATTACATTAGTACTCTAATTAAAAACCTAAAAAGTATGCTTCTAAAATTCAATCAAAACAACAAGAAATTCATTGAACAATATTGTTAGTTTGTAAATTTAAAATTAGATTAATTGATAATTAGATTATTCCTAAAATTTTATAGACTAAAAGTTATAGTAATCCTAAAATTTTAATATAAAATAAAATGTTTAAATTCATAATATTCATAAAAACATAATTTATTAGAATATCAATTGTTGGTGTTAATAAAGAAATTGAACCAAATTTAAGTAAATATAAGAAAGAATGAAATAAAATAATTATTGAAGAAATAAAATTAAAATAAAATAAGTGACACCACCCTCGTGATTCATAAAGAAAGTATGTAAAAGCACAATATATAAATACCTTCTACAAGCTACATTACGCATAGCCCTACTACTAGTAGTACTGCACGTCTTCTTTTGTTATTAGGAAATATATTAATTATTAATTTTTATTTTTTTAACTTATCTAGCCCCAATGATGGTCCGTCCCTGCTTATAAAATATCTCTCGATAATTAGATTATTTATAATAATATTGTTTGATGCATCATGCATGCAATTCATGGGATTATGTATTTATATATATATATATACAGATTTTCTATTATCAGTTTATCATGACAATAAATATATCAGGACGAAGAATGTGAATTACTAAATTTACATACTTTGACTCAAAGTGTATGCACTTGTCAAAATTTCTCCATAATCTGTGGTCCACGTTCTTTGTCCTGTTATTTTTATTGTTATGACGAACTAATAACAGAAAGACTATATATATGGATGTAACCAGGATTAAACACTAGGGTAAGCTAGACTGTTTGTTTGTTTGTATTTTTTTTTTTTTTTTTACATTTTATTAATTATAAATAAATATACACCTAGTCAATAGGACATATTAGTGATGCTTACCCAATAAATATATATTCTAAATAAATACATTAACAAAATTAATACAAAAAAATTAAAGCAAAAACAAATTATAAAATAAATATGAAATGCAAATACAATCAAATACCAATTAAGTTGAATTCAACGATTTTTCAAAAACAATACACAAAAATAAGTTATTAAAATAATCCTTATTTTATTACCTTCTATACATGTCAAGAAAATAGAAACGCTTATATTATTATTTACTAGCAAATATAGAAGAATAAGAATAATTTAAAAACTAATGCTAGGCAACCAAAAAAATTAGCCCAAAAAATCAACTCAAATGATGTGACAAGTGTTTTATTCATTAACCATATCATCCCATGATTTGTGTGGTAATTATTTGTGTTAAATTGGATTAATTATTTGGGTTGTATAGTATTACACTAGTACTCTAATTAAAAACCGAAAAAGTATGCTTCTAAGTTTCAATCAAAACATCAAGAAATTCATTGAACAATATCGTTAGTTTGTAAATTTAAAATTAGATTAATTAATAATAAGATTATTCCTAAAATTTTATAAACAAAAAGTTATAGTAATCCTAAAATTTCAATATAAAGTAAAATGTTTAAATTCATAATATTCATAAAAACATAACTTATTAGAAGATCAGGTGTTGATGTTAATAAAGAAATTGAACCAAATTTAAGTAAATCTAAGAAAGAATGAAAGAAAATAATTATTGAAGAAATAAAATTAAAATAAAATAAGTGACACCACCCTCGTGATTCATAAAGAAAGTATGTAAAAGCACAATATATAAATACCTTCTTCAAGCTACGTTACTCATAGCCCTACTACTAGTAGTACTCACTACAAGATTTTTAGTCTTTCCAGACAAAACTTTAGGAGACAACGCAAGTTTTGTCTAGAAAGATAACTTTTCTAGACAAAACAAGTTTCGTCGGGAAAGGTTACTTTTCCCCACAAAACTCAAAATTCGTCTGGAAAGGTTACCTTTCCCCACAAATCTCAAGATTTATCGGCTAAAGGTACATAAATTTTCCTAACCTTTCCCCACAAAACTATTTTCGTCGGGAAAGCTTATCTTTCCCCACACATATCATAATTCGTCGGCTAAGGGTACAAAATTTTTCCCAACCTTTCCCCACAAATGACTTTCATCGGGAAAGGTTACCTTTCCCCACAAATATCATAATTCGTTGGCTAGGGGTACACAATTTTTCTCTCATATTATTATGATTTTAAAAAAAATATTATTATTATGAATTTTCTCTCGTATCGTTTTGATTTTATTATTACAAAGAATTTTTTTTTTTTTTTTTTTTTTTAGTAGTTAGTTCAAAATTTTAGGATTTTTAAATAAGAAAAAAAAATTAGATTAGCCCACCCCAAAATTATTTTCTAGCTACGCCCCTGATAGTAACGTAAATATTTTTTGCTTCAAATGGTATGCATGCATGGAATATTATATGTCAATTAAACTAGAAACTTTTTAAGATGAGAATTTTTACCAAGGAGTCACCACTAGCATAAGAGAGGAAATAATCCCCCCAAATGCTAGGATGAAAATTTTACGAGCGGCAATTGCAGTCTTCATTTGGGACCGAAGTGTTAGAGATACAATTCAATCCACTTAAGCTCATCTCTCCAGCTCAAACATCTTTGACTCAGGTGGTCAACAAACAAACCACACACAGGCTACGCCAAGACTGAGTTGTTCTACAATGCTAGCATATTCAACAAAAGGAAACTTTGGATAACAATTCTCACAAACTGATCATGATGATCAGATCATGATCATCATGATCGATCAACTAAGTTGGGCTCTATAAATTGGCGGGAAGTTCTATTCTCAGTAAAAACATAATTGACAGATGGCAAGATAATTGGCTGCCCGCATTTACAGGAAATCTGTTAGAAATCTGTTAGAGTCACACGACCTGTGCTTGTGTATATATTAGACTCTGACTACTACATTCTGTATTTTAAGAAAATCAATCAATAACACAAAGGAAAATATTCTCTGCACATCACCATTAATAGAGCTTAAAAGCTCTGGACTTCTTCTTCTTCTTTCTTTAGTATCTGTTCTTATCATTTCCGCAAATCTCAATATGGTATCAGAGCTTTCTAAGGACTAATCATCCATGGATCCAATCACAAGCTCACTTACAAATCACAAAGGAGAGAGTCAGGAAGCAGCATCATCTTCAACAATGACTGGAGATTTTTCGTCTCTTGCCAAAGCTTTGAACTTCAATCTGCAAGTGAAACTCGACAATGATAACTACATATCCTGGAAAGCACAGGTATTACCTATAATCAAAGCTTTTGAGTTAGAAGATTTCATTTCTGGTTTGAAATCAATTCCACCAAAGCTTATAGAGACAAGTTCTAGCGATGGATCTGTTAAACAATTAATTGTGAATGAAGAATACACAAAATGGAACAAATCTGATCAGCTACTTTTAAGCTGGTTGTTTTCTTCAATCAATCAAACTATAATTGGTCAAGTTATAGATTGTACTAGTTCCTTCGAAGTATGGTCTGTTCTAGAGAAATTGTTCTCACAACAGTGTATGGCAAAGGTTCTTCAACTAAAATATCAGTTGCAAAATGTCAAAAAAGGATCTAGTTCTGTCAATGACTTTGTTCTTAAGGTTAAAACAATTAGTGAGAGTCTGAGAGCTATAGGACAGAAGGTTAGTGAATTTGATCAGATTCTGAGTATCTTGAATGGAGTAGGACGTGAGTATGATGCAATAGCAGGAGTCATACAATCTCAGCGAGCATCTATGAGCCTACAAGAGGTAAGCAATTTGCTGATGATTCATGAACAGAGGATGGCTCAGCTGGATTCAGTTGGTCAAATAGATGTTCCTCAAGCTAGAGCTAATTTTACATCTTCTGGAAATCAATATGATAAGAGAAACCAAAGAGGAGGCTACAATAATTACAATGGAGGCAGAAACAATGGAAACAGGTTTAGAGGTAGAGGAAGGAACAATGGAAGGTGGAACAATAATAACAGGCCTATATGCCAAATGTGTGGGAGAATTGGACATGTTTCACTCAACTGTTACCATCGTTTCGATCGACACTTTCAGGGTCAAAATCAGGCTAACACTTATCAGAATTCTCAGCCTTACAGCAGTCAGAATTCTGGACAAAATCCTCCAATGTTGGCTAACTCTCCTCATCAGGCCAACTTCCATCAATCAACAGTATACTATGCCACGCTTGAAACCGTTTGTGATTCAGCTTGGTATGCTGATAGTGGGGCTACCAATCATGTAACATCAGACTTAGCCAATCTCTCGATACATTCAGAATACCAGGGTCCTGATCGCTTGGCTGTAGGAAATGGACAGCAATTGCAAATAACACATACTGGTAAGACAATCCTACCTATCACTGGACTATCTCCTAAAATGCTACATTTGAATCATATTCTTTTTGTGCCTAAGATAGCCAAGAATCTATTGAGTATCTCTAGAATAACTAAAGACAATAATGCATATGCTGAGTTTACTTGTGATTCTTGCTTAATCAAGGACAAAATTACCAAGGATATTTTGCTTCAAGGCAAGCTTGAGAATGGACTCTACAAGCTATACTTGGAAGGAACACATAAGAGGATAGATGATGCAAACTCTCTGAAGACCAATTCCTGTTTTGCTTTTTCAATTTCCAAGAATAATACAGGCAGCCTACCTTGTATATATAATGTGAATACTGGCGCCAATTGTAATCGATCTTTCTTAAATGAAAACATGTGGCACTTGAAACTTGGGCATCCATTTCCTCTTGTGTTAAGAAAAGTTATGAATAGTCTGAACTTAAAATACAATGACTCTCACTTAAGCTTCTATGATGCTTGTAAGCTAGGAAAACTTCATCAGCTTCCTTTCCTGCCCTCCTATACAAAGCAGATGGCCTTCTTGACTTAGTCTTCACAGTTGCTTGGTGGTTCAAGTATCACAGTAAGAGCTGCTCGGATTCAATTAATGTCTTGTTGCAAAATATTACGGAAAAGTGCTCTGTTTCGAGGCCTGTAAAGGCTGTTCGTAAAGGCGACTGGACCCCCCTTCGAATGGAGCTCTGAAATTCAACGTGGATGGGTCGGCTAGGGGGAGTCTAGGGTCTGCGGGTATTGGTGGTGTTTTACGTGATCACTGTGGAAAGGTTTTGGGGTCTATTTCCAGGAATATTGCCATTGCAGATGCCATTACTGCCGAGATAATTGCTATTCATCAGGCTATGGTTCTGTGTGCTAGTTCGCAATCATTGGTTGGAAAGAAATCACTATCATAAGTGACTCTAAAGTTGATGTGTCATGGGTCAATGAAGCTGGTTTCGAAAGCCTGAAACATCTAAACTTTATTTACGATATTAGATCGCTTTTGGATATCTTGGGTAGAACGGTGGTCATCTTCAATCCTAGGTCCACCAATTGTTTTGCTGACTCTTTGGCGAAGAAGGGTTCTAATTCTAAAGGGGATTTTATCTTGTGGGAGGAGCTATAATTTTTTGTTTTGTCTGTGCTTTGGTGGTGTGTTTCTGGCGTTCTTCTTCTTTTTCTTGTTTCTCTCTGGTTCCTGTTTTTGTGGGTTTGTTGCCTTTCATCCTGTCTTGGTGGACTTTGCAGCCTTTGACTTTTGTTTGCTGTGTTTTTGCGTTTAGTGCCCCTGTCTGGTGCTTTGCCTTCTTCCCGCTGGTAAGGGGAGGGGTTTTGCTTGTTTGTGCCCCTTGGCTTTAATAAAGTTTGCAGTTCAAAAAAAAATAATAATTAAGTCTCGGGGGTATTAGTGTATAATAACATAAAATTTCCAGTTAAGTGTAACTCATCCAAACCTCTAGGGGTTCAGTGCAATTTTCCCGGTAACAAATACCATTAATTATTGGTGCAACTGTAATATAGAAAGGTGTCAGTGCATGCATGGAGAGAGGCAGAGAGACTTTTCACTGAAAGAGACGACACTTTTTATGGGGGAAATTGCAAAAAATAGCCCTATAAAATTATTGAATTTTGTTTGTAGCCACATGCATTAGTATTCATGTTTGTAATATGAAATTACCAAATTGCCCCCCATATGAAAATCTAGCCCTATCACTGTTGGGGTTAGGCCAGCCAAGTCAAGCCAAAGGGATGGTTTTGTAATTGTTTAGTTATGTGATTTGACGATAGAGAACTAATTTAACCCGACAATATTTTAGGTTTGAATCGTTATACCCGCATGTGATATATTAAAAAAATATCATGAAAACTAGGAAAAAAAAATCATGTTTAGTTATGTTGTTAGGGTTTTCTCCCACATCCATTGAAGTCAAGATTAATCTGTGTATAAAATAAAAGACTAGCCTTAACCCTACCACTACAAGATCCCCTTTTAGGGACAAAACTATAAGACTCAATAAGTCAAAGTGAGCAATACATTGTAAGTTGCAGTCCCATACGGGCGAAATTTTGGTATTGAAAGGTATTTATTTTATTTTATTCCCATACTAATAGAAGAGAAACATAGGCCTTTATTTTATTTTATTTGATAAACCTTCAACATACAAACTTAAATATAGCATTAATGGAACCTATGCTTGCTTCTGTATAAAAGACGTACAGATATCAATAATACAAATCCAGTACTGCTTCTGTAGAACCCATGCTTATATTGGCACAAGATTGATGAGAAGAGAAGCAACAAAATCCTTGAGAATTACTCCAGCATGTGTGTAGCCATCTTCATCCTTGCAGACGACATCTATAACACGAGCAAGATTGAGAACTCGGGTAAGGAGAGGCATTGGCACCACGGTTGGGAGGAGGCACTCCTCGTTTATATCCTTCCAAGCGCTTCTAACTTGTTTCCGAAATTCGTTACAGGTTTGCACATGGAGCGGTAAAGGAGCAGAATTGTTTCGTGGTGTTGGAAGCGGGGTGCACACCGTGACCAATACGGCGGAGACGATGTATTGCTGAGATCAAGAATGTTGCGCATAATAGGAAAAGATATTCTTCTGGAAGTTCTTGTGCTTGAAGGAAAATGATTTACTCCATACAAGAAGACTTGTCATAAAAGGAAATAGTATTTATGTGGAACAAGTAAGTCTTGTAGATTTATGAGTAGGATTTCCTTTTATCTTAAACTCTTTTTAACTAGTATTAATAGAACCTTGTAATTAGGTTTATTCGTGTGGAGAAAAGAACACCATGTAAACATCAAGAGAGTGTGAGTGAGATCCAGGGAGACCCAAGGGAATATCCGGGGAGGGATCCAAGGGAATATCAGTGGATCAAGTTAGAGATCCAGGGGTGATATTTAGGGGAGACCTAGGGGATATTGTGGGGGTACTCGGTGAGAATCTTGTGAGTGGGGTTTGGGGTTGAGGTGAGAGGGTTAATCCTGGAGTATATGGTTGTAACAATTTATCATATAGTGGAACTTTCTCTGTCGACCTGACGGCTCGTGGTTTTTTACCCGTTTTGGGTTTTTCCATGTATATTTTGTGTTTTGATTGTTTTATTCCCTCTCATCTATTTTTCTGCTTATTGACGTTATTATTTGCTATGAGTTATGAGCGTATATTAGACATGGCGTTTCCACGTTCATTGGTTTTTAGGAATTATCCCCAACAAGACATATATTTTTCCATGCATGCATACAATTTGAAGCGAAAAATATTAACGTTATTATATCTTCACGTGAAAATCCTTGAATAAAATCGTGTACAGAATAGACCCGAATACAATATCATATTTTATGTAAAAACGTTTTACAACATGAATTCATGTCCATGGCAATACAGGCTTTTGCAAAATTTTAAGATGTTTGTTAGAGTTATTAATGATAACAAGAAACAAGAAGCACCACAGGTCAACTTCACCAACAATACAAGTCCAACATATTCCTATCAGCCACTGCAGACTTTCCATAATTCAAGTATTACTCAAGAATGGAATCAAGCTTGATGACCATGTCGTGATCATCATGGTCATCACATGGACATCATCATCATCAGCTGCTCATCAACAAATATCTAGTAGGCTGTTTTCTGGTATAACAGAATCTGACAGATGGCAATAACAGAATTGCCAGGTGGCAATCCCATCTCTAAAGTCTTCTAGAATTCTACTCTTATCACACGAATTGTGTGACTATAAATGTATGAGCCAAAGATCATTTTCTGCAATCAGAAAATATCTCAGAAATGAAAAACTCTGTTTTGCTCCTATTCATGTAGTTCTTCTTAGTAGTTTTCTATCTCATTTTCCTGAGAAACAAACACTTCACAAAATCTTCTTTTAGTCTTTTTATCAAACATCTGATTTTCAATATGGTATCAGAGCTGTAAAAAGGACTAATCGTCCATGACTACTCCTTCCAGTTCCTCCGCTGAAGTTGAAGATGTCATCTCGTCGATCTCGAAGGCCGGTGACTTCTCGTATCTGGTTAAATCAATGCACTTCAATCTGCAGGTGAAGCTAGACAACAATAATTACATACAGTGGAAAGCTCAAGTGCTGCCTGTCATTAGAGCTTTTCAATTGAAAGATTATGTCTTGAATGACAGATCCACACCACCAAAATATGTTGAAGTTCAAGCTGCTGGTGGAGGAGACAAGCAACTTGTGCTGAACAAAGAGTATGTGACCTGGATAAGGTCAGATCAATTACTTTTAAGCTGGTTATTCTCCACCATAGGTCAAAGTGTTATATGTCAAGTTACAGATTGTACAAATTCTAGAGAAGTTTGGAGTACTCTTAATCAATTGTTCTCACAACAATCATTAGCAAAGGTTCTTCAATTGAAACATCAATTACAAAGTGTTAAAAAAGGAGGAAGTTCCATTGCTGAATTTGTGCTCAAAATTAAAACCATCGGTGATAGTCTCAAAGCTGCAGGACAAGTAATTAGTTAGAATGATCTTATCTTGAGCACATTACATGGAGTCGGTCGAGATTATGACTCAGTAGTCTCTGTTGTAATATCTCAAAGAAGCAATATAACTTTTCAAGAAGTACAATATTTGCTGTTGAATCATGAACAAAGGATAGCTGAAACTGACTCTACAACTTAGCTTGATGTCTCAACTCTAAGTGCCAATTTTGCTTCTGGAAATCAAGTTGACAGAAGAAACCAAAGAGGAGGTTTCAATGGTTACAACAATGGTGGAAGAAATGGAGCATACAGAGGACGTAATCGAGGTCGAGGACATGCTAGATGGAGCAACAACAGACCAGTTTGTCAAGTTTGTGGCAAAACAGGACACATAGCAATGAATTGCTATCATCATTTTGACAGAAATTTTCAGAACAACAACCAAACCAATCAAAGTCATAACAAAAATCACAGCAACTATCACAACAACATGATGCTGACCAACACACCACATCAAGCAAATTATCATCAGTCCACTGCATATCCACATCAAGCAAACTATCATCAGTCCACAGCCTATTTTGCCACACCTGAGGCAGTGTGTGATCCGGCGTGGTACGCCGATAGCGGAGCTACCAATCATGTCACATCAGATTTGTCAAATCTCTCAGTACATTCAGAGTATCAAGGTTCATATAAGCTTGCCGTTGGAAATGTACAACAGCTCCAAATCACTCACTTTGGTAACTATTTTATTTCCTCTCATGAGTTACCTGGTAGACAATTAGTTTTGAGTCACATTTTGTGTGTTCCTTCTATTGCAAAGAATTTATTAAGCATATCTAAATTCACTCAAGACAATGATGCTTTTGCTGAATTCACTTCTGATTCGTGTGTTATCAAGGACAAGACTTCCAAGGCAATTTTGCTGCAAGGCAAGCTTGAAAATGGCTTGTACAAGCTGTATGTTGGTGACATTGAGTCAGTCCTAGGTACCAATTCTATGAAGAATAATCGTTTATCTGCTTTTTCAATTCCTAGAAATAAAGTAGCAAATCTAGGTTGCAATACAACTTGTAAAAATTCTGCTCTTTCTAGCAATAAGTGTGATCCAGTGTCCTTGAATGAGAGTATGTGGCACTTGAAACTTGGTCACCCTGCACCTCTCATCCTCAGAACAGTGATGACCAGTTTTCATTTGAAGTACAGCAGAAATCAACTTCAATTTTGTGATGCCTGCAAGCTCGGCAAAACACATCAACTCCCTTTTCAAGCTTCTACATTCAAGGCTGCTTGCCCCTTAGAGCTTGTTTTCACTGACGTTTGGGGTCCCTCTCCAATGCCGTCGGTTGAAGGGCACAGATACTATGTAATTTTTGTTGATTCCTTTTCAAGATACTGCTGGTTGTATCCCTTGAAATTGAAATCAGAGGTTGCATCTACATTTTATGTCTTCAAAAAGTTTGTTGAACTTCAGTTAGATTGCAAAATAAAATGTCTGCAGGCAGACCTGGGTACTGAGTTCAAACTATTGATTCCTTTTCTTGCTCAAAATGGAATACACTTTAGAACTTCATGTGCTTACATCCATCAGTAAAACGGTATTCCTGAAAGGAAGCATCGTCATGTGGTTGAGACAGGCTTAACCTTGTTAGCATAAGCTCACATGCCTCTCAAATTCTGTGTGGATGCTTTTCAGACTGCTGTCCTCTTAATAAACAATCTTCCCACTCCAATTCTTCAGCTGAAATCACCTTTTGAAGTCTTGTTTCATAGACAACCCAACTACAACTTCTTCAAAGTTTTCGGTTGTTCAGCTTTTCCTCATCTTAGACCTTACTCATCACAAAAGTTCAATTTTCACTCCTCAAAATATGTTTTTATTGGGTATAGCCTAAGTCAAAAAGGTTATAAATGTCTCCACCCATCTGGTCGAATTTATGTGTCAAGAGATGTAGTTTTTAATGAATTTGAATTTCCCTTTGAAGCCCTCTTTCAGACTTCCATC
The DNA here is from genome assembly GCA_954870605.1 of Acer campestre. NCBI lineage: Eukaryota > Viridiplantae > Streptophyta > Magnoliopsida > Sapindales > Sapindaceae > Acer > Acer campestre. Next base: position 43,767,398 of record OX940801.1, read on the forward strand.
TCTCCCGTTTCTCACTCCTCTGTCAGCTTACTAATCTCAAATCTGTCTAATGCTTCTTTTTCTCATCCTATATCATCTCCTCCAGCTATCATTGATGATCAAAACATAAGTAATTATAGGGGAGGTGCTTCTGGCTCTTTACCAGATAGTAACCCAAGTTGTGCTGCAGAAAACTCCTCACCAAACTCTTTATCTTTCATTCCAGCTCAACCCTTTCATATAGACCTGCAACTTCCATCAGCACAACCAAACATTCACCCAATGGTTACTAGACTCAAGGTTGGCATCACCAAACCGAGGGCCTATTCTACTAATTGTCAGCTTGCTGTTGAACCTTCTATTGATACTGAACCTAAAACAGTGAAGGAGGCTCTTTCTAAACCTCAGTGGCACCAGGCCATGTCTGAAGAATATCAAGCTCTTCTTCGGAATGACACATGGTCACTTGTTGCTCCTACTCAGTCCATGAATTTGGTTGGCTACAAATGGGTTTATAGGACCAAATATAAACCAAATGGGTCGGTTTTGAAGCATAAAGCTCGATTGGTTGCCAAGGGCTTCCATCAAACTCCGGGTGTGGACTTCCAAGGCACCTTCAACCCTGTCATTAAGGCCTCTACTATACGAGTGATCTTTACATTGGCTGTTACTTACGGCTGGGACATTTAGCAAATTGATATAAACAATGCCTTCCTTAATGGGGACTTAAAAGAGGAGGTTTTTATGGAACAACCTCCTGGTTTCGTTCATCCAAAGTTTCCTCATCATGTTTGTAGGCTTCACAAGGCATTATATGGATTGAAGCAAGCCCCAAGAGCTTGGTTTCTCAAGCTCAAACATGCTCTTCTTCATTGGGGTTTTGTTTACTCTCAAGCTGATGTCTCCCTCTTTGTGAAACGAAAACAGTCTTCTATCATCTTTCTCATTGTTTACGTGGATGACATCCTCATCACTGGAAGTGATTCTTCTCTGATCCAAGAGACGATTGCTACACTGAATTCAGCTTTTGCTCTCAAGTCTTTGGGTTATGTTAGTTATTTTCTGGGGTTTGAGGCCCCCAGATCAGCTGCAGGCCTATTTCTCATCCTAACTAAGTATGTTTTGGATCTTTTAAAGAGGACAAACATGTCTTGCAGTAAACCTTGTGCCACACCACTGTCAACGGGAGCAAAATTAGTCAAGTATGGCACTCCTTTCTCGGATCCTTTTCTCTATCGCAGCACCATTGGTGCTTGTAAGGATTCTCATATTGATTGGCTTATTTCGTAGACAAACCACATGTTGGGGTTTGACTTGTAAGGGTAGTTTTAGGTGTTTAAGGATCTAGCTTAATGCCCTCAAGACCTCAAGGTGACAAGCACGCTAAAGGTATATCACTTGTGCTTAGTTTTTCATTGAAGAGATTTAGTTGCACACACTCACTTTGCATATTTTAATATGTGTGCATTCTCTTCACATGTCACTTTCACACATGCACCTTTATGTATTGTATCTTGTTGTCTGTTTGTGTCTTGTAATTCGTGTTTCGTAGATGTTCGGAAACGTCTGCGCTTGCACATAAGTGTGCTTGGTTTTACGTGAAGACCGCTCTTGGTGATTGTCTTGACTTTCTCCTTGGATTCACCACTTTTGGTGAATCGACGGTTTAATCGATGGCCTTGGCTACCGAATGAAACCGCCATTTTGGACCAGAGGTCACTGGTCTGATTCTGCGGTTAGATCGGCGGTCTGGCCGCCGATTTGAAACCGCCGTTCATACCTGATGCATTTATTATTCTCGGGTTTTGTTCTGCGGTTTACTCGACGGTTTCGAAATTGTTGAATGAAACCGCCGTTTTCTCCCCCGTTCTCTTGGGATGAATTCTACGGTCATGATTGGCAGCCTGGTCGCCGAATGAAACCGTTGAATTAGATATTTTAGGTCGGTTTCTTTTTGGGTTTTGATTGACGGTTTCGTTGACCGGAATCTGGTCATCAAATGATCCCCTGCTTCTCGGGTTCAATTCGGCGGTTAAATTCTGCAGCCCCGACCGCAGAATGAAACCGCCGAACGGTGATTTCAAGGGCAAACTTGTCTTTTCACATGCCCTGTTTTTGATGCATATAAATATCATGCCTTCTCTTTTCTTTGAGTTAGTTCTTTAACTCCTTAGAACCCTAAAGCAAAAAGAGAAACACTTGAGAGAAAAATCATCAAGAACTCACCTTTAAACACTCGAAGCTTTTCATTTGATTCATCAAGTTCATCTAGGATCATTCATGCATAGCTTTGCATCATCACAACTTGCTTGGTAAGATTTTGACTAGCTTCATCTAATTTTAGTTTCTTTCTTGTCAAGAAATCTCTTTACTTACTTGTATGCTTTATGTTCACATGCTAGATACAAGATAGAGATTGTTTGTGATGAATATGATTGAGTGTTGTATTGTGATAGCTATCTAGGTTTTGTTTAATCTTGATTGGATAAGCTTTATGATATGTCATTTAGCTTTTGATATCTAGGATTGATTTCATTGATATATCATCATCCTAGATAAGCATATAGAGTTGCCTTGCTCTTATTGCATTTTGAGTATTCATATATTCACTTAGGATTGTTATCTCTTTTTTGAGATTGTAAGACTTGTGTAGCTTCCGGGATTAGGTTGCGTAAATCACAAGCAATTGAACTAGGTTCACTCATACCGGGATTAGGTAGGTGTGTGATTACTTCCGGGATTAGGTTGTAATCTTTTTCACATTTAGTGGATTCGAGGTTCGAGTGTGGCTCACTTATAAGCCCGTGGTTTTTCCCGTGAGGGTTTCCACGTAAATATCAAATGTCTTTTAATATTCCGCACCATATTACACTTGCTATTTTGTATTGACTAGTTAGGGGTATTTTCGTAATCTTGCCTATTAACGAAAATTGGGTAAAATCGGATAAAATCTATTCACCCCCCCTCTAGATTAATATTGAACACACCTAAATTTGTTTCAATTGGTATCAGAGCGGGTTCCTAGATATACATAGGTGATCCTTGCTCTTGTTGGTGTGTTTTGCATTTGTGTGATCTTTGTTCATCTATACATTTTGCATTCATTTCATTTCATTCATATACACAATGAGTGGAAACGGTGGCAACAACGAGGGGGCTTCTAGCACGCGTCCTCCCCTTCTCACCGGATTAAATTACTCCTCATGGAAAGGGAAGATGGAATCCTACATATGCCAAATTCATGACCATGCATGGATTTCGGTTGAAGATGGATATGATCTTCCCATGATGACTCCCACGGGTGGAGGAGAAGAATTTTTGAAGCCCAAGGCACAGTGGAGTGCACAAGAGTTTGAGGCTTCAAAATGGAATAGGAAGGTAATGCATGCCATCCTATGTGCCATGGATGAGAATCAATAAAAGTTGATTCAAAATACTAGGATTGCTAAGGAGGCATGGACAATCCTAGAAGTTGCTCATGAGGGAACCGAAGTTGTGAAGGACTCCAAGCTCCAAGTTTTCCAAACTCAATTTGAGATGCTCAAGATGGAGGAGAATGAGTGCTTCAACGACTTCGAGATCAAGTTGATGGACATAGTCAACCAAAGTCAACAACTTGGTGATCCTTATTCGGATAGGAGGATTAAACAAAAGATAATGAGATCCCTACCGGATAGGTTTGAGTCAAAGGTGACGGCTTTAGAAGAAAATAGTGAATATAAGGATATGAAGCCGAGCGAGGTCATTGGAAGACTTCTTGCCTACGAATCTAGGAAGGCTCCTAGCTCCACTCCTCCTAAAAAGCAAAAGGGAATTGCTTTGAAAGCATCTAAGGATGAAAATGAGGTGAAAAATGACTCGGATGAAGACATGGTCTTATTTGTGAAAAGATTCAATAAGGTTATGAAGTTTGGAAAGAAGGGATTTGGTTTTAGAGGCCAAGACTTGAAGAAAAAGGGTCCCTTCAAGAAGTTTGAACCAAGGCAAGAGAGGACCGAAAGGAAAGGGGTTCGTTGCTTTAAGTGTGGCGAGATAGGTCACTTTGCTCCCAAATGTGCAAATCACAAGGAAAAGAAAAAGGGAAAAGTGATGGCCGCCACTTGGAGTTGAAGTAGTGATGACTCCAATGAAGAAGATGAGTCTTCGGATGATGAAGACATCATGACTAACTTCCTAGCTTTTGCCTCCTCCCACAAGAACAAAAGTGGTAGTGAAAAAGAGGAAGAGAGTCAAAGGGAAAGTGACTCTAATGAAGATGACTCCGATTCTAACTCCACAAATGGATATGTGGAGAAAGAGGTGTTAGCTGAATACCTTAAGGAGTTTAGAGGCTTAGAGATGAAAACCACTAAGAAGATCAAGATGTTGAGAGAAGAAAATCTTGAGCTTTCATCTCACAATGACCTCTTAAGTGAAGAAGTGGAAAGACTTAAGAAGAGAGAAGATAAGCTAAGAGGGGAGTTAGCCTTATCTAAAAGGAATGAAGAAGGTTTGAAGAGGGAGCTTGTTGAAGCTAAGAAGTCACTTACTAGGATGGACTCTAGCACCAAAAGGTTAGATCACATGCTTGGTGTTGGAAAAAGTCCATGTGATAAGAGAGGTCTTGGGTTTGAAGATAGTCAAGAGACCTCCTCCTCTAAGAAGACCGTGTTTGTTAAGGGCTTGGACAACATAGAAGCCTCACCGGTGCACACTCCTAGGAAGAAAATAGATCTAGGACAAAGTTCAAAAAGTGCACAAGTGAAGGTGGTGCCAAGGAGGCAACCTCAAGCCAACACTTCTCTTTAATTGGCTCAAAAAGGGAAGAAGCCAATCATGCAAGTCCAACATTGGAAGCAAGATAGACCGGTTCAACAAAGAAGATGGATTGAACCCTCTTAACCATAAAGACAAGGTATGATTCCTTATTTCATTCCTATTTGTCATTTTTGTGGGTTTAATGGTCACATTCGACCAAATTGCTTTCGGTATATAAAAATGTGTAGAACTCAAAGCATGATTGAAAAGAGAAAGAATAGAGCCAAGATGCATGTTCCTAGGAATAATAATATTGATGTGCATGATACTAGGACATCTAGAACCCATATACCAAAGACCACTATAAAGAAAAATGTTTTATCTATGTGGATTAGAAAGAATGAAAATGTTTGCCATGTTGCACAAATTGCCTTAAAGGCAAATTCTTCTAATCTTTGGTATCTTGATAGTGGGTGCTCTAGGCACATGACGGGAAACAAGAGTTTCTTCGAGACTCTTGTTATGGAGGAAGGAGGAAATGTCACCTTTGGTGATGGATCCAAAAAGAAAGTCATAGGGAAATGAACCATTTTCGTTCCCGGATTACCCTCCTTATCCAATGCTTTACTTGTTGATGGCTTGAAAGCCAATTTGATTAGCATTTCTCATCTTAGTGATGAAGGATATTCCGTCTTGTTTAGCAAAGATAATTGCTCTATCCTAAAGCCCGATGAACAAACCTTATTGAAAGGTATGAGATCTAGTGACAATTGTTATTGTCTTGAAGCTAGAATATTCTCAAACAATGTGTCCAAGGATGAGCAAATTGAGTTGTGGCATGAGACTTGGCCATATGAACTTTCGGGATCTACGGACCCTTGGAAAGTTTGAATGTGTGCGTGGCCTCCCTAAGCTTGGGAAGAAAGCCAATGGTGTTTGTGGACCTTGTCAACAAGGAAAACAAACTAAAGGCATGCACAAAAAGGGCAAGTATCACTCCACCAAGGAGCCCCTAGAGCTTCTCCACATGGATCTTATGGGTCCTATGCTAACCGAGAGCTTGGGTGGAAAGAGATACATTTTTGTTTGTGTAGATGATTTCTCTAGGTTCACATGGACATATTTTCTTAGAGAAAAATCCGAAACTTTTGATAAGTTTAAAATGCTTTGTACTAAACTTCAAAATGAAATGAATTCTAACATTAAAAGCATAAAACAGATTAGAAATGATCATGGGAGGGAATTTGAGAATGCGTCATTTGAAACCTATTGTGATAGTATAGGTATCTCCCATGAGTTTTCGGCTCCTAGGACACCTCAACAAAATGGAGTTGTTGAGAGGAAAAATAGGGTCCTTCAAGAGATGGCCCGTGTGATGTTGCTTAACAACAATGTGCCTAAGAATCTATGGGCTGAAGCCGTCAACACAGCTTGCTATATAGGAAATAGAGTTTTCCTAAGGCCCGGAACTAGGAATACCTCCTATGAGTTATGGAAAGGTAAAAGGCCAAATGTTAGCTACTTTCACACATTCTACATTTTAAATGACCGAGATCAACTTGGCAAATTTGATGCCAAGAGTGATGATGGTATCTTTATTGGCTATGCCTTAAATAGTAGAGCCTATAGATTTTTCAATAAGAAAACTCTTAAGTGTTATGGAATCATCTAATGTTGTATTTGATGATGAAAGGTTCAAGTCTAGTAATCATGAGGAGGAGGTTATTTTTAGTGATGATTCTCCTTTGGAGAAGGTTGTTGTGACTTCTAATGTGGGGACGTCTAATGTTGTTGATAATGACACACAACCTATTGACAGAGTTCCTAACTTGGACTCTAATGAACCCGCTCTATGTGTTAGAAGACTCCATAACAAAGAGGATGTTATTGGAGATGTGAATGAGGGTGTTAGGACTAGAAGGCAAATAACTAATCTTATTAGCTTTACATGCTACACCTCTCAAATAGAACCCAAAAAGATTGATGAAGCTTTAAATGATGAGTTTTGGGTTCTTGTCATGCAAGAAGAGCTAAACCAATTCGAAAGGAATGAGGTTTGGACTCTAGTTCCTAGGCCTAAGACCACTAATGTCATAGACACAAAATGGATATATAGGAACAAATCCGATGAGGATGGCAACATAGTACGTAACAAGGCAAAACTTGTTGCATAATAATACTCTCAAATTGAGGGTATCGACTTTGAGGAGACATTTGCTCCCGTTGCCCGCCTAGAGTCCATTAGGCTTCTCTTGTCCATATTTTGTGTGCACAAGTTCAAATAGCACCAAATGGTCGTTAAGAGTGCCTTCCTCAATGGCTTCTTGCAAGAGGAAGTGTTTGTTGAGCAACCCAAGGGGTTTGTGGATGCACACCACCCCAACCATGTCTATCGCCTTAAGAAGGCTCTTTATGGGTTGAAACAAGCACCGAGGGCTTGGTATGAGCGCCTCACTCAATTCCTTGTCAACAATGACTACACAAGAGGTAGTGTTGACAAGACACTATTCATCAAGAAAGACAATGATGAGCTTTTTATAGCTCAAATATATGTTGATGATATAGTGTTTGGCTCCACCAACAACACCAAAGTCCAACAATTTGTTGATGTTATGTCTCATGAATTTGAGATGAGTCTTGTTGGTGAGCTTAGTTACTTCCTAGGTTTGCAAATTAGGCAATTGAATGATGGGATCTTCATAACCCAAGCCAAATATGCCAAAAACCTAGTGAAGAAGTTTGGTATTGAAAAAGCCAAATATTGTGATACACCCATGAGTACCACTTTGAAGCTAAGCAAATATGCTAGTGGTAAAAGTGTGGAACAAACACTATATAGAGGCATGATAGGAAGCTTGCTTTATTTGACCGCAAGTAGGCCCGATATATCCTTTAGTGTGGGTGTGTGTGCTAGGTACCAATCCGATCCCAAGGAGTCCCATCTCTCTTCCGTCAAGAGAATCATTCGATATGTGAATGAGACTTCTAACTATGGGATTTGGTACTCGTTTGACACTAATACTAGTCTTGTAGGCTTTAGTGATGCGAATTGGGCGGGAAATTGTGATGATAGGAAAAGCACATCAGGTGGTTGCTTTTTCCTTGGAAACAATCTTGTTTCTTGGTTTTGCAAGAAGCAAAACTCAATTTCCTTGTCCACAGCAGAGGCCGAGCACATAGCCGCGGGGAGTGGATGCACACAACTCCTATGGATGAAGCAAATGCTAGTAGATTACGGATTCAACCAAGGTACACTCACTCTCTTTTGTGATAACATGAGTGCTATTAATATTTCCAAGAATCCGGTTCAACACTCTAGAACTAAGCATATTGACATCCGTCATCATTTCATTAGAGAACTAGTTGAAAATAAATGCATTGTACTTGAGCATGTAGGTACAAATGATCAACTAGCGGACTTGTTTACAAAACCTCTAGATGCTACTCGATTTAAAACTCTTAGTATATCTATTGGGATATGTCTTGTGGAGTGATGAGTTTTTGTTATTGACCCCATAAGGGGTACTCAAGCAAAGAGAGCTTTTTGTATACTTGATGCATGCAAAATATTTGAAAGATCTTGTGCTTCTCTTTTAATTGCTTGAAGTAAGCTTGGTTGGACATATGTATATATGCTTTTATCTCAATAAGTGTGAACCTTGCTTTGTTTTCAATCCATGTCATATTTATGTTCAAACATGCATTTTTGGACTAGGAAATTTACATAGGAAGTATGATTTGAATGACCTATAGTTTTTCCATGACATGATGATTCTTAATTGACATGCTAATGACATATGAAAAGCATGAAATTCAAATGACATGCTAAATTGAAAAAGCATGAATTGATAATTGCATGTCCTTAAATGCAAAACAATGTGTGAAAAAGCTAGTGAGACTAAAAATGATAAAGGATCATGTATCCATTCAAAGGATGTTTCAATCCAAATGTCTCTCTTTCTTTATTTGTTGAACATGGCTACTATCATACGGGTTTCATATCCAGAAAAATCAAATAGGGTGTAAAGTCGCTCATGCCATGTTTCGCTTATAAAGTTGGATATAGTGTTTATTAAATTGAAATCAATGAAATCTCTATATCCTTGCTTCTCTCATGACAAATGGTAAAATTGGTTTGAATTCTATTGGAAACCTTTGTCATTTGCTTTGCCAAATACCATTGTATTTTGGATTTGAATGCAACATGTCTTGTTTGCAAAGCATTTTTATTTCACACATTTTCAATAAAAATAAATCTCCTTGATTCTCTCCAATTAATTGAGTGCATAAAATGGCTTATTTGACTATGCATTATCTTGTATGCTACTATCTCTCTTTGCAATGAGTGACCCGGTTGGGGACTACTCCTTTGCCTATATCATGACAAAAAGGGGGAGTAGGATGTGGTAAGGGGAGTTGCTAATTGTAGTAGTAAATGTGCATATGGGGAGTTTATGGTTTGAGGGGGAGTAACCCTTTGAGGGGGAGCATTGCATTTTCATACATTGCATTGAGCTCAAATTACTTAAATGCAAATGCTTGGTTATTTTCACTTGATCATCTCACATACACTTGCTTTGGAAAGTGTAATATTTTTTGTTTTGAAGGGTTGATAATTCTACAAGAGATTGAAGGCTTGAAGATGTTTATGTTTTTTTATCTCTTTGTAATGTAAATTATCTTTGATATCCCATAGTTTATATTTTGTTGTGAGGATCAATGTGAGAGGTGGTTTTGTCACGAAATAGCCAAAGGGGGAGATTGTAAGGATTCTCATATTGATTGGCTTATTTCGTAGACAAACCACATGTTGGGGTTTGACTTGTAAGGGTAGTTTTAGATGTTTAAGGATCTAGCTTAATGCCCTCAAGACCTCAAGGTGACAAGCACGCTAAAGGTATATCACCTGTGCTTAGTTTTTCATTGAAGAGATTTAGTTGCACACACTCACTTTGCATATTTTAATATGTGTGCATTCTCTTCACATGTCACTTTCACACATGCACCTTTATGTATTGTATCTTGTTGTGTGTTTGTGTCTTGTAATTCGTGTTCCGTAGATGTTCGAAAATGTCCGCGCTTGCACATAAGTGTGCTTGGTTTTACGCGAAGACCGCTATTGGTGATTGCCTTGGCTTTCTCCTTGGATTCACCACTTTTGGTGAATCGACGGTTTAATCAGCGGCCCTGGCCGCCGAATGAAACCGCCGTTTTGGACCAGAGGTATCTGGTATGATTATGCGGTTAGATCGACGGTCTGGCCGCCGATTTGAAACCGCCGTTCATACCTGATGCATTTATTATTCTCAGGTTTTGTTCTGCGGTTTACTCGACTGTTTTGAAACCGCCGAATGAAACCACCGTTTTCTCCCCTGTTCTCTTGGGATGAATTCTGCGGTCATGATCGGTAGCCTGACCGCTGAATGAAACCGCCGAATTAGATATTTTAGGTCGGTTTCTTTTTGGGTTTTGATCGGCGGTTTCGTTGACCACCGAATCTGGTCGTCGAATGATCCCCTGCTTCTCGGGTTCAATTCGGTGGTTAAATTCTACGGCCCCAACCGCATAATGAAACCGCCGAATGGTGATTTCAAGGGCAAACTTGTCTTTTCACATGCCCTATTTTTGATGCATATAAATATCATGCCTTCTCTTTTCTCTGAGTTAGTTCTTTAACTCCTTAGAACCCTAAAGCAAAAAGAGAAACACTTGAGAGAAAAATCATCAAGAACTCACCTTTAAACACTCAAAGCTTTTCATTTGATTCATCAAGTTCATCTAGGATCATTCATGCATAGCTTTGCATCATCACAACTTGCTTGGTAAGATTTTGACTAACTTCATCTAATTTTAGTTTCTTTCTTGTCAAGAAATCTCTTTACTTACTTGTATGCTTTATGTTCACATGCTAGATACAAGATAGAGATTATTTGTGATGAATATGATTGAGTGTTGTATTGTGATAACTATCTAGGTTTTGTTTAATTGATTGGCTAAGCTTTATGATATGTCATTTAGCTTTTGATATCTAGGATTGATTTCATTGATATATCATCATCCTAGATAAGCATATAGAGTTGCCTTGCTCTTATTGCATTTTGAGTATTCATATATTCACTTAGGCTTGTTATCTCTTCTTTGAGATTGTAAGACTTGTGTAGCTTCCGGGATTAAGTTGCGTAAATCACAAGCAATTGAACCAGGTTCACTCATACCAGGATTAGGTAGATGTGTGATTACTTCCGGGATTAGGTTGTAATCTTTTTCACATTTAGTGGATTCGAGGTTCGAGCATGGCTCACTTATAAGCTCGTGGTTTTTCCCGTGAGGGTTTCCACGTAAATATCAAGTGTCTTTTAATATTCCGCACCATATTACACTTGCTATTTTGTATTGACTAGTTAGGGGTATTTTCGTAATTTTGCCCGAAAATCGGATAAAATCTATTCACCCCCCCCCCCCCCCTCCCCCTCTCTAGATTAATATTGAACATACCTAAATTTGTTTCAGTGCTCTTCAGTACCTAACCCACACGAGACCTGATATTGCTTTTGGAGTCAACAAACTCAACCAATATTTGGCTGCTCCTACAGAGGAACACTGGCAAGCCTGCAAGCATTTGCTGCGTTATCTGAAAGGGACTGCAGGGATTGGTCTTCATTTTCGTCCTGTTTCTTCTCTTACAGTAGAAATCTTCAGTGATGCTGATTAGGCGTCTTGTCTTGATGATTGACGTTCTACGAGTGGCTGCTATGTGTTTCTTGGAGGAAATCTTATCGCTTGGAGCTCCAAAAAGCATAATGTAGTTGCTCGTTCAAGTTGTGAAGCTGAGTATAGGGCTCTATCTCAGGCTGCCACTGAAGCTTTGTGGTTAAATTCTATATTTCGGGAGCTAGGTATTCAGATTAATGACAGCCCCATCTTGTGGTGTGATAATCAGAGTGTCGGGGCTCTTGCTCAGAACCCAGTATACCATGCTCGAACAAAACAAATCGAGATAGATGTGCATTTCATTCGAGAAAAGGTCACTTATGGAGAACTCAAAGTGCAGTATGTTCCCATTGAGTATCAGTGTGTTGATATACTTACCAAGGCGCTTGCTTCATCTCGTTTTGATTTCCTTCGTTCCAAGCTGACCTTACGTCAATCTCCTTCGTTTAGCTTGAGGGGGGATGTTAGAGTTATTAATGATAACAAGAAACAAGAAGCATCACAGGTCAACTTCACCAACAATACAAGTCCAACATATTCCTATCAGCCACTGCAGACTTTCCATAATTCAAGTATTACTCAAGAATGGAATCAAGCTTGATGATCATGTCGTGATCATCATGGTCATCATATGGACATCATCTTCATCAGCTGCTCATCAACAAATATCTAGTAGGCTGTTTTCTGGTATAACAGAATCTGACAGATGGCAATAACAGAATTGCCAGGTGGCAATCCCATCTCTAAAGTCTTCTAGAATTATACTCTTATCACACGAATTGTGTGACTATAAATGTATGAGCCAAAGATCATTTTCTGCTATCTGAAAATATCTCAGAAATGAAAAACTCTGTTTTGCTCCTATTCATGTAGTTCTTCTTAGTAGTTTTCTATCTCATTTTCCTGAGAAACAAACACTTCACAAATTCTTCTTTTAGTCTTTTTATCAAACATCTGATTTTCAGTAATGTTCTAGTCACATGTCATTACTATTTACTAATTTGCTATATTGCTTCAATTTGGTTGTTCATGTGAATAATGTGAATGTGAACCTTCTGGAATTGATGGAAGAATTTAAAAGAATGCTAATGGTGGTTGATGTCGACAACAAGCCTTTATAGAAACTGGACTTGATTGATGCCATCCAACGCCTGGGCATATCATACCATTTCAAAACCGAGATTGATGAAATCTTAGAAACAATACACAAAGACCGCCATGTCTCTGGTATCATTGATGACAATAATGTTGATGACCACCTCCATTCCATTTCTCTGAAATTTCGTTTGCTCAGGCAACATGGTCATAAAATCTCCTGCGGTATGTTAATTTCTTCCAAGAACTTGGTCTTTTGAAAAAGACGATTACTAATTGTGTATAAACTAAAATGGAATTTGATTATGGGGCCCGCATAATTTGGTTCCATAATGATTTTAGTAAATATTGTAACATAAAATTAAATGTCATTTTGATTAAAATGTGTTTGTGCTAAATCAATCAGATGTGTTCAACAAGTTCAAAGACAGCAATGGAAACTTCAAGGAATCTCTTGTGACAGACATTAAAGGAATGCTAAGCTTGTATGAAGCTATGATCGGATGATTTATATACCTATTTGAAGTCCCCATTTCCTAGCTTTTGTTCTCGTTTTCAAGCACATTTTTGTATATAATGTGTTTTGTGAGCCTAGTGTAGGTATATATTCTCTACAATGGTGTTTGAACGTAAAGTCAAGTTTGTGAGGCAAAAATGAGCTAAAAAGTGAAGAATTGGAAAGTATGCAGAGTTGCCATGGTCTCACCGTTGACCCAAATCGCGGCATGATTCATGGTCAACCATGGCAAGCAAAACCATTGTTCCGTGGTGGATCCACTGTTGAGCTAGAATGCGACATTGAAACCGCGACATTGGTCAACTCTGTTTTCCAAAGGTTGATGGGCTGAAATTGTAAAATGTTCATGCAGAACACCCAACTTTCGGGGGCTATATCTCCCTCCTCGGATCGAACTGGGTTTTGTACCACATATTTTCAGAAATCCCTAGAAGTCTACTTTCCAGCGGATTTTACGAATCGCGATTCCGAGCTTTCTAGAGGGAGTTATGCTTGTTTCCATAACAGTATGTGAGGCTGGAAACTTGACCACGGCAACGACAACAGCAATGGCAATGGCAACGACAGCAACACTTATACCACGGAAATTACTGTCGCTGGAGCGCCATCGTGCCCAATCGCGCACACCTGATGTCAAGACCGCAGCAAGCCATTTTTCAGGGGCAAATGTTTCCTTTCGCACCCCAATTCGTCCCTAAACTTTCCCTAATTATGAATACACCACTTTCCTCTCTTCTTAAGGAGGAAGAACACACCAAGAACACACAAAGAAACACATAGCAGCTGCACTTCATCTTCTTCACCAAATCAAGAGAGAGAAAGGCTTTCAAGCTCCTATGGAGGTTCTCCTCCATGGGAAGCTCATCACCACCACTTTTACCCATCCTCCATCACTTTTAAGAGTTGATTGCAAGGAGATAGGAGTGTTCTATGACCAATTTCGAGCTAGGGATTCATGGAGCTCTTGGAGGGATTTCTTCAAGGGTTGTCTCCTTAAAACTCATTCTCTTTGTATTTCATTTTTTTTTTGACTGTGTAATCCACGCTTAGGAAATATTGTAAACCTTATCTGTGCTCAATATATGTTGGTTGTTTTTATATTCATTTGGGTTTTGATTTATTCTTGTTTTTTTTTTTTTTGAATGATAGCAAATTTTATTAAGGGCCTAAGAGACTGACAAGCGTCGTTTTGCATGTCAAAAAATCTATATTTCAAGTTCACCTTGTTAGTGCAAGTGACTAGAGACTAGTATAGCAACAAGCAAGGGTATCGTCCACAGGGAGGTGTCATCCGTCAACCGTCTCGAGTTATAGTGTTTATTGGAAGCATGTAAATAGAATGCGGATGTGGTGAGAATGGTGTGTGTGAGGTGTATGCATATTGCGGTGTGGTGTGTGTGGAAATGTAAAGTAAAGAATGCAAATAAAAACAAAGAGAATATGGAGGGGTGAGAATGGTGTTTAAAGAGACAAATAATAAAATGGTGGTTTGGAGAGATGCATGATTGTGGTCATACAAGGTACTTATTAGTTCACCAAATACAAGTGCACACCTAGTTGATTGTTAGGCATTAAATTCATCCAATTCAAGTTATGGGCTCGTTCTCACGATTAAGGAGTTCCGAAACCAAATCATCTATTATTACGAATCATTCGTTGATTAAGGAAACCAAAATCTATTCTTGCTCCCCAAAGGTCATGGAAGAGCATGTGTCTTAAGGTCAAAGACCCATTAAGCACCAGAACATTGAGCCAAAACCTATTCTAGCACGGTCATGCATAAAACAAGTTTCATCCATTCTTTAGAGCTAAGTGATTAAGACTATACCCGGAAGGTCATCCATAGAGGTACAATCCTAACCCACATACACTCAAACCCATCAAAACAAGGCATTTCGACCTTCCAAAGACATATATACATAAATGAGATATTTGATTACAACTACTCCTAAATCTAAGTTAATCTACTCCTAATCCCATCCATGAACACATATCAATTTCCAATCTCCACACACATGCATATCAAGATAAGAGATTATGCAATAATAACAAGAATAAATCAAAACCCAAATGGATTTAAGAACAATCATAACATAAATAAGCACAAATATAGGTTTACAATATTTCCCAAGTGGGGATTACACATAAGAGAAAACAAGAAATACAAAGAGAAGAGTTTAAAGGAGACAACCCTTGAAGAAATCCCTCCAAGTTCTCCATGAATCCCTAGCTTGAAATTGGTCCAAGACCTCTCCTTTCTCCTTGCAATCTACTCCCAAATGTGGTGGAGGATGTGTAGAAAGTGGTGGTGGTGAGCTTCCCATGGAGGAGAACCTCCATGGGAGCTTTGGAAGCTTCTCTCTCTCTTGGTTTGGGGAAGAAGATGAAGTGGGCTGCTGTGTTTCTTCTTTTTGGTGGCTGCTTCTTCTTGTGTTCTTGGTGTGTAGAAGAGAGGAAAGTGGTGTTTATATAGTTAGGGAAAGTTTGGGGATGAATTGGGGTGTGAAAGGACACATTTGTCCCTCAAAATTGGCTGAAAAACAAACCTGACAACGGAAGGTCGCTGGCAAGTTGGCTGTCAGGGGGCGACCTAGCTAGGGGGCGAACTTCTCTGCCCCTTGCTGCTGAAAAAGGTCGCTGCCAAAGTCGCTGTCTGGGGGCGAACTTGGCAGCGACCACCACTTGGAAATTCTGGGCAGCTTCGCGCACCGTTACGGAAATGCACATATCTCCCTCTAGAAAACTCGGAATCGTATTCCGTAAAAACCTCTGGAAAGTAGACTTCCGGGGCTTTCCGAATATATGTAGAGCTTGACGTGGTTCGATCTGAGGAGGGAGATATGTCCCCCGAAACCTGGGTGTTCTGCACCACGTCTCTGCTGCGGTCATGTTTCCAGCCTCGCGCACCGTTACGGAAATGGCCATAACTCCCTCTAGAAAGCCCGGAATTGCGATCCGTAAAAAACGATGGAAAGAAGACTTCCGGGGCTTTCTGAAAATATATGGTAGGAAGCCCAGTTCAATATGAAGAGGGAGATATGGACCCCGAAATATGTATGTTCTGCATGGGCATTTTACAATGTCAGCCCATCAACCTTTGGAAAACAGAGTTGACCAGTGCCTCGATCTCAGTGTCGCGTTCTAGTTCAACGGCGGATCCACCACGGAAACATGGTTTTGCTTGCCGTGGTTGACCATGAATCACGCCGCGGTTTGGGTCAACGGCGAGGCCGCGACAACTCTGAATGGCTTCCAATTCTCATTGTTTGCTCGATTTCGCCTCCCAAACTTGACTTTAAGCTCAAAACCTTATTATAGGGAATATGTACCTACACATGGCTCACAAAACCCATTATATACAAAAACAAGCTCGAAAACGAGAACAAACGATAGGGAATGGGGACCTCAAATAGGTATATAAATCGTCCGATCAGAGACCGACAAAGAACACCACAAAAGGGGGCAACAACACCAGGAGAGCCAAAACCCAGCAAAGAAACAACAAACACAGGAGCCAAAAAAGAGACAAAACAAAGAAAGGAAAGCAGGGGAAAAGCAACAGCAACAACCAGCCACAACAAAAGCAGCAAAAACAGCCACAACAGCAGCAAAAACAGCAAACAGCACCCTGCAAAACACAACAACAGCAACATAGAAGAACACAGCACCGAGCCACAAACAAAACAACAGCTGCACCACAACCTAGAAGACAGCAGCACCCAACCACAAACAAAACATCAACAGCACCACAACTTAGAGAACCCCCAAATCACAAAGTCACCACTATTGGTAGAGCCTTTCTTGTTATTATTGTATAATCTATTATCTTGATATGCATGTGTGTGGAGATTGGAAATTGATATGTGTTCATGGATAAGATTAGGAGTAGATTAACTTAAATTTAGGAGTAATTGTAATCAAATATCCTATTTATGTATATATGTCTTTGGAAGGTCGAAATGCCTTATTTTGATGGACTTGAGTGTATGTGGGTTAGGATTGTACCTCCATGGATAACCTTCCGGGTATAGTCTTGACCACTTAGCTCTAAAAGAATGGATGAAACTTGTTTTATGCATGACCGTGCTAGAATAGGTTTTGACTTTTGTTCATATGCTTAATGGTAGGGATTTGAGGCACAATTGCTCTAGCCATGACCCTTGGGAAGTGATTCGTGTCTCGAATCCCTTAGTTGAGATTACAAGCACAATTGCTCTAGCCATGACCTTTGGGGAGTGATTTGTGTTTGTGAATTTCTTAATTGAGAGAATAAGCCCATAACTTGAATTGGATGTCCTTAAAGCCTAACAACCACTATTAGTGCACTTATATATGGTAAACCTATTGAACCTTGTGTGATCATTATCATGCATCTCTCCAAACCACCATTTCATTTGTCATTTTAAACACCATTCTCACCCCTCCATATTCCTTCTATTTTATTAGCATTCCTTTCAATTACATTTCCACACACACACCACATCGCAATATCCATACAGCTCACACACAACATTCTCACCATTTCCGCATTCTATTTTCATGCTTTCAATAAACACTAGAACTCAAAATGGTTGACGGTGTCCACACCCCCAAACCTAAACTCAATATTGTCCTCAATATTGCCATCAAGTGTGCCATGGTTGGGCACGACGGCGCTCCAGCAACAGTAATTTTCGCAGTCTAAGTTCTGCTGTCGTTGCCGTTGCCGTTGCCGTTGTTGCGATCTTGTCGCGGTCAAGTTTCCAGCCTCGCGCACCATTACGAAAATGGGCATAAATCCCTCTAGAAAGCTCAGAATTGCAATCCGTAAAATCTACTGGAAAGTAGACTTCCAAGGCTTTCTGAAAATATGTGGTACAAAACCCAGTTCGATCCGAGGAGGGAGATATAGCCCCCGAAAGTTGGGTGTTCTGCATGGACATTTTACAATTTCAGCCCAGCAACCTTTGGAAAACAGAGTTGACCAGTGCCGCGGTCTCAATGTTGCATTCTAGCTCAACGGTGGAACCACCACGAAACAATAGTTTTGCTTGTCGTGGTTGACCATGAATCACGCCGCGATTTGGGTCAACGGTGAGACCGTGGCAACTCTGCATACTTTCCAATTCTTCACTTTTTAGCTCATTTTAGCCTCCCAAACTTGACTTTACTTTCAAACACCATTGTAGGGAACAAATACCTATACAAGGCTCACAAAACACATTATATACAAAAATGTGCTCGAAAACGAGAACAAAAGCTAGGAAATAGGACTTCAAATAGGTATATAAATCATCCGATCAAGCTACACATCTCAGGGTGCATGGAGAAGATATACTTGAAGAAGCACTTGCTTTCACTACCAGTCACCTTGAATCAACGGCAGCATCCCAGTTAATCAATTCTCCACTACTTGCAGAGCAAGTTAATGGTGTCTTAAATCGACCAATACGAAGAGGATTACAAAGGCTAGATGCAAGACATTACATGTCTGTCTATCAAGAAGACCCTTTGCACAACAAAGTTTTACTGACCTTTGCAAAGCTAGATTTCAACATACTACAGAAACTGCACCAGAAGGAACTCAGTGACATATCAAGGTAAGTGAAATGATTTCAGGCCATTTTTTAATCATTTTTAAGCTTTACAATACAATTGATGGGTGGGTTCTTCTTCATATATAATGTCATTTAGATGGTGGAAGAATATAGACTTTTCGTATAAGCTGCCTTTCGCTAGAGACAGAGTGGTGGAGTGCTATTTCTGGACATTGGGAGTGTATTTTGAACCAGAATATATCTTGGCTAGAAGAATATTAACCAAATTGATTGCCATGAATTCCATTATCGATGACATCTATGATGTTTATGGTACAATTGAAGAACTTGAGATTTTTACCTCAGCAATTGAGAGGTAATAACAATTATAACATCAGAAATCAATATATCCATTACAATTTGTTAGAACAATTAGTATGTCATGTTTGAGTAATTTTTAATTTGTTTTTTGAGGTGGGATATCAATGCCATAGATCAACTTCCTGAGTATATGAAATGTTGTTTCGTGGTTGGTGTAAAATAAATATTAAATTCTGTAAAAAATTTGTTCATGTATGTAAGAGGCCGCCATCCAAGAGGTATCACTACAAAAAAATACCCCTTTTATTGACAGTTTTTAACTGTCAGAAAAGTCTTGACAGTTTTTTTTTTTCTTTTATGACAGTTTAAAACTGTCAACAAAGGTTGAATAATATTTAATTAATATTTACTAAAAACTGTCAACATTAATTTAAATAATAGTTTTTATATTTTACAAACCATCTGACCTCAACCACCGGTCCTCCACCGGACTGCCGCCTGACCGGACCGGACCTCCAGTGCCCTACCGGACCACCAGACTACCACCAATTAATAATGAAAATTAATTGGCATTGCTAAGGCTTGAACCTGAGATCTCAAGCCATTAGTTGCAAGCCTTTACCACTTGACTACAATGTTTGATATGTTAATAATTGAACAATATTTATATATAACCTATATGAGTTGTTAGAAATAATAATATAAAAAAAAACCTTATTCGATAAATTTAAATTTATTCAACTAATCAAAATTTTAATTTCAACGATAGATATATATTAAAAAATATTTATTGAAACTTTTAATAAAATTATATTTTTAAAAACATATATAATCGAGTTATTGGTCAATGCTCTATGATCTCGTTTGGTTACATGGTGTAATGGTAATCAGAATGAGAATGAGAATGAGAAAGGAAAGGAAAATTAAGCTTTTAGTTTGGTTGGAACTTTAGAATTAGACTCTGAATCAGTATTATTTTATTTAGTTAGCAACGGAATGTAATGGAGTTAACTATATTTTGACCAAAATACCCCTAATTATAAAACATTCATAATAACATGATATATTTTGGATAATAATAATATTATATTAATATATAAATATAAATATATATATATATAATATATAATATATTATAATGATAATACATCTATTATATTATAAAAATATATAATAATATATTTATATAATATAAATATATATATTATATAATACATATAATAATATATTTATATATAATAATTTTTTTTATATAATATAATATATTATATTATATAATATATATATTATGTTATATAATATAATGTAATATATATATATATTATTATATTATATATAATATATGTAATAATATATAATATATATAATAGTATAATATATAATATAATATATAGTACATATATATAAAATATATATTTATATATCATTAATATAATATATAATAATATATTATTATTTTTTAAAAGGAGAGTATTTTTGGAATGGAATTGGGGCATATAAGGGTATTTCTGGAATATAAATTTTAGTTTGGAATATAACTAAATTGCCCATAGTTAACTTCCGTTAACTCTAACCGTTGACTATAATTTTAACCAACAATTTTACCTATTTTATTATTTAAATTAATAATTAAAAAACAAAACAGAAAAAACAAAGAAAACAAAATCAATTATATATTATGTTATATGTATTATATATTTATTAAATAATATATATTTATAATATTTATATAATATAATAAAATATATATATATAGGAAATCGCATCTAATAATATAATAATATATATTGTATTATATATTTTAAAACATTCATAATATATAATTTTTTTTTTTTTATCTGTAATAATTTTTTTTAAAACTTTTAATTCCTATTTTCAACACCAAACAAAATCTCGATATGAATTTATTTTACAGTAAGATATCAGTTTTTGGGCAAACCGATATTGGATAAGTAAAATTTTAAATTTTAAATTTAATAAATTTACTTTTAAAACATTCAAAAAAAAATAAATTTAAAAAATTGTTTATTTATTTTGCACCCTCTTTTTTCATACCAAGAGACACGTTAACAATGCAATTAGCCATATAAATTAGTAATCCAAGTCTTACATTTGTTCATTAAATTGCAAGATGCATGCTAAGAAATATCTCCCCTATAATGAGAGTTGTATTCCAAATCATGCTTATTACAATTGATGTCACGAGTCTGCTATATGTCATGTTTTGTTAGATGTAATAGAATAGAAAGAATGTCATTCCATTCGTTTGATTTGTTAAAATGCAATGGAATAGTGATTCCATTGGAATAGGGATTTGACCATTTTGGTTGAATGGGCATTCCATCCGAAAACCAATGGAATGCCCTTCCATTCCAAACTAAATTTTGTATTCCATAAATACCCTCATATGCCTCAACACCATTCCAAAAATAATAATATATTATTATATATTATATTAATGATATATAGATATATATATTATATTATTATAATATATAAACATATACAATATAAAATATAATAATATAATATATAATAATATATATATAATAATATAATACATATATATAATATATATTATATTATATAATATATATAATAATAATATTATATTATATTATATAATATATATAATATTAATATATTAATATACATGTATTAGATTATATTATATTATATATAATAATAATATTATATTATATTATATTATATATATAATATTAATATATTAATATATTATATATAATATATATTATAATATGTATTATAATATAATATAATATGTATTATAATATAATATTATTATATATTATATATTAATATATTAAATAATATATAATATATATTTATATTTTATATTATTTAATATATTAATAATATATATATAAAATGTTAGTTATTTGTTGACGGTTAAAAACTGTCAACAATCCTTGACAGTTAAAAACTGTCAACAAAGTTAATAACTGTCAAGGATTGTTGACAATTTTTAACTGTCAACAAATAACTGTCAATAAACTCTATTTTCTTGTAGTGTATTGTCATACGACTTGAATTAACGATTTCACGGTATTAATATAAGGGACATCTTATTGGACCAATTCTATCTCCTCATTGCAATGGTTTTAGTTATAAAAAAATTCAGATATAAATAATGTTACAAAATTAATTGTCGCATATAATAATGTAATGAACAGTAAAACGGTATTGTCATGCAACAGGCATGTATTCCTCCATTGTTGGTATGTACATGTTGTTTGTGACACTATTTCGCTTCCCAAAAGTAATTTCTAACTATATACTTCATTTGATAATTATATAAACCAAATTAAAATCAAAATCATTTTTGGTATACTGAAATTAATTAACGATTGAATATTGATGGATACTCACTGCTTCTTTTGCATAATCAAGACGGTATGGTTTCCCTTCACGGGCAAAATCCTTTTCAATTTCACTGTAAACATCAAGCAGGGCCTAATAACAACATTTCATATACTCAGGAAGTTCATCTGTGGCACTGATATTCCACCTGAAAAACAAAATACTCAAACATGAGATACTGATTATTCATTATTGTAACAAATTGGAATAATGGATTGATTTCTGAATAACAATAATTTATCTCTCAACTGCAGAGGTAAAAATCTCAAGTTCTTCAATTGTACCATAAACATCATAGATGTGATGTCATTGATAACGGAAGTCATGGCAATCACTTTGGTTAATATTCTTCTAGCCAAGATATATTCTGGTTCAAAATACACTCCCAATATCCAGAAATAGCACTCCACCACTCTGTCTCTAGCGAAAGGCAGCTTATGCGAAAAGTCTAAATTCTTCCACCATCTAAATGACATTATATATGAAGAAGAATCCATCAATTGTATTGTAAAGCTTAAAAATGCTTAAAAAATGGCCTGAAATCATTCACTTACCTTGATATGTCACTGAGTTCCTTCTGGTGGCCGTGAACAACCACTCAAAGGCTTGTTTGGTTACAATATCTCCCATTCCTACAAAAGAAGTGGTGGCCAACATTTTGTAAGCAGATGTAACTAATGCAACAGGCATGTATTCCTCCATTGTTGGTACATGTTGTTCGTGACACCATTTCGCTTCCCAGAAGTGATTTCTAACTATATCCTTCATCTGATAATTATATAAACCAAATTAAAATCAAAATCATTTTTTGGTATACTGAAATTAATTAAACGATTGAATATTGATGGAAACTCACTGCTTCTTTTGCATAATCAAGGCGGTATAGTTTCCCTTCACAGGCAAAATCCTTTTCATTTTCACTGTAATCATCAAGCAGGGCCTCAAAACAACATTTCATATACTCAGGAAGTTGATCTATGGCACTAATATCCCACCTGAAAAACAAATCACTCAAACATGAGATACATATTATTCATTAGTGTAACAAATTGTAATAATGGATTGATTTCTGAATAATAATAATTTACCTCTCAACTGCTGAGGTAAAAATCTCAAGTTCTTCAATTGTACCATAAACATCATAGATGTCATCGATAACGGAAGTCATGGCAATCACTTTGGTTAATATTCTTCTAGCCAAGATATATTCTGGTTCAAAATACACTCCCAATATCCAGAAATAGCACTCCACCACTTTGTCTCTAGCGAAAGGCAGCTTGCGCGAAAAGTCTAAATTTTTCCACCACCTAATAATGAAATTATACATTTTTTTTTTTTTTTGAACTGCATTATTTATTAAAGAGGAAGCAAAGGCAAAAACCCAGCAAGCCAACAAAAACACGACTAGAGGAAAATACAAGAAAACAACAACCAAAACCCCAAACAGGGCACACAAGCAACGCCGTCCAGGCCACAATCAAGACTCAAAAAAAACATGGCATATGCAAAAGGAAACAGAGCATCTGCAAGCACACCAACTGCAAGACAGAAAAACTCCAAACTCTGCACCAAAAGCAGCTCAAAAAACACCACGACCCAACCAAAAAACTCAAGAAACACCACATCAGCTAGACTTCAACCGAACTAAAAAATAGGCAGAATTTCACCAAAGTCCCATCTTTTTTGCGATTTGCCACCTTTCTAAATGTCTTTGTTTTTTTTTTTTTTTTTTTTTTATCACTTTAGTCCTATTCTTTTTTCAAAATCCATCACTTTGATCCTTTGACCAAATATTTAACGGTCAACTATAACCGACTGCGTTAAAGTACAATTTTACCCTTTTTACTATTTACTAGTTTACTTTAATTAAAATGACATTTTTACCCTGCTTTTTTGTAATTTAAAACTTTAGCATTTATATACCATCATTATAAAACATTATTTACCATATATTTTACCATCTCAATTTAAAATTTTACAACTTTATAATTAAATTAATTGCCCAAAATGCCATTATTAAAAAAAAATTATTTACATTTTTTCCATAAAATATTTTATTTTAAAAAATCATTACTCAGACTTGACAATTGAGGAAGGGTTACAATTTTTTCCAATATAATGCCGTGGTCATGTTTCAAAATATTCCAAAAATCTGTAAAATATTTCAAAAGGTTCATAGCAAACATTCTTGTCATTGTCTCCACAAGCTGTCATCGGCAAAATTACAAGCATAGACAACACATTAATATGTCTTTGGTACTAAAAAAAAATAACAAACTACTCTATAACATGACATTGTTTTCAAAAAATTTCATCGAACAAATTTACAGGCATAGTACACAGACAGTAAAAAACTGTCTTTTGAACTCCAAAGAATAATCTGCTTGTGGCACCATATTGTTTCCATCTAACATAGACCTGCAATTGACTATTCATCATGTTTGTGTAACCAAATATGAGCAAAATGACATAAAATAACCACGACATTAACAAGTTTTCATGCTAAAGTAATAAGTAAACTATGCAAATAAAAGATATCACTTCTAAGGCTTCATGGCTGGGATATGGAACCTATGTGCGAGTAAATAATGTTGTTTGCTTGGCTTAGAGATTGACTAGGATTCCAACTTCCATTTGTACTAGAGTGTTCTTTTCCCTATCCAACACGAAAAAACAAAAAGATTAGTTACCGAATACAAATATCACAGAAATTAACTTTAGTGAATAAATACAAACAATGCGTAAAAGCGTTGAATCATTACCTTGTTTTTAGTTTTAGACTTCTTTTTTGTCACTGCAAATGGTTGTTTACATGTCCTTGAATTGTGGCCCATGACACCACAAGATGTGCAATGTTTAGTGAAACACTTGGAAGGTGCAGGACCCTCTTAGCTGCTCCTTTCTAGACTTCTTTGGCCTTATAACAGAATTACGTTTCTTTGGTGGATCCGGTGGAGCACCCTCTACATCAGGCCACATTACTGGATCAGTTATTGGATTAATGCTGCCACTGTAAGTCAACTTGAATGCTTCCTTTGAATAATACCAATTAGTATATTCATGTGTGGAATGCCCTTAATAGTCAATCACAACTGCTGCATGGGCATCAGATGATCCACTAATATGCCATACACCACAATCACATGACATTTTAGAAAGCTTAACAAGACATCTTTGTCCATACAAGTCACATGTCTCATGGTATTGTCCTCTTCCATGGTACACTATTAGATTTCTACCATCATTTTCAGCTTTATTCAACCTTTTCCTCTCTGTTGGTGTGATAGTGTCACTCAATTTCTCTCCTTTAACCCATTTCTCACTAAATCACCATGACTTTCCTCCTAATTATCTCCATCAATGTCAAGATAGGCTTGTCTCTGTCATCTTTGATCCAGCTATTAAAACACTATGATATGTTGTTAGTGACGTGACCCGATTTGATATGAGTATCAAAACGATGCCTTGCCCACCTCTCTATATGAATGTTCATCAGGCATTGGTATGCTTCTACCGAGACTCCCTTAATTCTTTCCATCACTTACTTGAACCCAACTTGATCACTACCTTCCTCGGTAGCCTTCCAAAGCATTCAATTAATTTCTTGACTAGAAAACTTTGAGTTAGCATTAAAGTTTGCTGAAATGTGCCCAAGATAATTTCTATTGCTTGCTTTAGGCCATTCATTTTTAATAGCTTTTGACACTCCCTTTTGACGGTCACTCATGAAACATAAAGGCCTATCATTGTTCCATTTTAATATATGCTCGGTGAAGCAATTCCAAAAATCAACTCCAAAATGTCTTTATTTTCAGACTCACATACACAATAGGCTAGTGAAAATATCCCACCATCGATCGACATCTATTGCAATGGCGAATAGCAAAACACCTCCAAATTCACTTGTCAAGTGACAGCCATCTAAGCTTATCAAAGGTCTACAACCTTTTAAAAACCCAATTTGCATTGCATGGAAACTCAAGAAAAACCGCTCAAACATTGGATTCACGCGTACTTTTGCCATACTTCCAGGATTCATCTCCACCAATATGTTTCCATATTTTCTAATTTGTGCAAATGAAGCTTTATGGTCAACACTTAAAGTCTTCAACACATTTTTTTTAGCCCGATATATACTTTGTGAACTGCACTCTACCCTATATTGTTCTAGCAAGTCATTTTTCGAAATTCTGGCTGATACGGTTGGGTTTGAATTAACAATATTACTAATGACACTAGCTATCCATGGAGCAATAGCTTCTTTATTACTTTTCCCGGCCTCTTCTACATTGTGTATGTCCCCCACTAATACTCCTGATCATAAAAGTCCTCGTCCCGTCAATCAAAGTAGAAACATGTATTCGCTAATCACATGCATCATTGAAACACTCGCAAATGAACTTACAAAGATCATTTTTCACCCTCTTTAGCTGAAAGCCTTGTTGAATAGCATACCGTCTCACAACATCCTTAACCACTGTAGCATTGCAAAAGACTTGGCCCTCTTTAAGTGAAATGGACCTATTTGGATTAGGCTTCCATTCATGCTGAATACAATAATGAACCATTCTAGTTACACCATTCTCTTCATCGGATGAATGATAACCACCAATTTCACCACCATTAGGATCAACTGTCTCATCATCATTCACATCTTCTGCATCCCCAATGCTATCCACCAAACTCACATTGGAATCATTGTCTGTGTCCGACTCAGGATGGTATTCAAAGTTAGGTTCAATATCAGAGTCAGACACCACAAGACTTCTTTGGGTTATGTTTAGCTGGGTTTCTGTGATTGAGTTGGGGTTTTCGGTGTTTATGTTAGGGGATTCAGTGTTTTGAGTGTTTTGTATACCAGAAAAGTTTGGGTTAGTACTGACATAACATCATTCCTCTCCATTGTTAGCGTTGGTGGAAAATGGAAGCATTTTCCTAACACAATACATTTAATTAACATTTTCATACTCAAATATACATAAAACCAAAGAAACAAATGTAATATTGGATCAGAGAACATGCAAAAATACAATAGATAAATGCAAATAAACAATTTTTGTTTTTTGAACTGCAAGAGTTTTATTGAAAGCCAAACAAGGCCAGACGAGAAAACTAAATGCAAATAAACAATAAAAGTATAAGCCTCAATAATGAAATGCCAAAAACATAAAAACCAAAGAAACAAATGTAAATAAAATCCAAATAAAAATCCAATAAATCAAATGCAAATAAACAATAAAAACCCAATAAAGAAACAAACATAAAGAAAAATCCTGAAAACTATAAATAATCTAAGAAAAGAATATATATATATATGTTGTTAGTTTCAAAACCAAACCCAAATACCAACAAGCAAACATAACACAAATCCATGCAAACCCAAGAAAAACAAAAAATAACAGAATCTTTTATCATGCAAACACAATAAAAAAAACCCGTGAAGTACATAACAACGAACCTGATTGAAGGAGGACAATATTCTATTGATTTGGGAAGAAGACAAAGAGTTGTTGAGTGTTGAGTTTGTTGACTAGCTTGAGTCTTGAGAGAGAGAGAGAGGGGTCTAGCATTTTGTTTTATTTTTCCTTTTTACATGTGATATATTCTTTTTATTGGGGTCCAGCTTGAAAGAGAGAGAGAGTTGGTGCGTGATTAGGGATGGGCGTTTCCCCATGGGGTTTTGGGGGCAAATTCTGCCCTCAAATGGATTTTGGGGGTAGGGGTGAGGGTAAACTTTGCCTCCAAAAAGATTTTGGGGGAGGTGGTGGAGGTACTTCCCCCCAAACCCAAAACCCCATTTCCCCCAAATAAATATATATATATGTGTATTATTTTTATTTTTATTTATATATAAAAAAATATAACAATTAAAAAAATATATAAATTATTACATTAACATTAACATTTAACTACTTGGGATTGTTGCCTAGATTTTGTGCCTTGTATTGTATTTTGGATTGACAAGAACAGATTGTATTTTGCGATTATTTGCGATTATTTTGTATTGTATTTTGGATTTTATATTATATTTTTATTACTTTTTGGATTGAATATTTTAACAGTGTCAAATTAAATATTGGAATGTCCGAATTCCAAATTTCGAATTTTGATTTTTGAATTAGAAATTGGAAATTTATATTTAAAATTGAAAAGAAATGGGGGAAATGAGTTTTGGGTGTGAGAGAGGGAGGACCTGCCCCCAAAAGGCCCCCACCCCCAGTCCCCCCAAATGGGTTTTGGGGGAGGTGGTAGGGGGAGGTTTGAGGAATAGGGGTGGGGGTACCCTCCCCCGTCCCATTGGGCCCCCACGTCCATCCCTATGCGTGACACCTTTATTTTATTTTTAATAGATATGCAATAGGACTTAAATACCTCTATAACCATTATCTTTGACTAATCACAGATTAATGGAAGGATCAAAGTGATGGATTTTGAAAAAAGATGGGACTAAAGTGATGAAAATGCAAAGACATTTATAAAGATGACAAATTGCAAAAAAGATGGGACTTTAGTGAAATTCTGCCTTTTTTTTTTTTTTGATATACTACTTGCGGGTGACGGCCAGGGGCGTACCTTAATGGGGTCTTACAAAAAAAAAAAAAAAAAAAAAATTATTAATCTCACCTCTCACCGCTCACCTCTCTCACGTCCACACTCCCAACTCTCTCTACTCCCTACACACACACACACACTCTCTCTCTCTCTCTCTCTCTCTCTCTCTCTCTCTCTCTCTCTCTCTTGAATCAAACAAGTCCAATCTCCCAATTAATTAATTATTTCTCTCTCTCCATTACACATCTCAAATCAATTCTCTCTCCAATTAATAATTATTATCAACCTAGCAACTCAATTGAAACATAATTTGGATTGAATTTTGGATTTTATAGAATTACTCTTAATCTATTATTTATATTCGGTTATTTTAATTCATATATTTTTCTTAGTTACAATTTATTTGTTCTAATTAACAAGTTATAGCTTTGTGTTTTGTTTATCTTCTTCGAGTGAGAGTAGAATAAAAACAATGGTTTCTTATTGAAAGTTTATATATATAGTTTTATT
This sequence comes from Acer campestre, assembly GCA_954870605.1. NCBI lineage: Eukaryota > Viridiplantae > Streptophyta > Magnoliopsida > Sapindales > Sapindaceae > Acer > Acer campestre. The sequence goes on from OX940801.1 coordinate 43,796,717, forward strand.
TTAGCCTACCCTAACAAAAAATCCTGGGTACGCCCCTAGTGACGGCGACTCCAACCTGAATTCCAACCTAAAACATTAGTAGGCTGAATGTGTACTCTTACCACCAAGTCACATTGGATGGTGGTTGTATAAAAGATTTTACCCAAACATTATTTATGAAGCCTCTTCCAATCTTGATGTACAAAGTATACAAAATAAAAGAGCTTCACAGATTGGGGATAACATTTTTTTTTTTTTAACAGCAAAACTTATTAAAAGGCTGAAAAAGGGCAAGGCAATCAACAAAAACGAGCAAGGGACAGCCCCAACATGGCAATCCAGGGGCGGAGACAGCCCCAAAAAAAAACCCAAAACAACAAACACCCAACAGACCTAACAAGAACAACAAACCCAGGCAACAACTGCAAACACAACCCCAACCAGAAAACAAAAAAAAAAACAAAGCACAAGACAAACCTGAAAAGAAGCAAGCCACAAAGGAAGCAGAACTGCAGCACGCCGTCAAACAGGAAAACCAGCAGCGACCAGACAGAGGAAAAAAGAACAAGACCACCACCAACCCGACGAAGAAGACCACATCACGTATCCCCCCATTCCACGATATCACCTTCATCCAAAGAGGCCCTCTTGGCGAGCATATTCACAAAGGAGTTGGAGGCTCTCGACTTAAACACAACCACTGAATTGCCCATGCAACTTAGCTTGCTGTGAATATCGAAAATAATATCTATATGCTTCAGACTAATCTTTGTCCCTGACATAAGTACTATAAGTCCAGGATCTCGGATTCTAGAAATTTTTTACAAAATAGAACTACTTAGAGAAGAACAGGATTCAGGAGAACTGAGGAGATATGATCTTTGAGAATATGAGAGTTGGTGTAGCCATCATCGTCCTTGTATATGACATCCATTGCACGTGAAAGATTTAGAATACACACAAGGAGAGGCATTGGAACAGCTGCTGTTGGTTTTAAGCACTCTTGATTAATATCTTTCCATGCATTCGAAATTTCTTTCCTAAACAGTTTTATTACTTCTTCTTTAGAAATTCGGTGCTGCTTCATATAGCATTCCACACTCGACGCCACGTGTTCTCTCTCCTGTTCAAACTACATATACGAAGAAAAAAAAATCAATTAATAGATATTTTGAAATTAATTAGATTTGTTTGTATTTTAACGTTTATGTACAGGTGGTTTCTGAATTATGATGATGATTATACATACCTTGTGAGAGACGATATCATCCATAAGTCTAGCAATAATTGCTGAAGCTTTAATAATATTAGGGTCATTAGATATCCAATCAAAGGCTTGTTGATTTGCAATATCTCCCATTGAAAGAAACAAGTTGTGGCCAGCATTGGATAGCCACTACTGACAAGTGAATTCTGCATGTACTCCTCTACCTTTGGTACATATCCATCTTTGCACCACTTTGCTTCCACAAAGTAGGCTTGGACCAGTCTCTTCATCTGTTACACATAATAATAATAATAATAAACACTCAGTATTGGAAAGTTAATAATTAATGGATCATATGACTATATAGGATCATTAACAATACAGGTTTTCAGGGATCGGATTCTGCAAAACTCATTCAGGATGGGTTTAGAATCGTGATAGGGAGAGGAGATAAGGTGAGGCTTTGGACGGACATTTTGATGGAGGGAGTTCCTCTCAAGGAGTTCTATCCAAGAATTTATGCTTTGTCTGTCAACAAACTTGGCTGTCTCAGAGATTATGGGTTTCGTGTGGGAAACGATTGGAAGTGGGAGGTGCAACTTAGGAGACCTTGTTTTAGTTGGGAAATTGGTCAACGGAATGCGTTTTTGGAGGAGCTCAAGAAGATTAAAATTATTGATTCTATGCCGGATTCAGTGGGGTGGAATTTCAGCTCAAATGGGAGTTTCTCTGTAAATTCTTTTTGGAGGAATCTGGTTGATAGGCCTGCTGTTAACAGGTTGGTCTGCAGTGGTGTTTGGAAAGGTTTCGTCCCTCCCAAGATCGAAATGTTCATGTGGCACTTGTTGCAAGATCGTGTGATGGTGAAGGATGTTCTTCGTAAGTTTGGGTTGGTTGTAGGCTCTGATTGGTTGTGTCCTCTGTGTAAAGAGGCAGATGAAACTTCGGATCACCTTTTTTTGTTCTGCAGTTGGTCTTGGAAGCTTTGGAGAACTAGTATTAGCTGGTGGAATATTGAGTTTTGTGTCTCCTCTTCGCTGGCGGATTGGTGGAAAGGCTGGGGAGGTTTATGTCCGAGTAAGAATTCTGAGAGGGTGTGGCTGTCTTTATTGTATGCCGTGTCTTGGACTATATGGGAGGTAAGAAACGGTGTGTTGTTTAAAAATGAAGAAGCTTCCTTTACTAAAGCTTTAGATTTAGTGAAATTCAGAGCGGGTTGGTGGTTTAAAAATTATGACAAGGGTTCTAGTGAGCCCATCACTCTTATTTTACTTGATATCGCAAATCGTTGTAAGGATTCCTTGAAGGAGAAGTCAAGGATAAGGGGGGCTTGGATTCCTCCGCCTTCCGAGGCCTTGATGTTTAATGTTGATGGCTCAGCTATGGGATTACAGGGACCTGCTGGGATTGGAGGGGCTCTTCGGAAAAACGATGGTATAGTGCTGTGTTGGTTCTCTCTGCATATCGGTAGTCATGATGCCATAACAGCTGAGATTTTAGCTATTGCGAAAGCTTGTGAATTATGTTCCTCTAGAGCAGATTTAATTGGCAAAAGGATCATTATCAGCAGTGACTCTATGTCGGCTGTTGAGTGGATTGAAGGCAAGAAAGAGGGGAGCAGCAGGTTTTCGAATTTACTTATAGAGATTCGGAATTTTCTGTCAGGTTGGGGGCAGGCTTCGGTTGTGTTCAATTATCGTCATACTAATTCTTTAGCTGATTCCCTAGCGAAAAAGGGCTCCAAGTGTGAGGGGGACGTTATTGTTTGGGGGACTTCGGGTACAGAGGAGGTTGCAACAGGTGTTTGAGTGTTTCTTCTGTGTGTTTTTGGGGGTCGGTCTCCCCTGTTTGTGTGTGTTTTTTCTGGGCTCTGTTGTTGTTTCCTCTGCTCTTGTGTTTTTTCCCTCCCGTTTTTTGCTTTTGGCCGGGCTGTGGCCTCTTTTTTCTGGCTTTTGGCTGGGTTTAATAAAGTAATTTTCAAAAAAAAAAAACAATACAGGTTTTTAAATATGTTTCACAAAAATGGCTTACAGCTTCTATTGCATAAGGCATATAATATGATCTTCCTAGTTCCTTTGAGATCATCTCTTCCTCAGCTTCTCTGTAAACATCTACGAGTGCCCGATAGAGATATTTCATGTATTCGGGAAGTCCATCCATGACGCTAATATCCCACCTAAACATCAAGTTCTCCCCATGCATCTTATCAAACATTGAGCTAATTAAAAAATAACTATCGAGATGGATTAATATTCAAAAAAGTGTTTTGAAATCAACCTTTGGATAGCGTCCGCAAGTAGCTCAAGCTCTTCATATGTACCAAAGGCATCGTAGGTGTCATCTAAAACGGACGCCATGGCTATTACTTTGGTCAGTGTTATTCTTGTAAAGGAGTATTGGGGCTCAGAGCACGTTCCCATTATCCAAAAATAACACTCCACCACTCTGTCTCTAGCATACGGCAGCTTTGTTGCAAAGTCTAAAATTTTCCACCACCTGAAATGCAAGTAAATGTGTTAAATTTTCTTATTCTTAATCCAACAAGAAAATTAAATCTTATGAACTTGAATCAACTTACTCAGTGATGTTGCTGAGCTCCTTCTGGTGTTGTACTTGTAACATATTGAAATCTAGTTTTGCAAAGTTTAGTAGTATTTGATTATGTGACTCGTCTCCTGAGTAGATATTGATGTAATCCTTGCCTCCAACCTTGGTAAACCTTTTCGGATTGGTCGATTCATGGCATGATTTATCTCTTCCACAAGATGATGATGATGATGATCATGACTAATTACTTGATCATCAGTAACCATCAATTCAAGGTGAGAGGTAGTGAAAGCTATGGCTTCATCCAGGATATCTTCTTCAGGTATGCCAAGATATGCAGCCTCATACAAACATAACATGCCAGCCACATCATCAATTAAAGAGGCCTTGAACTTTCCTTGGTCATCTTTGAATTTTTCAAACACATCTGCCTCATCACAATTGAACATGTATAATTTGTAAAACTGATCACTAGATGATTAATAATAATTAAATTTAAATTAGTTAATTTAGTACATATGACTTTTATATATTTACCACATGGAACATTATATCCTTGTTGTCTAAGCAACCGAAATCGAAGAGCGGCAGTGTGTAGATGGTTGTCATCGTCATCGCAACCATTATAAATTTTATCTAAAGCGTCTCCTATTTCTCTCTCGAAATGGTAAGCCACACCTAAGCGTTGGACAGCATCGATCAAGCGCAACTTCTCGGAAATCTCATCCGACGTGGTTGAGATTAACATCCTCCTCACTTCATGTTCTAGTTCTTTGTATTCTTCTTGAGTTGTAGCATCAATTGGCTAGAGAAAAATTTGGCAGAAACAAGAAATTAATGATATGATGCATTTTTTTTTTATACAATAAAATGTTAACTTTAATTGACTGGATATAAACATATATGATTGAAGACAATGTAGAGATTATATACCAAAGAATGAGAAGCATATTTGAGGAAATGATCTCCCCAAATGCTAGGATGATAAGTAGTCGTGTGACGTTTAACACTTTGTGTCGAAGCTGAAGCAATATCTGAAACTTGCAAAGACATTTTCTTCTACTTTTTCAAATTTGTTTGATTCCCTTGGTGTGGTTGAAGGGTTTGTGTTATCGATCAAGAGACTTGTGCTTCGGTATTTATAGGGAAATTGTACACGGTGAAGTAGCAGCTGCTGAGACTTGAGGAGACAATATAGACCCTACGTACAAGAAAAGTCAGCAATATAAATGTTATAACACGTTTATATTCTTTTTTATGTGTATTATTGTCATCTTCTACTCTCCTTCCTCTAGCTAAATAACACTGCACTGCTCTCTCTGTTCTCACTTTATTCATCAACCCTGCTTTCACACTTTCTCCTTCTCTCTTTCTCTCTTGGGGCTTTAATAATTTCTGTATCACCAAAAAAATTACCAAGACGTGATTACAAGAATTACTGTATTGTCAGTGCCGGCCTTTATATATCAGGGGCCTAGGGCAAACTAATAAGGATTTTGGCCTTTGCGCCCCTCTAAGCTGAAATATAATAAGAGATTTGTCTATTTTTTATGGGCCCTGGGCGGCTGCACCTCTTGCACCAGCCCAGCAGCCGCCCAGGGCCGGCTCTGTGTATTGTATAGTACTATTGTATTGTATAGTACTATTGAATTTGTATCGGATTAGATAGAGTTGAATTGTATTTGAATGGATTTTATTATTTTTTATATAATCCTGTGTTAAGTGATATTTTGTAGTAGAATGTATTAAGTTATACAACATTCGGATGTGATTTTTGTTTATAAATATTTTGTTAAATAAAGAATTGATATATTTTTAGAATAAAAATGATATTATAAAATATATATACTTTTAAATATTTTTTAATATTTTTTAAAAATAAATCATAATTCACGTCACCAATTTCAAGAATATTTAATAATTTTTTTTATAGTGGATTTAGATTAATTTATTTTTAGATTTATACTATCGTAATAACATTTTGTTTTTGTTGGGTTTGTGAAGCTTGAAACCAACCTTGAGAATCTTTTTTCGGTATTTTGCGCGGCCTAGACCGTGGCCTAGACACATGCACGGGGGGCGGCACACATAGCGTCAAACTCCAAAGGAATTAGCGCTGCACATACCGCTAGCCAAGCACGTGCCCAGGGGGCAGCACACGCAGCGGTGAACTCCAGAGGAGTCACGCTGCACATACCGCAGCATAGGCACATGCACAGGGAGCAGTCTACACGGCGGTAATGAATAGTAAACTGGTAAACATACCGGAATGTAAATTAAGAATAGTACGTCCCTGTTAATTAATGGACACCTTTTCCACTTCTTGTCTATTTTGCAAAAATTGTACGGTGATGAAAATTTCCCCATGTTACCCTCAATAAATAATTTTTCTAGCATTTACCTTTCTACTATTTATTTGAAATATTTCAAAATCACTAATTTGTATTGTTAGCACTTCATTGCCACTTTTGATCAAATTGCCTTATAATCTGTTTTCCTTCCAAACCTACAAAACCAACAGATAAAGAAATAGGTAGAGGATCTTGATTCAATTAATTAGTTTTTTTTTTTTTTAGATCGGTCTTGATTTTTTAACAAATATTTTGGGTTGTGTAGCATAATTGATATTACATAGAAGACATGTGCTTGAACTCATGGTTAACTTGGAAGAAGAATCATATGACGATTTCTTGGAAATTATGGATGGAAACGACATCGTATTATGGCTCCAAAATCTGAATTAGATAATAAAGCTTGAGGGTTAGAGCTTCATGAATATAAATATCGTATGTGGTGTGCAGGGGTGTACCCATGATTTTTTTATTAGAATGGGCTAAAACAAAATTATATATATAAACTTTCAATAAGAAAACATTATTTTTATTCCACTCTCACTTGAAGAAGATAAATAAAACACAAGCTCTAACTTGTTAATTAGAAAAATTTAAGAAAAATGCATTAAAATAACCGAATATAAATAATAGATTAAGAGTAATTCTATAAAATCTAAATAATTAATTCAAAATTCAACCCGATGTTTCAATTGAGTTGTTAGGTTGAAAAAATTTATTAATCTGAGAGAGAATTGATTTGAAATGTGTGATGGAGAGAGAGAAATAATTAATTAATTGAGAGATTGGACTTGATTGATTAAAGAGAGAGAGAGAGAGAGAGAGAGAGAGAGAGAGAGAGAGTGTTAAGACTTAGGACTTGAGTGGGTGAGAGATAGAGAGTGTGTGTGTGTTGGGAGTTGGGAGTTGAGACAGGTGAGATTAATATATATATATATATATTTTTTGTAAGATGCTGACCCGGCTACAGCTCGGGTCAAGCCCCCATTAAGGTCCGCCCTTGGTTGTGTGTTATGACGATTTAAACTTAGAATATTATCAGGTTGAATAAGTGTCATTTGACATTTACCAGCAAGCCATGAAATTAAAAGTTTATATACTAGTGCAAGACGTTAATTGTTAGCAAGATTATTCGATACCTAATTTATGCTCCTTTAATTATCTCATATGAAATCATGTAAGACTATATTTCTGTATATATAAAATTATAGTGGTTTTTTTTTTTTTTTTTTTCTTATTTCGGTTATCCTCAATATATATATAACTATTTCAAAATTTTATAAATTTAATTGTGGAGGAGAGAGTTCTTGGATATCTTGAAGATTTTCTAGTTTTAGAGAGTGATTTGATAGCAGTTTTTGAGTGGTCATCGTTCCCTAGTACTCCAACGGTTTTGACGTTGAGAATCATGAGGAATAACAAAGGGCAAATTGCATTGAATCCCTTGAGGTTTGAACAAGTTACATTTAGTTGGAAATATTTTGTTATTATATATTAACACCTCAAAGACTTAAATTTGACTTTAAAAATAACTAAAATGCCCCTAGTTATATTATTTGATACCTTTTTTTTTTACCTTTTAACCAAAAACTTTATAAACTTTAATAAAATAAAAAAAATTAAATAAAAGATATGATTCATTTAATAAATTAATGGTTTACAATTTTGTTTTAAATAGTTTAAAATAAATAAATAAATACTTTTAAAATAATAAATAAATAAATAGTTTTAAAAAATCAAATAAATAAATATTTTTTAAAAATTAAATAAATAAAGGGTTTTAAAAAAATAAATGAAAAAAATTAAAAACATTATTATTTTTTTGTTTAAGTATATCCGTTAATAGGGACAAAAACAGATCTAAATATTTAAACTTTTACGGTAAGGATGATGGTGAGAGAAGATTCAAGGTTCCCAACACTGGGAGTCTTCTTGCCTTCTTCAATCACTTCTTTCAGTGTTGGGAACCTTGAACCTTCTCTCACCATCATCCTTATCGTAAAAGTTTAGATATTTAGAGTTTTTCTTGTCCCTATTAATGGATATCCTTAAAAAAATTAATGTTTTCAATTTTTTCATTTATTTTATTTTTTAAACTATTTATTTATTTTATTTTTAAAAAAAACTATTTATTTATTTAATTTTTAAAAACTATTCATTTATTTAATGAATCATATCTTTTATTTTATTTTATTAAAGTTTATAAAGTTTTTGGTTAAAAGGTAAAAAAAAAAAAGTATAAAATAATATAACTAGGGGTATTTTAGGTATTTTAAAAGTCAAATTTAAATATTTGGGGTGTCAGTGTATAATAACAAAAAATTTCCAGCTAAGTGTAACTTGTCAAAACCTCAAGGGGTTCGTACAATTTGCCCAATAACAGATACCATTAATTATTGGTGCAACTGTAAGAAAGGTGGCAGTGCATGCATGGAGAGAGGCAGAGAGACTTTTCACTGAAAGAGACGACACTTTTTATGGGGGAAATTGCAAAAAATAGCCCTATAAAATTATTGAATTTTGTTTGTAGCCACATGCATTAATATTCATGTTTTGTAATATGAAATTACCAAATTGCCCCCATATGAAAATCTAGCCCTATCACTGTTAGGGTTAGAGAGAGAAAACATAGAGGAAGAGAGAGGAGAAGTTATTTCACGTTGGGAAGGCCAAGTCAGGCCAAAGGGGTTGTTTTGTAATTGTTTAGTTATGTGATTTGACGGTAGAGAACACTCATTTAACCCGACAATATTTTAGGTTCGAATCGTCATACCCGCATGTGATATATTAAAAAATATCATGAAAACTAGGAAAAAAAATTCATGTTTAGTTATGTTGTTAGGGGTTTTCTCCCACATCCATTGAAGTCAAGATTAATATGTGTATAAAATAAAAGATTAGCCTTAACCTTACGACTACAAGACCCCCTTTTAGGGATAAAACCATAAGACTCAATAAGTCAAAGTCAGCAATACATTGTAAGTTGCAGTCCCATACGGGCGAAATTTTGGTATTGAAAGGTATTTATTTTATTATATTCCCATACTAATAGAAGAGAAACATAGGCCTTTATTTTATTTGATTTGATAAACCTTCAACATACAAACTTAAATATAGCATTAATGGAACCTATGCTTGCTTCTGTATAAAAGACGTACAGATATCAATTATACAAATCCAGTACTGCTTCTGTAGAACCCATGCTTATATTGGCACAGGATTGATGAGAAGAGAAGCAACAAAATCCTTGAGAATTACTCCAGCATGTGTGTAGCCATCTTCATCCTTGTAGACGACATCTATAACGCGAGCAAGATTGAGAACTCGGGTAAGGAGAGGCATTGGCACCACGGTTGGGAGGAGGCACTCCTCGTTTATATCCTTCCAAGCACTTCTAACTAGTTTCCGAAATTCGTTACAGGTTTCCTCCTCCGTTTCCCCATGCTGATTCATGAAACATTCAACACTTGAAGCCACATGCCCTCTCTTTTGCTCAAACTGCATATATAAAACTTATATGTCAAAAATAAAAGTGTAGTAACCACCACGCAATGCGGTTTAGTGGTGAAATACACTCGTTCAACCAAATAATAGTTCAAGTTAAAGTTGCTATAGTAGTTGGTATATATATATATATATATAAAGAAAAAGAAAAAAAAAAGTAGTACCTTGTGAGAAACCATGTCATCCATGAGTCTACAAATAAGTGAGGCAGCTTGAACCATCTTGTTGGGGTCCGTGAACAACCACTCAAAGGCTTGTTTGGTTACAATATCTCCCATTCTTACAAAAGAAGTGGTGGCCAACATTTTGTAAGCAGATGTAACTAATGCAACAGGCATGTACGTATTCCTCCATTGTTGGTACATGTTGTTCGTGACACCATTAATTTCGCTTCCCAGAAGCAGTTTCTAACTATGTCCTTCATCTGATAATTATTTAAACCAAATTAAAATCAAAATCATTTTTTGATATACTGAAATTAATTAAACGATTGAATATTGATGGAAACTCACTGCTTCTTTTGCATAATCAAGGAGGTATAGTTTCCCTTCACAGACAAAATCCTTTTCATTTTCACTGTAAACATCAAGCAGGGCCTCATAACAACATTTCATATACTCAGGAAGTTGATCTATGGCACTAATATCCCACCTGAAAAACAAATTACTCAAACATGAGATACTGATTATTCATTATTGTAACAAATTGTAATAATGGATTGATTTCTGAATAATAATAATTTACCTCTCAACTGCTGAGGTAAAAATCTCGAGTTCTTCAATTGTACCATAAACATCATAGATGTCATCGATACCGGAAGTCATGGCAATCACTTTGGTTAATATTCTTCTATCCAAGATATATTCTGGTTCAAAATACACTCCCAATATCCAGAAATAGCACTCCACCACTCTGTCTCTAGCGAAAGGCAGCTTGCACGAAAAGTCTAAATTTTTCCACCACCTAATAATGACATCATATATGGAGAAGAAGAACCCATTAATTGTATTGTAGAGCTTAAAAATTCTTTTAAAAAAATGGCCTGAAATCATTTTACATACCTTGATATGTCACCGAGTTCCTTCTGGTGCAGTTTCTGTAGTATGTTGAAATCTTGCTTTGCAAAGGTCAGTAAAACATTATTATGCAAAGGGTCTTCTTGATAGACAGACATGTAATGTCTTGCATCTAGCCTTTGTAAGCCTCTGCGTATTGGTCGATTTAAGGCACCATTAACATGCTCTGCAAGTAGTAGAGAATTGATCAACTGGGATGCTGCCATTGATTCAAGGTGACTGGTAGTGAAAGCCAGTGCTTCTTCAATTATATCTTCTCCATGCACCCTGAGATGTGCAGCTTCATACAAGCTTAGCATTCCTTTAATGTCTGTCACAAGAGATTCCTTGAAGTTTCCATTGCTGTCTTTGAACTTGTTGAACACATCTGATTGATTTAGCACAAACACATTTTAATCAAAATGACATTTAATTTTATGTTACAATATTTACTAAAATCATTAGGGAATCAAATTATATATGCGGGTCTCATAATCAAATTCCCTTTTAGTTAATGACTTTATTTACAGTTAGTAATCGTCTTTTTCAAAAGACTAAGTTCTTGGAAGAAATTAACATACCGCAGGAGATTTTATGACCATGTTGCCTGAGCAAACGAAATTGAAGAGAAATGGAATGGAGGTGGTCAGCAACATTATAGTCATCAATGAGACCAGAGACATGGCGATCTTTGTGTATTGTTTCTAAGATTTCATCAATCTCGGTTTCAAAATGGTAAGATATGCCCAAGCGTTGGATGGCATCAATCAAGTCCAGTTTCTGTAAAGGCTTGCTGTTGACATCAACCACCATTAGCATTCTTTTAATTTCTTCCTTCAATTCCAGAAGGCTCACATTCACATTATTCACATCTGCTTCCTGAACAACCAAATTGAAGCAATAGAGCAAATTAGTAACTGATAATGACATGTGACTAGAACATCTTAAAATTTTGCAAAAGCCTATATTGCCATGGACATGAATTCATGTTTTTAAAACGCGTTTACGTAAAATATGATATTATCTATATTCGGGTCTATTTTGTACTCGATTTTATTTAAGTATTTTCACGTGAAGATATAGTAACTAGGGGCGGAGCCCTTCAGATACTTACAGCCCACCCAAATTTTTTGATAAAATATTTTTAAGTTTTGTTTTATTAACCAAAGTTTGATTTATAGTGTTAAATTTACTAAAACCCAATAAACAAAACTATAAAAAATAATAATAATATTTTAAACTTAATAAAGCCCAATAAACAAAACTTTATAAAATATGTCCAACTAACCCAAAAACTTTGTTAAAATAAATCAGCCAAAATTAAAAAAAATTAAAAAAATTAAAAAACTTGTACGTCTTGTTTCAAAAATCATCGTTCGATGGGTTCCCAAACCCCTCGCATTTTCTTTATTTTCCACTTTCCCAAATCTCAAACTCTAACTTCTCCGAGTCCTCTCTTCTCTTAAATCTCTCAATTTGAAAGTAAATTCTCTTAGTTTTAATCTTTTTTATTTATTTACTTAGAATAAATTTGATTTTAGGTTTTGTATATTAATGTGTCTCTTATGGAATAGCAAAAGAGAAGAAAAATCTTAGGAAAGCTAAGGTTTATTTTACTTTTGGGGATTTGAAAAGAAAAATATAGATCGAAAATTTTTATTATGTGTTACAATTATCTCTTACTAGGTATATCCTTGATTTTTATTTTTTTTATTTTTTTTTATGAATTTCTCTTATATCGTTTTGATTTGATTATTACAAAGAAATTTTTTGTTTAGGAGTTAGTTCAAATTTAGGATTTTTAAATAAGGAAAAAAAAAAATAGATTAGCCCACCCCGAATTTTTTTTTCCAGCTATGACCCTGATAGTAACGTAAATATTTTTTGCTTCAAATTGTATACATGCATGGAATATTAAATGTCAATTAAACTAGAAACTTTTTAAGATGAGAATTTTTACCAAGGAGGCACCGCTAGCATAAGAGACGAAATAATCCCCCCAAATGCTAGGATGAAAATTTGCCGAGCGGCGATTGCAGTCTTCATTTGGGACCGAAGAAGCAGCAGCTGAGACTTGAAGAGACATTGTTTTTTATGTAGTTGGAGAACAGTATATTATAAGTAGCTTCTTCGATCTTGTGCTTTGCTTTTGGCTTGTGTTTGTGTGAGTCATATAGTGTGGTTTTGCTCAGGTATTTATAGGCATCATGTAGCTCTGTAAAGTCAGCAATATAAATGTGAAACACATTGTAGAATTAATAAAACCTATTTTTCTTTCTTTTATTAATTATTTTGTGTATTATTGTCATCTTCTACTCTCCTTCCTCTTGCTAAATAACACTGCACTGTTCTCTCTCTGCTCTCACTTTATTCATCAACCCTGCTTTCACTCTTTCTCCTTCTCTCTTTCTCTCTTGGGGCTTTAATAATTTCTGTATCACCAAAAAAAATTACCAGACTCGTTCTCTTGATCGTGACTGAATGTCTGCATCCCCAAGCTTTTTTATGGCATTGAGCTACTCCAATAATTAAAAGCGCGTTTGTAGTCGGTGTAAAAACAATATTCAATTGAATAATTAAGAAATCAATGAGGTCAGACATTCCATCTTTGTATAGATCTCAATCTAGTGAGTCTAGTAATAATTCACGTAACCAATTTCAAGAATATTTAATAATTTTTTATAATGGATTTAGATTAATTAATTTTTAGATTTATACTATTGTAATAACATTTTGTTTTTATTTAGTATTCTAATTATTTAATTTATTTTAAAATATAACATTAAAATAATATTTATATTGTTTTTGTATTTTATTTAAAATTGTTATTATATTAACGCTAAAAAAATGATGAGAGAGAAAGCAAGAGAGAGATGCTCTGAGTCAGGGGGGCGTGGTGACAGAAGTTTCGAAGGTAGGAGGCAGGGAAGAGAAGATGACTTCAGAGGAAGATTGTTTTCAATTCACATAGACAATCTCAATCCCGTTATTGATCAGATGGGGTTATGGAGCATTTTTAAGCCTTTTGGAAGGGTTAGAGATGTTTATCTATCTTCAAGGAACCACACGAGAAGCAGCCTCTACGCTTTCATTCGTTTTGAATCAATGGAAGAAGCAGCTAAAGTGGCTAGATTGACCAATGGTATGCATGTTTACGGTTGGCCAATTGTGGCTAAAATAGCGGCATTCGGATGGAACAGAAGAAGGCCTGTGGAAGCTAGGAGACAGACTGTGGAAGCAAGGAGAAGGCCTGAGGATGCAAGGAAAGTGCAACCTGAGTCACAAAAAATGGATTTTGTGATGAAGGAAGGACCTTTTGTTAAGAATCTCAACAACCAAACTTTTGCTGAAGCGGTCAAAAGTAATAAGGTTATGAAGGGGAAGTCAACTAGTCATGTGCAGGAGAAGCAGGAAAGGGCACAGGGGAATACAGAGGAACTATCCATGTTCTGGAGTCCCCATCGTAGGGAGGATGATTGGCTAAGGAGATGTGCAGTGGGGACTCTGAAATCGTTCTCCAATGTGGAAACCGTCAACGCCAGGTTAGTAAAAAGAGGTTTCTCCTTTTCTGCTCATTTCATAGGCATGAAGAATATTATCTGGTGCTTTGAAACTGAATTGGATAAGGAAGGATTTATTAGCAATAGATTCTTTTGGGATGATACCTTCGTATCAATGAGGAATTGGACAGATAGCCCTAAGCCGAATCACAGAATGATATGGATAGAATGCACTGGAATTCCTCTTAGTTATTGGGGATCCGATTTCTTTGAGAAATTAGGTTGGATGATTGGCGAAACTCTTATGGTGGATGAGGAGACTTCTCAGAAACGAAGACTGGACAGAGGGAGAGTCCTGGTTCTGGTGCGCCAGGAAGGAGTGGTATCGGCAAATGTCCATGTTGACGTTGGTAAAGGATCGTTCTCGGTGGCTATTAAGGAAGATGTAGAACCGGTGGATTACCTTTAGGTTGAAAAGTTTCTGGGTTTGAAGAAGAGTTTTGTTCATCAGTTGCAGAAAAGGGGAAGCTCTAATGGTGATGATGACAAAGATGACAGGATGGAGGTAGGTGAGAAAGATGGTTTGAATCAGATGCATAGGGAAGAGGGAAGAGGGAAGAGGGAAGTGTGGCTCCTGAAGCTAATTGGGGAGGTCAGAAGAGGTGTCAGTCCAGCAGGATAAAAGAAGTCAGTCAGAAAGAAAAGGAAGCTGTCTTGTCAACCTTACACAGATCCGAAGCTGTAATGTGTAATAGAAAGAAGCCTAGGAAGAGTGCTAAGGATAAAGGAAAATGGAGATAGGTTCCTAAGTCAAGAAAAGTGGCTCAGAGGGTAGGTTTCGGTAAGTTGATCATTGGGAAGGAGAAAAGTCAGGTTTCAGATGGAGTTTTTGCAGAGAGCACGTCCACTTCTGAGGAGGAAGGTTCAGTGTCAGATATTCAAAAATGGAAAGGGGAGTGTTCGAAATATGCGTTCCAGAGGGGAGGTAACAGTGCTGCAGAGAGTGGGAAGAATCACAGTGAGGATATTGGTGGGCCTACCAAGGTAGTCGAGGGAGAGGGGAAGAAAGTGAATAATGATAGGCTTCCTTTTATTGAGCCCTCCAGGACCCAATCTTTATCTGAACCCCTGAAAGAGTTTGTTGATAACATAGAAAAGGCCCACTTTAATGACATTCCTAAAACCCAATCCTTGGAAGGACCTTTGAAGGATTATCTTGATAAGATTGAAAAGGCTTTTGTGAGGCAAAATTTTAGAATTGGGTTGGATCATCATTTGCACTCCAATGACCCGGTGGTGTATCCCTTAGAGGAGGAGACGAGTGAAGACTCATCTATTTCTGTTGTTAAAGAGACGAAATCTTCAACTGAATCAGATCAGTCAGATCAAGCTCAAGAGAAGGAGACTAGCAGCTTCATTTCGGTTTTGGCAACTATGGAGGAAGATGCGGTGGGAAGGATTTCGAATAGGAGGAAAAAAAAGTCAGGAAAATTTCGCGTCCAGGGTGGTAAGCAGAAGGAACCAAAGATGAGAAAGCAGAAACACAGGGGAGGCGAAATGATTCAGAAAAAGGCTTGGACAGTGGATGAAGAGGTTACGAAGGTGATGGAAATTGGAGTTGAGTTGAGCTTAGATTTTAAAGGCAGAGAATTGGAGATGGCGGATATTATTAGAAGGAGAGAACTGGAAGATGCTGACCATAATGGTCAGGTAGGAGGCTTTTGAGCCTGGTCTGCGTTCTTCGGTTTCCTTTGGGTTTCTCTTCTTTTTAATGTTATTAATCTCATGGAATATTAGAGGTTTGGGGATGAAGGAAAAGAAAAGGGTGGTTAGGAAGCTGGTGAATAATCTTAAGCCTACAGTTTTAATGCTCCAGGAATCAAAGCTGGCTGTTTTTGATGACAGAGTGGTGCGTTCTTTGGGAGGAGGATGGCTTTCGAAATGTATAGGGATGGAAGCTCAGGGTTCTGCGGGGGGTGTGATAACTTTATGGCAGGAGAATTCTTTCATAGCTAAAGCTTGTATTAATAACCAAAGATGTATTGCGGTGGCTGGTGAGCTTGTTCAAATCAGGAAATGGGTCGTCTTTTGCAATGTGTATGCTCCTACGGTTGAAAGTGATCGAAAGGATTTATGGGAATTTATTCTGAAAGCGCAATTGTCTCTTCCTTTTCCTTGGTGTATTGGGAGGGATTTCAATTCCGTTCTCAATCCCTCGGAAAGGATAGGTAGAATATGCAATATGGGATCCATAAGGAACTTTAATTCCTTTGTCTTACGGGCTAAAGTCCTTGATCTTCTGTCGAGAGGTCCTCCGTTTACTTGGTCCAATAATAGGGAGGAAGCGGCTTGGGCTCGCTTGGATAGATTTCTGATTGCTCCTCAATTTTTAACATGGTTTCCCAATTTGCTGCAGACTACACTGCCCAGGAGTGTGTCCGATCACAATGCAGTCACTCTTGGCATTCCAAAGGCGGATTGGGGGCCCTGCCCGTTTCGGTTTTTCAACAGCTGGCTAGAGGATAAAGATCTGATGAGGCAGGCTATGGTGGGGTGGAAGGAATGTAAGGTAAAGGGGTCTAATGGCAGAATTCTTGCAGCTAAGATCAAGGCTTCACAGGCTTATTTAAAAAAGTTTTTGCCTTCAAGGGTTGACGATGCTCTTATGATTAAGCAGTTTGAAGATAAGCTGAAGGATTTGGATAAATTGGCGGTGCCTTCTGGATGGACCGAGGCTTTGTGTAAGGAAAGGTTTGATGCTTTAAAAGGTTTATGGAGAGAGGTGAGGTTGGAAGAGCAAAGGTGGTGCCAAAAATCTAGAATAAAGTGGTTGAAAGAGGGGGATAGAAACACCAAATTTTTCCATTGCGTTGCTAATGGTAGAAGGAGAATGAACTTTCTTGGGGATCTAATTATTGATGGGAGAAGGGAGAAGGGTGAAGGAACCGGCAGAGGTTAAGAATGAGATAGCCAATTTTTTTCAGAACCACTTTAGGAAGGCCCCTTGGACAAAACCGAAAGTTTTTGACTTGGATCTTCGGCAGTTGACAGAGCAAGAAAGGGAGGGTTTGGAACTTCCTTTTGGCAAGGAAAAGGTTTGGGAGGTGGTAAGCAATTGTGACGGCAACAAAGCGCCGGGTCCAGATGGTATGAATCTCAATTTTATTAAAGCTAATTGGGGGGTTATTGAAACCGATTTTCTGAATTTTTTGCATGAGTTTTATGTGGAGGGGTCTGTAGTCAAAGAGCTTAACGCTACCTTTATAGCCCTTATTCCGAAATGCGGAAATCCTGATTCCATAAAAGACTTCAGACCTATTAGCTTGGTGAGTTCTTTGTATAAGGTGCTTGCCAAGATTCTTGCCAACCGATTGAAAAGGGTGATGAATTCCATTATCGGGGAGAACCAGATGGCTTCCGTTAATAAGCGTCAAATTACAGATAGTTTCGTAATAGCGGAAGAGGTAATTCACTCTTGGAGGAATGACAAAGAGGGAGGTTTAATCATTAAGCTCGACTTTGAAAAGGCTTATGATAGCGTGGACCATGATTTTTTAGATGCTATGATGAAGGACATGGGCTTTGGGGAACGATGGAGATTGTGGATGAAGAATTGCATCTCCACACCTAAGTGTTCGGTTTTAGTTAATGGGAGTCCTTTGGCGGAATTTGGTTTTGAGCATGGGTTAAGGCAAGGGGATCCCTTATCCCCCTTTCTGTTTAATATTGTTACTGAAGGTCTTAGTAGCATGTTTCGAAAGGCGATGGGCTTGGGTTTAATTAAAGGAGCGGTGTTCGGGAATAACCTAATTCACTTGACCCACCTTCAGTTTGCGGACGACACTATACTTTTTTCTTAAACCTTGTTTAGAATCCCTTCTAAATTCTAGGAGGATCCTCAGATGTTTTGAATTGGTTTCAGGGCTCAACATTAATTTCCACAAGTCTTGCGTGGTTAAAGTTGGCAAAAAGAAGGATAACGATTCTATTTGGGTTGAGGCTTTCAGATGCAAAAGGGCTGCCCTCCCGATCAATTATTTGGGTTTCCCTCTAGGTGCTAGACCTTGGTCGACTTCTTTCTGGAATCCGGTGATCAGTCGCATGTAGAGTCGGTTGGCGCCTTGGAAGAAGAAGTTTTTGAATAAAGGGGGGAGATTGGTTCTCATTAAAGCGGTTCTCTCTAGTATTCCTACCTATTATATGTCCGTCTTCAAATTACCTGTCGGTGTTGCTAATAGGATGGAGAAAATCCAACGCTCTTTCTTTTGGGGTGATAACCCTCTAAAGAAGAAATCTCACGCGGTGGATTGGGTTTCTTTGTGTAGGAATAAGAAAAAAGGGGGGTTGGGGATTGGGCGGATGGGAGATAAGAATGTTTGCTTGCTAGCCAAATGGATTTGGAGGTTTGGCAAAGAGGAGGACACCCTATGGAGAAGGGTTATTTGTGCCAAATACGGAATTCCAAGTGATTCCTTAGTGTGGGAGAAGAACCTTAAAAATTCAGCTTCCCACTTTATGAAAGCTGTGAGCAGCCTTTTTGCTGAAGGATCCAAGGTTGGTAAAATCCTCAATGAGGTTTTCAAAATTATTCTTGGTAATGGGAGGAGAGTGGATTTTTGGAGCGACTTGGGAGGAGAAGAGATGTCGCTCAAGAGTGCGTTCCCGAGAGCTTTCGCTTTGGCTGTTAAGAAGTCAGGCTCGGTTCAAGATTTTGGCAGCTGGCAGGGGCAGAGATGGTGTTGGAATGTGCCTACGAGAAGAAGATTATTTGATTGGGAGATTGATGTTTGGGAGGCCTTTACGAACAGAATCATGCAGTTCAAGCCGAGAAACCTGATCGAGGATGCTATTGCGTGGACTTTCTCTCCTAATGGCAGCTTCTCGGTTAGCTCCTGCAGGTTTGCTTTGGAGAAGGAGGAAGAGAACAGCTCAGTTGATTGCTCCTTTGCCTGGCAGGGAGTATGTCCCTCCAAAACCGAGGTTTTCACTTGGCAACTTCTAAAGGGAAGAATTATGGTCAGGCAGGTGATGAAGAGGTTTGGTTTCTTTTTGAACAACTCTTTGGAGTGTCCGATGTGCAAGAATGAAGAGGAAACTGTGGATCACCTCTTCCTTCATTGCAAATGGTCTTCGGTTTTGTGGACCAAGTGCATGTCTTGGTGGGGGGTTTCGTGGTGTATGTCGAGGTCCTTGGTTGGCGTGGTTTGTGTCCCAAATCGAATCAGGGGAGAGCATGAAATGTTCTGTTTTTTGCTATTATATGGACGGTGTGGGAATCTCGTAACAATTGGGTGTTCAAAAATTCGGAACAGCTGGTCTCCCAAGCTGAAGATTTGGTCAAGTTCAGAACTGCTTGGTGGTTCAAGTTTCACGGAGAGGGCTCTTCTGATTCGGTCACCTCTCTCCTCCTCAATATTAGTGAGCGTTGTACTGATTCGAAGATCAAAAAGTGTGCTACTGGGGCTACCTGGACTCTCCCTGCTCCGAATGCTCTGAAAATTAATGTCGATGGCTCTGCTAGAGGCAATCCTGGAAATGCTGGTATCGGAGGGGTTTTGAGAGACTCCACAGGCAAGGTGCTTGGCTCCTTTTCTAGATTCATTGGGATTTCTGATGCTAATTCTGCAGAAATGGCCGCCATTCATCAAGCTTGTGTTCCATGTGCTGAGTCGCCGTCTCTATTAGGCAAGTAGATTTCCATTTGCAGTGACTCGAAGGTGGCGGTAGCTTGGGTCAATGGCAAGGGGTTTGGGAGCTTGAAGCATCTGAATTTGATTTACGACATTCATTCCATTCTGAGCTTTATGGGAAATATAGAAGTATCTTTCTCGCCGAGATCTACCAACAGTTTCGCTGATTTTCTAGCTAAAAAAGGTTCGAGTATGGAGGGGGATTTTATTTTGTGGGAGGTGCATTGAGCCTTGTTGCTCGTTTATGCTCATTATCCTTTCGGTTTGTTTAGCTTTTGGGGGGTTGGGTTGCCTTGTTGTTTCTTGCTTTCTGTTTTGCTTTTGGTTTGTGTGGCGGTGTGCCTTGGGTGTTGGCTCTGCTTGCCTCTGGGCGTTTGGCCCTGTTTCCTTGCCTTTCGGCTAATATAATGGACTGTTCAAAAAAAAAATTATTATATTAAAGTTTATTATTATTATTATTATTTTTAAATACTCTTCACTTTATCTTAGCTAATACCATATATATACATTAAATTAAACCAATTAAAATGTATTAGTTAATACTCTTTTTTTTGTTGACAATATCTATTAATCCGAGAGTTATTTGCCCAAGCCCCAAGCTCGTCCATCTACCAGCTGAGCTACAGCTCTATTGGCAAATTTATTAGTTAATACTAATGCAAAACAAGTCAAATATTATATTGTATTATTCTAATATATTTTAAACACCTAATATAATGTAATACACACACCGAACCAACCCTTAACAAATAACCATAACTATAAGCATCATTTACTAGAGTTAGCAATTGGATTGCTGTTTTTGGCCTTAAAATTATTTTTGATTCTAAATTTATCTATATCCATAATTTTATTGTTTTTATCAACTTTGGTTATGCGGTAATCAAAATACCCCTCTTATTGAAAGATTATGAAGGTATTTAATCTAAAGCAATAAGTGTTTGATAAAATGAAAAGCAAAATGTAAGAGAAATTCTAGAGATAATTCGTGACTCCATTAATGGAAATTAAGAAGGTCATAAAAGTAGGAGGTTCAGGTGGCCGTCATCATCATCGTCGTCCTCTATGAACAAAGAAGAAGGTCAATGCATGCACCGCCTCAACAGAAAGAAGGCTTGATCGAACGCTTTGTATGATTTAATGTCTAAGACCAAAAATCAATGTTACTATTTAAATTAGTTCAATATTGTATAATACAATCCAGTCCGATCATTTACCAGGGCAATCTTGAGCCTCTAACAGCTACATCAAGAAGCCTTTTTCAAGTTCAAATTAACTAGCTAGGAGTCTACCCACTATGTATAAGATATATGAATAGGATATGACACAGAAGGGTTAAAAAAAAGTACAAAATTAGACCTAGATTACAATAAATATATGTTCACATCATGAAAATATGTGTCAATGGATTGGAGTGTGATCCGATACAGTACGTTTTAGTGTTGATTTTGATTTTTGAGCAAAACTAACTTCTTGTACTGTTAGGTTTTAATATTTAATATGTTTATATATATATATATTTCAGAATTGATTTATATATTAATGATGGACGTGTTCACTAATTCATCAGGAATCCTAACGAGAGAAAGGGAACTTAGGTTCTTTTATTTTATTTTATTTTATTTTTTTTATAAAAAAAAAAAAAACTTATATTTTAATAGTCTTAAGTACTTAATAAGTCTTAATCGATAAGGTAGGTAACATTTTCATTTTTCATTTTCTACTTTATGCATGAGCAATTCTAATTGAAAATGAGAAATTGAATTCTATATTTAACGATAAGAAAACATGTCTGGTACCAATTATTGAAAACATTATTCCAAAATGGAAAACATTAAAAACACTACTTGTATCATATTGTAAAAAAAAAAAAAAAAAAAAAAAAGAAAAGAAAAAGAAATTAAATATCATAATAACTGGCCAATCAAAATATATACTCCTATTCTATTTTATGTGTATTGTCATTTTCTACTCCTATTTGTAAATAAATAATTGTACTGCATGCTCTCTCTCTCTTCATCCTTTGGTGACGCAACATTGTTGACGTCATTCAAAATGTATTCTAAAACAAATAAGTTGCTTAAAGTTTGATGTACGGACTGTATGGAATTATTTTATAAAACCAGACTAAATTAATATTATATTGTATTTGAAAAAACTTATAATTTAAATATGTATAATAATATTTTATTTGTAATGTTTTTAATGAAATAAATAGTTTAATCATATATTATTTAATTGGTATTAATTAATATGACATTGTTTTTAATGAGTAGAAGAGGAGGAAAGTTAAATATAACATGTTTTTCTTTCTTTTATGGCTTTATATTCTGTTGTCAGGGACTCTCTGCTCTCTATCTTCGTCAACCCTGCTTTCATCACCATAAAACCAGACTCCTCCTCTCCAAGCTTATTATGGTATTGAACTACTCAAATAAAAGCGTTTGTTTCGTGGTTGGTGTAAAATAAATACTCAATTCTGTAAAAAACTGGTCGATGTATGTAAGAGGCCGCCATCCAAGAGGTATTGTCACACAACTTGAATTCACAATTTCACGGTATTAATATAATGGACATCTTATTGACCAACTCCATCTCCACATTTGAATGGTTTTAGTTATAAGAAATTTCAGATATAAATAATATTGCAAAATTAATTGTCACATATAATGTAAACATACCTATAAATTAAGAAGTGTACGTCGTCGCTGGTAATGCACCTCCCTTCCACCATAAGTGGTGAGAGGTTCAAACCCCACCATACGTATTTTACAAGTATGTGTGAGGAGTTTTCTTCCCAGATTGTAGAAATAGTTATCTTCCGTTATGGAAGTAGATATACGGACTGTATATGTATTAAATGATCTCGGTATGATCCTAGATATACGGACCGTATATGTATTAAATGATCTCGGCATGATCCTGATAATCCTATCATAATAGTTGGTGTAACATTTCAACATATTCACACACATTCCAAAAAAAAAAAAAGGGCACGTGGCTGCTAATTAATGGACACTTTTTCCGCTTCTTGTCTTTTTGCGAAAATTGTATGGAGATGAAAATTTCCCCATGTTACCCTCAATAAATAGATATTATATTTTTTTTATCTGTGTTTACTGACAGTGAAAGATCTCATATTTAACCAATCATGTATTGGTGTGAGTGGTTCGACACTCTCATCCCTTAAGCAAGGTCATGGGTTCAACCCCATAGTGAACGGAGCTGCACATATTGGGAGCACTTCACCCCTTAGTGGGCCGACCCGGTGTGAGTCCGGATTAATCGGGGTGTGGTTTGGACTGATTGTACCGTATGGTGGATCCGTCCCACCCGGAAATCGGATGGTGTAAACCAAAAAAAAAAAAAGATCTCATGTCTATGTAATGCTTGCATAGAATTTCTTGTGTTCACACTTCAGATTGGTGGACGGTGGTGATCAAGGACAATCACCTTGTGTAAAAACAAAAGTAATGCTAGACTTTCCAACAAATTTCATAAATTCTTTCTTAAATAATGTTGGCATGTGAGGTATCAATATCACATTACTCACAACATAATATCATGATTTACAAGATGTTGACACATCACATGCCAATATCATTTGGAAACAAATTTGGGAAATATTTTGGAAAACCTAGCATTACTCTAAAAAATAATAAAACATAATGTATACTATATATAGTATGTGCATCTGTATTTTATAATCTTGATGTGCCATATTTAAATTTCCTTTAACAATACATTTGAGTTATAAAATATTAAAGCATGTATACTTATATAGTATGTGCATCTGTATTTTATAATCTTGTTGCATATTTAATTTAAATTTCCTTTTAAAATAATTGAGTTATAAAAATTTTATAATATAATTATGTGAGGTTGATTCAAGAGAAGAGAAAAAAATAATAATTATATTATAAAATTTTTATAACTCAATTATTTTAAAAGGAAATTTAAATTAAATATGCAACAAGATTATAAAATACAGATGCACATACTAGATAAGTATACATGCTTTAATATTTTATAACTCAAATGTAACCTTTGAATGAACCGATCAATTTCATATAAGTGTCTTGTTAACATTTACCCTTAAGACAAAAATTAACAACAAAAAATTGAAACATTTTAAGTTCTAGTGCTAATAAAACTTTTATTTTCTCGAAACATAAATTCTTGTAAAGTTTTTCTTTTATTTTAAGTCTTCAATCAAAGTCATTGTTATAATTGCAATAAATTTTCTACTCATCAGTCCTAAATCTGTATAAGGTTTGTCTTTATTTCAAGACTTACCCACATGCATTACCACACACATTGTGTACTAAAGTTTTTTTTTTTTTTTTTTTTTTTTTTTTTTTTTTTGATGTAAACATTGTGTACCAAAGTTAAATAGGGTTTAAAATTAAATAATTTTTCTGGCATTACCTTTCTACTATTTATTTGAAATATTTCAAGATCACTAATTTGTATTGTTAGCACTTCAATGCCACTTTTGATCAAATTGCCTTATAATTTGTTTTCCTTCCAAACCTTCGAAACCAACAGATAAAGAAATAGGGAGAGAGGAAGCAGATCTTGATTCAATTTTTTATTTATTTTTAGAACAGTCTTTATTTTTTAACAAATATTTTGGGTTGTGTAGCATAATTGATATTACACAGAAGACACGTGCTTGAACTCATGGTTAACTTGGAAGAAGAATCATAAACCAATTTTGATGTAGATGACGATTTCTTGGAATGATAAATTATGGATGGAAACGACATCGTATTATGGCTCAAAATCTGAATTTGATAATAAAGCTTGAGAGTTAGAGCTTCATGAATATAAATATCATATGTGGTGTGCAGGGACGTTCTCATGATTTTTTATATATATAAACTTTCAATAAAAAAACATTGTTTTTATTCCACTCTCACTCGAAGAAGATAAACAAAACACAAGCTCCAACTTGTTAATTAGAAAAATTTAAGAAAAATACATGAATTAAAATAACTGAATATAAATAATAGATTAAGAGTAATTCTATAAAATCTAAATAATTAATTCAAAATTCAACCCGATGTTTCAATTGAGTTGTTAGGTTGAAAAAAATTATTAATCGGAAAGAGAATTGATTTGAAATGTGTGACGGAGAGAGAGAAAGAATTAATTAATTGGGAGATTGAACTTGATTGATTAAGGTGAGAGAGAGAGAGTGTTCATACTTGGGACATGAGTGGGTGAGAGATAGAGTGTGTGTGTGTGTGTGTTGCCGTGTTGGGAGTTGGGATGTGAGAGAAGTGAGATTAATACATTTTTTTTTTTTTTTTTTTTTTTGTAAGATGCTAACCCGGCTATAGCCTGGGTCAGGCCCGCCCCCGGTGATGTGTTATGTCGATTCAAATTTAGAATATTATTAGATTGAATAAACATCATTTGACATTTACCAGCAAGCCATGAAATTAAAAGTTTATAAACTAGTGCAAGACCTTAATCGTTAGCAAGATTATTCGATACCTAATTTATGCTCCTTTAATTATCTCATATGGTCGATAATTTTTTTTTTATCCCTTATGGAATCATGTAAGACTATATTTTTGTATATATAAAATTATAGTGGTTTTTTTTTTTTTCTTATTTCGGTTATCCTCAATATATATAACTATTTCAAAATTTTATAAATTTAATTGTGGAGGAGAGAGTTCTTGGATATCCTGAAGATTTTCTGGTTTTAGAGAGTGATTTGATAGCAGTTTTTGAGTGGTCATCGTTCCCCAGTACTCCAATGGTTTTTGACGTTGAGAATCATGACTTCATGATGAATAACAAAGGGCAAATTGCATTGAACACCTAAAATGCCCATAGTTATATTATTATATACCTTTTTTTTTTTTTTTTTTTTTTTTTTTTTTTAACCTTTTAACCAAAAACTTTATAAACTTTAATAAAATAAAAAAATTAAATAAAAGATATGATTCATTAAATAAATTAATGGTTTACAAATTTTTTTAAAAATAGTTTAAAATAAATAAATAAATACTTTTAAAATAAATAAATAAATAAATAGTTTTAAAAAATCAAATAAATAAATAGTTTTTAAAAATTAAATAAATAAAGGGTTTAAAAAAATAAATGAAAAAAATTAAAAACATTATTTTTTTTTTTTTTAAGGACATACATTAATAGGGATAAAAAAAGATCTAAATATCCAAACTTTTACGGTAAGGATGATGTTGAAAGAAGCTTCAAGGTTCCCAACACTGGGAGTCTTCATGCCTTCTTCAACTACTTCCTTCAGTGTTGGGAACCTTGAACCTTCTCTCACTATCATTCTTATCGTAAAAGTTTAGATATTTAGAGTTTTTCTTATCCCTATTAATGGATATTCTTAAAAAAAATTAATGTTTTCAATTTTTTCATTTATTTATTTATTTATTTTTTAAAACTATTTATTTATTTAATTTTTTTAAAACTATTTATTTATTTAATTTTTAAAAACCATTTATTTATTTAATGAATCATATCTTTTATTTAATTTAATTTATTTTATTAAAGTTTATAAAGTTTTTGGTTAAAAGGTAAAAAAAAAAGAAAATATAAAATAATATAACTAGGGGCATTTTAGACAGTTTTAAAGTCAAATTTAAGTCTTGGGGGTGTTAGTGTATGATAACAAAAAATTTCTAGCTAAGTGTAACTTGTCCAAACCTCTAAGGGTTCAGTGCAATTTGCCCAATAACAAATACCATTGATTATTTGTGCAACTGTAAGATAGAGAGGTGTCAGTGCATGCATGGAGAGAGACAGACAGACTTTTCATTGAAAGAGAAGACACTTTTATGGGGGAAATTGCAAAAAATAGCCCTATAAAATTATTGAATTTTGTTTCTAGCCACATGCATTAGTATTCATGTTTTGTGATATGAAATTACCAAATTGCGCCCATATGAAAATCTAGCCCTATCACTGTTGGGGTTAGAGAGAGAAAACATAGAGTAAGAGAGAGGAGAAGTTATTTCACGTTGGGCCGGCCAAGTCAGGCCAAGGGGTGATTTTGTAATTGTTTAGTTATGTGATTTGACAGTAGAGAACACTCATTTAACCCGACAATATTTTAGGTTCGAATCGTTATACCCGCAAGTGATATATTAAAAAAATTCATGTTTAGTTATGTTGTTAGGGGTTTTCTCCCACATCCATTGAACTCAAGATTAATCTATGTATAAAATAAAAGAGTAGCCTTAACCCTACGACTACAAGACCCCCTTTTAGGGACAAAACCATAGGACTCAATAAGTCAAAGTAAGCAATACATTGTAAGTTGCAGTCCCATACGGGCGAAATTTTGGTATTGAAAGGTATTTATTTTATTTTATTCTCATACTAATAGAAGAGAAACATAGGCCTTTATTTTATTTTATTTGATAAACCTTCAACATACAAACTTAAATATAGCATTAATGGAACCTATGCTTGCTTCTGTATAAAAGACGTACATATATCAATTATACAAATCCAGTACTGCTTCTGTAGAAGCCATGCTTATATTGGCACATGATTGATGAGAAGAGAAGCAACAAAATCCTTGAGAATTACTCCAGCATGTGTGTAGCCATCTTCATCCTTGTAGACGACATCTATAACGCGAGCAAGATTGAGAACTCGGGTAAGGAGAGGCATTGGCACCACGGTTGGGAGGAGGCACTCCTCGTTTATATCCTTCCAAGCGCTTCTAACTTGTTTCCGAAATTCGTTACAGGTTTCCTCCTCTGTTACCCCATGCTGATTCATGAAACATTCAACACTTGAAGCCACATGCCCTCTCTTTTGCTCAAACTGCATATATAAAACTTTTATGTCAAAAATAAAAGTGTAGTAACCACCACTCAATGCGGTTTAGAGGTGAAGTACACTCATTCAACCAAATAATAGTTTAAGTTTAAGTCGCCATAGTAGGTGGTGTGTATATATATATATATATATATAAAAAGTAGTACCTTGTGAGAAACCATGTCATCCATAAGTCTACAAATAAGTGAGGAAGCTTGAACCATCTTGTTGGGGTCCGTGAACAACCACTCAAAGGCTTGTTTGGTTACAATATCTCCCATTCCTACAAAAGAAGTGGTGGCCAACATTTTGTAAGCAGATGTAACTAATGCAACAGGCATGTATTCCTCCATTGTTGGTACATGTTGTTCGTGACACCATTTCGCTTCCCAGAAGTAATTTCTAACTATATCCTTCATCTGATAATTATATAAACCAAATTAAAATCAAAATCATTTTTTAGTATACTGAAATTAATTAAACGATTGAATATTGATGGAAACTCACTGCTTCTTTTGCATAATCAAGGCGGTATAGTTTCCCTTCACAGGCAAAATCCTTTTCATTTTCACTGTAAACATCAAGCAGGGCCTCATAACAACATTTCATATACTCAGGAAGTTGATCTATGGCACTAATATCCCACCTGAAAAACAAATTACTCAAACATGAGATACTGATTATTCATTATTGTAACAAATTGTAATAATGGATTGATTTCTGAATAATAATAATTTACCTCTCAACTGCTGAGGTAAAAATCTCAAGTTCTTCAATTGTACCATAAACATCATAGATGTCATCGATAACGGAAGTCATGGCAATCACTTTGGTTAATATTCTTCTAGCCAAGATATATTCTGGTTCAAAATACACTCCCAATATCCAGAAATAGCACTCCACCACTCTGTCTCTAGCGAAAGGCAGCTTGCGTGAAAAGTCTAAATTTTTCCACCACCTAATAATGACATCATATATGGAGAAGAAGAACCCATTAATTGTATGGTAGAGCTTAAAAATTCTTTTAAAAAAATGGCCTGAAATCATTTTACATACCTTGATATGTCACCGAGTTCCTTCTGGTGCAGTTTCTGTAGTATGTTGAAATCTTGCTTTGCAAAGGTCAGTAAAACTTTGTTGTGCAAAGGGTCTTCTTGATAGACAGACATGTAATGTCTTGCATCTAGCCTTTGTAAGCCTCTGCGTATTGGTCGATTTAAGGCACCATTAACATGCTCTGCAAGTAGTGGAGAATTGATCAACTGGGATGCTGCCATTGATTCAAGGTGACTGGTAGTGAAAGCCAGAGCTTCTTCAAGTATATCTTCTCCATGCACCCTGAGATGTGTAGCTTCATACAAGCTTAGCATTCCTTTAATGTCTGTCACAAGAGATTCCTTGAAGTTTCCATTGCTGTCTTTGAACTTGTTGAACACATCTGATTGATTTAGCACAAACACATTTTAATCAAAATGACATTTAATTTTATGTTACAATATTTACTAAAATCATTAGGGAATCAAATTATATATGCGGGTCTCATAATCAAATTCCCTTTTAGTTTATGACTTTATTCACAGTTAGTAATCGTCTTTTTCAAAAGATCAAGTTCTTGAAAGAAATTAACATACCGCAGGAGATTTTATGACCATGTTGCCTGAGCAAACGAAATTGAAGAGAAATGGAATGGAGGTGGTCATCAACATTATTGTCATCAATGAGACCAGGGACATGGCGGTCTTTGTGTATTGTTTCTAAGATTTCATCAATCTCGGTTTCGAAATGGTAAGATATGCCCAAGCGTTGGATGGCATCAATCAAGTCCAGTTTCTGTAAAGGCTTGTTGTTGACATCAACCACCATCAGCATTCTTTTAATTTCTTCCTTCAATTCCAGAAGGTTCACATTCACATTATTCACTTCAGCTTCCTGAACAACCAAATTGAAGCAATAGAGCAAATTAGTAAATAGTAATGACATGTGACTAGAACATCTTAAAATTTTGCAAAAGCCTATAGTGCCATGGACATGAATTCATGTTGCAAAAACGTTTTTACGTAAAATATGATATTATCTATATTCAGGTCTATTTTGTACACGATTTTATATAAGGATTTTCACGTGAAGATTTAGTAACATAAATATTTTTTGCTTCAAATTGTATGCAAGCATGGAATATTATATGTCAATTAAACTAGAAACTTTTTAAGATGAGACTTTTTACCAAGGAGTCACCACTAGCATAAGAGAGGAAATAATCCCCCCAAATGCTAGGATGAAAATTTGCCGAGCGGCGATTGCAGTCTTCATTTGGGACCGAAGAAGCAGCTGCTGAGACTTGAAGAGACATTGTTTTTTATGTAGTTGGAGAACAGTATATTATAAGTAGCTTCTTCGATCTTGTGCTTTGCTTTTGGCTTGTGTTTGTGTGAGTCATATAGTGTGGTTTTGCTCAGGTATTTATAGGCATCATGTTGCTCTGTAAAGTCAGGAATATAATTGTGAAACACATTGTGAAATTAATAAAACCTTACGTACAAGAAAAGGAAATTTATGACATATTTTTCTTTCTTTTATTAATTATTTTGTGTATTATTGTCATCTTCTACTCTGCTTCCTCTAGCTAAATAAAACTGCTTTCACACTTTCTCCTTCTCTCTTTCTCTCTTGGGGCTTTAATAATTTCTGTATCACCAGAAAAATTTACCAGACTCCTTCTCATGATCGTGACTAAATGTCTGCATCCCCAAGCTTTTTTATGGCATTGAGCTACTCCAATAATTAAAAGCGCGTTTGTGGTCGGTGTAAAAACAATATTCAATTGGATAATTAAGAAATCAATGAGGTCAAACATTCCATCTTTGTATAGATCTCAATCTAGTGAGTCTAGTCATAATTCACGTAACCAATTTCAAGAATATTTAATAATTTTTTATAATGGATTTAGATTAATTAATTTTTAGATTTATACTATTGTAATAGCATTTTATTTTGCATTTTAATTATTTAATTTATTTTAAAATATAACATTAAAATAATATTTATATTTTTTTTGTATTATATTTAAAATTATTATTATTATTATTATTTTTTTAGGCTGTGGATGTGTGATCCCAGACAGTTTTAGTGTTGATTTTGATTTTTGAGCAAAACTAACTTCTTGTGCATATTTCAGAATACTGTTAGGTCTTAAGTATTTAATAAGTCTGAATCGTTAAGGTACGTAGCTAACATTTTCATTTTTCATTTTCTGTTTTATGCATGCACAATTCTAATTGAAAATGAGAAATTGAATTCTATATTTAACTATAAGAAAACATTTAAAACATGATTCCAAAATGGAAAACAATAAAAACACTACATGTATCATATTGTAAAGTGAAAAAAAAAAAAAATCATAATAACCAATCAAGATATATATATATATATATTATTTTTAACTTAAGTTAAGATATAAGTTAAAAAAAAAAAACACTTAAATTAATCTTTAAGACTTAAAGCGGTGAAAATACAAACAGCATAATTTTTCATTTATTATTACAATATTTAAAAGCTATTAGTAATCAAGTTACAAGAGTATACCGCGCAAAAATTATGTATTAAGATCCTAACAAGTAAAAGGAATCTTGGTTGCTGATTTATAATTGCAAAGTTTACTAAAAACTATAAGCAAATTATGGGCGTCGCACACAAAAATTATGAATTAAATTCATCCAAATAACGTTACAACATTAATGACTAAAACATTAATTGGTTTAAGAACTATATTTATTTTTATTTTGAATGGTTTTTATTTGGATGAATAATTGTTTTTTTAATGAATTTTTAAAGGTTATTAATGATTCAAAAGATTATCAAAATATACCATTGCTTGGCTTGTGTCAGTTGTGAGTCATATATTATCAGTGTGTTCTTTTTTTTTTGAGAAGCTGAAAATATATTGAAAAGGCCGAAAGGCCAGAAACCACAAAAACAGAGAAGAGGGAGCAACACAGAGACCACCAGCCTACTCACCACCAACAAATGACCTTTTGTTTTTACACGAGGTGATTGTCCTTGATCACCACCGTCCACCAATCTGAAGTGTGAACACAAGAAATTCTGTGCAAGCATTAAATAAACATGTGATCTTTCACTGTCAGTAAATACAGATAAAAAAAAATAATATCTATTTATTAACATAGGGAAATTTTCATTTCCGTACAATTTTCGCAAAAAGACAAGAAGTGGAAAAAGTGTCCATTAATTAACAGCGACATACTCTTTTTTTTTCTTTCTTTTTTGAAATGTGTGTATATATATATATATTGAAATATTACAATATCGTAATTATTACGATTGGATTATCGGGACCATACCGAGATCAAACAATATATATACGGTCCGTATATTTACTCCTATAACGGGAGATAACTACTTTTACAACCCGGGAAGAAAACTCCCCACACATACTTGTAAAATGCACATGGTAGAGTTGAACCTCTCATCACTTATGGTGGAAGGGAGGTGCACTACTAGCGACGTACTCTTCTTAACTACTAGCGACGTACTCTTCTTAATTTATAGGTATGTTTACATTATATTTGACAATTAATTTTGTAATATTATTTATATCTGAATTTTTTTATAACTAAAACCATTACAATGAGGAGATGGAGTTGGTCCAATAAGATGTCCATTATATTAATACCGTGAAATTCTGAATTCAAGTCGTGTGACAATACCTCTTGGATGGCGGCCTCTTACATACATCGACCAATTTTTTACAGAATTGAGTATTTATTTTACACCAACCACGAAACAAACGCTTTTATTTGAGTAGTTCAATACCATAATAAGCTTGGAGAGGAGGAGTCTGGTTTTATGGTGATGAAAGCAGAGTTGACGAAGATAGAGAGCAGAGAGTCCCCGACAACAGAATACAAAGCCATAAAAGAAAGAAAAACATGTTATATTTAACTTTCCTCTTCTTCTACTCCAAGCATGCATTCGAGTATGCATTTAATTTAACTTTGAAAGTATTATTAAAAAATTTAGGACTAGGGGACTGTATTATTTACAATCTCTCTTATGTAAATTATTATTAAATTACTTTTAGCAAAACTAACTTCTTTAGTTTTAGTTTTAGTGTTGGTTTTAATATTTAATATGTTTCTATAAATACATTCCTATTTATAGAAATCTGGAAAACCAACTAAAAAAATAAAATAAAAAACTTGTAAATCCATCCTTACATTCATAGGTCTATGGACTTAGGTCTGTTCAGAGATTTAGGTTTTTTCTACTCTGATGTGCAACTAAATTTTTTCAGAGATTTAGAAAATAATATATTTATTATTTTATTAATAAAATCCAAAATTAATTTTAAAAATATTATAATTTTATATATACTTTTTAATTAAATATATTAAATTACTTTTAAATTCATTTATTAATAAAATAAATTAAATTAAACATGGGCCTCACTCCAAACATAAGAGAGATTGTAAATAATACAGTCCCCTAGTCGGACTATATTAAATACTTTGAAGTTCAATGCAGGAGCCGTTTTCAACCGTTCGATGGGGACTCAAGATTGATGTCATCGATAGATGGTGTGACGACGTCATCGTTATTGCATAATCATGTGCTGTCTATTGGTGTTTGATGAAGTGATCAATTTCACGCGCAAATAACGTCAACAGTTGGTGTACGTGTGGTGATAAGTGGGGTCCACGACACCTCGGCGAATAAAGATCCTTAAGATAGGCGAGTACTGGCTTCTCGCGCGTCCGGGTGTAGGTGGTGACTAAAGTTGCTTACGTTCCTTGCTGCGATGATTCCCAGAACACCCAAGCGGACTCTTAAAGTGAGTCAACATATTTAAGGGGATTGCTACAATACGGTGAAAAAAAATCACTTCATGATGCAGTGATTTTTGTGGTAAAATTGTGGCCATCAAATTAACCAATTTTCAAATCTACGGTTGGGATTATGTAGGGAATAAATAAACAATTTATGAATTAAAAACAAAAAGAAATCGGAAATCCATTACCGGCGGTTCAACTGAAAATAAACAACTGTAGCTGGTCTGGTCTGAAGCAAAACGTTTGATGCTCGAAAAAAACATCTCCTCCTTTGAAGCTCTCGTCTCTCTCCAGCACTCCCAAATCCGAATCCCTAATAATCTCCTTCTCAGCCATATCCACCGCCTGAAACATTGTCCCCAGCCTCCCACCTTGGCGATTTGAACGACGGCAACATCTCCGTTGAAGCTCTGGTCTCTCTCCACCACTCCCAAATCCGAATCCCTAATAATCTCATTCTCTTCCATATCCACCGCCGTATACATCATCCCCAGCCTCCCACCGCGGCGATTTAAACGACGGCAACATCTTCTTTGAACCTCTCGTCTCTCTCCACCAGTCCGAAATCCGAAATCCGAAATCCGAAATCCGAATCCCTAATAATCTCCTTCTCTGCCATATCCACCGTCTTATACATAGTCCCCACCCTTCTTCTTTGGCGATTTGAACGACGGCTGCTCCGCTTAGACGATTTCTACACCACCGAGTTTGAAAGAAACAAAAACAAGCGTGGTTCATCTACATGTCTGCCATATCCACCGCCTTACACCTCCGCCAAGTCGATTTCAACACCGTCGATTAGTAGCAGGTAAGAATGAAGCAAAGTTGAACCTGAAATTCCCTCCTTTCTTTGTAGCACTCGAAATCCCTAATCCTCACCCCTTATCTTATTTTTGTGGATTTACTTTACCCATAGTGTAGTGTTTGATTGATCATTTTTGAATCAAAACAACACCGTCACACACGAATGGCTTCAATTTACTAAATGAATTCAAGTTTTACTAAATACTGTACATAATGATAACAGTGACACCACTTTAGGGAGGGCAATCACTAGAATGTCTAGCATTAATAATATAAAATTAAAAATAGGATAAATTATTTATCCTCACCTTTCTGTAATCTACAATGACATGATGTAGCTTTTGACCCGTGGAAAAAGAATCTAGGTAATTAAAGAATATTATGATCAATTGTGTTGATAGTTGGAGACTTGAAAATGAAACCTCACCATTAAATCTTGTTATTGCATAATATAATCAGCTTTTCTCTGTCTCTGGAATCGTTCAAGGTTTCTCTTATTTTTTGCTCTGTTTTTCGTGATTCTAGAATAAAAAAATCGTTTGAAAGCCGAATCTCTGTTTTTATAAATTTGCGTTTTTTGTTTGCTGTGGTTCAGGTGTTCGTTAATGGTCATCTAAACTTCGTTTCGCAACCGAGAGAGCCTTTCGAATTTTGCTTCAGGCAATATATATATATATTGTCTCTTTGGATTTCATTTTCTGTTTGGCTGCCGCAAAATGGAAGGAAAAAGAAGTGTAATGAGATTTTAAATCTTATACACGTATTTGCTGTTGTTATAGATTTAACTCTCTGTTTTCTCGAGATTTCTCGCAAACCAAACAGACTAGCGCTGGAAATTTCACGTGATGCCAGCGTATTGCTGTCTGTTTTTAAATCTCTGAATTCTAGTACAGAAGTATAATTGTTGTGTCACGGATAACCTTTTTTTTAATAAAGAAAATAATCTTTCCCATGTATGATTTAATGGATGTCATAAATCCTGAAGAAACGTAGCTAGACTTGGATGATAAGAAAGTTAGACTTGGATAGTATAATTTATCTTTGTTGTTTGATTTATCCCATGTTTAGAACAACTAAAAAATATTTGTCAAATTGCCTTCACAGGAAGAGGAGACTAATTCCTGGAAGAAACAATTGATATTGGTGTTTGAGGAGCGGCTAGAACATTTGCTTAGGGAATCGGTTTTCAAGGTTAGGATTTCGGTGTAATGCAATCTTGTTTATAGCAAGTAACTATGTTAACAATTGTTTGCCCTGGGATGTCATTGATTTATTTATAGGAAGAGAAATAAATTATTTTAAACCAGTGAAGTAAAATATCACATGTAAACCATGCTTGCTTACTAAAATTATGTTTCATTTTGAATAATTTCGATTTCCATTTAGTTTTGATTGATGTTAGAGTTTGTTTGTGCTCTAAAATCCTTTATAATGGATGTACTGTCAGCCACACTGGTTAAATGCTATTGCTAAAGACCGTGTCCAGAACCTTATATAAAACTGGTTTCAAGTTGCTCATTTCCTCAGATTTACAATTTTGCGGGTGTTGGGCATTGGTACTTTGTTATTTTTAAAGGGTTTAGGGTTTAATTATGCAAATCATGCGAAAGTAGAAGCTTTTTTCAGTTGACTTTTCCATTGATATAGAATTATAGATTATATGACCGAAATACATATCTGGAAACAAGTGAATATGTTGTTTGTATGTTTACGTATACCATGGGAAATTGATACATAGTATATAAAAATTGTGGTTTACGACTAGAGATTTACTAGTTCTTTTGGGATTCTGTTTGACGATATATATATATATATATATGGAAGTGTATGAGTGATTGCACAGCTTTTGAATGTAATAGAGAATATTTATCTATCACTACTTATTCCTCTATTGGAATAAAAGCAGGAAAGATTACTCACTAAGCTCTATAAGTTATTGAATAGAGAAACCAGTTTACGTCAATACTTGTATTCTCTTGCGGTGCATATGTGAGTAGTATTTGTAATTGCTGTTTCTTTTATTATGCTGCTGCTTATCAGCTCTAAGCTTTAATGTTTTCCGATGAGATATTGATGTTCCACTGATGTTAACCTAGACTAAAGAGTAGTATCTCATGACATGTTAGCTCTTATAGGCAACAAGAAATATTGTTAAACTTATATAAACAACACATTCTGTTTTAGAGATATTGAGAGTTGTGGAATTTCAAAGTTGGATGGAGAAAATTTGTTTTTGAAGACTCGTTGCTTAACATCAGGAGACCTGGCAAGCTGAACTAGTCACTAGTCACTATTCACAAAGACTTGATCATAGAGAATTTGTATTAGATGCAAAGAATTATAGAGCTTCTGCAGGAAAGTGTAGTAGCTCACCCATTATTTTTTAGATGTGAACAATTTTGAAGTGTGAAATTAAAAGTGCTTTTATAAAAGTACTTTTATTGTTAGGTGTAGGAAAGCATTTCAAATCTTGTCCAAGTCAAAAAACCACCTTGTACAAAGTATCCACATTCAGTTTTCTAGTTTTTTTACTATTTAGAAAAGTGAAAAACAAAAGGGCCTTCAATTCAACCACTGAATTGTTTTATCTAATACCAAAACACTACTTGGGTTATTTTATATGCTTTTTAACTTTGTCATAAGTCACACAACACAATCACTTTAAAGTTGTTCTTTTACTGATTCTATTTGAATGGCGAAAACGTATAGAACAAGATGTTCCCTGGAGACGACGATGATGATTATGATAATGATAATGAGAGTTTGAGGTATCTGAGTCATGAAACATTTGAATTTTTATGATATGTGAATCCAACCACACCAAGTTGTTTGAGGTGGGTGGGGTGAAGGTAATTTAATTAGACAAGTTTTGTCTTGTAATGTTTATGTGGTTTGTCATTGTCTTCTGTTTTCGTTTGGGTAAAAATAATACCCCACCAAAATAAAACGGGCTTCTTGCCTAGATGGTCGGAGAGTTCACAATCTCGATCAATCCACTAAGGTTCAAACCTTGACACCTTGTATATATTGTACCATCATTGTTCACATAAAACTACAATAAGTGTGGAGAGATCATTTTTGATGTTGTGAACCGACTTTTTCCGATTATGGAAATAAATATCTGAACCAGACTGTAGTATCGATGAGACTATAATAAAAGCCAAGAAAGAAAAATAACCAATTTATACAACAGTAACAACATTGCAAAATGAATGTCACGATGATTTTAGATTGCACAAACACCAGGTCAGTGGGATGACATTATCGTAGTTGCCCTTCTCTAAACAATAAGTGGACTACGATAATGTCATCTCTCCCAAGATCACCACAGTAAAAATTCATTCTTACAATTATAAGTGTCCTAAATACAACTGATATTGAAGAAACTCACAAAATAGTGGAATAATATTCCTAGCAAAAAGATTACGAATAATAAATTAGGAGCTCATAATAAAGCCAGGCTTTGCTATTTTTGTGAAGACGACTACATTCTGAAGTTTAAGGTGGTTGTTGTATGGACATTTAATAGGTTGCCTATCACTTATTACTGTTCATGTAATTTGATCTTATTATTTTAATCTCATTTTGGGTTGTATCTTTTTTATGTTTTGTTATTATTCTAATATTCTGGTCTTCTAATAATAGAAAAAATATTACCCCTACTATTTATATTTAAATATAAAGTGATTATAACTTCATACAGTATGCTAATAAACTGAACCTAGTGACTAGAAAAGAGATCAACTGACAAGAGATGAGATTCAAAGCAAATAAACTATTAAAAAATCTCCAAATAAGCACATAATAAATTATACCATCAGAATAAGTAAGAACAAACTTTGTTGTTGGCATGTGTGCTAGTGCTTGGTTAGAGATTGCACTACAATGATCTAGTCTTTTCATCTTTTTATCTGTAATTGGAGATTTGTTGTGATTTTTAGTTTCTTCCATAACATAGTTTGAAGATTATATTATCTGATTTCCTCTAACTTTAGTTACATAACTAAAGTAGGGCGGTGCTACACACACTGATAGAGCATAACACTCTATCATGTACATGCGATTTTAGAAATTTGTTTTTTTACATCTTATACTTAATTTTTATAAAATTGTTTAATGCAGATTCAAATGGTGAATTCTATTCGCAAGAGGAGAAAGATTGGTGGTGAGCAAACTACCCTCGATGAAGGTGGTACTCAATCCACAATTCGTGTGAATCCAAAGCTTGATAGAATGGCTTGGATAAATTTCCAGTAAGTTAGCATCACTTCAATAGTATTTGTAGTCTTCAGTTATGAACATATCTATATTGACCTGTAGTTTTATGGTTATTGTAATTATAAATTACCTTTTCTCTTAACAGTTAAGATATGAAATCATTGTCAAACCATTACTGCTTTGCAAGACAAATGAAAGAAAAATTATATCATAATTTGAATTTATTGAAACTTAGTTTGATAATGAAATCTCAATCTCTTTAGCATCCTCCATGTATGACAAATCTGCAAGTGTGCTTTTCTGGAATTAAAATCTCTTATTCAAAGAAATTGCATTTGCTATTATAATGTCTCCAATATAGATCCATTCCTTGATTAGCATAACTAGAATAAGAGATTATTAGCCAGTGTCATATATATAACTTCCTATTTACCACATATAGCAGTAACACTGCACTTACCTTTGTTAGTAATTGTCTTCCAAGAAATAATGATTTCTTAGAATGAAATGGTTATTGGTTATTCAACACTTTTATTTAGCCATTAACGCTTTGTGCTTTGTAATATTTGCAGCAAACAAGAGTGCCAAAAAAAAAATTGCACAAGGGAATAAAAAGGTTTGTCATCTATAACTATCTATATTACTAGTTTTCAATATTAATATATCACATCAACTTCAGTTGTTAGTTTCTACTTAATAACCATATTTCCATCCTTGTTTCTCAGTCTATGAAAGAGATACGTGATTCATGAAATACTCTCTTCATCAATGAGAAATGTAAATATAGAATGCCGAAGGAAGACATTGTGGAGGAAAAGGGTCATCTCGAGTAAGCATCTGAGGATAACAAGGTTCCTCCATTCGACACTCGGTGTACTCCGGTGCGTTTATCTGAAATCGTGTCAACATTGTCCGATTTGCAAAAAGATGCAGTCCGAGACTTAGGTTTTTCAAACCTGCTGGTGTTAAAATGCAGACGTCTTCGACATAACCTTTGTGGATGGCTAGTGAGCAAGTTCGACACAACGAACTTCTCAATTGAATTGCATGGCAAGAGTTTCACATTAGACCCTTCAGTTTTTGCACATGTCATGGGAATTTCTGACGGAGGGGAGATAGTGCATGTTGATGGAGATCTTAATCATCTTTGTTAATCATCTTTGGAGAAGTAAGTTCTCTATCAGTAATCGTGGCATCAAACTCCCCCACTTGGAACAGAAACTTAAGAATATGAAGACAGCAGATGATGATTTCAAGATCACATGGTTTTTGTATATGTTGGGTACTCTACTTGCACCGGCTGCTGGCAAGTACATTGATGCAAGGTACCTGAATGTCCTAGGTGATGTCAATAATATCAGAGGAAAAAGTTGGGCAACGTGATGCTTCGATCTGAAAATATATGCTCGCGTGTGTCTAAACAACCTAGAGGGGGGGTGAATGGGTTGTTAATCCGATTAGTTACCAAATTTTCGGATTAGTCAATATTCAAAAATAAACCCAAATTAACAAACAATAATCAAGTGTAATATGTGTGGAATTTAAATAACACTAGATATTTACGTGGAAACCCTCACGGGAAAAAACCACGGGCTGATATGTGCGCCACACACGGTCCTCGAATCCACTATATGTAATGATGATTACAACCCTAGGTTGACCTCTAGTCACACCATTCTCGGTTACTAATCCACCACTACTACCCGCAGGCCTTTTAAAGCAAACCTAGACCAAGGGTGCTTGAGTACTACACACCGGTAGTCACAAGACTTAACTCTTAATGAAGAGATCAACAACCTATGTGAATATGATAATATTCTAAATGCAAATAATGCTAGGCTACACTAAATGCTTAACTAGATGTTATAATGCAAATCAACACTCTAGTTATCAACAATGCCTACATGCTCATGCATGAGAACTCAATTAGATGCAAAGTGATTCTAGCAATCTAATTGTCAACAAACAAGGCCAACTCAACACAAGTTGTCAATAAACATGGCAATGACAATAAATGCAATTAACAAGTGCTATCAAGGAATTGTCAATCAAAATGCCAATCAACATATGTTGTCAATGAACATGGCTAGGACTATAAATGCAATAAACAAATGCAATCAATGAGTCCTAATCAAGAATGCCTAAATGTAAAGTATACATACTTAGCTAGATGTTATCAATCACAAAACAATCCTAGCTATCACAAACAACTCATCTCAACCAACAATCAAAGTCTCAATCATGCTAGAAATAACAATAAGCAAAGGAGACATGCATTTAATTAACAAATAATTGCTAAACCTAGGCAAACATGTCATAAGAATGAAATACGAAGTTCTAGGACATGTAGAAGTTACCTAGTCAAAGAAAACAAGAGATCCCATGCTTGAAAGATGTTAGGAAGAAGCTAGATGCACATGGGAAGTGGTTTGGTTGAGTAAAGGTGAGTTCTTGGGAGCTTCTCTCTCTAGGGTTTGAGTTTCTCACTCTAAGTTCTGATTTTGAGCTCACAAAAACGAGCTAGGAAGAAGATGATACTTATATAGGACCCCTAGATGAAATGATGTCGTTTTGGCCTTTGGAAAACGAAAAGACACGCACGACCGCTGCCAAAGCCGCAGCTGTCCGGCAGCGGTCCGGCAGCTGTCCGGCAGCTGTTTTCCCTGTCAAGCCAAAACACTGCGGAAAAATGGCAGCGGTCCGGAAGCGGTTCGGGAGCGGTTTTCTCTGTCCGAAAAACGCTTTCCTAGCGCTGGGAAGAAAATCACAGCGGTCCAGGAGCGGTTTGAGGTAAAAATTTACCTCTAGAAAAACCTTCAAGCAACTCTCAAGGCCAAAAAACATGCCAAAGAATAAATGCACAATGATAGAGTGATCAAGCATGAAAACGAATATGCAACAACACAAATCACACAACAAAGTATATAGAACATAAGATCATGAAATGTTTGTGTGTGTGTGCAACTAAATCTCTTCAAAAAAAGGGTTAAGCACAAGTGATTATACCTTCAATGAGCTCTTGTGCTTGAGGGCTTGAAACCAAATAAGCTTGAACAAGAACAAGGAAGCCCTAAACTACCCTTACATTTTAAACCCCCAAAATGTAGTTTGTCATGAAATAAGCCAATCAAAATTAAAGAACTTACACGATCAATTTGTTAGTGGAGTACAGAAGTTTAACTCCAAAAGGTCTAAATACATCACTGATTGTCTTCTTTTTCTTTAGGTGGTATTATTCTTGTTATATAATGTATTATTTCAATTGTTAGTATGTATATTGCTAGTTTTTGGTTGATTTTTAACAGTTTTCTGTTTTATTTATTAATTTGTTTTCTTTTTTACAACTGTTTTACTTCTATATCATAGATTGGCAACCACTAATTGTTGATAAAAAATCCATACCACTTGTAAGTTGGACAGCCCTGAACATAACCAAATGTATGAAACAGTTACGTCAGCAAGGGTGTTATGGTACTGCCAAGGTATGTAGTGTAATAAACATTTATTTTATCTATGCTACTATACTATACAGAATGTATTCATATATTATTGTTAATTTAACATGCTTAACCTTTGTAGGTGTCGATCGTTGAATATGTTCGACCTGGTATACCAACTTCTAATGTAGACAACGCTCAACAAAACATTCATGATGATGCCACACTTAAAAAGGTCCTGAACGAAATTCAAAACTTCAGAAAGGATATTGAGCTGTGGCGTTCGGAACATACTGACCTGGCAGAAAAGGTTGACCGCATGGAAGAGAAAGTGAACAGTATAGAAGGGAAGCTCAATGTTGATGAAGGTAAAAAAGGGAATGATGGTTTTGTCCCCAGCAAAGAACAACCAACTCCAACACCAACACCAACACCGATCTCCGATGATGATTATGCTGGTCTTCCAAAAGATGTCGCTTTCATAGTCGATGATGATGATGATGCAGCTGACCATACTTTCATACCGAGTCTTATGGATGAGAATTGATATTAATACCAGAATTACATAATTATATATTTTATGAGGTATATTCCATACGTTTTTCACCCTTATAATATTCTTATGCTTGTGCAGAAAAAGAAAAATGTCATTGTGAAGACCCTCGCCGAGCAATCTTCAACCTCCATCAATGTTGTTAAAACTACCTGCACATCGAAGTAACGAAAGCCTAGCCAGTATAAACTGTCACCGTTTGAGTATGACGATGTGAAGGGCAAGCCAACCAAGTATCGGTATGGGCTTTTTCGAATCCCTTGCTCTCTAAAGACACTCGATGCGCAAATCATCAAGTATGTGTTTTCACAGGATTTGCCCATGAGGTACGTAAACATTAAGATTTCATATGTTTGGGTGTATTTCAATTGTGGCTGCTTAAATTATAATTTTTTATGGCAATCAATACAAGGAAATAGCTTAACGATGTGTTTCGACCACGACATTGTGCCCGTTATATATATTACACTTTTTAAACCCATAAACATTCAATTATAAATCTTCATTTATTAACATTACACATTCACACTTACGAACATTAACTTCATTAACAACTCTACTAGTTAAAGTCCAATAAATATCAAGTATAGCTAGGTCTGTACATCACTAATTTATAAAATTTATTATACCCTGTAAATGTTTTTTATAATAATTATAATTAGGCTCCGGTTATCCATTTTAATGAAGTATTCATAATTAAGTACCACGTGAGGCTTGAAGTAGATGAGACTTGTGCATCGTTCTTATTATTATGTGAAAAACATTCTTGGTTCCTAACAATGTTGCAGTCAATGTGTCTTACACCAGGGACATAGAAGACAACTAGATGTCGACAAACCCACATCCTCTGTAAGAGTATCTCTTCAGATATTATTAGTGTAGTATGGCCTGTAGAAAAAAAGCCGGTATGGTATAACATTGTTGGTGTAATGCTGCATAGGAGCACAAACAATCGATCGAGTATCACATCTGTTGTATGTGTAAATTTGGCAACAAGACACGTCAGCAAAAAGGGAATAAAGACAGGGCAAATAAATAGACACGCCATCCATTGACCCGTCAACAGGAGGAAATCAAGTCAAAGATGCGCCAGCAGGCACACTCGCCGATTCAAAGAAGAAGAGTGTTCGCCACAGCTGTTTGACCAGCAGAGAGGCGAAATACGCTCGCCGATCTAGGGTGTTCGCCAAAGATATACAGCCGGAAGGGTAATCCAATTCCAAGTATATCTCCACGTCAAAGCAAGGATTTAATCAAGACTCAAGGATTAAATCCTATTCCGAACAAAATATAATCTTCTTCAAAACAAGGAAGAGTCCAAACAGGAAACAAATCCCAAAGAAGTTATCTGCAGACCCTAGACTCCTTATACAACACAAAATAGGGACTCCCCTACCAACACGGCATGGGTACGGGAAACCCTAGGAAAACCAATATAAATAGAACCCTAAACCTCATGAAAAGGGGTTCGAGATAAGAGAGAATAATCAAGCTATTGTATGAGAGATTTAGATTTGAGTTTGTAAACTATAAACAATTCATAGTGATTTCTCTCGCCCCCAAGGGGCACCGTGGTTTTTTCCCATTCAAGGGTTTCCCACGTAAAATCCATCTTGCATGTGTTGGTTGATTTTCTTTGCTTATTCGTTTTTTATTAACATAGTATTGTTGACCGAGTCAATCCAAAAATCACCGTCAACAATTGGTGCTAGAAGGAGGGGGGTGTAGAGTATAAAAACTTCCAGGAATCCTTACAAAGCAAAAAACAGGCACAGCATGAGCAACGGTAGCGGTAGAGATGAAATTCCCAATAATGATCAGATCCCTCAAGCAGCAACAATACTAGGAGAGGAGACGTTGACAACAGGGGAACAATCGGCAGCAACTCCAGGGACGAGAGCAGCCAACGAAACTCTGCAGCACTTTCATACCGCTTTGGTGAACCTGGTCAATGAGGCCAACAAGATAGGACTCACGCTTCCTATAGGGTTGGGAGCCTCGTCTCCTTATGAACTAACGACCAGCACTCTCGGAAATCATCCCGCAGGGAGGGTGCAATCAGAAATCCATGTCGTAACTCCCAGTACTCAGGCAAAACCAATTGCGGAAGAAACCCCTCAGGATTCGCCAAAGGCCCTAGGAGAAAGAGGGCGAAAGAAGGGAGAAAACCTGCTGGACGAGGATTACCCAGAAAAACGGTATCATGGGCGAACGCATATGGGACCCGCCGACGACAGGATTAATAGAACCCGTAGGAGGCGGCGGTCTATCTCGTTAGAAGACAAGA
Source organism: Acer campestre (assembly GCA_954870605.1). Taxonomy (NCBI): domain Eukaryota; kingdom Viridiplantae; phylum Streptophyta; class Magnoliopsida; order Sapindales; family Sapindaceae; genus Acer; species Acer campestre. The sequence goes on from OX940801.1 coordinate 43,841,510, forward strand.
GTCCACAGCCGAGAAGAGGATTGCGATCAAAGAGGGCGCGGTAGCAGAGGTCCAAAAGTACAGATGAGTTAGGAGGTAACAGAAGTACCGGTAGCAGGGAAGATGATTATCGAAGGATGATAGTCAAAAGCAGGCTCGACCAAGAGGGAGAACCAACCGGTCATCGAAGCGTTACCCTTCAACAACTCTCGAAGAAGGTCTCAGCAATGGCAAAGCGGTACAGGCACAATATATCTTCGGATGATGAGTCAGACAATCCGTTTGTTGACCATATCGCTCATACCTAGTTCCCTAAAAGATTCAGAATGCCAACCATCGAACAGTATAAGGAGAATAGGGATCCAAAAGAGCACGTCCGCAGATTTCGCAATGTCATGGCCCAGTACGCATCCAATGACGGCCTCTTGTGCTTAACATTCCCACAAACCTTCGGCGACCTCGCTTCTAGATGGTTTGGGCGTCTGCCAGCCAGGAGTATTAGCAACTTTTCCAGTTTCAGCAAGGCATTCATAAGGCAATTCATGGGGAGTGTGCAAAGGAGAAAGTCGATGGCTCATCTGTCGAACCTGAAACAAGAAAGTAACGAGTCACTAAAGAAGTATTTAGCCAAGTTTGGGAAGGAGGTCGCCCAAATAGAAGATGCAAGCAATGTAGCTGTCATAGCAGCCTTCACCAATGGGTTGCAAAACGGACGTTTGTCTTTTGACCTACGGAGAGACCGACTCAAGACATATGAGGAGATGATGGATATAGCTGGAGATTATGCATTAGTAGAAGAAGAAGAAGTTGCCCAAGGGGGTAGTTACGTCCATGGTCACAAGCCAGACACAAGGTCAGAATCCAAGGATGAGAGAACAAAGGGTCAATCTCGCGACCACCAAAAAGAAGAAAAGAGCCGGAGAAGCAAACCCCAAGAAAGCCGAGGTAGTAACAGAACCAGTAGGTTCCGAGGCAGGTACAGTAATTACACTCCCCTAAATGGCGAACAGGAGGACATACTGTCCGTAGTAGAAGATAAAGGGCTCGCCAAGTACCCCCGACAACAGTCAGCCAATGCCCGAAGAGATACAACGAAATATTGCCGATTTCACAAAGACCACGGGCACGATAACTCTAAGTGTTTTCAATTACGGGATCACATCGAGAGTCTGATCAGAGAGGGGCACCTTAAAGATTTCACACTAAAGGGGGACCAAAACATAGGTCGCCAAGGTAGCCATCGAGGAGGTGGACAAGAAAGAAGAAGCCCGAGGAAAAACAGCCCCAGCGTAGCTATAAATACAATCTTTGGAGAACCTCACACTGGTAGAAGCAATAGAGAAAGGATGTCGGAGGTCAGGGAAGTAACATATGAGAACAGGGACTTTGAAGTAAACTCTGTGCAGAGGAACCACAAAAAACCAAGAGAAGGCCATGATCCAATAACCTTCACAGCCGAAGATTCAGAAGGAATCGATGCCAAACCCAACGACGCAATAGTCGTGGGAGTACAAATAGCACACAGGGATGTTCTCCGAGTGATGATAGACAACGGAAGCTCCGCTGACATTTTGAGCTCCAGAGTATATGACGAACTTCGGCTAGACAGGAAAGACTTGGAACCATTCCATGTGCCTCTAAAAGGGTTCGGGGGCGCAGAAGTAAGGTCTCTGGGAACAGTGAAGCTGCTTGTGAGATTTGGGACAGCACCTTGTCGACGAACTATCCTCCTGGATTTCGTGGTGGTTGATATTTATAATTGGCCATATAATGCTCTACTCGGCCGACCGTTTTTGAACAAGGCGCGAGCAGTCACATCCAGTCATGCACTAAAAGTTAAATTCCCGACAGAATTTGGTATTGGAGAACTTAAAGGGTCGTAGGAAATGGCTCGCCGGGCCAACCTGTCAGTCTTTAAAGACAAGAAGGGAACAGAAACCTTAAGCATATTTCAACTCGACCAAGAGACGAGAGAAGAAAACCCTGAAACATTTGAGCTGGACCCGAGAGATGAGACCAACAGAGAAAAGGAAGAACCAATCGAAACTGTCATCCTGGATGAAAAAGAGCCTAATAAAACAGTCAAGGTTGGAGCGAGTATGGCGAAGCAGGTTAAAACAGATGTGGTGAATCTATTGAGGGAATACAAGGAGATCTTCGCTTGGAGCCATGAAGATATGCCGGGAATCAATGCAAATGTAACCACACACCATCTAGCAGTAAACAAAGAATGCAAGCCGGTAATACAGAAAAGGAGAAGCTTCAATCCCGAGAGAAGTACAGCAATAAATGAAGAGATATCCAAGCTGCTCGTAGCAGGATCGATCAGAGAAGTCAAATATCCCGAATGGGTAGTGAACGTTGTGCTCGTCAAGAAAAAGAACAATCAATGAAGGATGTGCGTAGACTTCACTGACCTAAACAAAGCCTGCCCAAAAGATAGTTTCCCCTTGCCAAGAATCGACCAGCTAGTCGACGCAACTGCCGGACACGAACTGTTAAGCTTCATGGACGCATACTCAGGATATAATCAAATCAAAATGCACAAACCGGATGAAGATAAGACAGCGTTCACCACAGACCAAGGATTGTACTGCTATATTGTCATGCCATTTGGCCTGAAGAATGTTGGAGCAACGTACCAGCGGTTAGTCAACAAAATGTTCGCTAGCCAAATAGGCAGGAATATGGAAGTGTACGTCGATGACATGCTAACCAAGAGCGTCAAAGCTGAGGGACACGTGGACGACCTACGGGAAACCTTTGATGTGTTAACCAAATTCGGGATGAAGCTAAACACTTCAAAGTGTGTGTTCGGCGTACCATCTGGTAAGTTTCTCGGGTACCAGGTACACCAAAGAGGAATAGAGGTGAACCCTGACAAGATCAAAGCGCTGGCCAACATGGTCTCCCCGAAAAACTTGAAGGATGTCCAGAAACTTACGGGATGCTTGGCGTCGCTGAACAGGTTTATCGCAAAATCGACAGACCGATGCTTATCGTTCTTCAAAGCGCTTAAGAAAGGGAAAGGGATAGAATGGAACAAAGACTGTGAACGGGCTTTTATCGCTCTCAAAGAATACCTCGCCCGAGCACCATTATTGTCAAAACCTATCATAGGGGAAGTGCCGTACATGTATCTGTTAGTCACAGAAGCAGCCACTAGTTCTGTATTAATAAGGCAGGAAAATGGGATACAGAAGCCAGTGTACTACACAAGTAGAGCTTTACTACCAGCTGAAACGAGATATTCATCAGCTGAAAAAATGGCACTCGCACTAGTGACAGCAGCGAGGAAGTTGAGGCCGTATTTCCAAGCACACAAAATAGGAGTATACACCAACTGCCCGCTAAGAATGATACTACAAAAGCCAGAGGTGTCGGACAGACTTACAAAATGGGCCATTGAGCTGAGCGAATTCGACATAGAATTTATCCCAAGAACAGCGATCAAAGGCCAAGCAGTAGCAAACCTAGTAGCAGAATTCACCGAGCCAGATACTGAAGTGGCGAAGATGATGATAGATCAAACAAGAAAAGACTTTCGCTGGAAACTCTGGGTCGACGGCTCATCAAACACGCATGGCAGCGGGGCAGGGATAGTGGTCACAACCCCAGAAGGAGATTCTGTAGAATGTGCCTTGCGATTTGATTTCAAAGCCACCAACAACCAAGCCGAGTACGAAGCACTGATCGCAGGACTGAAAGTATGTACGGCCCTAGGAGCTGACAAAATTGAGGTGTTTAGTGACTCTCAGGTCATCGTCAACCAAGTACTCGATGTATGTTTTTAACATCTTGAATTTGTGTCTCATGTATATGAATTGTTCAAGAGTTATTTGTGTGAATGAATCTAGGAGTTATATGTGTTAGTTGTTTTCACATGCTCTAGGTTTTCATTCATGTTTTGCATCTAGTTTTCTATTACTTGTGTTTTCACATTTATAGATCTAGTTGTTCCATGGAATGTATTGATCACATGTTCTATGTTGTTTTGATTGTTTGCATCATTTGCATTCACATGATCACACTAGGAAGTCTTTGTAAAAGGCATGAAGTCTTGGTTAGAGTCGGGATGACTCGGATAGCCAAGCAAGAAGTCTTGCCTAGAGTCTTGAGGACTTGGATAGGTAAGCAAGAAGTCTTGTCTAGAGTCGGGAGGACTTGGATAGACAAGCAAGAAGTCATGGCTAGAGTTGAGAGGACTTGGATAGTTATGCATGGGAGGCTTTCTAGAGGCAAGTGTGTCTTGTATAGAGAGTTGGCTTATATATTGGTAGGCCCAGGTGTTTGGTTAGACATAGAGTCCAATAGAGCGGGGTACATGGGATATGTATGCACTCTTGAGGAATTTCTAATCTACCAACGATGTTGGTTTGGTATGAGTTCCAATATGTGGTGGTTTACACCATTGAGGGATTTTGTATCTTCCAATAGGGATTGGGTAAACATAGACTCCACATGGGTTGGTGATCTAGGATTGGTCACTTTATGGAATTTCTAATTTACTTTCCAAATATATATAAGTACCCAATGGTTGTAATTCAACCCGTGGATGTTTCTTCCTTGGAGGTTTTACCACGTTAAAAAATCCCACGTGTTAATTCTTTCTATCTCTATCTTTTATATTTGTTTTTGTGTATGTTGTTATCTTATGACATATCAACTACTTGTGAAGTATATTGAAACAAGATATTACATAGTGTGATTTGTAAATCTATTCTTTTGATCATATTTGTAATTACAATTCTTTTGTATATTTTTTAGAATTTTGTGTATAGCAATATTTGTATTTCTTGTAATGATTGAACATATATTGATATACAAGTATTCTTGTTAGTTGTTTTTTATATCTTCTTTAAACCTTATACAATTTGTTGATACTTAGACAATGGATGAATGTTCACATATTAACTTGTCTTGGTATGATTCAGTGTTGTTTGTGTTGTATGTAAGGCTACCTTTAGGGACAAACTTAAGTTTGTTCAAGGGATTGAAATTAGGCGAAAAACCTATTCCCCCCCCCCCCCCCCCCTCTAGGTACGTCTTAAGCAATTTAACATTGTTTGTATACTTTCAATTGGTATCAGAGCGGGTCGTCGGACGACACTCGACGAGATCCGGGTTATACTTACAAGTGAATTGCTTAGGTTTTTGCTAGTATGGTTTTCCAAGATGATGTAATGATCGAAGGGGCTTCGAATTCTAGGCCTCCTCTTCTCAAGGGTCACAACTATGGGTTTTGGAAATTGAGGATGAAGGTATACATTCGCTCTATTGATGAGAGAGCTTGGAAGACCGTTGAAGAAGGTTATCTTGCTCCCAATAAGATTGAGAATGGTGTGACCGTTTCCAAGCCTAGGAGTGAGTGGTCTACTAATGAGTTCGAGTTAGCAAAATGACATCATCGAGCGGTGAATGCTATTTTCGAAGGTGTGGATAGTAGACAATTTAGCTACATCCAAAATCTAAAAACCGCAAAGGAGGCATGGGATGCTCTCCGGGTCACCAATGAAGGGACTGAAGCGGTGAAGAAGTCTCGTCTTCAATTGCTCACTTCCCAATTTGAGATGTTGCAAATGGGTTAGGAAGACAAGTTTGTTGACTTTCAAGACAAGCTACTAGACATCGCTAACAAGTGCCAAGCACTTGGTACTCCTATCTCCGGTGAGAGGCTAAATTGGAAGATTCTAAGATCTTTACCAAAAAGGTTCAAGGCTAAGGTTACCGCCATTGAAGAGAGCAAGGACGTTGACGTCATGAGCTTAGATGAACTATTAGGGTCTCTTCAAACTTTTGAGGTGTGTATGAAACCAAAGGCCAAGAACAAGTGTTTAGCTCTCAAGGTTGTAAAAGAAGCTAGTAGTAGCGAAGAGGATGAGGGGATGACATTATTGGTTAGGAAGTTTAGGAAGTTCTTGAAGAAAGGAGCCAAGCCAAATGGCAAGTACTCAAGAGACAAGGAGGTCAAGAAGTCCTTTACTCCACCTCATGAGAGGAGTGGCCATGTCAAGAGCAATAGGAAGGTCCAATGCTTCAAGTGCAAGAAGTTGGGACATTTTGCTTCGGATTGTCCAAATGGTGATTCTAAGAAGGACAAGAAAGGAAAGGCTATGGCAGCCACTTGGAGTGAAGATGATGAATCTAGTGATGAGAAGAGCTCAAGTGATGAGTCTTCAAGTGAAGAAGAGCTAGTGAGCAACTTGTTGGCTTCATGGCTTCCTACTCATCTTTAGATGATGTTAGTCAAGATTCTTTGGAAGATGAGGTTGATACAAATCATCAAGTGTGCTTGAGTGAGAATCCTACATATGATGTACTTTTGGCTAAGGTAAAGAATCTTGAAGAGAGTTTGAAGATAGCCTTAAGTGAGGTAGATGAGAAGAATGATTTGATCAATATACAAGTGGATGAGTTTGTTGCTACAACTCGGAGGCTCTTGAATGAAAAGAATGCTATTGCCAAGAAGCTTAGAGAAGTTGAAGGGATTGTTCTTGAAAAAGATAGGATCATCTCTAATTTGAAACTAGGAAGCTCAAGTGACACGGTAGTTGAGGAGAAGCTCATAGAAGCATCACTTCCTACAAGCAAGGTCATTGTTGACAATAAAGCTCCTAAGAAGAGACGTTCCAAGATCAAGAACAAAGTAAAGAACAAGGTACTCCTTGACACTTCCACTTGTGTTTCTCCCATTTCGAAAGGTAAAATCTCTTCTTTTGTTCCTATATGTCATTTTTGCAATACCATAGGTCATATTAAACTCAAGTGCTATAAATTCATTGAATATTGCAATATGGAAAATGCAACTAGGAATAGAGAGATTGCTTTTAAGCTCAAGCATGCTAAAGCTTTTGAATATGGAAAGCATGTTAATGATATAATGCATGCTAAGAATTCCCGGAATGTGAAGAATAAAAACCTTGTTAATATTGACAATGTACATGGTGCTAACAATGTTGGAAAGAAGAGTATTAATGATATTATTGTAAATCAAGTTGTGGAAGAACTTTACTCTAGATTCAACATTATTGTCAATAAGAATATTGATGATGTTTTTGTTAATTCACCCAAGACAAAGTTTGTCAAGGGTGAGTGCTCTTACCAATAGTGTAAGTTGCACATGTGAGTTAGCTTTGAGATTAGTGTCTTGTTGTCAAGAAGCTTAGCATATTTTTGCTTTGTATCTATACAACTTGACATGAACTTGGCTATCTCACATTCTTTGAAATGATTGTCAAAATTTGTTGATTAACTTTTGAGAAGTTACATATCATGATATCTATATGGTGATAATTCTTGTTAAGGCTTTTAGAGAAAGTAATTTTTTTTTTGTTTGTTTGAGTTGAAATGCTTAGCCTTTAGTCTCTTGGAATCGACACACCTATAACTTGTAGTCATGAGGACATACAAGCCAAGAGGACTCATAAAAAGGGTGAAGGCCGTGCATTTGATGAAAATGGCTTGCAAAGGTATATCTAGATGCTTATCTACATTTCATCTTCAACTCATTGTTTTTATCACTTCATGTAGCATGTCATACTTGAGAACAAATATAGTGTTTATATGGTTCTCGTTGACATTTGCTTGTCTAAGATCTTTTGGTGATAGTTGTTCACATTTATCTTATCATGATGTGTGTTTTTATTTGTATGATTGTTGAGTGGCAAGTTTTTGAAAAATATGTTCCATATTCTTTGAAAGCTACTCTCTTGAGAAGTAGAGATCTTAAGTAAGCCTCATTACTTGCTTTTTGATCTTGTGCTTTTAAGCCTTAAACTTGGTTTCAAAAATTACACTTTGCTTCTCTTATATGGTTTGTTATGTTGTTGAGTTTGATATATGTGTGAGTATTGGATACTCTTGATGTTCTATAATTAGTATATTTAAAAATGACCTTTGGTTTGTATCCATTTGCTTTGGCAATATAGTACTCAACGAGCACCCTCTTGGAAAGAGCTACACACATTGGTTGTGAAGCCGCCCAATGTTGGAAAGGGCTACGCCTTTGTGATAAGTGAAAGCCGCCAAGAGGTGTATAAGTTTTTGTTAGAAAAATCAAAGTAGTATTGAAAAGAATCAATAAAAAAAATAAAAATAAATAAATAAAGAAAAAAAAACTTTGATTCAAGCCTAAAACAAAAACAAAATGGCTATATGGAGTATAGTTGAAAAATCAAATGTGCTCGGGTTGACAAATAGAAACGGGTAAACGAGCCACATGCACACACAACGCTCACATGTTGAAAACTATTCTCTTTGAAAAGCAAAATTCGGATGAAAACCGGTTTGACCTTTTTATGGAAAGTTTAAGAATGGATAGTGGTTGAAAATGTTTAACTACTTCATTTCATATTCTTGAAGCAAAATCTTCACATACTCACTTTTGCTTATATGGTATTTTTGGTTCTCTAGCAATTTTTAAAGATATATGAGAGAGATTGAAAATCTAGATGTAACTCTCTTTGTTATATGAAGTTTATTTTGAAAAACTTTGAATATTGCTTGAGATATGAATGTGTGATGATTTTTGTGAACAATTGTCTATCTGGATGTTAGATAGGGCATTTATCAAGGGGGAGCATAATATGCTATGTTTTTGTTCTCTTTTATGATTTGTTCACATGTTTCTTCAAGAAATTTGTTTGTTGGCATTATTCATGTTTTTTATAAATCTTAAGATGCTTTGCTATTGTTGATATGCATAGAGGATTGTTCAAAAATAATGTTTTTGCCTTGTATATGTTTATTGGTCACTAACTTGATTTGTTGTTTCCTCTCATATTTGTGTTTAGTATTTTTGTGTGATACAAGATCATGGGAAAAGCTAAGAAAGTTGGTAGTAACGTTTCTTCTAATCTCATTGACAAGTCAAAGCCTACATCTTCCTCCAAGATATCCAAAGCAATCAAGGCGAAGGATTTAGGGATATTTGGGTGCAAAAAGTTCATTCAAGAAAGAGGTATTGATTTGGATTCTTGTATTAACTCTTATGTTCATATGGCTATATGTGAAAGAAAGTGGAACTCTTGGATTGACTCAATGGGAATTGCAAATGAGACATTGGTTAGAGAATTCTATTATGAGTACAAGGGGAGTACCAATTTTGAAGATGCCGTCATGGATTTAAAAGGTGTAACATTTAGAGTTTGTGCTTGGAAATTGAATGAGTTTCTAGAATTGCCCAATGAGATTGAATCGGATTTCTTAGATGTTGATTTTGAAGAAAATCTTGATTTGATGGGTAAAACTCTTTGTGATGATGTTAATTTTGTGTGGGGGAAACGTGCTTTTATTAGGCAAAGTGAGTTTACCAAGATTAGTGCATTTTGACACTTGTTTATTTGTTCAAATTTGATTGTCTCTACTAATGCTACCAAATTCAATAGAGAAAAGATTAGAGTTGTATATGCATTAGTGACTCGTAAGCCTATTAATCTTGGACAAGTGCTTATTGAACAAATTGAGTATGTTGCTAGTTCTTCTCGTTTGGATAAGAAATTAGCATTTCCGGGGTTCATTTCTCACTATTGTTTAGCCATGGGGTTGAAGAATCAAGAAGGTGATGTGTTTCTACCTCCTTTAGACAAGATATGTGAAAAACATTTATCCATCATGTCTTACATGATACTATTAGGCTTTTTGATGAATCATGTGATTCAAGCCATGTACCTAGTGCACCTATTCTTCCTTTGTAGTGGGCTTTACATTTGACGAATGAGGTTGAAGAGTCGAGGAGACAACTTGAGGAAGCACACCGGAAAATTGAAGAGCTAAATGCTAGAGTTGAGCTTCAAGATGAGAAGATCAAGAAATTGGAAAGGAATGCCACTACTCCAAAGCTTTATGCAAGATCATCCAATCGCTCAATTTTCCTCAGTGGTAAAAGAGCCTAGAATGGCCTTGAGGTATATTTTTCTTATTTCTTCTTCTTTGGCTTCCTACCATGTCAAAAAGGAGGAGAATGATAGGGGAGATATATGGTAGTTCTAGCTTTCTTATTTCTCAAGATTGTTATGTTTTAGTGTATTTTTGTTTTCTTGAACTATATGGCTTGTAATATTGGCTAGAATATTTTGTTTGATTGCATGTATTTAGGAGGAGCATACATGTTATCAATGTGGTCTTTAAATGTGTTATTTTTCTTGTCAATATATATATTTTGCCATATGTGCTGTCTCTTGGAGATCTTTGTGCTTTCAAGCTATTTTATAGGTGATTTCAAGAGAAGACCAAGATGAAGTTCAAGACTTGTTATTGGAAATTTTGTCTAGAAATGTGTAATTCATGTACTCATTGTGACCAAATTTTCTTTGTAATTGTTTTAGTATTTGTATAGGGGTTTTGACATGGAATTTGCCAAAGGGGGAGATTGTTAGGTTTTTGGTTGTTGTTGGCATGTATTCCATATCAAAACGTTGTTTATCTTGTAAATGTTAAGTGGTCATATTGATGATGATATAAAGCTTCAAAGAAAGAGTTGGATACGGTACATGCAAGATGATGGCTTGATAAGGGGAATTAGCTTCATTGCTCATCAAAGGTATAATTGACCTCATTCCTCTTACAAGGCATAGGCACACACACACAAATCATTCATAAGTGTCTCTGCATCGTTGTGCACCATTTATATAACACATTCACATGATTTTGTATGCTCATGCATTGAACTCAAATGCTCATACATTTTAAAGTTGCATGTTCTAAGACTATGTCTAGGAAATGGCATTCATATGTGAACTTGTGTTTGTATGTTTATGTTTCTTGTGTTTTGGACTTTTACTTGATCTTAATTGATTCCTTATTCAGTCCCGGTCATTTCGGTTACTCATATGTTAAGTTTCGAGTCCAAACGATGTAGCTACGCTACTTTTCGTTCTCATTCGTTGAGTTGTGTTTATCGTCGTTTTCCGAGATGAATTCTCAACCATTTGTCAAAGTTTCATAGTCTTCGTTGTGCATGGGGGAGTCACGATACGTAATCCTAAAACGGATTCAAAATCGGAGTTCGGACGCCCGAATACGGCTGAAGAACGTGAGAGGTGCACGGGAGAAGCACCATGGCCAAAGGCCATGGCATGGCCACCACTTGTGGAGGCCGTGTGCCACACGGCCCAACATGCCCTCTGGTCCCGTGTGGCACACGCACCCCACACGGGGACAAGGCTGGTTTGGCTTGTTGTTGTTGGACAAAAATGCCCCTCTTCTCTTTCCTTTTAAATCTCTCCATCTCCCTCCATTTGTTTTCAAGAAGAAGAAAAAATTGAAATCCCGTCAGATTTTTTCTCTCCAATTTTCTCAACTTCCAAACACCATAACTTTCTCATACGAAGTCGGAATTGAGTGATTCAAGTTGGAGATTGTTTGTGATCGAGTCCTCTACCTTTTCCAAGTGATCTTGCAGATGTTTGATTGATTTTCGGAATGATCTACTCAGAAAACCGAACCAGCTCGTGAAATCAAGGTAGTGATCATATCTTGGTGATTTCATCTTTTTAAACCTTCAATTTGCTTAGGGTTTCTTATTCTATATGTATGTGTATGTTTAGTGAATGCTATTGAGAAAGATAGCTTCATAATCAATCTAATTGAAAAGTCTAATTAGAGACACATATGGACTAGATTCTTGGATTCTTTGTTTCTCACATGATTGGGAGTTGTATTGTGATTAGATTGACATCTAGGATTATTTGAGACTTAATTGATTCATTTTATGATTAATAATCCTTGATATGTATCTTAGATCATTGATTGATGATTTCTAGGATTAGAGCATTTGTATATGTTTTTAGAGATATCTAGGATTGATTTGTTTTTAACAATATCTCCTATCTCTAAATCTTTGGCTATAATACTTGTTGAATACATTTTGTGATTCTAGATTTTTTATGTATGTTTTTAACATCTTGAATTTGTGCCTCATGTATATGAATTGTTCAAGAGTTATTTGTGTGAATGAATCTAGGAGTTATATGTGTTAGTTGTTTTCACATGCTCTAGGTTTTCATTCATGTTTTGCATCTAGTTTTCTATTGCTTGTGTTTTCACATTTATAGATCTAGTTGTTCCATGGAATGTATTGATCACATGTTCTATGTTGTTTTGATTGTTTGCATCATTTGCATTCACATGATCACACTAGGAAGTCCTTGTAAAAGGCATGAAGTCTTGGTTAGAGTTGGGATGACTCGGATAGCCAAGCAAGAAGTCTTGCCTAGAGTCTTGAGGACTTGGATAGGTAAGCAAGAAGTCTTGTCTAGAGTTGGGAGGACTTGGATAGACAAGCAAGAAGTCATGGCTAGAGTTGGGAGGACTTGGATAGTTATGCATGGGAGGCTTTCTAGAGGCAAGTGTGTCTTGTATAGAAAGTTGGCTTATATATTGGTAGGCCCAGGTGTTGATATAGAGTCTGATAGAGCGGGGTACATGGGATATGTATGCACTCTTGAGGAATTTCTAATCTACCAACGATGTTGGTTTGGTATGAGTTCCAATATGTGGTGGTTTACACCATTGAGGGATTTTGTATCTTCCAATAGGGATTGGGTAAACATAGACTCCACATGGGTTGGTGATCTAGGATTGGTCACTTTGTGGAATTTCTAATTTACTTTCCAAATATATATAAGTACCCAATAGTTGTAATTCAACCCGTGGATGTTTCTTCCTTGGAGGTTTTACCACGTTAAAAAATCTCATGTGTTAATTCTTTCTATCTCTATCTTTTATATTTGTTTTTGTGTATGTTGTTATCTTGTGACATATCAACTGCTTGTAAAGTATATTGAAACAAGATATTACATAGTGTGATTTGTAAATCTATTCTTTTGATCATATTTGTAATTACAATTCTTTTGTATATTGTTTAGAATTTTGTGTATAGCAATATTTGTATTGCTTGTAATAATTGAACATATATTGATATACAAGTTGAAACAAATAACATGGTGTGTTCAATAATAATCTAGAGGGGGTGAATAGATTTTAACGTTATTACCCAATTTTCGCGTTAAGTCAATATTACGAAAATACCCCAAACTAGTCAAAACAATAGCAAGTGTAATATGGTGCGGAATTATAAAAGACACTTGATATTTACGTGGAAACCCTCACGGGAAAAACCACGGGCTGTATAGTGCGCCACACTCGAACCTCGAATCCACTAAATGTGTAATGATTACAACCTAATCCCGATCAATAATCAACACACCTACCTAATCCCGGTATAAGTGGACCTAGTCCAATTGCTTGTGTGACTACCTAATCCTGGTGTACGGCCTAATCCCAGCCTATCACAACAAGACTTCAATTGCTTGCGATCTAAGCAACCTAATCCCGGAAGCTACACGCAAGACTTACTTCTCAATGAAGAGATTACAACCTATGTGAATATAATGATATTCAATGAGCAAATAAAGCTAGGTTAACCTTAGATGCTTATCTAGGATGATTAGATAACAATTAATGCAATCCTAGATGTCAATAGCTAAATGACATGTCATAAAGCTTAGCAAATCATAGATAAAATATCCTAGATGTTGCTATCACAATACATCACACAAACATGTCAACACAACAATCTCTATTTTGTATCTAGAATATATTCTAAGAGCATACAAATAATATAAGAGATTTCTTTGATAAATAAAACACTAAGCTTAGATGAGATTAGTGAAGAACATACCAAAGGATGTGTGTTGACCAAAACCCATGCAAGCAAGCATCCTAACTATGCTAGAAAATGCTAGATGATATTTAAATGCATATGAGAAAGGTTTTGAGTGTGTAAAAATGAGTTCTTGATATGATTTTCTCTCAAATATCTCTCTTTGAGGTTTAGGGTTCTTTAGAGTCAGAGAACTAAGTTAGAGAAATGAGAAAGTATGATATTTATAGTCATCAAGAACAGGGCATGTGAAAAGACCATTTTGCCCTTGAAACGCTCAATCGGCGGTTTAATTATGCGGTCGGGGCCGCAGAATGTGGCCGCAGAATGTGGCCATAGAATGTGGCCGCAGAATTGAGCCAGAGAAAGAAACCGACCTAAAATATCTAATTCGGCGGTTTCATTCGGCGGCCAGGCCGCCGATCATGACCGCAGAATTCAACCCGAGAACAGGGGAGAAAAAAGCGGTTTCATTCGGCGGTTTCGTAACCGCCGATCAAACCGCAGAATCAGACCCGAGATAATAAATGCATCAGGTCTGATCGGCGGTTTCGATTCGGCGGCCAGGCCGCCGATCGTAACCGTCGATTCACCAAAGATGGTGAAACCAAGGAGAAGCCAAGGGCATTCTCCATGAGCGGTCTTCGCGCAAAACCAAGCACATTTTCGTGCAAGCACGGACGTTTCCGAACATATTCGGGAAACGAATTACACGACACAAACAAACACACAACAAGATATAATCAAACAAAGTGCTAGTGTGTAATGTGACATGTGAAGAGTATGCACACATATACAAGTATGCTAAGTGTGTGTGTGCTTCTAAATCTCTTCAAAGAAAATAAGCACTAAAGATATACCTTTGGAGTGCTTGTCATCCTTGAGGTCTTGAATAAGGGCCTTCGATGTTGGTCTTCAATCACCTAATCTACCCTTACAATTCAAACCCCAACTTGTGGTTTGTCCACGAAATAAGCCAATCAATAATGGGAATCCTTACAATCTCCCCCTTTGGCTATTTCGTGACAAAACCACCTCTCACATTGAACCTCACAAAATAAATGAAGCTACGGGATATTCTACATTACAAAGTACAAAGAGATAAGAAAATAATAAACTTCATGTCTTCAATCTCTTGTAGAATTACCAAACCTTCAAAACAATTAGATTACACTTCCAAAGCAAGTGTATGTGAGATGATCAAGTGAAAGTAAAACAAGCATTTGCATATTAAACTTTTAAACACAACATCATGCAATGTATGAGTATGCAATGCTCCCCATCAATGGGTTACTCCCCCTCAATATGTACTCTCTCCAATATGCACAATTGCTACAACAATTTAGCATCTCCCCTCACCACATTCTACTCCCCCTTTTTGTCATGATATAGGCAAAGGAGTAGTCCCCAACAAGGTCACTTAAGGCAAAGAGAGATAGTAGCATACAAGATAATGCATAATCAAATAAGCCACTTTATGCACTCAATTAATTGAAGAGAAACAAGGAGATTTATTTTGATAAAATGTGTGAATCAAAAATGCTTTGCATACAAGACATATAGCATTCAAGTCCAAAATACAATGGTATTTGGCAAAGCAAATGACAAAGGTTTCTAATAAGAATTCAAACCAATTTCACCAATGTCATGAGAGAAGCAAAGATATAGAGAATTTATTGATTTTCAATTTAATAAACACTATATCCAACTTTATAAGCAAAACATGGCATGAGCGACTTTGCACCCTATTTGATTTTTCCGGATATGAAATCCGTATGATGGTAACCATGTTCAACAAATAAAGAAGGAGAGACAATTGGATTTTAAAATCCTTTGACCGGATACAAGATCTTTTAATCAATTTGAGTCTCATAAGCTTTTTCACACAAGTTTTGCATTTAAGAATTATGCAATCATCAATTCATGCTTTTTCATTTGAGCATGTCATTTGAATTTCATGCTTTTCATATGGCATTTAGCATGTTATCAAAGAATCATCATGTCATGGAAATCACTATAGGTCATTCAAATCATACTTCCTATGTAGATTTCCTAGTCCAAAAATGCATGTTTGAACATAAATATGACATGGATTGTAATACAAGCATGGTTCACACTTATTGAATAGAAAACATATATACAAATGTGCAACCAAGCTTACTCAAGCAATCAATAAAAAAGCATAAGATCTTTAAAGTATTTTGCATGCATCAAGTATGCAAAAGCTCTCTTTGCTTGAGTTCCCCATATGGGGTCAAAAACCACCCTTCAACAATGAAGGTCATTAGGTCCTATGGACCTTCCAAGTCCATTAGACTCGGTTGAACCTATATGAGACTTGTTAGTCTCGTAGCAAGCGGGTTCATTATTTTTTATTATCCACTTAGGTGATATAGATTTCTTCCTAGTGGACAAAGGTTCTAGAGCTTTAGAAGATAAAGGATCATGCAAATGAGTTTCTTCCTTTATGTTAACATGCATTCTAGCTCTAGCCTTTCTCTTTTCTATCATGCTTTTAACTCTACACATTTGAATGTAATAAAAGCAATTTGGTCTAATGTGACCATCAATACCACAATAATGAAAAGTGGGAACAAAGTTAGGAATCATACCATTCCCGTGAGCATGCTTTGGTGCATTCCATTGTCGTTGTGGTTGTCTTGGTTGTTGAATTGGATCTCTCCATCGTTGTTGATAACCAAGACAAGGTTGCTCGTTCATTTGAGCTTGCATGATAGATCTCTTCCCTTGATGAATTTGAGCTTAAGGGAAGTTAGCATGAGGAGCCTTTTGAGGTTGAGCTTGAGCTTTACCATTTAGTGCCACCTTCACTTGGACACTTCTTGAACACTCTCCTAGGTCTATCTTTTTCCTAGGGTGTTGAGGAGGAGGAAACTTCTTGAAGTCCACGCTTTTGACAAAGGTTATCTTGCTTGAGGAGGAAGCTTCCTTGTCATCAAAGTAGCCAATACCTCTCTTGTCACTTGGCCTTTTTCCAACTCCCAACATATGGTCAAGCTTCTCGGTGCTTGAAGATGTCTTAGCCATTGAGGCTCTAGCTTCTTCAAGCTCTCTCTTCAAATCCTCTTCATTCCTCTTAGACAAAGCTAGCTCATCTCTTAGCTTGTCTTCAATCTTCTTGGATCTTTCCACTTGTTCACTTAAGTGGTCATTATGAGCTAAAAGGTCTAGATTCTCTTCTCTCAATCTTTGAGTCTTTTCCTTGGTCTTCTTTTCTATGTTCTTAAACTCAATGAGAAATTCTTCTAGAACCTTTTTCTCCACATATCCATATGTGGAGTTAGATGAAGAGTCATCTTCACTAGAGTCATTTGCTTCTTGACTCTCACTCTCTTCTTCATTGTAGAAGATCGGAAAGGCAAAATAATTGTTCTCACAATCATTCAAGCTTGTGGGACTTTCTTCGACAATTTTCACTTTGTTGTCCCACTTGTGAGAGCTAG
Organism: Acer campestre; assembly: GCA_954870605.1. NCBI lineage: Eukaryota > Viridiplantae > Streptophyta > Magnoliopsida > Sapindales > Sapindaceae > Acer > Acer campestre. The sequence goes on from OX940801.1 coordinate 43,858,616, forward strand.
CAAGAGCCAACAATTTAGCCACAACCTCTTCATCACTTGAAGAGTTATTTAAAGTGACGTCCATTTCCTTTCCTTCTCTTCCATCCCTCAAGTTAGCACAATCGAGGGAGATATGCCCGAATCCTCCACATTCGTAGCATTGAATCTTCTCTCTTGAAGATATCTCAAGGTTTGGCTTGACATTCTTGATAGAGGTCTTCTTCTTCTTGAAGTTATCCCCTTTTGAGCCATAACCACTCTTTTGTAGATTCAAGAACTTCTTGAATCCCTTGACAATGAGTGCCATATCTTCATTTGAGTCATCCTCCTCCTTTTCCACCTTGGAAGTTTTGAAGGCTAGATTCTTTTTCTTCTTAGGAGGTGAAGTGATAGCCTTTCTTGATTCATAGGCTAGAAGTCTTCCAATGACTTCACTCGGCTTCATATCCTTGTAGGAGTCATTTTCTTCTAAAGCCGTCACTTTAGGTTCAAACCTTTCGGGGAGAGATCTCATAATCTTCTGCTTGATTCTCCTATCCGAATACGGGTCTCCAAGTTGATGGCTTTGATTTACAATGTCCATTAGCCTAACTTGGAAGTCATTAAAATGCTCGTGTTCTTCCATCCGAATGGTATCAAAAAGAGTTTGTAGGACTTGAAGCTTGGAGTCCTTGACCACTTCGGTTCCTTCATGAGCCGTCTCTAGGATTTCCTATGCCTCTTTGGCAATCCTAGTAATTTGAATCAACTTATATTGATTCTCATCGACTGCGCAACGTATAGCATGTATGGCTTTGTTGTTCCACATGGAATCAACAAATTCTTGCGCGTCCCACTGTGCCTTAGGCTTAAGCACTTATTCTCCTCCTCCGGTAGGAGTCATCTTTGGTGGAGCATAACCATCTTCAACCGCCATCCATGCCCTATCATGGATTTGGCACAAGTATGCTTCCATCTTCCCCTTCCACGAGGAGTAATTATCGCCGGTGAGCAACGGTGGCCTCACACTCGACGCTCCCTCTTTGCTCATCCTGAAACCACTCATAGTGTATGGATGAATGCAAATGAGATGAATGCAAAATGTATGAAGAAATCAAACAATCACACACGATGCAAAACACACCAAAAGTGAGCAAGGATCACCTAAGTATATCTAGGAACCCGCTCTGATACCAATTGAAACAAATAACACGGTGTGTTCAATAATAATCTAGAGGGAGGGTGAATAGATTTTAACGTTATTACCCAATTTTCGCGTTAAGTCAATATTACGAAAATACCCCAAACTAGTCAAAACAATAGCAAGTGTAATATGGTGCGGAATTATAAAAGACACTTGATATTTACGTGGAAACCCTCACGGGAAAAACCACGGGCTGTATAGTGCGCCACACTCGAACCTCGAATCCACTAAATGTGTAATGATTACAACCTAATCCCGATCAATAATCAACACACCTACCTAATCCCGGTATAAGTGGACCTAGTCCAATTGCTTGTGTGACCACCTAATCCCGGTGTACGGCCTAATCCCAGCCTATCACAACAAGACTTCAATTGCTTGCGATCTAAGCAACCTAATCCCGGAAGCTACACGCAAGACTTACTTCTCAATGAAGAGATTACAACCTATGTGAATATAATGATATTCAATGAGCAAATAAAGCTAGGTTAACCTTAGATGCTTATCTAGGATGATTAGATAACAATTAATGCAATCCTAGATGTCAATAGCTAAATGACATGTCATAAAGCTTAGCAAATCATAGATAAAATATCCTAGATGTTGCTATCACAATACATCACACAAACATGTCAACACAACAATCTCTATTTTGTATCTAGAATATATTCTAAGAGCATACAAATAATATAAGAGATTTCTTTGATAAATAAAACACTAAGCTTAGATGAGATTAGTGAAGAACATACCAAAGTATGTGTGTTGACCAAAACCCATGCAAGCAAGCATCCTAACTATGCTAGAAAATGCTAGATGATATTTAAATGCATATGAGAAAGGTTTTGAGTGTGTAAAAATGAGTTCTTGATATGATTTTCTCTCAAATATCTCTCTTTGAGGTTTAGGGTTCTTTAGAGTCAGAGAACTAAGTTAGAGAAATGAGAAAGTATGATATTTATAGTCATCAAGAACAGGGCATGTGAAAAAACCATTTTGCCCTTGAAACGCTCAATCGGCTGTTTAATTATGCGGTCGTGGCCGCAGAATGTGGCCGCAGAATTGAGCCAGAGAAAGAAACCGACCTAAAATATCTAATTCGGCGGTTTCATTCGGCGGCCAGGCCGCCAATCATGACCGTAGAATTCAACCCGAGAACAGGGGAGAAAAAAGCGGTTTCATTCGGCGGTTTCGTAACCGCCGATCAAACCGCAGAATCAGACCCGAGATAATAAATGCATCAGGTCTGATCGGCGGTTTCGATTCGGCGGCCAGGCCGCCGATCGTAACCGTCGATTCACCAAAGATGGTGAAACCAAGGAGAAGCCAAGGGCATTCTCCATGAGCGGTCTTCGCGCAAAACCAAGCACATTTTCGTGCAAGCGCGGACGTTTCCGAACATATTCGGGAAACGAATTACACGACACAAACAAACACACAACAAGATATAATCAAACAAAGTGCTAGTGTGTAATGTGACATGTGAAGAGTATGCACACATATACAAGTATGCTAAGTGTGTGTGTGCTTCTAAATCTCTTCAAAGAAAATAAGCACTAGAGATATACCTTTGGAGTGCTTGTCATCCTTGAGGTCTTGAATAAGGGCCTTCGATGTTGGTCTTCAATCACCTAATCTACCCTTACAATTCAAACCCCAACTTGTGGTTTGTCCACGAAATAAGCCAATCAATAATGGGAATCCTTACACAAGTATTCTTGTTAGTTGTTTTTTATATTTTCTTTAAACCTCATACAATTTGTTGATACTTAGACAATGGATGAATGTTCACATATTAACTTGTCTTGGTATGATTCTGTGTTGTTTGTGTTGTATGTAAGGCTACCTTAAGGGACAAACTTAAGTTTGTTCAAGGGATTGAAATTAGGCGAAAAACCTATTCACCCCCCCCCCCCCCCTTCTAGGTACGTCTTAAGCAATTTAACCTTATTTGTATACTTTCAAGGTTTTACCACGTAAAAAACATTGTGTCTCATTTTTCTCTTTAAGTTTTTGTTATCTTCCATATTTTACTTGTATTGATTCTTTTGTATATTAATGTTCACATGTATTGATTCTTTCTATATAATTGCTATATCATTTCAAGTATTTATTTCATTCTTATATTCCGCATTTTTTAATATTGGAAGAATTTGGGACTATACCTATTCACCCCCCTCTAAGTATAATATACACTATTGCTTTAAGGGAATTTCATTTGGTATCAAAGCGGGTGTCTAGATAGATCTTGTCTTTGTAGTGTTTTTGTTTTATTTGTGATAGTCATGATTAAGGAAGTGTGTTCCTATGTGGCTTCTTTTGTTGAACATATTGACTTGGATGAGAAAAAGATCAATGATCTTATTTTTGAAAATGAACGCTTATCTAAAGTCAATATGTCCCTCAATAAGGAGCTAGAGAATCATGGATTAAGCTCAAAAGAATTCAATGAACTTAAAGACAAGATCCTAAGTCTAGAAATGAACTTAAAAGATAGCAATGATAGACTTAACATCTTGAAGAAAGAAATTGAGCAAATGGATAGTTCTCTTGTTAGTGCTAAGAAGCTAGAAAACATGCTTAAAGCCAAACTTAGCGAGCACTTAAATCAAGAGAAAAAGTATGAACAATGGCTTAATAAATCACGTGAAGATGTTAGGAAAAGTGATGACATCTTAGAGAAATATGCCATTAAAAATAGGTTGCTTAGTGATAAGCTTGATGAGGCAAATAGGATGATTCATAAGATGTCATCTAGTTCTAATAAGGTTGAAACCCTCATTAAAAGTGGTAAGCATCCTTGTGACAAAAGAGATTTGGGTTATATAAATGAGAATGAGACTTCTTCATCTAACAAATCTATTTTTGTCAAAGCAAGTGTTGAATCAAATGTAGGTACTCTCTCTCAAGGTAAAGCAATGAAAGCTACCAAAGGTGCCTCTACATCAATAAGGATCTCAAATGAAAGATCACAACAAGATCGAAGTCAAAATGCATCTACTTCAAAGGCAAAAGTTGGAGCATCAAAGGTGGCACATCAAAGAGATAAAATTATAAGAAGACTAAGTGCTTTGGAAGCAAATGCAAATGGTAAATTTCTCAAATTCATACCTATTTGTCATCATTGTAATATGATTGGACATATTCGACCTAGGTGCTTTGAATATATTCGGAAATGCAAACTTGATAATGCTTTTCATGATATGTTTTTGAATGGTCCTAGGCAATCATCCATGTATGGATTTAGTACTAGACCTAGGAAGACCTTGGAAAAGCATGTTGTGAAGAATCTTGTTGATGACTTGCTTGTTAAATCTTGTGATGTGTCTCACTCTACTATGCATAAGAAAGTTGATAATGCTTTTCTTGATATTTTTGAAAATGTGACCAATGAGGTCAAGGTGCATGTTAAAAAGTCAACATTAAGTCGAAGACGTTGAAGCATGATAATGGTAATAGTGAAAAGTGTATTGTGAAAAGTGTGTGGGTTAGAAAAAGACACACCTAAATGTCTTGTTGCACAATATACTTTACGTGCCAACTCCTCCTACTCTTGGTAATTAGATAGCCGTTGCTCTAGGAACATGACCAGGAACAAAGAGTTATTTAAGAATCTTTTGTTAAATGATAGAGGATGGGTCACCTTTGGTGATGGCACCAAGAAGCAAGTTCTTGGCAAGGGAACTATATGTATCCCCGGATTGCCTAAACTTCGTAATACTTTGTATGTTGATGGGTTACAAGCTAATCTAATAAGCATCACTCATTTGTGTGAAATCTTTAAGGAAGTTAGCTTTAATAAAGATGTGTGCACTATGATTGATAAAAAGGACAATGTTGTCCTAAGAGTCAAAAGGTCTATAGATAATTGTTATAGTCTTGAAACAGATCCTCTAACTTGCAACATGGCACATGAGTGCAACAAGCTTGATTTGTGGCATCAACGTTTGGGTCATATGAATTTTAAAGACTTAAAAAGACTTGAAAAACATGGCATTGTTAGAGGTATTCCCAATCTTGATAAAAAGTTAGAGGTTGTTTGTGAACCTTGCCAATTAGGTAAACAAACCAAAATGCCTCACAAAAAGAACTCTTATATAGCTACCAAGAGACTTTTAGAGCTTATGCACATGGACCTAATGGGGCCAATTCAAACCAAGAGCATCAATGACAAACAGTACATTTTTGTATGCGTTGATGACTACTCTAGGTTTACTTGGGTTTATTTTCTTAGAAAAAAGACGGAGGCTTTTAATTACTTTAAAAAGTTTTGTAATCAAGTTCAAAATGAAAAAGGTCTTGATATCAAGAAAATATATAGCATTAGGAGTTATCATGAGACGGAATTTGAAAATGCTAAATTTAGTGAGTTTTGTGATGGTTTAAGGATTTCTCATGAGTTCTTGACACCTAGAACTCCTCAACAAAATGGAGTTGTTGAGAGGAAAAACCGTGTCTTGCAAGAGATGGCCAGGGTCATGCTCAATAGCAAGAAAGTCCATAGGAACCTATGGGTCGAAGCGGTTAATACCGCTTGTTATGTGTTTAATAGAGAGTTTAGAAGGCCCAGCACAAAACAAATGTCCTATGAGCTATGGAAGGGCAAAAAGCACAATGTTAGTTACTTCCACACTTTTGAGAGTAAATTTTATATTTTGAATGATAGAGATCACTTGAGTAAATTTGATGTTAAAAGTGATGTTGGTCTCTTTCTTGGGTATGATATTAATAGTCATGCTTATAGAGTGTTCAACTTGAATACTAAGACTATTATGGAATCTATCAATGTTAAGATAGATGACCTTAGCATGCTTACTTTGTGTAATGATAATGATGTCAATGAACCTAATGAAAATCTTGTTAATGACATTATTGCACCTATTGATGTGGCTAGTAGTGAATCTAGTCAAGATGATGAAAAAGATAGTTGTATTGAAGTTCAAAGTCAAGGATTGGAAAATGTTTTAAATAATAATCAACAAAATGACCAAGTTGTTGAAAATTCTCCTCATCCTAGACTTCAAAACTTACACTATCAAGATGACATCATATGTGACTTAAATGAAGGGGTTAGAACTAGAAATCAAATTGCTAACCAAATTTCTTATGCTTGCTATACTTCTCAAATTGAACCCAAAAATATTAATGAAGCTATTGTTGATGAATATTGGGTTGGGGCCATGCAAGATAAACTTAATCAATTTGAGAGGAATGAAGTGTGGTCCTTAGTTCCTAGACCTAAAGATATAAATGTAATTTGAACTAAATGGGTTTTTAGGAATAAGACCGATGAAAGTGGCAAGATTGTGAGGAATAAAGCAAGACTAGTGGCTCAAGGTTACACTCAAGTTGAGGGAGTAGACTTTGATGAGACATTTGCACCGGTTGCTCGTCTCAAGTCTATTAGACTTTTGTTGTCCATTGCATGCATTTAAAAGTTCAAATTATTTCAAATGGATGTCAAAAGTGTTTTTCTCAATGGATACCTTCAAGAAGAATTGTATGTTGAATAACCTAAGGGTTTTGTAGACCCACACTCTCCTAATCATGTGTTTAAATTGAAAAAGACTCTCTATGGCCTTAAACAAGTTCCAAGAGCTTGGTATGATAGGTTGACTCAATACCTTATTGACAACCATTATAGAAGAGGTGGCATTGATAGAACATTGTTTATCAAACATCATGATCATAATATTTTTGTTGTACAAATATATGTTGATGACATTGTTTTTGGCTTTACTAATAAAACCAAGGTTGATGAATTTGTTAGTGTTATGTCAAGTGAATTTGAAATGAGTATGGTGGGTGAGTTAAATTACTTTCTAGGAATGCAAGTAAAGCAAAATAGCATGGGCATAATGTTGAATCAATCTAAATATGCTAAAAATCTTGTTAAGAGATTTGGCCTAGAAAATGGAAAAGATTTTGAAACTCCCATGAGCACTACTCTTAAACTTGACAAAGATGAAAAGGGAAAAAGTGTTAACCAAAGCCTTTATAGAAGCATGATTGGTAGTCTACTTTACCTAACGGCAAGTAGACCAGACATTTGCTTTAGTGTAGGCTTGTGTGCTAGATTCCAAACCAATCCTAAGGAATCTCACTTAAAAGCCGTCCAAAGGATCATTAGGTACATAAAAGGAACTCATAGTTTTGGTCTATTTTATTCATTTGATACCAATGATATCCTTGTAGGCTATTGTGATGCCGATTGGGCGGGAAACATAGATGATAGTAAAAGCACATCTGACGGTTGCTTTTATGTTAGAAATAACTTGGTTTCTTGGTCTAGTAAGAAACAAAATTTTGTTTCCCTTTCTTCTTCCGAAGCCGAGTACATTGCAGCCAGAAGTGCATGCACACAATTACTTTGGATGAAACAAATCCTTAAGGATTATGAGATAGAACAAGGAAAAATGACACTTTATTGAGATAACTTAAGTGCCATTAACATCTCTAAAAATCCGATTCAACACTCTCGTACAAAACACATTGATATTAGGCATCATTTCATTAGAGATCTTGTTGAACATTCTATTGTTACTCTTGAGCATATGCCTACTAAAAATCAACTTGCAGACTTGTTCACCAAGCCCTTGAACAAAGAAAGGTTTAAAACTCTTCGAATGTCCATTGGCATGATTTGTATTGATTGAATGTGTTTGTGTGATTGTGAGTGGCTTGATGAGCAAAACTTTATTTGTATATCAATATCTTTGAGAGCTACTTACTTGAGAAGTAATGATCTTAAGCTAATAACTCTTATTGTTTCTAGATCATGCACGTGAGCTTGATTTTTTTTTTATATAGTGCACAAATGCTTCTCTTATATGTTTTAGTTTTGAGTATATATAGTTAAAAGTATGTAGATTATGGATGCATCTATAAGCCTATTGCTTAGTACATGATAAATGACCTATGATATGTATCCATTTTGCTTCAGCACTACTAGTATTCAACGAGCACCCTCTTGGAAATGGCTACACGCATTGGTTGTGAAGCTACCCAATGTTAGAAAGGGCTACGCCTTTGTGATGAGTAAAAGCCGCCAAGAGGTGTTAGAAAAATCAAAGAAGCGTTGAAAAGAATCATTAAAAAAAAAAAAATCTTTGATTCTAAGCCTAAAAGAAATGAAAAACAAAAGGGCTTATTGGTGTATAGTTGAGAATTGTGAAAAGCTCAGGTTGACAAACAGAAACGGGAAAACGAGCCACATGCACACACACACACACTCACATGTTGATAACTATTCTTTTAAAGTAAAAAGACGGATGAATATCGGTTTGACCTATTTTTGGAAATGCTTTAGTTTGATAGGAGTGGAAATATTTTGCATGTTGATGTCACAATTACTCCTTATATATATGTCAGAAGCATTCACACACACAAACATATATTTTTCTTATGTGCGTGATTCATTAGCAATGTGAGAATATTTTTGAGAGATTAATGAAAATCTATGATTCTCTCCTGGACTTTGAAAAGTGATGAAATATTTTCTCTTATTGCTTGAATGTGTGAATGTGTGAGTCCCTTATGAACAAATCCACTTGGTGATTATATGTGGAGCATATGTTAAGGGGGAGCTTTAATTTATTCAACTACGCTTTCTATACGATTTGTTTGCTTAATATCTCATTCTTTATCTCTTGTGCCATTTGTCTATTCCTTGACAAAAAGGGGGAGAAGCCTTACCATGTTTAATATGGGGGAATCCATGCTTGACATAGGGGGGATTTGTATACCTCACCTTGTGTGGAGAAATATTCCAATTGTGTGAGTTATGTACCTCTTTGTGCTTGATTTGAGACTTTGTCTTAAGGGGGAGAAAAGAATTCTTGCCTTATTGTGTTAAGGATTTAAGGGAGAGCTTTTAATGTGGAAACATTCATACGCTTGAGATAATGCATTTTTATTATGAGATAAGGAGGGAAGTTTTTATTATTTGTTTATGTGATAATATCTTACCCTTCTTCTTTGGAAGAAGATCTCTTGTTGGTTTGCTTCTTTTCTCATAGGCACTTTAAAGTTCAAAGAAGAATTCTTGAAAACTCAAGAAGACTTGAAAATCTTTTAGTCTAGGGATCTCTTTGTAATGTGAGGATGAGAGAATGCTATCAACGTTGAGTTTATTGGAGTGATCAATGTATGGTGAGGATGAGGTTTTGCCATGGAATAGCCAAAGGGGGAGATTGTAAGATTCTTTATTTGTATTGGCTTGATTCCATTACAAAACTCTCTATATTTGTATTAGTTGTTGCTTAGGTGGTTCATGGAAGAAAGAAGCTTCAAAGGTGAAGAAGCAACATCTTGTGCAAATTTCGTCTTCAAGGGGAACATCGCGTACTTGGATGCTAAGGTATCAAGATTCTTCTTCCCCTTGCAAGGCGTAAGCGCACACACACACAATTTATACATGTGTGTCCCTGCATCGTTGTTCAAACATATGGTATAACACTTTCACACAAATTTAAGTATGCACATGCATTTATCTCATTGTTGACAATCTTGTAGATTTGCATGTTTTCTCACTATCGCTTAGATATGGCATGCTTGTGTTGCATAGTGTTTATTTGTTTATGTTTCTTATATTTTGGACTTGAAAATGATCTTATTTGATTCCTTATTGAGTTCTGGTCATTTTGGTTACTCATTCATTAGGATTCGAGTCCATACGACATAGCTATGCTACTTTGCATTCTCATTCGTTGAGTTGTCTTCATCGTCGTTTTTCGAGATGTGTAAGGATTCTCATTTATTGATTGGCTTATTTCGTAGACAAACCACATTTTGGGGTTTTAATTGTAAGGGTAGTTTAGGTGATTGAAGATCAAGCTCAAAGGCCATTTTCAAGACCTCAAGGTGACAATCACTCCAAATGTATATCTCTAGTGCTTATTTTTCTTTGAAGAGATTTAGGTGCATACACTCACTGGTAATGTTTGCATATGTATGCTCTACTTTTGTGTGCATTCTCTTCACATGTCACATTTAACACTAGCACTTTGATTGTTATATCTTGTTGTGTGTTTATTTGTCTTGTAATTCGTTTCCCGAATATGTTTGGAAACGTCTGCGCTTGCACTATAATGTGTTTGGTTTTGCGCGAAGACCACTCATGGAGAATGCCATTGGCTTCTCCTTGGTTTCACCTCTTTTGGTGAATCGGCGGTTACGATCAGCTGTCTGGTCGCTGAATCGAAACCGCCGATCAGACCTGATGCATTTAGTATCTTGGGTCTGTTTCTGCAGTTAGATCGGCGGTTACAAAATCGCCGAATTAAACCGCTATTGTTCCCTTGTTTCTCTTGGGATCAATTCTACGGTCATAATTGGCGGCTTGGCCACCGAATGAAACTGCCGAGCGTGCGTTTTCAAGGGCAAACTTATCCTTTCACATGCCTTGTTCTTGATGCCTATAAATATACAACTTTCTCATTCTCTAAAGGATAGTTCATTGACTCTTAAGAATCCTAAACTTAAAAGAGAGACACTTGAGAGAAAATTCATAAGAACTCACCTTTAAACACTCAAAGCATTTCCTTTGTTCATCAAAGTTCATCTAGGATCATCCATGACCATATAGGATGCATCCATGCATGGTTTTGCATAATCACATCTTCCTTGGTATGTTCTTCACTAATCTCATCTAATTTTAGTGTTTTTCATATTAAGGCATCTCTTTTATTACTTGTATGTTTTTAGATAATATGCTAAATACAAGATAGAGATTGTTTGTGATGACATGATTGAGTGTTGTATTGTAATAGCTATCTAGGTTTTTATAATCTATGTTTAGCTAAGCTATTTGATATGTCATTTAGCTATTGATATCTAGGATTGCATTTATTGTTATCTAATCATCCTAGATAAGCATCTAAGGTTACCTAGCTTTATTTGCTCATTGAATATCATCATATATTCACATAAGCTCTTATCTCTTCATTGAGAAGTAAGACTTGTGTAGCTTCCGAGATTAGGTTGCGTAAATCACAAGCAATTGAAGTCTTGTGTGATAGACCGAGATTAGGTCAGACACCGGGATTAGGTGGTCACACAAGCAATTGGACTAGGTTCACTTATACCGAGATTAGGTAGGTGTGTGTGATTATATACCAGAAGTAGGTTGTAATCGTTTATGCATTTAGTGGATTCGAGATTCAAGTGTGGAGCACTTATTAGCCTGTGGTTTTTCCCGTGAAGGTTTTCACGTAAATATCAAATGTTATTTAAATTCTGCACCATATTACACTTGTTATTATTATTGACTAGATTGGGGCATTTTCGTAATATTGACTTAACGCGAAAATTGGGTAAAATCATTAAAATCTATTCAACCCCCCCCCCCCCCCCCCCCCCCCCTCCTGATTAATATTCGATCACACTGAGTAATTTGTTTCAAGATGAATTTTCAACATTTTGTCAAAGTTTCATAGTCTTCGTTATGCATGAGAGAGTCATGACTAGTAATCTAAAAACGGATTCAAAATCGGAGTTCGGAGGCCCGGATACGGCCGAAGAACGCTTACGGAGTGCGAGAGGAGCAAGCATGGCCAAAGGCCAAGCTTAAAGGCTCACGTGTGGAGGTCGTGTGCCACACGACCAAAGCACCTCTCTGACCACATGTGGCACACGCACCCCACACGTGGAGGTGAGGTGTCACACATTGATTGGTTCCTTCCTTTCCCTTTCTGAAAGTATACAAACAAGGTTAAATTGCTTAAAGCGTACCTAAAACGGGGGGTGAATAGGTTTTTCGCCTAATTTCAAACTCTTGAACAAACTTACGTTTGTCCCTCAAGGTAGCTTTACATACAACATATAAAAGGAACATTCGTATATAGACAAGATAGGCATATCATCATTTAAGCAATGTCTACATATAACAAGTTGTTGTATGAGGTATAATATCACTAAAAACACAAAATCAAGGAATATCTTGTATATCAATATTGTTCAAAGTTATTACAAGAGTGATCAAATATATTAATATACAAGAACAACCAAACAAGAAAGATTACAAATACAAATTGATTTAAAGAGGATTGTTCTACAAATCACTCTTTACAAGTACTTGATCAAATATTCAATACAAGTAAATGATATTCAACAAGTTAACACATACATATACACAATATAAAAGAGATAGAGAAAGAGACAATGAACACAAGATTTTTACGTGGTAAACCTCTGAAGAGGAAATATCCACGAGTTGAATCCACAACCACCAGCAAAGTAAATCCACTATATGAAAAGGACATACACACTCAAGACTATCAACTCTATGATATCCATCTCAAGCTATCAAATCCTAATCTACCCTCGGGCTAGTGAATCACTAAGCTTACTCCCTATCCAAGGTGTGTCCTACACCTCTAGGAAGATTTCCTCGTTTAGCAATCTAGATCACTAGGATCCTAGTTAAGCTCCCCTAGCTCAACCATCTGGAGTACGCAACTCCTTGCTAAGACTTTTGCTTGGCTATCCAGAACTCATTCCTAACCAAGACTTCTTGCTCAATACAAAGCTTCACTCACTTTGAAAGAGACTTCAACCTTTCCTCTAGGCAAATGATCTAAGTGATGCAAATGATGCAAATCACAATCAACACAACATAGAACATGTGATCAATATATTCTATGGAACAACTAGACCTACATGTGAGAACACAAGCATAAAAGTCTAGATGCAAAAACATGAATTAAACTAGAGCATGTGAAAACACCTAAACACAAAAACTCATAGTTCCATTCATACATATAACACTTGAACATATCATAATCATGAAGAACAATTTCAAGATGTTATAAACATACAAATAAATGCTAGAAACATGAAATGTATTCAATGAGAAATCTAGCCAAAGATTTAGAGAAATGATATATTGATAAATCAATTTAATCCTAGATATCTCTAAGAACACATACAAGAGCCTTAATCCAAGATTTCATCAATCAAAGGATCAAAACATATTTCAAGGATTATCAATCATAAAATCATTCAATCAAGTATCAAATAATCCTAGATATCAATCTAATTACAATACAACTATCAAACATGTGAAAATCATAGAATCAAATATTCTAGATCACAAGTGTCTCTAATTAGACTTTTGATTAAGATTGATTATGAAGCTATCTTTCTCAATAACATTCATTAAACTTATACATACATATAGAAGAAGAAACCCCAAGCAAATTGAAAGTTATAAAAGAAGAAATCACAAAGATAAAGTCAATACCTTCCAATCACGAGCTATTACAAATTTCTAGATACAACACCTTGAAAACTTGATCAAATGACTACAAGATCACTTGGAAAAGGTAGAGGACTCAATTATGAACAATCTCCAATTCGAATCACTCAAATCCGACTTCGTATGAAGAAGTTATGGTGTTTCGAAGATAAGAAAATTGGAGAGGAAAAACTGATGGGATTTCATTCTTTTTCTTTCTTTTCTTTTTCAACAATGAAAATGGAGGGAAAAGGAAATATTTAAACGGAAGAGAGAGAGGGAAGAATTTCAGCCAACCAAGAGCTGCCACATCAGATCCTAGCCATGTGGGGCATGTGTGCCACATGGGACTAGAGGGCTACTCTGACCGTGGGTCACACGGCCTCCATACGGGGTGGCCAAGGCATGGCCTTTGGCCATGCTTGCTTCTCCCGCGCACTTCCCACGTTCTTTGACCTTATTCGGGCCTCCAAACTCCGATTTTGAATCTATTTTTGTATTACAAATCATGACACCCTCACACACAATGAAGACTATGAAACTTTGACAAAAGATTGAGAATTTATCTCGGAAAATGACGACGAACACAACTCAACGAATGAGAACGAAAAGTAGCGTATCTACATCGTTTGGACTCAAAACTTAATGAATGAGTAGCCGAAATAACCGGGACTCAATAAGGAATCAAATAAGATCATGTACAAGTCCAAAATATAAGAAACACAAACAATCAAACACAAATTCACATATGAATATCATTTCCTAGACATAGTCTTAGAACATACAACTCTACAATGTATAAGCATTTGAGTTCAATGCATGAGCATACAAAAACATGTGATGTGTTATATAAATGGTGCACAACAATGTGGGGACACTTATGAATGATTTTTGTGTGTGTGTGCCTATTTCCTTGAAGACGAATGAGGTCTATATTACCTTAATAGTGCAATGAGGTCCATTCCTCTTCAAAGCCCACTTATTGCTTGATCTTTTGGTCACGTCTTTCTTTGAAGGTTCAAATCATCAACCTATGACCATTAATTATATACAAGAAAAACATCGTTTTGATATGGAATATATGCCAACACAAACTAAAAACCTAACACTCTCTCTCTCTTTTAAAAACATTTTCCTTCCCTCCAAACATAACTTGAAGAAAATTGAAAGAAAGAAAGAGTGCAGAAAATTCTTCATGATTTTTGGTGTCTTGATTCAATCATAACTTTCTCATTTCAACTCCGAATCACTTGATTCAAAAGTCAAAAATGTTGGTCTTGATGATGGCTACAAACCCCAAACATTTTTAGAGCCAAGTGACTTCATGATTTTTAGTTGTGAGCTGATTTCAGTCCGAGGTTCATTTTTGTAAGTGAAACATTTTCTTCTTACTTTCATTTTTGATCATCTCTTTTAATCTTCATATTTGATTGATGAAATGTATTAAAAATGATGTTAGTTCATATGCTAGGTTTGTATGATTGATTGCTTATTGAGTTTTAGCTTTGTGATTTCATTTGAACATATTTAGCTAAACTTGATTGAACTTGAAATTGATTCTAGATATGATATATATGATGTGCCTCATGATATTGTCTAGGTCTAATTTCATGATCTAAGAACTAAGATTCTTGTGTGATATATTGAATACTCATATCTTGTTCTTATTGACTCACATGCTTTGATTTCTAGGTACATTTGTGATTGTTTGTTGATAGAATATCCTAAAATGTATTTAAGCATGTACATAGAGCTTGATTGATCATCTAGCTTTATTTGATTGTGATTTGCATCATTTGCATCACTTAGATCATTGCCTTGTAATAGGTTAAAGTCTTTTTCAAAGTGAGTGAAGCTTTGTATTGAGTAAGAAGACTTGGCTAGGAATGAGTTCTGGATAGCCAAGCAAAAGTCTTAGCAAGGAGTTTAGTACTCCGGATAGTTGAGCTAGGAGAGCTTGACTAGGATCACCTGATCTAGATTGCTAAGCAAGGAAATCTTCCTAGAGGCTTTTGAGCCTTGGATAGGGAGTTGCTTTCTAGAGGTGTAGGACACACCTTGGATTGAAATTAGGCTTAGTGAATTACTAGCCCGAGGGTTGATTAGGAGGTGATAGCTTGAAGTGGATATCATAGTGTTGATAGCTTTGAGTGTGTAAGTCCTTTTCGTATAGTGGATTTGCTTTGCCAGTGGTTGTGGTATCAACCCGTTGATGTTTCCTCTTTGAGGTTTTACCACGTAAAAAACATTGTGTCTCTTTTTTCGCTTTAAGTTTTTGTTATCTTCCATATTTTACTTGTATTGATTCTTTCTTTACAATTGCTATATCATTTCAAGTATTCATTTCATTCTTATATTCCATATTTTTTAATATTGGAAGAATTTGGGACTATACCTATTCAACCCCCTCTAGGTATAATATACACTATTGCTTTAAGTGAATTTCAAATTGCCAATGTGTTTGAGGTAGGAGTGGCACTGGGCGTTGATTTTACTAGCAAGGAGGACTCCATTGGACTGGTAATTTGTCAGAGAGAGAAGGAAGATGAAGAAAGGCTGGTAGAGACTAATGCCAGATAAGTTTTTGTTTCTGTTCCTTCTTTTGGGTATTTATTCTTTTATGATAATCAGTACTTGTAATGTGAGAGGCCTTGGCTCTGGTGTGAAATGGAGGATGGTGAAGGGTTTGGTTACTAGTCATAAACCTGACATATTATTCATTCAATAATCAAAATTAAAAGTTTTTGATAGTAGGATTATTAGTTCGATTGGGGGGAAGTGGCTGTCTAGAGGTGTCAGGGTTGATGCGGAAGGTGCTTCTAGTGGTTTCATCATTTTGTGGAATGAGGAAGCGTTTGTTGTTAAAGACTGTATTACAAATAGAAGTTGTATTATTGTTTCGGGGATTTTGTAGAGGAGTAAAAAAATGATTGTGCTATGTAATGTGTATGCTGCGTCTATTGAAAATGAGAGGTGGGAGCTGTGTGATTTCATTTTGTGTGCTATGAGAACATTGACAACTCCGTGGTGTGTTAGAGGAGACTTCAAATCAGTTTTGGAACCGGCTGAGAGAGTAGGGGCGAGTGTTAACATGGGTCAGATTCGTAGTTTTAAAGGTTTTATGATGTAGGCTAACCTCATCGATATTCTGATGCTTGGATCATCGTTTACTTAGTCTAATAATAGAGTGAATCAAGCTTGGGCAAGGTTGGATTGTTTCCTCTTGTCGCCGAATATTTTACCATGGTTTCCGAATATTATTCAAAGGAGTCTACCTAGGTGTCTTTAGGATCATAACCCGGTGTTGATATGTGATGAGGTGCTAAAGTGAGGGCCTAATCCTTTTAGATTTTGTAATTGGCGGTTAGAGGAGAAGAAGATGATGAAAGACTAAAGGTTAGAAGGAGTGTAAGTCAGTTGGGTCGAAGGGTTTTATTTTATTTTCCAAATCTAAGGCTTCGAAGACAGTGCTGAAACGTTGGTTAAAGTCTGCCAAGATGGTTCCAATGCAGCCGAAAGAAGTGGAGGGTCAGATAGAGGCTATTGATGCCAGAGCAGAAGTTGAGGGGTGGTCTGATAAGTTTAGACAAGATCGCCAAGCTCCGGTTCAAGAGTTGTGGAAGATGCTTAGAAGAGAAGAGCAAACGTGGAGGCAAAAATTGGGGATTAATTGGCTGCTGGAAAGTGACAAGAACACGTCTTTTTTCCATAGCATGGCGGATGGTAGAATGAGGAGAAATAGGATTACAGAGTTGTCTATGGAGGGGGTCACAGTTTCTAATCCTAGTGCTATTAGGGAAGGGGTGCTTAATTATTTTAAGGATCAGTTTAGGAAAGTTGAGTGGGAAAGACCAAAATTGTCCTGGGATGGTCTTAAGAAGATTTCGACATCATAGAGATTAGCTTTAGAAGAAGAATTTAGCATGGAGAAAGTCTGGATTGCTCTTTCTAGTTGTGATGGCAACAGGGCGCGGGGGCTGGATGGGTTTAATTTAAATTTCATTAAAGCTCATTGGAAGGATATTCAAGATGATTTCATGAATTTCATGAAGGGATTTCATGTGGATAGGTCAACGGTTAAGGAGATTAATAAAGCATTCATAGCTCTCATTCCTAGGGTGAGGAAGCCAAAAATGATAAGGGATTATAGATCCATATGTTTAGTAGGATCTCTGTATAAGATCCTCGCAAAGGTTTTGGCAAATAGACTATAAAAAACGATGGACACTATTATTGGTGAAACTCATATGGCTTTCGTCTCTAATCGTCAGATTGTGGATTCGTTTGTGATAGTAGAGGAAGTGATTAACAAATGGAAAAGGGATAATAAGGGGGGGTTGTTGGTGAAGCTGGACTTTGAAAAGGCTTATGATAGCATAGATCATGGCTATCTTGACGACATGATGGAGGGAATGAGATTTGGAGCAAAATGGAGAGACCGGGTTAAAGAGTGTATCTCGTCTTCGTGTTTGTCAATTCTCGTGAATGGGAGTCCAACTCCCCAGTTTGGTATAGAGAAAGGCTTGAGACAAGGAGATCCAATTTCTTTACTTCTCTTTAAAATTGCGGCGGAAGGTTTGAATGGTTTATTTAAGAAAGCTTGTAGGTTGGGTTTGATTGAAGGTGAATGTTTTGAAGATTCCAAGGTCCACATATTGCATCTCCAATTTGCTGACGATACAATTCTCTTCTTAAAGCCCAAGATGGAATTTGTGCTTAATGCGAAAAGAATCTTTCGTTGTTTCGAGTTAGCGTTGGGGTTAAAAATAAATTTCCATAAGTCTTGCATGGTGCAAGTGGGAATTAGGAGAGATTTGATGATCCCTAGATGGGTGGCGGGCTTTAGATGCAAGCAAGCTTCTCTTCCCATTACGTACCTGGGCTTTTCGTTGAGAGGTAGGCTGGGTTTGATGAATTTCTGGAATCCGTTAATCTCTAAAATAGAGAATCGTTTGGCCCCTTGGAAAAGAAAATTTCTTTCTAAAGGTGGTAGATTAGTGTTGATTAAATCAGTAATCTCGTCCATCCCAACTTATTTTCTTTCCATCTTTAAAATGCCTATGGGGGTTGCCAAAAGGATTGAGAAGCTGTAAAGGGGGTTTCTATGGGGAGATAGGGTGATCAAAAGAAAACTTCATGCAGTCAGCTGGGGTGAGGTTTGTATGAGGAAATCTCAAGGAGATCTAGGAATAGGTAGGATTACAAATAAGAATAAAACGATGTTGGTAAAGTGGATGTGGAGGTTTAGCAAGGAAGATCAGTCCCTCTGGAGAAGAGTTATCTACTCTAAATATAAGATTGATGATAGATCGCTCTTTTGGGATTGGATTGAGAAAAAGTATGTTTCTTTATTTGTTAAATCTATGCAGGAGCTTTTAAAGGCTAGTTCTAGGTCCGCTGATATGATTAAAGAGGGGTTTATTCCGATTATTGGCTGTGGGAATCGGTTCCAGCTGTGGACGGATATCTTGGTGGAGGGTAGACCTTTAAAAGTTGCTTTCCCGAGAAGTTTTACACTTGCTGTCCACAAATTCGGGGTGGTGCAGAATTTTGGTAGTTGGTTGGGGGAGAATTTGGTGTGTGTAAGGTCTTAATTTATTGATTGACTTAATTCGTAGACAAACCACATTTGGGGGTTTTGATGTAAGGGTAAATTAGGCCCTCAAAACCTCAAGAGAAGAAACACTCCAAAGGTATATTTCTTAGTGTTTCTTGCAAATGAAGAGAAGTAGTTGCACACACACAACCCTTGCATATATGTTTATCTTGTATGTTTGTGTATGTTATTTAGGTGCACTTATGTTCTTTAATCTCTCTTCATTCTTGCCCACATGTTTGCATCTTGCTTGTTATTGCATAACATGTTTAGATTTTAGGATGCTTTGTAAGGGCAATTCGGCGCCCTGTTCGGCGGCCTTGGCCGCAGAATCCAAGCCGCCGAATTAATACCAGAATCCAGATTCTCTGGTCCCTTTTTGGCGCCTTTGTTTTTTGCGTTTAGTGACCGCAAAACTATTAGGTGTGATTCTACGCCCTTGTTCTGCGGTCCATGGCCACATATTCAAGGGCGCAGAAACTCCAGTCTTTTGCAATTTTCCAAAACGGCATCACTTCTCTTTGGCACTCTATATATATGCCTCTTTACCTTAGGTCAGCCTCTAAGAGTTCCAAATATCATATTTTTCACTTATAATATATTTCAAGAACTCACCTTTAAACACTCAAACCATTTCCTTTGTTCATCAAAGTTCATCTAGGATCATCCATAACCATTTAGGATTCATCCATGTATGGTTTTGTATCATCACATCGTTTTTGGTATGTTCTTCACTAATCTCATCTAATTTTAGTGTTCTTCATATCAAGTTTTCTCTTTATTCACTTGTATGTTTTTTGTTCATATATTAGATATAAGATAGAGATTATTTGTGATAACATGATTGAGTGTTGTATTGTGATAGCTATCTAGGTTTTGTCTAATCTTGATTAGCTAAGCTTTATGATATGTCATTTAGCTTTTGATATCTAGGATTGTTTTAATTGATATATCATCATAAAAGATAAGCATATAAGGTTACCTAGCTCTTGTTGCATTTTGAGTATTTCACATATTCACATAGGTTGCTTTCTCTTCATTGAAAACTGAGTCTTGTGTTGCTTCCAGGATTAGGATGCTTAAATCACAAGCAATTGAACTAGGTTGACTCATACTGGGATTAAGTAGGTGTGTGATTACTTCCGGGATTATGTTGTAATCTTTCTCACATTTAGTGGATTCGAGATTCGAGTTTCGAGTGTGGCTCACTTATTAGCCCGTGGTTTTTCCCGTGAGGGTTTCCACGTAAATATCAAGTGTCATTTAATTTCCTCACCTTATTACACTTGCTATATTTGTATTGACTATTAGGGGCATTTTCGTAATCTTGACATTCACGAAAATTGGGTAAAATTATCTAAAATCTATTCACCCCCCCCCCCCCCCCCCCCCCCCCTCACCCCTCTAGATTAACATTGAACACACCTTAATTTGTTTCAATTGGTATCAGAGCGAGTTCCTAGATATACTTAGGTGATCCTTGCTCATTTTGGTGTGTTTTGCATTTCTGTGAATTTTGTTCATTCATACATTTTGCATACATTTCATTTCATTCATTATACACAATGAATGGAAACGATGGCAACAACGAGGAAGCTTCTAGCACGCGTCCTCCTCTTCTCACCGGCTTGAATTATTCCTCATGGAAAGGAAAGATGGAATCCTACATATGCCAAATTTATGACCGTGCTTGGATGGCGGTTGAAGATGGATATGATCTACCCATGATGACTCCCACGGGTGGAGGAGAAGAAGTTTTGAAGCCTAAGGCACAATGGAGTGCACAAGAGTTTGAGGCTTCAAAATGGAATAGGAAGGCAATGCATGACATACTATGTGCAATGGATGAGAATTAATACAAGTTGATTCAAAATACTAGGATTGCTAAGGAGGCATGGACAATCCTAGAAGTTGCACATTAGGGAACCGAAGTAGTGAAGGACTCCAAGTTCTCCAAACTCAATTTGAGATGCTTAAGATGGAGGAGAATGAGTGCTTCAATGACTTCGAGATCAAGTTGATGGACATAGTCAACCAAAGTCATCAACTTGGTGATCCTTATTCAAATAGGAGGATCAAACAAAAGATTATGAGATACTTACTCGATAGGTTTGAGTCTAAGGTGACGGCTTTAGAAGAAAATAATGAATAAAAGGATATGAAGCCGAGCGAGGTCATTGGAAGTCTTCTCGCCTACGAGTCTAGGAAGGCTCCTAGCTCCACTCCTCTTAAAAAGCAAAAGGGAATTGCTTTGAAAGCATATAAGGATGAAAATGAGGTGAAGAATGACTCGGACGAAGACATTGCCTTATTTGTGAAAAGATTCAATAAGGTTATGAAGTTCGGGAAGAAGGGATTTGGTTTGAGAGACCAAGACTTGAAGAAAAATGGTCCTTTCAAGAAGTTTGAACCAAGGCAAGAGAAGACTGAAAGGAAAGGGGTCCATTGCTCCCGAATGTACAAATCACAAGGAAAAGAAGAAGGGAAAAGTGATGGCCGCCACTTGGAGTGGAAGTAGTGATGACTCCAATAAAGAAGATGAGTCTTCGGATGATGAAGATAACATGGCTAACTTCCTAGCTTTTGCCTCCTCTCACAAGAGCAAAAGTGGTAGTGAAAAAGAGGAAGAGAGTCAAAGGGAAAGTGACTCTAGTGAAGATGACTCCGACTCTAACTCCACAAATGGATATGTGGAGAAAGAGGTTTTAGTTGAATACCTTAAGGAGTTTAGATGTTTAGAGATGAAAACCACTAAAAAGATCAAGATGTTGAGAGAAGAAAATCTTGAGCTTTCATCTCACAATGACCACTTAAGTGAAGAAGTGGAAAGACTTAAGAAGAAAGAAGATAAGTGAAACAAATTATGGTGTGTTCAATATTAATCTAGAGGGGGGGTGAATAGATTTTATCCGATTTTACCAAATTTTCGTTAATGGTCAAATTACGAAAATACCCTCCACTAGTCAATATACAATAGCAAGTGTAATATGGTGCGGAAATTAAAAGACACTTGATATTTACGTGGAAACCCTCTCGGGAAAAACCACGGGCTATGTAAGTGAGCCACACTTGAACCTCGAATCCACTAAATGTGTAAAACGATTACAACCTAATCCCGGAAGTAATCACACACCTACCTACTCCCGGTATAAGTGAACCTAGTCCCAATGCTTGTGATTTATGCAACCTAATCCCGGAAGCAACACAAGACTTAGTTCTCAATGAAGAGAAAACAACCTAAGTGAATATATGAAATACTCAAAATGCAACAAGAGCAAGGCAACTCTATATGCTTACCTAGAATGATGATATATCAATGAAATCAATCCTAGATATCAAAAGCTAAATGACATATCATAAAGCTTAGCTAGATGTTATCAATCACAAAACAATCCTAGCTATCAAACAATGTCAACATGTCCAAACATGTGAACTCAATTAGTTGTAGAGAATTTCTAACAACATAATTGTCAATTTAAATCCACAAGAACATTCAATTAAGCTTGACTAGATAAATAAACATTAATCTATCAACCTAATCATCAACCAATTGTACAAGAATGTTCTAGGGTTAGCTATTTAGGGAAAATCATCCTAATCATGTAAGCTATCACAAACAAAACCAAATCATGTCATAACTTCACTAAATATGCAATAAGAGTGAAGATTTGCTAAACTAAGCAATAAAAGACATGTCTTGACTAAGATAGAACAATAAATGAAGATGTTGAGTTTGTTCTACTTACCAAGTCATAAATGAAGAAGACCCATGGAAGATTGATGCATGAAACATGTTAGATGCACATGGGTTTTGGGTTTGGAGAGTTAAAGAAGCAAGATTGAAGCTTTCTCTCTCTAGGGTTTGAGTTTCTCACTCTAAGGTCTGATTTTGAGCTCACAAAAACGAGCAAGGAAGAAGATGATACTTATATAGGACCCCTAGATGAAATGACGTCGTTTTGAAAAATTTGCAACAGACCGCCCGATTCTGCGCCCTTGTTCTGCGCCCTTGGCCGCAGAACAAGGGCGCAAAAATGCACCTGATGGTTTTGCGGCCCCTAAACGCAAAAACCAAGGGCGCAGAAAAGAGGACAGAGAGTATGAATTCTGATCCTTGTTCTGCGCCCTTATTTCTGCGGCCTTGACCGCAGAACAGGGCGCAAAAACGCACCTGATGGAGTTTCCTAAAAAGAAAAATATGATGTGTAATTCCAAGCAAGATGCACCCATATGGACAAGAATGAAGAGAGATTAAATGAGCAATTCATGCATACACACAATAAAGACACAACACATTCAAGAATAAGAATTATGCAAGTGTTGTGTGTGTGTGCATCTATTTCTCTTCATTACAAGAAACACTAAGAATTATACCTTTGGAGTGCTTCTTCCCTTGAGGTCTTGAAAAGGGCCTCTGAACATGATCTTCAATCACCTAACTACCCTTACAATTCAAACCCCCAATATGTGGTTTGTCTACGAAATAAGCCAATCAACAATGGGAATCCTTACAATCTCCCCCTTTGGCTATTTCGTGACAAAACCACCACTCACATTGATCCTCACAAGATAAATGAAACTTCGGGAAATTCTACATTACAAAGTACAAAGAGATAAAAAATAAAACTTCAAGTCTTCAATCTCTTGTAGAATAACCAAACCTTCAAAACAATTAGAATACACTTCCAAAGCAAGTGTATGTGAGATGATCAAGTGAAAGAAAAACAAGCATTTGCATATGAATCTTTTAACCACAATATCATGCAATGTGTGAGTATGCAATGCTCCCCCTCAAAGGTTACTCTCTCTCAAACTTCTCCCCAAAGCATACACAATGCTCCCCCTATATCTCTCAAGACTTCTCCCCCTTTTTGTCATGAGATAGGCAAAGGAGCTCCCCCTATCGGGTTGCTTTAGCAAAGAGAGCTATTTGCATAAAAGGCATTTGCATAATCATATAAACGAACTTTATGCAATTCAAGAATTGAGAGAGATTCAAGGAGATTTTATTCACAGAAAAGTGTGTGTGTGTAAAAGTTGCTTAGCATGTAATACAAGCACTATTGAGCTCATGCATAAGAATCAATCAAAGCAACAATCAACAGGTTTTCCAAATGAAGTCAAACCAATTAGAGCCCTGTTGTTATGACAAGAAGATATATATCCAAGCATTTGTGTGCAGAGTGTACTAATCACATCAAAAAAATATATCATCTTTTCTACATTGCAGGACACATCATCAATCAACAATTTTGAGGTCTTTATTAAGCAATGCATCACACACATCATCAAACACATTTCAACTTTTCTGTTTTTCTCCTTTATCCTAGCAAGCATGTATTTCTGTTTATCATGCTAATGTAACTCTCTTGAAGGCTTTCACTCGGTTTCAAATGAGTAGCCATTTCCTACATTGGGCGGCTGCACGTCATATTGCCAGTAGCCCTTTTTCAAGAGAGAGCTTAAGAATGCATATCAAAGAATCATGAACATGGAGAATAATTTGAGGTCAATCACATGTACTAACAAGTAGAACATTCCTCAAATGGATAAGCATACTCAAGCAAAAATAGAAATCATGCAGTACATGCTAGGCAACCGTGCAAGGTGTTATTAAAAACATTATTAAAGCATTAATCAATGTTATTCACCAAGCATTCTCAAACAATCATAAAAGAGCATAAAAGAAGTTAACTTTTTGCATATGACAATTCATGCAAGTTTGCTCTCTTTGCTTGAGCTCCCCTTATAGGGGTCAAATACTATAACTCATCACTCCACAAGACATATTCCAATAGATCTACTAAGAGTTTTAAATCGAGTAGCATCTAGAGGTTTTGTAAACAAGTCGGCTAGTTGATCAATTGTACCTACATGCTCAAGTACAATGCATTTATTTTCAACTAGTTCTCTAATGAAATGATGACGGATGTCAATATGCTTAGTTCTAGAATGTTGAACCGGATTCTTGGAAATATTAATAGCACTCATGTTATCACAAAAGAGAGTGAGTGTACCTTGGTTGAATCCGTAGTCTACTAGCATTTGCTTCATCCATAGGAGTTGTGTGCATCCACTCCCCGCGGCTATGTACTCGGCCTCCGCCGTGGACAAGGAGATTGAGTTTTGCTTCTTGCAAAACCAAGAAACAAGATTGTTTCCAAGGAAAAAGCAACCGCCCGATGTGCTTTTCCTATCATCACAATTTCCGGCCCAATCCGCGTCACTAAAGCCTACAAGACTAGCATTAGTGTCAAATGAGTACCAAATCCCATAGTTAGAAGTCCCATTCACATATCGAATGATTCTCTTGACGCAAGAGAGATGGGACTCCTTGGGATCGGATTGGTACCTAGCACACACACCCACACTAAAGGATATGTCGGGCCTACTTGCGGTCAAATAAAGCAAGCTTCCTATCATACCCCTATAAAGTGTTTGTTCTACACTTTTACCACTAGCATCTTTGCTTAGTTTCAAAGTGGTGCTCATGGGTGTGTTACAATGTTTGGCTTTCTCAAGACCAAACTTCTTCACTAGGTTTTTGGCATATTTGGCTTGGGATATGAAGATCCCATCACTTAATTGCCTAATTTGCAAACCTAGGAAGTAACTAAGCTCACCAACAAGACTCATCTCAAATTCATGAGACATAACATCAACAAATTGTTGGACTTTGGTGTTGTTGGTGGATCCAAACACTATATCATCAACATATATTTGAGCTATAAAAAGCTCATCATTGTCTTTCTTGATGAATAGTGTCTTGTCAACACTACCTCTTGTGTAGTCATTGTTGACAAGAAATTGAGTGAGGCGCTCATACCAAGCCCTCGGTGCTTGTTTCAACCCATAAAGAGCCTTCTTGAGGCGATAGACATGGTTGGGGTGGTGTGCATCCACAAACCCCTTGGGTTGCTCAACAAACACTTCCTCTTGCAAGAAGCCATTGAGGAAGGCACTCTTAACATCCATTTGGTGCAATTTGAACTTGTGCACACAAGAGATGGACAAGAGAAGCCTAATGGACTCTAGGCGGGCAACGGGAGCAAAAGTCTCCTCAAAGTCGATACCCTCAATTTGAGAGTACCCTTGTGCAACAAGTCTTGCCTTGTTACGCACTACGTTGCCATCCTCATCGGATTTGTTCCTATATATCCATTTTGTGCCTATGACATTAGTGGTCTTAGGCCTAGGAACTAGAGTCCAAACCTCATTCCTTTCGAATTGGTTAAGCTCTTCTTGCATGGCAAGAACCCAAAACTCATCATTTAGAGCTTCATCAATCTTTTTGGGTTCTATTTGAGAGGTGTAGCATGTGAAGCTAATACGATTAGCTATTTGCCTTCTAGTCCTAACACCCTCATTCACATCTCCAATAACATCCTCTTTGTTATGGAGTCTTCTAACCCATGGAGCGGGTTCATTAGAGTCCAAGTTAGGAACTCTATCAATAGGTTGTGTGTCATTTTCAACAACATTGGATGTCCCCACATTAGGAGTCACAACAACCTTCTCCAAAGGAGAATCATCACTAAGAATAACCTCCTCCTCATGATTACTACACTTGAGCCTTTCATCATCAAATACAACATTAGATGATTCCATAACACTTAGAGTTTTCTTATTGAAAACTCTATAGGCTCTACTATTCAAGGCATAGCCAATAAAGATACCTTCATCACTCTTAGCATCAAATTTGCCAAGTTGATCTCGGTCATTTAAAATGTAGCATTTGCTTCCAAATGTGTGGAAGTAGCTAACATTTGGCCTCTTGCCTTTCCATAACTCATAGGAGGTATTCCTAGTACCGGGCCTTAGGAAAACTCTATTTCCAATGTAGCAAGCCGTGTTGATGGCTTCGGCCCATAAATTCCTAGACACATTGTTGCTAAGCAACATCACACGGGCCATCTCTTGAAGGACCCTATTTTTCCTCTCAACAACTCCATTTTGTTGAGGTGTTCTAGGAGCCGAAAACTCATGGGAGATACCTATACTATCACAATAGGTTTCAAAAGAAGCATTCTCAAATTCCCTCCCATGGTCACTTCTAATCCGTTTTATGCTTTTAATGTTAGAATTCATTTCATTTTGAAGTTTAGTACAAAGCATTTTAAACTTATCAAAAGTTTCGGATTTTTCTCTAAGAAAATATGTCCATGTGAACCTAGAGAAATCATCTACACAAACAAAAATGTATCTCTTTCCACCCAAGCTCTCGGTTTGCATAGGACCCATAAGATCCATATGGAGAAGCTCTAGAGGCTCCTTGGTGGAGAGATACTTGCCCTTTTTATGCATGCTTTTAGTTTGTTTTCCTTGTTGACAAGGTCCACAAATACCATTGGCTTTCTTCCCAAGCTTAGGGAGGCCACGCACACATTCAAACTTTCCAAGGGTCCGTAGATCCCGAAAGTTCATGTGGCCAAGTCTTTCATGCCACAACTCAATTTGCTCATCCTTGGACACATTGTTTGAGACTATTCTAGCTTCAAGACAATAGCAATTGTCGCTAGATCTCATACCTTTCAATAAGATTTGTCCATCGGGCTTTAAGATAGAGCAATTCTCTTTGCTAAACAAGACGGAATATCCTTCATCACTAAGATGAGAAATGCTAATCAAATTGGCTTTCAAGCCATCAACAAGTAAAGCATTGGATAAAGAGGACAATCCGGAAACGGAAATGGTTCCTTTCCCTATGACTTTCTTTTTGGATCCATCACCAAAAGTGACATTTCCTCCTTCCTCCATAACAAGAGTCTCAAAGAAACTCTTGTTTCCCGTCATGTGCCTAGAGCACCCACTATCAAGATACCAAAGATTAGAAGAATTTGCCTTCAAGGCAATTTGTGCAACATGGCAAACATTTTCATTCTTCCTAATCCATTTAAGAACAACATTTTCTTTCTTAATGGTCTTTGGTACATGGACTCTAGATGTCCTAGGATCATGCAAATTAGTCATATCATTCCTAGGAACATGCATCTTGGCTCTAGTCTTTCTCTTCTCAATCATGCTTCTAGTTCTACACATTTTAATATATCGAAAGCAATTTGGTCTTATGTGACCATTAAAACCACAAAAGTGACAAATTGGAATGAATTGAGGAATCATACCTTGTCTTTGAGCTTGCATGGAAGTCTTCCTATGTCTTTGTGGTTGAGAGGGTTCAATCCATCTTCTTTGTTGAACCGGTCTATCTTGCTGCCCTTTTTGAGCCAATAGATGAGGAATGTTGGCTTGAGGTTGTCTCCTTGGTGCAACCTTCACTTGTGCACTTTTTGAGCTTTGTCCTAGATCTATTTTCTTCCTAGGAGTGTGCACCGGAGAAGCTTCTATGTTGCCCAAGCTCTTAACAAACACGGTCTTCTTAGAGGAGGTGGTCTCTTGACAATCTTCAAACCCAAGACCTCTCTTGTCACATGGACTCTTTCCAACACCAAGCATGTGATCTAATTTTTTGGTGCTAGAGTCCATCCTAGTAAGTGACTTCTTAGCTTCAACAAGCTCCCTCTTCAAACCTTCTTCATTCCTCCTAGATAAAGCTAACTCCTCTTTTAGCTTATCTTCTCTCTTCTTAAGTCTTTCCACTTCTTCACTTAAGAGATCATTGTGAGATGAAAGCTCAAGATTTTCTTCTCTCAACATCTTGATCTTCTTAGTGGTTTTCATCTCTAAGCTCCTAAACTCCTTAAGATATTCAACTAACACTTCTTTCTCCACATATCCATTAGTGGAGTTAGCATCGGAGTCATCTTCACTAGAGTCACTTTCCCTTTGACTCTCTTCCTCTTTTTCACTACCACTTTTGCTCTTGTGAGAAGAGGCAAAAGCTAGGAAGTTAGCCATGATGTCTTCATCATCCGAAGAATCATCTTCTTCATTTGAGTCATCACTACTTCCACTCCAAGTGGCGGCCATCACTTTTCCCTTCTTCTTTTCCTTGTGATTAGCACATTCGGGAGCAAAGTGACCAATCCCGCCACACTCAAAGCAACGGACCCCTTTCCTTTCGGTCCTCTCTTGCCTTGGTTCAAACTTCTTGAAGGGAACCTTTTTCTTGTCTTGGCCTCTAAAACCAAATCCCTTCTTTCCAAACTTCATAACCTTGTTGAATCTTTTCACAAACAAGGCCATGTCTTCATCCGAGTCATTCTTCACCTCCTTTTCATCCTTAGAAGCTTTCAAAGCAATACCCTTTTGCTTTTTAGGAGGAGTAGTGCTAGGACCCTTCCTAGACTCATAGGCTAGAAGTCTTCCAATGACTTCACTCGGCTTCATATCCTTATATCCACTATTTTCTTCTAAAGCCGTCACCTTTGACTCAAACCTATCCGGTAAGGATCTCATAATCTTTTGTTTAACCCTCCTATCCGAATAAGGATCACCAAGTTGATGACTTTGGTTGACTATGTCCATCAACTTGATCTCGAAGTCGTTGAAGCACTCATTCTCCTCCATCTTGAGCATCTCAAATTGAGTTTGGAGAACTTGAAGCTTGGAGTCCTTCACAACTTCGGTTCCCTCATGAGCAACTTCTAGGATTGTCCATGCCTCCTTAGCAACCCTAGTGTTTTGAATCAACTTGTATTGATTCTCATCCATGGCACATAGGATGGCATGCATAGCCTTCCTATTCCATTTTGACGCCTCAAATTCTTGTGCACTCCATTGTGCCTTAGGCTTCAAAACTTCTTCTCCTCCACCCGTAGGAGTCATCATGGGAAGATCATATCCATCTTCAACCGACATCCATGCTCGGTCATGAAGTTGACATATGTAGGATTCCATCTTCCCTTTCCATGAGGAGTAATTCAATCCGGTGAGAAGAGGAGGACGTGTGCTAGAAGCCCCCTCGTTGCTACCACCGTTTCCACTCATTGTGTTTATGAATGAAATGAAATGAATGCACAATGTATGAATGAACAAAAATCACACAAATGCAAAACACACCAAAATGAGCAAGGATCACCTATGTATATCTAGGAACCCGCTCTGATACCAATTGAAACAAATTATGGTGTGTTCAATATTAATCTAGAGGGGGGGTGAATAGATTTTATCCGATTTTACCAAATTTTCGTTAATGGTCAAATTACGAAAATACCCTCCACTAGTCAATATACAATAGCAAGTGTAATATGGTGCGGAAATTAAAAGACACTTGATATTTACGTGGAAACCCTCTCGGGAAAAACCACGGGCTATGTAAGTGAGCCACACTTGAACCTCGAATCCACTAAATGTGTAAAACGATTACAACCTAATCCCGGAAGTAATCACACACCTACCTACTCCCGGTATAAGTGAACCTAGTCCCAATGCTTGTGATTTATGCAACCTAATCCCGGAAGCAACACAAGACTTAGTTCTCAATGAAGAGAAAACAACCTAAGTGAATATATGAAATACTCAAAATGCAACAAGAGCAAGGCAACTCTATATGCTTACCTAGAATGATGATATATCAATGAAATCAATCCTAGATATCAAAAGCTAAATGACATATCATAAAGCTTAGCTAGATGTTATCAATCACAAAACAATCCTAGCTATCAAACAATGTCAACATGTCCAAACATGTGAACTCAATTAGTTGTAGAGAATTTCTAACAACATAATTGTCAATTTAAATCCACAAGAACATTCAATTAAGCTTGACTAGATAAATAAACATTAATCTATCAACCTAATCATCAACCAATTGTACAAGAATGTTCTAGGGTTAGCTATTTAGGGAAAATCATCCTAATCATGTAAGCTATCACAAACAAAACCAAATCATGTCATAACTTCACTAAATATGCAATAAGAGTGAAGATTTGCTAAACTAAGCAATAAAAGACATGTCTTGACTAAGATAGAACAATAAATGAAGATGTTGAGTTTGTTCTACTTACCAAGTCATAAATGAAGAAGACCCATGGAAGATTGATGCATGAAACATGTTAGATGCACATGGGTTTTGGGTTTGGAGAGTTAAAGAAGCAAGATTGAAGCTTTCTCTCTCTAGGGTTTGAGTTTCTCACTCTAAGGTCTGATTTTGAGCTCACAAAAACGAGCAAGGAAGAAGATGATACTTATATAGGACCCCTAGATGAAATGACGTCGTTTTGAAAAATTTGCAACAGACCGCCCGATTCTGCGCCCTTGTTCTGCGCCCTTGGCCGCAGAACAAGGGCGCAAAAATGCACCTGATGGTTTTGCGGCCCCTAAACGCAAAAACCAAGGGCGCAGAAAAGAGGACAGAGAGTATGAATTCTGATCCTTGTTCTGCGCCCTTATTTCTGCGGCCTTGACCGCAGAACAGGGCGCAAAAACGCACCTGATGGAGTTTCCTAAAAAGAAAAATATGATGTGTAATTCCAAGCAAGATGCACCCATATGGACAAGAATGAAGAGAGATTAAATGAGCAATTCATGCATACACACAATAAAGACACAACACATTCAAGAATAAGAATTATGCAAGTGTTGTGTGTGTGTGCATCTATTTCTCTTCATTACAAGAAACACTAAGAATTATACCTTTGGAGTGCTTCTTCCCTTGAGGTCTTGAAAAGGGCCTCTGAACATGATCTTCAATCACCTAACTACCCTTACAATTCAAACCCCCAATATGTGGTTTGTCTACGAAATAAGCCAATCAACAATGGGAATCCTTACAATAAGCTAAAAGATGAGTTAGCATTATCTAAAAGGAATGAAGAAGGGTTGAAGAGGGAGCTTGATGAAGCTAAGAAGTCTATGACAAGGATGGCATCTAGCATTGAAAAATTAGATCACATACTAGGTGTTGGAAAAAGTCCATGTGACAAGAGAGAAGATGGTAAGGAGATCTCTCCCTCTAAGAAGACCATGTTTGTTAAGGGCTTGGGCAACAAGGAAGCTTTACCGGTGCACACCCCTAGAAAGAAAATAGATCTAGGACAATGTTCTAAGAATGCACAAGTAAGGTGGTGTCAAGAAGGCAACCTCAAGCCAACATTCCTCATCTTTTGGCTCAAAAAGGGAAGAAGCCAATCATGCAAGTTCAGCATTGGAAGCAAGATAGACCAATTCAACAAAGGAGAAGGATCGAACCTACTCAACCACAAAGACAAGGGAAGGCTCCCATACAAGCTCAAAGACATGGTATGATTCCTCATTTCATTCCTATATGTCATTTTTGTGGTTTTAATGGTCACATTAGACCAAATTGCTTTCTATATATTAAAATGTGTAGAACTAGAAGCATGATTGAGAAGAGAAAGAATAGAGCCAAGATGCATGTTCCTAGGAATGAAAATATTGATGTCCATGATCCTAGGACATCTAGAGCCCAAGTACTAAAGACCACTAAGAAAGAAAATATTATACTTAAGTGGGTTAGAAAGAAAGAAAATGCTTGCCATGTTGCTCAAATGGCTTTAAAGGCTAATTCTTCTAACTTGTGGTACTTAGATAGTGGGTGCTCTAGGCACATGACGAGAAATAAGAGTTTCTTCGAGACTCTTGTTATAGAGGAAGGAGGATGTGTCACCTTTGGTGATGGATCCAAAAAGAGAGTCATAGGGAAAGGAACCATTTCCGTTCCCGGATTACCCTCCTTATCCAATGCTTTATTTGTTGATGGCTTGAAAGCCAATTTGATAAGCATTTCTCTTCTAAGTGATGAAGGATATTTTGTCTTGTTTAGCAAAGATAATTGCTCTATCCTAAAGCCCGATGGACAAACCTTGTTGAAAAGTATGAGATCTAGCGACAATTGCTATTGTCTTGAAGCTAGAATAGTCTCAAACAATGTGTCCATGGATGAGCAAATCGAGTTGTGGCATGAAAGACTTGGCCACATGAACTTTCGGGATTTACGAACCCTTGGAAAGTTTAATTGTGTGTGTGGCCTCCCTAAGCTTGGGAAGAAAGCCAATGGTGTTTGTGGACATTGTCAACAAGGAAAACA
Source organism: Acer campestre (assembly GCA_954870605.1). Classification (NCBI taxonomy): domain Eukaryota; kingdom Viridiplantae; phylum Streptophyta; class Magnoliopsida; order Sapindales; family Sapindaceae; genus Acer; species Acer campestre. Next base: position 43,891,554 of record OX940801.1, read on the forward strand.
AACTAAAAGCATGCACAAAAAGGGCAAGGGGTCTAGCTTTAAAGAGAGAGAGTTGGTGCGTGATTAGGGATGGGCATTTCCCCCTGGGGCCCTATCCCCCATGGACCCCCATGGGGTTTTGGGGGCAAAGTTTGCCCCCAAATGGATTTTGGGGGTAAGGGTGGGGGTAAACTTTGCCTCCAAAAAGATTTTGGGGGAAGTGGTGGAGGTACTTCCCCCCAAACCCAAAACCAAAACCAAAACCAAAACCCTATTTCCCCCAAATATATATATATATATATATGTATTATTTTTATTTTTATTTATATATAAAAAAATATAAATTATAATATTAACATTAACATTTAACTACTTGGTATTGTTGCCTAGATTTTGTACCTTGTATTGTATTTTGGATTGACAAGAACATATTGTATTTTTGCGATTATTTTGTATTGTATTTTGGATTTTATATTATATTTTTATTACTTTTTGGATTGAATATTTTAACAGTGTCAAATTAAAGATTGGAATGTCTGGATTCCAAATTTCAAATTTCAATTTTCAAATTAGAAATTTGAAATCTATATTTAAAATTGAAAAGAAATTTGGGAAATGGGTTTTGGGTATGAGGGAGGGAGGACTTGCCCCCACCCCCAGTCCCTCCAAATGGGTTTTGGGGGAGGTGGTGGGGGGAGGTTTGAGGAATGGGGGTGGGCGTGGGGGTACCCTCCCCCGCCCCATTGGGCCCCCACGTCCATCCCTATGCGTGACACCTTTATTTTATTTTTAATAGGTAATGCAATAGGACTAAAATACCTCTATGACCGTTATCTTTGACTAACCACAGACTAACGGAAGGATCAAAGTGATGGATTTTGAAAAAAGATGGGACTAAAATGATGAAAATGCAAAGACATTTATAAAGATGACAAATCGCAAAAAAGATGGGACTTTAGTGAAATTTTGCCTTTTTTTTGATATACTACTTACGGGTGATGGCCAGGGGTGGACCTTAATGGAGTCTTACGAAACAAAAACACAAAAAAAAAAAAAAAAAAACAAAACAAAACAAAACAAAACAAAACAAAACAAAATTTATTAATCTCACCTCTCACCTCTCTCACGTCCACACTCCCTACACACACACACTCTCACCCACTCACGTCCCAAGTCTCAACACACACACACACTCTCTCTCTCCCTCTCTCTCCCTCTCTCTCTCTCTCTCTCTTGAATCAATCAAGTCCAATCTCCCAATTAATTAATTCTTTCTCTCTCTCCATCATACATCTCAAATCAATTCTCTGTCTGATTAATAATTATTATCAACCTAACAACTCAATTGAAACATAATTTGGGTTGAATTTTGGATTAATTATTTGGATTTTATAGAATTACTCTTAATCTATTATTTATATTCGGTTATTTGAATTCATATATTTTTCTTAGTTACAATTTATTTTTTATAATTAACAAGTTAAAGCTTTGTGTTTTGTTTATCTTCTTCGAGTGAGAGTGGAATAAAAACAATGTTTTCTTATTGAAAGTTTATATATATAGTTTTGTTTTAGCCTACCCTAACAAAAAATACTGGGTACGCCACTAGTGACGGCGACTCCAACCTGAATTCCAACCTGAAATATTAGTAGGTTGAATGAGTGCTCTTACCACCAAGCTACATTGGACGGTGGTTGTATAAAAGATTTGACCCAAACATTATTTATGAAGCCTCTTCCAATCTTGATGTAGAAAGTATACAAAATAACAGAGCTTCTCAGATTGGGGATTAAATTTTTTTTTTTTTTTAACAGCAAAATTTATTAAAAAGCCGAAAAAGAGCAAGGCAAACAACAAAAACGAGCAAGGGACAGCCCCAACATGGCAATCCAGGGGCAGAGACAGCCAAAAAAAAAAAAAAAAAACCGAAACAACAAACACCCCACAGACCTAACAATAACAACAAACCCAGGCAACAACTGCAAACACAACCCCAACCAGAAAACAAAAAAAACAAAGCACAAGACAGCTGAAAAGAAGCAAGCCACAAAGGAAGCAGAACTGCAGCACGCCGTCAAACAGGAAAACCAGCAGCGACCAGACAGAGGAAAAAAGAACAAGACCACCACCAACCCGACGAAGAAGACCACATCACTTATCCCCCCATTCCACGATATCACCTTCATCCAAAGAGGCCTTCTTGGCGAGCATATCCACAAAGGAGTTGGAGGCTCACGACTTAAACACAACCACTGAATTGCCCATGCAACTTAGCTTGCTGCGAATATCGAAAATAATATCTATATGCTTCAGACTAATCTTTGTCCCTGACATAAGTACTATAAGTCCAGGATCTCGGATTCTAGAAATTTTTTACAAAATAGAACTACTTAGAGAAGAACAGGATTCACGAGAACTGAGGAGATATGATCTTTGAGAATATGAGAGTTGGTGTAGCCATCGTCGTCCTTGTATATGACATCCATTGCACGTGAAAGATTTAGAATACACACAAGGAGAGGCATTGGAACAGCTGTTGTTGGTTTTAAGCACTCTTGATTAATATCTTTCCATGCATTCGAAATTTCTTTCCTAAACAGTTTTATTACTTCTTCTTTAGAAATTCGGTGCTGCTTCATATAGCATTCCACACTCGAGGCCACGTGTTCTCTCTCCTGTTCAAACTACATACACGAAGGAAAAAAAATCAATTAATAGATATTTTGAAATTAATTAGATTTGTTTGTATTTTAAAGTAGCACAGGTGGTTCTTGAATTATGACGATCATATATACCTCATGAGAGACGATATCATCCATAAGTCTAGCAATAATTGCTGAAGCTTTAATAATATTAGGGTCATTAGATATCCAATCAAAGGCTTGTTGATTTGCAATATCTCCCATCGAAAGAAAACAAGTTGTGGCCAGCATTGGATAGCCACTACTCACAAGTGAATTCTGCATGTACTCCTCTACCTTTGGTACATATCCATCTTTGCACCACTTTGCTTCCACAAAGTAGGCTTGGACCAGTCTCTTCATCTGTTACACATAATAATAATAATAAACACTCAATATTGGAAAGTTAATAATTAATGGATCATATGACTATACAGGATCATTAACAATACAGGTTTTTTAATATGTATCACAAAAATGGCTTACAGCTTCTATTGCATAAGGCATATAATATGATCTTCCTAGTTCCTTTGAGATCATCTCTTCCTCAGCTTCTCTGTAAACATCTACGAGTGCCCGATAGAGATATTTCATGTATTCGGGAAGTCCATCCATGACGCTAATATCCCACCTAAACATCAAGTGCTCCCCATGCATCTTATCAAACATTGAGCTAATTAAAAAAATACTATCGAGATGGATTAATATTCAAAAAAGTGTTTTGAAATCAACCTTTGGATAGCGTCCGTAAGTAGCTCAAGTTCTTCATATGTACCAAAGGCATCGTAGGTGTCATCTAAAACGGACGCCATGGCTATTACTTTGGTCAGTGTTATTCTTGTAAAGGAGTATTGGGGCTCAGAGCACATTCCCATTATCCAAAAATAACACTCCACCACTCTGTCTCTAGCATACGGCAGCTTTGTTGCAAAGTCTAAAATTTTCCACCACCTGAAATGCAAGTAAATGTGTTAAATTTTCTTATTCTTAATCCAACAAGAAAATTAAATCTTATGAACTTGAATCAACTTACTCAGTGATGTTGCTGAGCTCCTTCTGGTGTTGTACTTGTAACATATTGAAATCCAGTTTTGCAAAGTTTAGTAGTATTTGATTATGTGACTCGTCTCCTGAGTAGATATTGATGTAATACCTTGCCTCCAACCTTGGTAAACCTTTTCGGATTGGTCGATTCATGGCATGACTTATCTCTTCCACAAGATGATGATGATCATGATCATGACTGATTACTTGATCATCAATAACCATCAATTCAAGGTGAAAGGTGGTGAAAGCTATGGCTTCATCCAGGATATCTTCTTCAGGTATGCCAAGATAAGCAGCCTCATACAAACATAGCATGCCAGCCATATCATCAATTAAAGAGGCCTTGAACTTTCCTTGGTCATCTTTGAATTTTTCGAACACATCTGCCTTATCACAATTGAACATCTATAATTTGTAAGATCTGATCAATTGATAATTAATAATGATTAAATTTAAATTAGTTAATTTAGTACATATGACTTATATATGTTTACCACATGGAACATTATATCCTTGTTGTCTAAGCAACCGAAATCGAAGAGCAGCAGTGTGTAGATTGTTGTCATCATCATCGCAACCATTATAAATTTTATCTAAAGCGTCTCCTATTTCTCTCTCGAAATGGTAAGCCACACCTAAGCGTTGGACAGCATCGATCAAGCGCAACTTCTCGGAAATCTCATCCGACATGGTTGAGATTAACATCCTCCTCACTTCATGTTTTAGTTCTTTGTATTCTTCTTGAGTTGTAGCATCCATTGGCTAGAGAAAAATTTGTCAGAAACAAGAAATTAATGATAGGATGCATTTTTTTTTATACGATAAAATGTGAACTTTAATTGGCTAGATATAAACATATATGATTGAAGACAATGTAGAGATTATATACCAAAGAATGAGAAGCACATTTGAGGAAATGATCTCCCCAAATGCTAGGATGATAAGTAGTCGTGTGACGTTTAACACTTTGTGTCGAAGCTGATGCAATATCTGAAACTTGCAAAGACATTTTCTTCTACTTTTTCAAATTTGTTTGATTCCCTTGGTGTGGTTGAAGGGTTTGTGTTATCGATCAAGAGACTTGTGCTTCGGTATTTATAGGGAAATTGTACATGGTGAAGTACAGGGATGTAACCAGAATTAAACACTATGGTAGGCTAGATTTTTTTCTTTCTTTCTTTTTTTAACCTTTTATTAATTATAAATAAATATACACAGTCAATAAGACATATTAACAAGGCTTACCCAATAAATATATATTCTAAATAAATACATTAACAAAATTAATACAAAAAAAGTAAAGCAAAAACAAATTATAAAATAAACATGAAATGCAAATACAATCAAATACTAATTAAGTTGTATTCAATGATTTTTCAAAAACAATACACAAAAATAAGTTATTAAAATAATCCTTATTTTATTACCTTCTATACATGTCAAGAAAATAGAAACGCTTATATTATTATTTACTAGCAAATATAGAAGAAAAAGAATAATTAAAAAACTAATGCTAGGCAACCAAAAAAAGTAGCCCAAAAATCAACTCAAATTATGTGACAAATGTTTTATTCATTAACTATATCATCATATGATTTGTGTGGTAATTATTTGTGTTAAATTTGGATTAATTATTTGTGTTGTTGATCGCTGGTTGTTTTTTATTGGGGGTTCTGCCAACATCTTTGCTGACAGTTGTTTGTTGTTGGCGTTGATGCCTTTGCTATCTTGTTTTGCTGTGTTGCCTTTTGGGTTGTTGCCATTTTTTGGCCTATGCTGGTGGCGTTGTTTGTGTGCTGCCTGCATGCTTGTGCGTTGCTTTGGCTGTGGCCTTAATAAATATTGCAGTTCAAAAAAAAAAAAGTATTACACTAGTACTCTAATTAAAAACCTAAAAAGTATGCTTCTAAATTTCAATCAAAACAATAAGAAATTCATTGAACAATATTGTTAGTTTGTAAATTTAAAATTAGATTAATTGATAATTAGATTATTCCTAAAATTTTATAAACTAAAAGTTATAGTAATCCTAAAATTTCAATATAAAATAAAATGTTTAAATTCATAATATTCATAAAAACATAACTTATTAGAAGATCAATTGTTGGTGTTAATAAAGAAATTGAACCAAATTTAAGTAAATCTAGGAAAGAATGAAAGAAAATAATTATTAAAGAAATAAAATAAATCACACCACCTCGTGATTCGTAAAGAAAGTATGTAAAAGCACAATATATAAGAGCATCCCCAATAGGCCGGAATTGGGGACCTCCTTGACTATATTTAGGGAGCCATGATTGAAAAGTGTTCCGAAAGTGTTCCAATAGGCTCCCTATCCTGCTCCATATTTTTAATTCCGGCCAAAGCCTCCCTAAATTTAGGGAGCCAAGACATCCTCCCTATTTTTCAATCCTCTCTCCTCAAATGAAATGGATGATGAGGATGAGTCCACATCACTCATTTTCAATGGTCCAAATTCATTCTCCATATTTTTTATTTAACTCAACTTTTAATTTAAACATAAATAATTCATTTATTTTCCTCCATTTTATTCTTTTCCAACAGCTAGGCACTGCAAAATTCAATTTTTTTTTTAACCCAAATTGCAAGTTTGCAACAACTATGATCATGATTCAATTTTTTTATTTTTTTTAACCCAAATTGCTAGTTTGCAACAGCTATGTAAATAATAATATTTTAAATTTATTTAAAAATAATAATTTTTTAATTTAAAAATAAATAAATAATAATATGGAGCCATTTTTAGGGAGGCTTGTTGGAGTCTTCACTCCTTATATGGCTTCCTATTCCTAAAAAGTACAATTGGCTCCCTAAATCTAAGGAAAAAATAGGGAGCCTTGTTGGGGATGCTCTAAATACCTCCTACAAGCTACATTACGCATAGCCCTACTAATAGTAGTATTGCACGTCTTCTTTTATTATTGGGAAATACATTCATTATTATTTTATTTTTTATTTTTTTAACTTATCAGATTTTTTTGAATGGTTAGGGTGAGCTCAAGCCCACCCTAGCCCCAATGATGGTCCGTCCCTGCCTATAAAGTATCTCTCGATAATTAGATTATTTAGAATAATATTATTTGATGCATCATGCATGCAATTCGTGGGATTATATATATATATATATATATATTTATATTTATATGGTCCACCTCGTGATTCGTAATGAAAGTATGTAAAAGCACAATGTATAAATACCTCTTACAAGCTACATTACGCATAGCTCTACTACTAGTAGTACTACACGTCTTCTTTTGTTATTAGAAAATATATTAATTATTAATTTTTATTTTTTTAACTTACCAATTTTTTTAGAATGGTTAGGAGCCCACCCTAAACCCTAATGATGGTCTGTCCCTGGTGAAGTAGCAACTGCTGAGAGTTGATGAGACAATGTAGAATTAATAAAACCTTACGTACAAGAAAAGTCAGCAATGTAAATGTTATAACAGCAATGTAAATGTTATACCATGTTTTTCTACTCTCCTTCCTCTAGCTAAATAACACTGCACTGCTCTCTCTGTTCTCACTTTATTCATCAACCCTGCTTTCACACTTTCTCCTTCTCTCTTTCTCTCTTAGGGCTTTAATAATTTCTGTATCACCAAAAAAATTACCACACGTTGATTACAAGAGTTACTGTATTGTATAGTACTATTGAATTTGTATTTGATTAGATAGAGTTGAATTGTATTTGATTGGACTTTATTATTTTCGTATAATCCTTTATTAAGTGATATTTTGTAGTAGACTATATTAAATTATATAACGTTCGGATGTGATTTTTGTTTATAAATATTTTTGTTAAGTAAAGAATTGATATATTTTTAGAATCAAAATGATATTATAAAATATATATATATTATATTATATTACTTAAAATAGTTTTTAATAATTTTTTTAAATAAATCATAATTCACGTAACCAATTTCAAGAATATTTAATAATTTTTTATAGTGGATTTAGATTAATTTATTTTTAGATTTATACTATTGTAATAACATTTTGTTTTTATTTAGCATTTTAATTATTTAATTTATTTTAAAATATAACATTAAAATAATATTTATATTGTTTTTGTATTATATTTAAAATTATTATTATATTAAAGCTTATTATTATTTCTCCTTTTTGTTTTTTGTTTTTTTATTATTTTTTATAAAATACTCTTCACTTTATATATATTAGCTAATACCATATACATCAAATTAAACCAATTAAAATGTATTAGTTAATATTAGTGCAAAACAAGTCAAAACATTATATTGTATTATTCTAATGTATTTTAAACCCGAAATATAATGTAATACACGCACCCAACGAACCCTTAACAAATAACCATAACTATAAGCATCATTTACTAGAGTTAGTATTCGGATTGTTGTTTTTGGCCTTAAAATTATTTTCGATTCTAAATTTATCTTTCTCCATAATTTTATTGTTTTTATCAACTTTGGTTATGCGGTAATCAAAACACCCCTCTTATTGAAATATCATGAAGGTATTTGATCTAAAGCAATAAGTGTTTGATAAAATGAAAAGCAATGTAAGAGAAATTCCAGAGATAATTCTGTGCCTCCATTAATGGAAAGACGGTCATAAAAGTAAGATGTTGGCCTCCTACTTTTCAAGTGGCCGTCATGGTCATCCTCCATGAACAAAGAAGAAGGTAGGTCAATGTACGCACGGCCTCTATAGAGAGAAGGCTCGATTGAACACTTTGCATAATTTAATACGGTTTAAAACCAAAAATCAATATTACAATTTAAATTAATTCAATATTGAATAATACAATCCAGTCCGATCATTTTCCGGGGCAATCTTGAGCCTCTAACAACTACATGTTTGAGTGAATATATTAAATAATTGGGACCAAACTGTATAAGACAAGAAGGCTTTTTCAAGTTCAAATTAACAAAATAAGACCTAGATTACAAGAAATATTTGTGCGAGTAGGGAAGGAAAAAAAAAAAAACTATTATCATTGTACATCAACAAAGACAAGAGACAATTGCATTTCTGTCTCTTATTTTCGTTGCTAGATCCTTGAAAATCTCGAATTATTGCAAGAGTACTGCCGAAACTTGTGACATCAAAAGCTGTGAAGCGATGACCTTGCCTTGGCTTGGCTTTCTACTATCTTTTTCAACTCTATTCTATGATATATTTCCCGTAATCTAGGTCTAATTTAGTGCTTTTTTTTTACCCTTCTGTGTCATGTCCAGAAATATGTTGTGAACAAGTATCCAGTATCTGTTTTTCTCCTTTTGGTTCTCTGTTTTTGTTCTGTTTCTGGGATGTTCTTTGTGCATTCTTTAGGGGTTCTCTGTTGTATTTTTTTGGTCTGGCGTTGGGTTGTTTTGCTTTGTTTCTTTGGCTTCCTGTGCCTTGGTTTGTAGCTCTGTTTTTGCTGGTTAACCAGCCTTTTCCAATAAAAACTGCCGTTCAAAAAAATAATAATAATAATAAAACATAATGCATACTATATAACCAACTACTAGATGGATGAGTTTGGGCTTGGGCAAATGGCTCCCAGGTCAACAACTTGAATACTATGAATGACGAAAGCTTTCAAAATAATCTTATTTTATAATCTTGTTGCATATTTAATTTAAATTTCCTTTTAAAATAATTGAGTTATAAATATTTTAGGTTGATTCAAGAGAAGAGAAAAATAATAATTATATTATGGAACCTTTGAATGAACCGATCAATTTCATATAAGTGTGCACTTGTTAACATTTACCCTTAGACAAAAATTAACAAAAAATTGAAACATTTTAATTTCTAGCTCGAATAAAACTTTTATTTTCTCGAAAGATAAATTCTTGTAAAGTTTTTCTTTTACTTTAAGTCTTCAATCAAAGTCATTGTTATAATTGCAATAAATTTTATACTCATCGGTCCTAAATCTGTGTAAAGTTTGTCTTTATTTCAAGACTTACCCACATGCCACACACATTGTGTACTACAGGTTTTTTTTTTTTTTTTTTTTTTGTTTTTTTTTTTTTTTTTTTTTTTTTTAAGGAAACATTGTGTACAAAGTTAAATTGGGTTAAAAATATCATAAATTTTCTAGCATTTACCTTTCTACTATTTTTTTTGAAATATTTCAAAATCACTAATTTGTATTGTTAGCACTTCAATGCCACTTTTGATCAGATTGCCTTATAATTTATTTTCCTTCCAAACCTTCAAAACCAACAAATAAAAATGGTTTTAAAAAAAAAAAACCCGACAAATTAAAAATTAGGGAGAGAGAAAACAGATCTTGATTCAATTTTTTTTTAGAATGGTCTTGATTTTTGAACAAATATTTTGAATTGTGTAGCATAATAGATATTACATAGAACATATGTATGTGATATGCTTGAACTCATGGTTAACTTGAAAGAAGAATCATAAACCAATTTTGATGTACATGATGATTTTTTGGAATGATAAATTATGGATGGAAACGACATTGTATTATGGCTCCAAAATCTGAATTAGATAATAAAGCTTGAGGCTTAGAGCTTGATGAATGATGAATGATGATATATAAATATCTCAACTAAAGCAATTATTGATTGAAATCTACCTCTTTTTCCGTGGACCACTACTGATGAAGAGATTCTTTGATATATGAAAATGAATGAATGAAAAAAAAATAAAAATAAAAATAAAAATAAAAAAATAAAAATCCACCATCATCATCATCACATCATTTTCTACTAGCTAATCTCCAAAAAATTTAGGCATTTGTTGACAATTTAAAACTGTCAAGAAAAGGATTCTTGACAGTTTTAAAAACTGTCAACAATGCGTTTTTATTTTTTTATTATTATTTTTTCTTGACAGTTTTTAAAAACTGTCAAGATATTTATATAATTTTTTTTTAATTTTTCATTATTTAATATTTAATTAAATAACATATTTTACTTTTATACACCAACCCCACCACTGTTGGACCTCCAACGCCTCCTCCGCCGGACCGCCGTCGTTCGGGCAACTCCGCTGCCACCGACCACCATCCTGCACTTCTGCCTGACGCCGGGCCTCCGCCTCTGCTGCCACTCGCCACCATCCCACCGCCACGCCAGCTGCCGGGCCTCCACCTCCGCCGCCACCTTCCGCCACCGTCCACTTTGCCGTCCTCCTTCGCCGCCACCACCGAGCTCCACCTCCAAACCGCCGCTGTCGACGCTGCCCTCCACTTCAGTTGCCGAACCTCCACTTCCACCTCCGCTGCTACACGCCACCGCCGCCTACCGTCCAGCCCTGCCCTCATCTGATAATTGAACAATATTAATTGTCATTAGCATGGATTGAACCTGAGACCTCAAACCAAAATCGTAAAACTTCACCACTTGACTACAACATGAAAAGTAATAGTAATAGAACAATATTTTATATAACCTATATGAGTTGTTAGAAATAAAAAATAAAAATAAAAACCTTAAATTAAATAAATTTAAATTTATTCAACTAATCAAAATTCTAATTCCTACAACAAACATATATTAAAAAATATTTATTGAAACTTTAATAAAATTATATTTTTTAAAACATATATAGTTGAGTTATTGGTCAATACTCTATGGTCACGTTTGGTTACATAGTGGAATGGTAATCGGAATGAGAATGAGAATGGAAAGGAAAACTAAGTTTTTTGTTTGGTTGAAACTTTAGAATTAGTCTTTGAATCAGTATTATTTTGTTTGGTTAACAACGGAATGGAATGATGTTAACTGTATTTTGATCAAAATACCCTTAATTATAAAACATTCATAATAACATGATATACTATAGATAATAATAATAAAATATAAAAGTATATTATATAGAAAAATGTTCAAGTCAGTGTATCATGATATAACTTTGTAGGGATATTGAATATAAGCCACTCGTTTTACATACTTTAACTCAAGTGTGTATACATTTGTCAAAACTAGTGGCCCACATTCAATATCCTGATAAAGTTATATCATGATGCACTGACCAGATCGAGACCGATATTATATATATAATTATATATTATTTAATATAATAATATATATTATATATAATATATAATACATGTAATAACATATATATTTATATTATATAATATTATATAATATATATTATACATAATATATATATTATATATAATAATATAATATATAAATATATTATATATATTATTAATAATATAATAATATAATACATATATATATAATATATATTTATATATCATTAATATAATATATAATAATATATTATTTTTGAAAAGGAGGGTATAATTGGAATGGGGTTGGGGCATATGAAGGTATTTATGGAATATAAATTTTAGTTTGGAATGGAAGGGCATTCCATTGATTTTTGGATGGAATACCCATTCAACCAAAATGGTGGAATTCCCATTCTAATGGAATCACTATTATAATATATTGTTATAATAGTATATAATGTATATTATTTAATATATAATGTATATATTATTATATTATATATTATACAAATATTATAAATATATATTATTATTATATAAATAATATATAATAATATATAATATATTATATTATATTATATATTTTAAAACATTCATAATATATATATATATATATTTTTATCTTTAATAATTTTTTTAAATTTTTACTTCCTATTTTTAACATCAAACAAAATCTCGATATGAATTTATTTTACAGTAAGATATCGGTTTTCGAGCAAACCGATATTAGATAAGTAAAATTTTAAATTTAATAAATTTACTTTTAAATCATTTACTTTTAAAAAATTCAAAAAAATTATTTTAAAAAAATTTGTTTATTTATTTTGCACCCTCTTGTTTCATACTAAGAGACACGTTAATAATTCAATAACCCATATAAATTAGTAATCCGAGTCTTACATTTGTTCATTAAATTGCAAGATTCATGTTGAGAAATATCTCTCATGTAATGAGAGTTGTATTCCAAATCATGTATATTACAATTGATATCATGAGTCTCCTATAGGCCATGTTTGGTTGGATGGAATGGAATAAAAAGAAAGTCATTACATTCGTTTGGTTTGTTAAAAACTTAAAATGCAATGGAATAATGATTCCATTGGAATGGGGATTCCATCATTTTGGTTGAATGGGTATTCCATCCAAAAACCAATGGAATGCCCTTCCATTCCGAACTAAAATTTATATTCCATAAATACCCTCATATGCCCCAACCCCATTCCAAAAATACCCTCCTTTCCAAAAATAATATATTATTATTATATATAATATCAATTATATATAAATATATATTTTATATATTTATATTATATATTATATTATTATATAAATTATATATATTATTATATATAATATAATATATTATATTATTATATATTATATAAATTATACTATTATATATTATATTATACTATATTATATATATTATATTATATTATATTATATTATATTATACAAATATATTATTATTATTTATATAATACATATAATAATATATATATATAATATAATATATAATATAATTTATATATAATAATATAATATATAAATATATACTATTATATAATACATATAATATAATATAATATAATATAATATAATATATATTATTATATGTATTATATAAATAATAATAATATATTTATATATATAATATAATATATATTATATATATTATATATATTATATATATTATATATTATATATTTATATTATATATTATTTAATATATTAATAATATATATAAAAAAATTAGTTATTTGTTGATAGTTTTTAACTGTCATAAATCCTTGGCAGTTAAAAACTATGACAGTTAAAAACTGTCAACAAATACAAGAACTGTCAAGAATTGATGACAGTTAAAAACTGTCAACAATTAACTGTCAATAAAACCATATTTTCTTATAGCAACACTACAAGAATTTTAGTCTTTTCAGATAAAACTTTAGGAGATAAAACAAGATTTGTCTGGAAAAATAACTTTTCTCAACAAAACGAGTTTCGTCGGAAAATGTTACTTTTCTCCACAAAACTCAAAATTCGTCTGAAAATGTTACCTTTCCCCACAAATCTCAAGATTCGTCGGCCAAGAGTACAAAGTTTTTCCCAACCTTTCCCCACAAAACGATTTTTGTCTAGAAAGGTTACCTTTCCCCACAAAACGATTTTCGTTGGGAAAGGTTACCTTTCCCCACAAATCTCAAAATTCGTCGGTTAAGGGTACAAAATTTTTCCCAACCTTTCCCTACAAAACGATTTTCGTCGGAAAGATTACCTTTCCCCACAAATCTTAAAATTCATCGGTTAATGGTACAAAATTTTTCCTAACCTTTCCCCACAAAACAATTTTCATCAAGAAAGGTTACATTTCCCCACAAATCTCATAATTCGTCGGCTAAGGGTACAAAATTTTTACCCACAAAATGAGTTTCGTCAGGAAAGGTAACATTTCCCCACAAAACTCAAAATTCGTAGGGAAAAGTTAATTAAAATTAAAAATATATATACTATAATTAATTAATTAATTAATTAAAAATAAATATATGCTAAAAAATATTAAAAGTTAATGGATAAATCCACCACCACCAAACTAATCAGTAGTGGACACCCGGCACATAAAACTTTGATTAAATAAAATATATATAATTTCGTCCTTAATTATTAATTAATTAACTCTTATCACATTTTCAATTAGCACCATCTCAATTGATTATCACTTTGAGGTATTGATCATTTAATTAAATTACAAAAAGAAAAAAAATTAAAAAAAAAACATTATAACCAAACCCGAAATTTTTTGCAATCCAATAAATATTTTTCAATATATGTTTGTCATTCAAATTAGATTTCTGATTAGTTGAGTAAATTTAAATTTATCTAACAAGTTTTTTTTTTTTTTTTTTTAATTTCTAACAACTCATATAGGTTATATATAAATATAATGCAAATAAAGGATTGCAGTTGTAAAATGGAACGTGTTTGATGAAATGCCTAAACTAAAACTGATATTTAGAAACAGAGTAAATAAGAAGAAGAAGAAGCCATTGAAGCTTCAGAGAAAACTTGAGAGAGACAATTGATATTTTTTATTATTGATTCAGATTGAGCACTTGCTCATATTTATACAGTCATGCAAGTTGTGTGCTCACTCAGATTCTTAAAGATAAGGTTTGTTGATCAGATTGCCACATGAACATTCTGTTACAATTCTGAAGTTCTTTTCCTGCCAAAATGAACTGACCAACTGATGATCACGCCAGATCATCATGATGAAGCTGCTTCTGATGAATTGATTTGTTGCAGCTTTGTAAACTTAGCTGGTGAGTGAGCATCAGTATTGTGAGTTGGTGACTAACTATTAACTCTAACATCCCCCCTTAAGCTGAACATGGGAGAGATGACAAGGTTCAGCTTGGACTTGAGATACTCAAAACGAGAGGAAGTGAGGGATTTAGTAAAAATGTCAGCACATTGATGTTCAGTGGGCACATATTGAACTCTTAGTGCACCAAATGAAATCTTTTCGCAAATGAAGTGCACATCAATCTTGATGTGCTTAGTACGAGGGTGAAAGACAGGGTTCTGAGCAAGGGAGCCAGCCCCCGGATTGTCACACCAAAGAATAGGACTATACATCAGAGGAAACCCAAGCTCAAAAAACAAAGAAGTGAGCCACAAAGCCTCTGTAGCAAACTGGGAAAGAGCCCTGTATTCAGCCTCACAGCTGGAACGGGCAACCACATTTTGCTTTTTGGAACTCTAAACAATAAGATTTCCTCCTAGATAAACACAACAACCATTGGTCAACCTTCGATCATCAATACATGACGCCAAATCAGCATCACTGAAGACATCAATGGACAAAGAAGCAGCTGGTTTAAAATGAAGACCCATATCTGCAGTCTCTTTTAGATAACGTAAGAGACGTTTGCAAGCCTGCCAGTGGTCATCAATAGGAGAAAATAAGTACTGGCTGAGCTTGTTAATGAAGGAACCTAGGGTTACAGATTGCATAGCGGAAAGGTTTTAAAAATTTTAAAAACAATCATCAAATAAACCCATTTGTACAGTAATAATCGAAAACAATAAAAAGGAGAAGAAACTATTTCATACCAACGTATGAGGCTCCTTCACTTTAATACGATCTGCTCCTGATTTGAACCACTTGATCTTCCTCGCTATCTCCCGGAACTGGCAACGGCGTGTGGGCGCGTCACGGTATTCAGGAACCTGTAAGGAGGTAGAAGAGAAGAACACAAAAGCAACCCCTTGCTTTGTTGTAGAAGAAGTTCGGCCACCATTTTTATCAAACAAAAAAAATTCTTTTATTTTTCTTTTACTTTGCTGGCCGCACACCTTTCTTGTTTTTCTTCTTTTCTTTTCTTTTTTTTGACGTCTATGTTGATCAAATCTCTTGTCTTTTGTATCTGATACAATGCAATTAATTTTCCTTTTTTTTTTTAAACATATATCATATATATATATTAAAAATAAACTAATTAATTAAATCTTTTAAGATATCTAATATCTTTAAAGATATTAATTACTATTAATTGATTTGATTTGATTTGAATTCAAACTCTTTTAAATTCAATTTTAAATATTTAATTTAATGAAAATAAAATAATCAAATTATCTTTTCTTCATTCAAAATTAAATATCAATCAACACCCTTCATCTAATGATAAATTACACAATTAAATAATTTCATTATTCAATTAATTCCTGAATAGACACGTGTCATTTTCGTAACGCAATTAATTGGACAATCCAATTAATTAACCATGACCCTTGTTACCTTAATCAATCGGGCTAGCAAGAGGACCTAATGGACCCACAGTATTTTGAGCTCCAATAATCCTTAGAAATAATTAATTAAACTCTTTAATTAATATTTTATAATTATTAACTTCGGTGTTATTCCACTAAAAACCTGAAGCTGCAATCTCTCAACTGTAGATGTTTTTACACAAACCAATAACTTTTGGTTTTCATCGATATAGCTATTACATATGGTATAATCCTCCACAAGTAGTTCGTAATTAGAGCTGGGTCATAATGTCCATTATACCCCTCTAATTATATCTTTCCATTAAATACCATTGATTCTTTAATGAACAATAAATCCTACATTCCTTATGAAATTAGGAGAGCACTCATATTGTTCAAGCCTCGAATCAACCCTTAAGGGAACTACCATCTACTTCTCGCAAGAAAAAGTGGATTCCACTATTGTATACAAACCTTCCCAGCCACAAGCCAAACCACGATCTCAACATACGGAGCATATTGATTAGGAATGCAACTCCGACCTCACCCATGGTATATCAAAGACCACGATCTAACCTGAAGGAGTCGATAAGACACTCAGGATTAAGATCACCCACATATAGCCATCATTTGTCGATATATATGAATCTCATCATGTAAAGGATCTTGGTGAGAGATTCATATAGATCGTGGCACAGTCCTATATGATCACATCATACAAGGTGCCTCCATTCTCATATCACCATATGAATGATCCCGGATAAGATCACCGTACATTAAGGAATGGATCGTAGCTATAGATTAACCACAAATAAAGTACCCAGCTTTATTTGTTATCTACGAACTCTTTAGATTGGTCGTTTCAAACTGAATCCATCTGTATATGACATTCATATACTCGGTTTGAAATTACATCCGGCAATCTTGGATGTTAAATACACATGTTATATATAAATGTATGAGAAAATTTGAATGAATAAACTACTTCTTTTATTTATGTTCAATTCACGTTTACAAATTACAAACTTTAGGGCAAAAACCCCAACAGTTGACACTATAAGAAATATCAGGTCTTGTGTACGTTAAGTACTAAAGCGCACCAACTATGCTCATGTAGGCAGAAGGATCTGAAAAAGGCTTGCCATTCTTGGTGAGTTTTGTCCCAGCTGATAGTGGAGTTGAGCAAGGTTTACAATTTGATATGTTTGTCTTTGTCAAAAGATCAAGTATATATTTGGATTGTGTCAAGAACAACCCAACTAAAGATCTATGAGCTTCGAAGCCTAGAAAGTAGCTAATAAATCTCAAAGACTTCAACGCAAATGCTTTATTGAGAGTGAAAATGCTCTGACTGATGAGATTGGTATCATTGCTAGTGATGATTATGTCATCCACATAGACCAGTAGAAAAATCACTTTGCCATTGTGCCATTTTATGAACAGAGAAACATCGGCTATGAAGGCTACAAATCCCCAACTTAGCAGAGCAGATTTTAGCTTGGAAAACCAAGCACGTGGAGCTTGTTTCAAGCCATAAAATGCCTTATTGAGCTTACATACGAAAGATGGCCGATGGATGTCAACGAATCATGAGGGCTGTTCCATATAAACACTCTCTTTGAGATCACCGTTGAGGAATGTGTTATTGATGTCAACATGTTGTATGTCTCAGCCGAAGGTGACAGCTAAAGAAAAAATTATACGAATCGTGGCAGCCTTTATAACAGGGCTGAAGGTATCCTGAAAATCTATTCCAGAGGTTTGGTGGAAGCCTTTTGCAACCAACCTAGCCTTGTGTTTAAGTATTGAACCATCTGGTCTGTATTTGGTTCGAAAGACCCACTTGCAACCTACCAAGTTACCAGATTCAACAGATGGCATAAGAGTCCATGTATTGTTCTTCATTAAAGCTGAGTACTCATCCAACATAGCCTTATGCCACTGAGGTTTGGTGAGAGCTTCAGCTAAATTTCAAGGCTCAACATCATCATGTGACTCAGATTTGCAAACCGAAGAGTAGGCTTTGTGTTGTATAGCACCTAATTTTAGCCTAGTTGTCATGGGATGTAGAGATGTTGATTGAAGAGTAGGTTGGGAGAGATCTATGTGAAAGGGAACAGCTGCTGCATTTGTGTCTAATTGAGGTTGTGAAGCAGGTTCAGAAGATATATTTGTAGGAATTTGTTTTGAAGATGAACCTCTAATAGTGGCTGGAACTGATACTGGTGAGGTATTTATCAGGACTGATGTTGGTAGGCTCATAAATTGAGATGCAGTTGAGACCTTTGGAGGAAAAAGAGTTTTGTAGGGAAATTCGAACTCATTGAATACAACATTTCGTGACACATATATTCTTCCTGAGAAATCCAAGCATTTGTATCCCTTTTGAGTCAAGCTGTAGCCAATGAATACACACTTGGAAGTGTGGAAATTGAATTTATGATGTGAGCATGGCCTTAGGTAAGGAAATGTTGCACATCCAAATACTTTAAAGTAATTGTAGTTTGGCAATCTTTGAAACAATACCTCATAAGGAGACTTCAATTTGAGGACTGGAGTGGGCAAGTTATTTATTAGCAAAACAGCTGTCTGAAATGCTTCAGCCCAAAATGACAGAGGCATGTTAGCCTGGGCTAGAAAAGTAAGTCCTGACTTTACTACATGTCTGTGCTTTCACTCAGGGACTACGTTTTGCTGATGCGTATAGGCACACGAAGTTCGAAAGTGTACACCAAGCTTGGTGAGAAGAAGAATTAAAGGTTTATACTCAGTACCCATGTCAGCCTGTAAGCACTTCAATTTATTGTTAAATTGGAGCTCAACATGTTTCTTAAACTGGAGAAAAACATTTGATACTTCTGATTTGAGCCTTAGAGGATACAGTCAACTATATCTTAAAAAAGAGTCCACAAATAGGACATAATTGATTCATCACCGTCAGGATCACAACGGTCAAGGTTACCAAAATCTGCTACACGATCTTCTTCAACCAAACTAACATCTGAGTCATCCTCCGACTCGTCAACAACCTCAAAGTTATTGTCATCCTCACTCCCATCAATTTCATCACTTGTAGCATGTTCAACTGGTTCACTCGTTGCATCTTCAACTGGTTCATCATCATGGTGTTGCACATTTTCTTCTGGTGGTGGAACATTTTCACCATTAAATCCCTCCTTCAAAGCAACCAAGTCAACCAGGAATTCCATATCATTTGGGACCATAATTAGTTCAAACTCTATCATTGGCTTGTCATGACGGTCAAACTCCTCGAATCAACATATCAACTGTTCATCTGTTGTCAGCACATGACACACGCCATTCCACGGCAACGTGATGGCTAATTGCCATTTTTCCCAAGGCTTGATAAGGTCCCCCTTCAGTTTCTTTTTCGCATCGTTTATCAAGCTAATCACACTATAATCTCTAGGTTCTATGATATCCATATCAGCAGTTTCGTCAACATACTTCACAAAAATTTGGAACTGCAACATTTTTAACATATTGCACATATAAACAACATCAAAAATACAAACTTAGAAGAAACCGCAAGATTATGCAAAAATCAAAGCCATGCAATCATGATCAATTTAACCACACGAAAAACAAACAACATTAGAAATACACAAAACACCATAATTTCAACAAATACTAAAAAGAAACCATAACTACTAAACACAGAAGATCAGAAAATTTGAATTTATTTCAAGAAAACAAAGACAAAGCAAAAACTCAAAACAAACCCTAAATACACAAAAAATCAGAATTTTCGAATATTTTTTGAAGATAGTCAAAGTTGATGTATTAATCAACCATTTCCATGTAAATGCCTAAAAAAACTCTGAAATATACAAACTTCGTAACGAAATTGAACAAAACAAACAAACTGAAAACGAACACTAAATACACAAAAAATTAGAATTTTCGAATCTTTTTTGAAAGATGATCAAAGTTGATGTATTAACCAGCCATTTCCATGCAAAAGCCTAAAAAAAAAAAAAAAACTCTGAAATATACGAACTTCGTAAGGAAATCGAAGAAAACAAAAACACAAACTGAAAACAAACCCTAACTGAGAAATACAACAAAAAAAAATCACAAAATTTGAATCTTTTTGGAAGAAAACCAAAGTTTATGTATTATTCAAACAACTGTATGCAAAAGCCCAAAAAAAAATGACTTCAAAATGAAATCGAAAACGTGTTAAATAAAGACTTCAACTTATCGGTTTGGGTTCATCCTCTGTCGCCGATAATGAAGGGAGCTTTGTAGTCTTACTGGTTCCTTTCATGCTTCTAAGGTGGTAAGTTGAAAGAATTTTGGAGGTTATGAGGAGAATCAAAAACTCGAGACAAGGAAAGTTGAGAGGGAAAGGTCTGGTGGGATCTGGGAAGTGGCCGAGTGGAGAGTGAGGACCAAAAGGTTTGTTTTGATTCTAGGGATTTAAAGGTTCAATAAGACCTTACCCTCTCTCTCACCAAATTCATTTCACTTTTTATTTCTATTTTATTTTTATTTTATTAGTTTTTTAATTACATTTAAATAAAATGTGACCACACACCCTACCAACACTACAAAATGACGAAAATAACCCTCTCTCCGTGATCTGTGGCTAACGTTAAACTAACGGAGGGACAATATTGATGGGTTTTTTAAAACATAGGGACCACTCAGCGAAAAAGGGAAAGATAGTTCAAAAAGTGATAAAACTTCAAAACATAGGGACCAAAATGATAAAACCCCTAATAACAATCACTCCCCAATGACCTATTGACTAACGGTTGACCACCATTAGTCGGTCACAGATTAAGGGTAAATAAAATCAAATTCATAAAGAATAGGCTCATTTGAAGCCACCAAATGTAGGGAAAAATAACCGTTTTGAAAATAAATGTATTTGCAGAACTTTAAAAAAAATAAAAATAAAACATTGCCGAATCGTATTCTAAACATAATGAAAATTGAATTGATTTAGATATTACCTTTGTAGTTTAGTCTCCACAAATCTTCCACACTTAGCACAAGATCGAATCATCTAGGGGTGTGGGATCCACCTACAAGATTGAAAGAAAAAGATTAAAAGCTCAAATTGAATTTGAAACTTATAATTTATTTTCAAGCTTGTGTCAACATCAGTGAGAATGACAAGCTTGGTGTAAAAATATTCTTTCTCTTAAGCCACCTATTTATAGGTTTAGAAAAGAATAATTTGTTTTCTCATAAGACAAGAGAATCAAACAAATCTTATTGTGATTTAGTAAAACTAATCTTATTAGAAGTGTTTTCATTTATTTTATTTTATTTATTTTTTCCATCAAAATCCTTTTTCTGATTTATTTTCCATTCTTAATAGGAAATAAAATAAAAGAAATAAGATGGGCCTTTCTCTTGGAACTCAACATTTGAGCCTAATAGGTTCCTTTTAGATGATCTAATTTAACTTGTGAAGTTTAAAGATCCACGGATTATTTTACTTACAAGCTCCAATATATTTGGTCCAAATACCAATTAACTCTTAATTAATTGAGCCCAATTATATTAATTTCAGTATAGGTCAGTAACTAGATAATTGTTCTGCAGGACTTGATCATGATGAGCAACAATCGACTCAATGTGAGAGGCAGTGAAAGCTAGGGCTTCATCCAAGACATCATGTCCACGTATGCCAAGATGCGAAGCCACATACAAACATTAGCATGCCAGCCACTTCATTAGTTAAGGATTCTTTGAACTTTACAGCTTGGTCATCTTTGAATTTGTTGAGCACATCTGCCTCACAATCAAATATAATTATTTGTTGTTAAATTGCCTCGTGGGTGGCAGACAATTATTTGTTGTATAATTATGGATCTATTGAGATTATCTTTTTTAAAATAAAATTTTAAATCAAAAACGATTACAAAATTAAAAAAGCTTGATAAATCATAAAAATTGTATAGTTTACTATTTAATTTAATTATAATAATCTCAATAGATCCATTAGAGTGATATACTCCATTTTTTATTAGAGTAATATACTCAGTTTTTTATTGATAATCAAACACATCAAAGTTTCCCTTACCTCTTCGTTATCCCTTCATAGTTTTCCTTTCCTCGTCATGATCTGTCCATTCCATAAATAAAGAAACCAATTCATTCCTCGTCATGATCTGTCCATTCCATAAATAAAGAAACCAATTTTGAATTTTTTACTTCATTTGCAAAAATCCAAACAACTATGAGTTTAGTTTAATTATTTTGCCTACTAATTTTTTTTTTTTCATAGTTAATCGTTTTTTATCATTCTCTTAAATGTTTTTAGGGGTAAAGACCATTATATTTTTCTTATATAATTATAAGTATATAGTTTTTTATTATAAGTTTTTTATTATAAATTTTTTATTGAAAGTTCAACGCGGCTTTGTGGTAAATGCTGATCATTGTCTCCTGTTTGAGTTGATCACCGCACACATGTGGTATACGAAAATAATAATTGTACGTAATTTGGCTCACCCAAACAATAAGTTCTAGCTTTGTCAGGCCTACACATGTCTCATTCTAATTGGCCGGATGGACCACTGCACTCGGTTCACATAAGATTTTCTCTTTGACGACCTAATTTCTCTATTCATCACCAACCTCTTTATGATTGTGACGCGTGGCTGCATCTCTAACTGGGTGTAAAATAAATAGGGTTAATTGCACTAACCTATCCTAAGTTTATTAAATCTAGCAAATTTTCAAAAAGATGCTATAAATTAACACAAAAACCCTTTGTTATCAAGTCAATCGGTTAACTTTAACGGTCGACTAACCTTGACCCCTAGAGAGTCAAATATACCCTTATCAAATCATTCCAAATATAAAATATTTTTTAATTAAAAATTGAAAAATCAAAATAAAATAATAATAATAATAATCTACCAGCGATGGATCTCCACTGCCAAAAAAAACAAGAGATATTTGACGATCTCCTTACTAAAAGAGATCATCACCAATCTCCTCAAATTAGAGGAGATCGGCCTTTTACAGTTAGTAGAGGAGGTTCCTCTACGAACTAAGGATGTTTCCACGAACTAATTATCTTGTTTTTTTTATAAATTAAAAAAAAAATTCATTTGTTAATTAAAAAATATTTTATGTTTGGGATTATGTGTCAAGGGTATATTTGGTTTTCCATAGGTCAAGGTAAGTCAACCATTAAAGTTAACAGATTGACTTGATGACAATGGGTGTTTATGTTAATTTATGATATATATCTTTTTTTAAATCTTGCTAAATTCAATAAAGTAAAGGTAAGTTAGTGCAATTAACCCAAATAAATATTCAATAATTGTTTTTTTTTTTTTTTAACATATTCAATTCAATAATTAAGGGGCACTTTTTCCTCTTCTGGTATGTTTTTGCTATTTTGGGAAACCTCTACGGTCCCCATGTAGGGATGACAAAATTATCCACGAATACGGATGTCCATAAGAATCTGCTCCATTTAAAATAGGGATGGATACTATTATTTCGAGGACGGAGTAGAAATGGATATTATTATTTCAAGGATGGAGCGGGGATGGATACTATTATTTCAGGGACGAAGTGAGGATGGATACCATCCTAATATCCATTTTATTTTCAAGAATGGGGATGGATTTTATCTGTGGATATCCATCTCCATCCAGATTCATTATAAATTTTAATATTTTTTATTAAGCTATTGGACAATATTAAATTGTGAAGTTTTATGTGATTTGATTTTTTTCGTTTGTTGAATATTATTTGAACTTTATTGGATATATTTTAAATAGGATAAAATATATCATTACACATGTTATTTACATTGTTCTGTTATAAACTATAAAAATTTACATTTTTTTCATCGAATACCAATATAGACAGAACAGGGATGGATATCTCTACCTCAATTCGAGGATGATCCAAATTCACTCAGGGATGGATGAGGGGATGGAGATATATATCTCAAACAAATACAAAGATGGATATTGGGATATCTATCCCATGTGATGTGACGATTGACCCTCAAAAAATAGATATTATTTTTATCTGGATATACGAGACTCCGAGAGTGAAAAGATCACATGTTTTTGTAATGCCTGCACAGAATTTATTGTGTTCATACTTGAGATTGATGCAAGGGTAAAGGAATGTGGAAAGCCCAAGCTAGCTTTTTCTATAATAAAAAAATATTAAATTAAATTAAAAAAAATTAAAACTAATAAATAAATAAAAATACTAACAAAATTAACATTGCTAGATAAAGATAATTCACAATAATAATAATAATAATAATAAATTTCAAGTCTCTATGTAAAGTTTGTCTTTTATTTCAAGTCATCAGATTAAAGCCATTTTTAAGAGGAGACTTACACGCAATGAGTTTTGAAGTTAAATTGGGTAAAAAATAGATTAAGAAATATCCAAAATCACTAATGTTTATTGTTTAGCACTTCAATTCCACTTTGGACCAAATTGCCTTATAATTTGTTTTCCTTCCAAACCTTGAAAACCAACCCCAAAAAAAAAATAAGGAAAAGAGAGAAAGCATATTTGGACTCAAATTACATGGACCAAAGTAACCAAAAGATGGAATGGCAGATCCTGGTGGTAATATGATGTAAAACGACTATAATAGTGACAAGATGATGTTGATTCAGTAGTAAGCTTCCCACACCTACATTTAAGAGGTTGTGAGTTCGAATCATGCCATCTTCACCGATTCTAAAAAATTGTAGTAGTTCAAAAAAAAAAAAACCGAACTATAATTATGGTGTCTTGAGATTATGCTTTGGTGGGAGCAGATTCAAATTTCATAATTTTTATTTTTATTTTTATTTTTTTTTTGAAGAACAAATTTCATAATTCTTGATCACTATAAAAAGAGAATTAGATTAGACTGTAAGAATAATGCAAATAAACATATGTGCAACTCGTATTAAATACATAAGCATGAAAGCGTACCCGAATTTTCTGAATCCATGATAGCACGAAAACAATCACCTGTAAAGAGAACACAAGAAAAAACAATGAAAGTTAATAGGAAGTCTTCTACTCTCTTCTCACCTTACTCAGGTTGCCTAATGGGGAGACAGTTCTGTAACACGCGTGAGCGAGAGTAGGGACCCCCTATAAATAGTATAACTTACTAGAATCCTAACCCATAGAGGATTCTCAATCCTAATAGGATGGCTAATCCCAAAAGGAATACTAGGCCCACACATATACAATAGCCCATACCATATCCTACATATAATGTAGTTAAGGTGCACCAAGCCCAACAAATATTGATCACAACTAAATGGGCTTTATCCGGTCAACTCTCTCTTACTTAAACATTCCAATCAATTCGGTTTTCATAAACTCAAAATATAACGTCATATGTTGCTCATAATTTTATAAAAATCTTACATTCTCCCACTTGAGCTACATAGACATTATCATTTTATATTTACAAATTCATTTTAGAAAACGCTCCGAATTGATAAACAATTATACGTGGCCACAAGAATGTTTAAGAGAGTAACACCTTCCTTCCCCTTAGTCCAATAGAACCTCAAATATCCAACTACATAGATCATTACAT
Source organism: Acer campestre (assembly GCA_954870605.1). Lineage (NCBI taxonomy): Eukaryota > Viridiplantae > Streptophyta > Magnoliopsida > Sapindales > Sapindaceae > Acer > Acer campestre. The sequence goes on from OX940801.1 coordinate 43,917,595, forward strand.
CTTTAATCAACATAAGACCATATGCAATCAAAATATCATTAGTTCTACCTACCCGGGTAAAATGGTATGTATGTGTGGTATGAAAATTACATGCAGATGTGATCATCATGTCTATTTCCATATAGGTCCACCTTCGCATTATGCAAAGGATCTTAAGACGAGCAAACTTAATGTCTTAAGCATCTTACACTCTCTTGCCAAAAGACCATGAGTTAATCCTCCCTTAAGACGGGCAAATCTTTCTGTCTTAAGTAATGTTTACTCATCGGTGAAAACTTTATACCTTATGAGTAAACTGCCCACTCAAAGCCAAAAGCTTTGAGACACCTCCTTAAGACGGGCAAATCCTTCTGTCTTAAGTAATGTTCACTCATCGGTGAAAACTTTATACCTTATGAGTGAACTGCCCACTTAAAGCTAAAAGCTTTAAGATTTCCTGCCATAATCAAACATCCGTGTGCACACAATAACAAATATGGCAAATAACATACATATACAATGTACAAATATATTCTCGAGAATAAATAAACAAAATTTTATTAAACAAAATACTGCAGTTAATAAAAAAAAACAAAAGATAACTCCCACTAACCAAGCATATCATGACTATCTACCAACCCCATATGGGTAACATGCCCTTTAAAAACTTTCGGAGATAGTCCTTTGGTTAGGGGATCTGCTATCATCTCTTCTGTTGGAATGTGGACTATAGAAGTTTGCAACTCTTGAACTTTCTCTCTAACCACAAGATACTTGATCTCCATATGTTTAGATCCTGAAGATCTTTTATTGTTCTTAGAGAAAGAAACTGCTGCGGAATTGTCACAATAGATTGTCAATGGCTTAGAAATGGAATCCACAATCTCTAACCCTGAAATGAAATTCCGCAACCAAACAGCTTGAATTGTTGCCTCATAGCATGCTACAAACTCAGCTTGCATAGTAGATGAAGCTGTAAGTGTCTGCTTGACACTCTTCCACGATATGGCTCCACCAGCCAACATAAACACAAAACCTGAAGTGGATTTTAGATCATCTGAACAACCAGCAAAATCCGCATCTGCATAGCCAACAACTTCCAATAGGTCTGAACGCCTATAAGTGAGCATGAAATCCTTTGTTCGCTGCAAATAACGCATAACCTTCTTTGCTGCTGTCCAATGATGCATGCCAGGGTTACTTAGAAATCTCCCAAGTACGCTAATTGCAAAAGCAAGATCAGGACGCGTACACACTTGTGCATACATCAAGCTACCAACTGCAGATGCATATGGGACATCCTTCATTTGAGAACGTTCTAGCTCATTTTTAGGACATTGTAGCTTTGTAAGTTTATCTCCTTTCACGATAGGTACCTCACCTGGGGAACAAGTACTCATGTTAAATCTCTCTAGTACTCTATTGATGTAAGCCTTCTGAGATAATCCAAGCAAACCATGTGACCTATCACGATGTATCTCAATCCCAAGGACAAAAGAGGCTTCCCCAAGATCCTTCATTTCAAAGCTACGTGATAGAAAATTCTTGGTATCATGCAGCAACCCTAAATTGTTGCCAGCGAGCAAAATATCATCAACATAAAGTATAAGAAAAATAAAATTGCTCCCACTGACCTTGAGGTATATGCAATGATCCATCGAATTTTCAACAAAACCATATGATGCAACGACATCATCAAATTTCAAATACCATTGCCTTGAAGCTTGTTTCAGACCATAGATGGATTTCCTGAGCTTACAAACCATATGCTCCTTTCCAATTGCCTGAAAACCTTCAGGTTGCACCATGTATACATCCTCTGCAAGATCTCCATTTAGGAAAGCAGTCTTCACGTCCATTTGATGCAACTCTAAATCAAAATGAGCTACTAGGGACATAATAATCCTAAAGGCATCTTTCGAAGAGACAGACGAAAAAGTCTCGGTATAATCAATACCTTCCTTTTGGCTGAACCCTTTCGCTACAAGTCTAGCTTTATGTCTCTCAACATTGCCTTTAGAGTCTCGTTTAGTCTTAAAAACCCATTTGCAGCCAATAGGCTTGCAACCATCAGGCAATTCAACCAAATCCCAAACATGATTTGTATCCATGGATCTCAGTTCATCGATCATAGCATCCATCCATTTTGACGATTGAGAGCTCTGAACAGCTTGATCATAAGTCCAAGGGTCGTCATTCTCTTCTAAGTCAAAATCATGTTCCTGTAGATAAACAACATAATCATCAGGAATAGCAGATCTTCGAACCCTCTGAGATCTCCTTAAGGGAACATGAACAATCGGTTGTGGCTCATCAACAACTAGTTGAGGTTCATCAATAACTGGCTCGGGCTCAAAGATAACCGGTTGAGGTTCATCAATAACTGGCTCATCATGATGCTCATAGAGAGATGGTATGACAATATCCAATGAAGTAGAAGATGTCGGATTACCCGGTCTCTCTTCCTCAAATGCAAACTCTTCAGTTTGCATATTCTTTCCAATGTCAGTACCTTCCTCCAAGAATACAACACGCTTAGATTCAACGATCCTCATAGAGTGTGTAGGACAATAAAATCTATATCCTTTAGATTTATCTGCATATCCCACAAAGAATGCACTAACGGTCTTAAAATCCAGCTTTTTCAAATTAGGATCATAAGGCCTCACTTCTGCAGGACATCCCCATACTCTCATGTGATTCAATTTTGGCTTCGAACCAAACCACATCTCAAAAGGAGTTTTAGGCACTGATTTACTGGGAACTCTATTAAGAATATAAGCTGCCGTCTTTAATGCATCACCCCATAAAAGTTTAGGCAAAGAACTAGTACTGATCATACTTCTTACCATGTTCATTAATGTACGATTCCGCCTCTCAGCAACTCCATTTTGTTCAGGTTCACCAGGCATAGTGTATTGAGCACCAATCCCGCATTCTTGTAAAAACCTTGCAAACGGACCCGGAATCTGACCAGCTTCACCATACTTACCATAATATTCACCCCCACGATCAGATCTAACACACTTGATCTTTCTTTCTAATTTTAGTTCAACCTCAGCCTTATATATTTTGAAAATATCTAAGGCTTCAGATTTCTCGTGAATAAGATAGATATAACCATAACGCGAGAAATCATCAATGAAAGAAATAAAATATTTATATCCACCAAGTGTAGCGGGTGAAAATGGTCCACATATATCGGTATGAATAATTTCCAAAAGATTCTGACTTCTGGTAGCCCCTTTCTTTTTAGCTCTTGTCATTTTTCCCTTCAAACAATTAACACAAGACTCAGAATCTGAAAAGTCAAGTGAATCAAGAATACCATTTCTGATTAATCTTTCAATCCGTTCTTTGGATATGTGGCCTAAACGTCTATGCCATAGCATGAACGAACAATCTTCCCTCTGGCGTTTAGATCCAATGGTAGAATTTACCACAGCAGCGGAACGAGAATTTTCACCAGCAAAATCAGAGTGTAAATTCAATTTATATAAACCATCACACAAACTACCAGAACCAATGAGAAAAGAACCATGATAAAGAGCAAATCCTTTATTAATGAATTCAAAACGATAACCACTTATATCCAATCTAGAAATGGAAATCAAATTACGTCTGAGAGAAGGAACAAAAGCAACATCAACTAAATCTAAAAACTTTCTAGAAGATAAAGGTAATCTAACAACTCCTATAAACTCAACTAAAGCCTTCTCTCCATTTCCCATGAAAGCGACAGCTTCCTTATCCCTTGGTTTCCTTTTGCTTCTGAAGCCCTGTAAGGAATTCGAAACATGAATGGTAGCTCCAGAATCAATCCACCAAGAATTCACAGGGACATCAACCAAATTAGATTCAAAACATACGAGAGCTAAAGGGGTACCTTCTATGTGATTCTTAAACTTGAAGCAATCCTTCTTCATATGACCCTTCTTGCTACACCAAAAACATTTGCCTTTCACGTCTTCAACCTTAGCCTTATTGAAAACAGCAGGCTTACCAACTTTCTTTCCATGATGTACAAATTTAGGCTTCTTAACCCCACTGAACTTCTTCTTACCCTTGTAACTGTGGGTGACCATATGAGCACTCTGTTTCTTACTCTTGCGAATAGTCTCTTCCTCCTGGACCACAATAGCAGTCATTTGATCCAAAGTCCATTCAGCTTCTTGAGCATTATAAGAGGTTTTCAAAACATCAAACTCACTCGGAAGAGACTCAAGAACTTGCCACACAAGGTGAAAGTCAGAGATCTCTGTATCCAGATCCCTCAATTTCATGGCCATATTAGTCATCTTCATAATATGCTCACGAACATCACCGGTTCCATCATAAACCGCAGTCGCCAGCTGGCTCAAATATTTTCCTCTCTCAGCCTTGCTCTGCTTCTTAAACTTGCCACTCACAGCTTTAAGAAAAGCCTTTGCTTCCTTGCATTGTGGAATACTCTTCTTAATAGTTTTGGCAATGGACAAACGCATGATCATCAAACATTTCCGATTGGACTCTTTCCATTTCATTCGATGAGTCCTCTCTTCAGCAGTACTCTCATCAGTGAGTTTGGAAGGCTTCTTCTCACGTAATGAAAGGTCTATTCCCCAAAGAGCTAGAATAGCAGTGAGTGTCTCTTTCCACTCCTCAAAATTAGTCCCATCCAAAGGTTTGATAGTAGTCAATTGAGAAGCAAAATTGTTGACATTGAAAACTGAATTTCAAAACAAAAGATTTCATGCTCATAAGATAAACAGTCAAAACATTTATAGAAACATAATTCAACATGTGATTGGGTAAATAATCACAACAATCTATAAATGCAATCCTCAAGATAATGAACCTCCTACGGAGAAGAACATCACCTATCACACATGATAACCCTCCTACGGAGATGATTAACACATGCATTCCCATCTTTACAGTTCAAATTTAATAATTGATAACCAACGAATATCTCAAAATCCTAATGATCAGTCACTACGTGAAAACATAATCATCTAATTCACGAGAATATTCTATCAATTATTAACACTATCAAAATTAATAACCGTTAGCCAACTAAATTCTCAAAATTGAAATGATTAGTCACTACGTGAAAGCATAATCATTCAACTCACGAGAGTATATAAACAGTCTATTAATTTCAAACAAAATAATCATTATGATAAACTTAATGACTAGTCTACTACGTATAAAAATAATCATTCGAAATCACAAAAAAAATTATGAACTGCAATTATTTCCAAAACTGCCCCATGATTTTGCTAAATTACAAATTGGCCCCCGAAGTTTCAGTAATTACAAAACGACCCCAAAATTTTATCAAAATTACAAACTGGCCCACGAAGTTTCGGTAATTACAAAACAATCCCAAAATTTTATCAAAATTACAAACTGGCCCAGTAGGTTTTAATAATTATAAATTGACCCCAAAATTTTTGTTAAATTATAAATCGGCCCATGAAGTTTCAGTATTTATAAATTGACCCCAGAATTTTGTCAAAATTACGAACTGGCCCAGAATAATTACAAAACATACCCTTATAAAATATCAAATTTTCAAAAGGTGGCCCAAAGCAAAAATCAAGGTTTGGAAACCCTAGCTTGCCATTGCCGCCGCCTCTACCACATACCATCACCGGAAAAGTGACGGACGGCGACGCAACCGTCGATCCACGTGCGTGGATCCCAAAACAAGGCCGGCGATCGATCCAAACCAACCGAAAAGAAGACCGGCGGCTGGACGTGGGCGGGTCGCTCACGGCTGGACCAGAGACGATTTGTGGGGTGAATCGGCTGGAGCTCGCCGTCGATCTGGATCTCGCCGTGAATTGCACGGGTTTCGTGCAAAAAAAGAAACGGGTCTGGGTTGAGAAAACCCGTCGATCCACGCGACCCACAATGGGTCTGATACTCCAATCAAACATGATCCAAACAACAACAACAAAAAAAACTAAAAAAAAACTTAATTCATCTACAGATCAAACCTATCAGTTCATCAGTATGTATCTTATCTAGAAGCCAATCATAAAAAAAAAATTAAGTCTCTAATGCCTATGAACCAAGCAGCAGACAAAAAATATATCTGACAATATTCATGTATCAAGAACAGTAGATGAACAATAAGAAATTAATTTTCAGCCTATGTAAAAATACGTTGGCTCTGATACCACTGTAAGAATAATGCAAATAAACATATGTGCAACTCGTATTAAATACATAAGCATGAAAGCATACCCGAATTTTCTGAATCCATGATAGCACGAAAACAATCACCTGTAAAGAGAACACAAGAAAAAACAATGAAAGTTAATAGGAAGTCTTCTACTCTCTTCTCACCTTACTCAGATTGCCTAATGGGGAGACAGTTCTGTAACACGCGTGAGCGAGAGTAGGGACCCCCTATAAATAGTATAACTTACTAGAATCCTAACCCATAGAGGATTCTCAATCCTAATAGGATGGCTAATCCCAAAAGGAATACTAGGCCCACACATATACAATAGCCCATACCATATCCTATATATAATGTAGTTAAGGTGCACCAAGCCCAACAAATATTGATCACAACTAAATGGGCTTTATCCGGTCAACTCTCTCTTACTTAAACATTCCAATCAATTCGGTTTTCATAAACTCAAAATATAACGTCATATGTTGCTCATAATTTTATAAAAATCTTACATAGACAACATCAATCACGACAAAGCATTTTGGGCCGTAACCAGTCTACTCACAATTGGATAACATCAACAGCCCAAACATTTGCACACACACAAAACACTTGAAATTATTATTTATGTGAACTTCTATCAACTTAGGGGGGTGTATTGGTTCAAGATTTTATTAGACAATTTGGGGAAGTAAAAGTATAGTGGTATTGGATTGAGACTTTTTAACAAGTTAGATAAGTTCATTGGTATTCGATCAAGACTTTTAAGATTTTTTTTAAAAGTTCATATTGTGTTGTGGTATTGGATCTAGACTTTTAAGATTTTTTTTAAAAGTTCATATTGTCTTGTGGTATTGGATCTAGACTTTTAAGAGGCAGCAAATTTTCTGCTGGTATTGGATTGAGATTAAGATTTTTAGGATTTCATGACAAAATAGATTTTCTAGACTTTTTAGTGATATTTATAAATAGCTTTAACCTAAAATTGTCTTGTCCTCTCTCTCAATACTTTCCAGACTTTTTACTTTATTTCAGATATTTGGTGGATGTATTGTTATATAATAAATGTGGCGGCCAAACATGCAAAAGACAACATAAAAATACACTAGAAAGTCGAATACCAAATAACTGATAAAATGTCTCTATGAATCAAAGATAGTTTAATGCTAGATTTCCACGATCCCAACACCACCACTGATATGTAAAATCTTTAGTACTATTAGTAAAAATTGATCAAATGCTTTATCCACATCTATAAAAGATGGATTTAGTAAAAAGTAAAGATAAAGAGGGAGTTGATTTATATATATATACACTTGATAAAAAAAAAATTTAAAAATAAAAAAAATAAAAAACTGGTTTATTACTGATAATATCACCCTTTGTGTATATTGAGTTCAAAGACAAAAAAAAAAAGATGGTTAACATTTCTATTGATTTATTGCCTGAGCGAGTTAAAAAGATATGATTCTCGCATAAAACCATGCTTCTATAAAATTTAGATGCATGTTTTTTTTTTTTTTTTTTTTGAAATCCGATAACGGAAGGGTATGCCGAAACCTGTCGAGAGCAAGCACTAGTTGACCGTTTGGAGTTTTTTTTTTCTTCTTTTAAATATGTATAATTAAATCTTATATATCAATTTTTTTGTTATTTACATGTATATTAAAAAAATTATTGTCATGCCCCGACCCCCCAAATTTTACCAATGCATACATAGTCTATATATCAACTCATCTAACCGGACTTAAATCATCTATCACTAACATGAAAGGTGGATGTATACTGTACACACCACTATAGAAAAAAAAAATTAAAAAGCAATGAATATTAGAGTTTGATAACATATGAATTAATGAAATCCAACAAGCCAAACGGAAATACTTCAGTGTTCAAGCTATTTTATTTCCCTATTTCATGTCATTTCTGGTGAGGTAGTGGGGGATGGGTTGTTGATTATTATATTTATTTCATATGGTGACATTTTCTGCACCATATGAATCAGTTGAAGGTTATGTGTTGGTTGGTGGTATTTCAAAATTTTATTACTTCTCTTCATAGCTTATACGTGTTTCTCATTCAATTTTTGTTGTTCAATGAGTACCCTTAACAAGATTATAGAATACTGGAACTTGGAGAGAAAATTGAATACTACAATTGACTCTTGAAAGTCTATATTTTTAAGAGTCCAAAAAGTCTAGAAATAAAATCTAGATAATCCTAATAGTCTATAAATAAAGTCTAAAGATTCTTTCAGAATCCTAAAAGTTTAGTCCATATAATTCTAATAATCCTAAAAGTATAATCCTAACAATCCTAATAATCCTAATAATCTTGCAAATCCATAAAATCCTTGGACCCAAAAATTGTCTATTAAAATCCTAATCCAATACACCCCCCTTAAAATTTTGACTTTAATAGTCATAAAATTCACAATATTAGCTTATTCAATGGATTAATATATTTTTTTTATGAGATTATTTATTGAATGATTAAATTTTACTATATTATTAAAAGGAAGGGAAAAAAATTTAATTTATCTGATTATTTTTAAATTTCAAGTTTCAAATCAAATGGATACAAATAATCGAGATCAAATGGGGATTATGAGAAACATGGTAAATGGGGGTGGGGTACCTATCCAAAAATACCCCCACCCCCACCCCCATTTTCTCCCAAACGGGGCGAAGGAAGAGGGGTCAGAGAATGGGAGTGGGGGAGGTTCTTCCTCCCCATTTGACCCATTGATACCCCTGACCATATACAGCACTAAACTAAATAGATGACAAAGGATATATTGATATTCAATCTTTGAGTTGAAGTGTCGTTTTGAAGACCTATAATTCCAACATGATCTTCATTCTTCAAAAAGATAAAAAAGTGATTGCCCCCCTGAAAAACGCTGATCTCAAATACAAAACAAAGCAGCCGACATGACCATAACCAGTTCTCCATTCTAGAGACCAAAAAGCTACTCATGTTTTTGCTTTTAGCCTCATATAGTAAATGAGTTCATAATTCATTTCCACTCAACCAAACAACACATTTGGCGCTGACTCTAAAACTTTCTTCAATAATTTGCACCACCCACTTGTAGAAATCATTCAAATGAATAGGTTTCATGTGCAGAACTGCAGATTCTCACACGAATAAAAATAAATAAATAAATAAACTCTACAAAGTGCACTCTGTAACATTACTGAGTTGATACCGCACAAAAAAACGTATGAGAATCCCACACTTGGAACCAATTGTATGTGTAAACTCATCAGACTACCTTTGTAGTTTAATTAGTTTCCGCAAATCTTCCGCACTTAGCACAATATCGAATCATCTAGGAGTGTGGGATCCACCTACAAGACTTAATTAAAGAAAAAAAATTAAAAGCTCAAATCGAATTTGAAACTTATAACTTATTTTCAAGCTTATGTCAACGTTAATGAAAATGACAAGCTTGGTGTAAAATATTCTTTCTCTTAAGCCACCTATTTATAGGTTTAGAAAAGAATAATTTGTTTTCTCATAGGACACAAGAATCACAAATCATATTGTAATTTAGTATGTCTAATCTAATTATAAGTCTTTTCCTTTTTATTTTATTTTATTTATTTTTACATCAAAATACTTTTTTGATTTATTTTCCATTCCTAATGGGAAACAAAATACAAAAAAATAAGAAGGGCCTTTGTCTTGGAACATAATATTTGAGCCCAATGTGTTCATTTTAGATAATTCAATTTAACTTGTGAAGTTTGAGGATCCTCGAGTTATTTTACTTACAAGCTCCAATATATTTGATCCAAGTACCAATTAACTCTTAATTAATTGAGCCTAAATATACTAATTTTTCAGTTTATGCCACTAAAAAACAGATATTGCACTCTTGAATTAAAATAAAATATCTAAGACTGACCGATAAATCAGTTTCATGTGTTAGTGAACAAACGTCACTATACGTGCGGAAGCGTTGCCGGATAGAACATAAACAAACACAATAACAAAGAAAAGATAGATGAAGAGAATTAATCTAAATCCAAGCACACACAACACAAGAATTTACGTGGAAACCCAAATCAGGGGAAAAACCACGGCTGTCAGGACGACAAGAGAAAATTTCAATATGTAGTAAATTGTTACAACCACACACTCAAGATCACTCTCTAAATAATACCCCAAACCCAATTACACTCAATGCTCACTTTGAGATCTCTCTAGTATTTGCTATTTTGCTCCACCACAAATAATCTAGTTAGTATGGTCTATTTATATGTATTACAAGGAGTTTAAACTAACAAGGAAATCTATCTCCTAGTCATACAAGATTTAATTGTTCCACATAAATACTATTTCCTATTTATGACAAGTCTTACTTCAAGGAGAAATCATTTTCTTATTAGAACTCTAGAAGCAACATATTTCCTCTTCCATGAATATTTCCTAATTCAACGCGTGCTTGTTATTAACTACGATTCAAGTTGCAGTTGGCCACCCGCTTCCTAAACCGTGTTGAACTTGACCACTCATAAGACTGTGATCCACACGCCAAACCTTGTCGACCGCTGTCGTACCGCTATGGAAGCCACAGCGTGAAGCACTGGAATTGGAACCACTCTCCATGCGCTGCCGAAAATGGCAGCGGTGTCAAACCACTGCCGGACCGCTGCCACTACCGCTGCCAAAGCGGCAACTGCACGGCAGTGGTTTGAGCTGTCCGTCGCTTCTCTTGTTCGTCATGTCTTTCCAAAACCTCCCTCAAACATAACCTCATACTCCCAAACGCTCTCACGTCTTCAGGAAGTCTCCGCATTGGTAAATCGTGTTTGGTAACCATTGGTAATTCGAGCCATATCCAACATCATATAGTCAGTAAGAACATCTATAGTGCTGATATCCCACCTGAAAAAAGCAAGTGAAAACTTCATTCAACTAGCATTATTCAACTAGGAGGTCTTGATTAATCAAAGCCAAAAATAATAAAATATCGTCTATCTGAAGAATGATGAGGGTTCATTTTCTGGGAATCGACCTTTCGATAGCATTAGTAAACTGCTTGAGTTCTTCAAGTGTACCATAAGCATCATAGGTATCATCTATAATGGATGCCATAGCAGTTACTTTGGTCAGTATCTTCTTGCAAAGGAGTATTTGCTCTCAAAAAGTACTCCCATTGTCCAAAAATATACCTCAACCACTCTGTTTCTAGCATATGGCAAGTTTGTTTCAACGTCCAAAATTTTCCACCACCTGATATGTAAATTTTCCTTCAATTACTATTTTTTTAATAATAATACTAATATCCTTATTTTGTAGTTTATTAAATTACAAAGAACTTGAACTTTCTCAGTGATGCTGCTTAGTTCCTTCAGGTGTTGCACTTGTAACATGTTGAAATCTAATTTTGCAAAGTTGTGTATTGTTTGGTTCTTTGAATCATCTCCTGAGTAGATATCAACATAATATCTTGCCTCCAACCTTGGTAAGTTTCTGCGGATGGGCTGATTCAAGGCATGAGTTATTTGTTCTGCAAGTTGGGGACGGACTTGATCATGATGAGAAACCATTGACTCATGATGACAGACAGTACGTGAAAGCTAGGGCTTCATCCAAGACATCTTGTCCACGCATGCCAAGATGTGAAGCCTCATACAAACATAGCATGCCAGCCACATCATTAGTTAAGGATTTTTTTTAACTTTACAGCTTGGTCATCTTTGAATTTGTTGAACACATCTGCCTCACAATCAAATATAATTATTTGTTGTTAGATTGCCTCGTGGGTGGCAGACTCATACGTACACATGCATACATGACATACTTGAGATTAATGGAATGGACTTATCACAAGGAACATAGGAACCTTGTTGTCTAAGCAATCAGAATCGAAGAGCGACAGTGTATAGATTGTTGTCATCACCACTGTAGTCATTATACAGATTTTCCAGTGCATCTTCTATCTCTCTCTCAAAATTGTAGGCAACTCCCAAGCGTTGGACAGCATCAATCAAGCATAGTTTCTGGTTATTATTAGTCCAGGTTAACATACCTCTGAATTATTGTTTCAGTCCTTGGAATTCTTGTTCAATTGTAGCATCATTTGTCTATACAAGAATTTGAAAGAAATATTAATCAACAATGAGGATTATTGAAACAAATATCGCTAACTATATATTGAAATAAGGGAATAATATAATTAAGAGAACACATAAATTTCATGTCCATTGCCCATCCCCTCTTAGTTCATGTGGTGTGCACATTCACTTCCATGTTAGTGGTGTTATTCCACCGTACACATTTTACTACCAAGCGTGAAGAGTTTTCTCTTCAATTTTGTGAGAGTATGTCATGAAACTGACGTGTTTCGATTCCTAACGTAAATTTGAATTAAGAATAAAATATGAGAATGATAATAGAAACAATAAAAGATCAAAGTAATGGACACAAAATTTACGCGGTAAAACCCTCAATGTGAGGGAAACATCCACAGACAAAGACTAGAAGGATTTTATTAGACCAAAAATGATTACAACCTCTCTCTTATATCTTTAGGAGAGAACTACGACATTTCTTTCAAACAAGAGGAAAGAACATTTAGGAAGAAGAGAGAAGAGTATTTGCTTGGGATGGTTCTTGGAGAAAACTTGGGTTGGTACTTATAGGCAAAGAAATCTCACTCATACCATTAATGCACATGAATGCATTGGTTGAGAAAATCAACAAAGTCTTCATTTTCCACCCACCAACCAAGATTTGTGCTAACCAAAGTCTACATTACTATGTGAAAATGTGACTTTAATTCCTTCAAAGTAAATATCCGGACTATACATATAATGTTTAATTAATTAATCTTAATAGGTCTTGGCAGACCATGTAAAAGTACACTAGATTCAAGAGAGTTATACAAAGAATTGAATTCATTTTCAGTGACTAGAAAATGCCAACATATCGCAAAATCAGAAGCATGTGTGAGGAAATGATCCCCCAAAGGATTTGGATGATAACTAGTTGTGTTTGGTTAATGTCGGATGTAGCCGTTTGGTTTGGACCAGCAAATTCTGAAACCTGTGAAGACATTTTCCGGTTCTGCTGTAAGGAAAAATGAGGGTTATTTAAGGACAAATCTTTGACAACAATGTAAGCTAAGCTTGTTTAAAGAAGAAAGTTATGTGAATCACATTGTAGAATAAAACTCTACACAAGAAGAAGAAAGTTAAAATTTTGTATTCTATTTTAAGTTTATTAATTGTAGTCTCGTACTCTCCCTTTTATAGCTAAATGACACTGCCATGAAAGGGTGTTAGACTCATAGACTTTCTAGCTCAATTACGAGAAAATCTTTAATGAATAGGGTGTACTGTTGAGTGATGGACCCGACCATAATGTGGCAAGGAAAAGTTTATGTGATACACATGTGACAGTCACATGTCTAGGAGAGAGGTATGTAAAAGTTAGCCTGGACTCTTTTTAAAAAAAAAAATTAAGTTAAAAATTAAATAATCTATCTTTTTTAAAATAAACAAAATTTTAAATCAAAGACAATTACAAAATTAAAAAAGCTTGATAAATCATAAAAATTGTATAGTTTACAATTTAATTTAATTTAATTATGATAATCTCAATAGATCCATTAAAGTGATATACTCCATTTTTCATTACAGTAATATACTCAGTTTTTTACAAATACTTAAACACATCAAAGTTTCCCTTACCTCTTCGTTATCCAATCATAGTTTTCCTTTCCTCGTCATTCTCTGTCCATTCCGTAAATAAAGAAACCAGTTTTGAATTCCTTACTTCATTTGCAAAACTCCAAACAACTGAGTTTAGTTTAATTATTTTGCCTACTATTTTTTTTTTTTCGTAGTTAATCGTTTTTTGTCATTCTTTTAAATGTTTTTAAGGGCAAAGACCATTATATTTTTCTTATATAAGTATATACTTTTTTTATTATAATTTTTTTATTGAAAGTTCAATATGACTTTGTGGTATATGACGATCATTGTCTCTGGTTTGAGTCGATCACCTCATACATGAGGTATACAAAAAACAAAAAAACAAAAACAAAAATTGTACGTAATTTAGTCCGTCCAGACAATAAGTCCTGGCTTCACCAGACCTACATATGTCTCAATCTTAGTGGCCGGATGGACCACTCAACAATGCACTCAGTTCACATAAGATTTTCTCTATTCATCACCAACCTCCTTATGATTGTGACGACGTGACTGCATCTCTAACTCGGTGTAAAATAAATATTTAATAATTGTTTTTTTTTTTTTTTACATATTCAATTCAATAATTAATGGGCACTTTTTCCTCTTCTGGTATGTTTTTGCTATTTTGGGAAACCTCTATGGTCCCGATGGAGGGATGACAAAATTATCTATGAATACGGATATTCATAAAAATCTGCTCCATTTAAAATGGGAAACTATTATTTTGGGGACGGAGCGGTGATAGATATTATTATTTTAGAGACAGAGCGGGGATGGATACTATTATTTTCGGGACGAAGTGGGGATGGATACCATTCTAATATCTATTTTATTCTCGGGGATGGGAATGGATATCTTTCCATTATAAATTTTAATATTTTTTATTAAGCTATTGGACTTAAGATTAAATTGTGAAGTTTTATGTGATTTTATTTTTTTCGTTTGTTGAATTTATATTATTTGAACTTTATTGGATGTATTTTAAATAGGATAAAATGTATCATTACACATGTTATTTACATTTTTCTCTTATAAACTATAAAAATATACATTTTTTTCATCGAATAAAAATATAAACGGAACGGAGATGGATATCTCTACCTCAATTCGGTGATGATCTAAATTCGCTCCGTTCACTTAGAAATGTGGATGGATAAGGGGATGGAGATATATATCTCAAACAGATACAGATGGATATTGGGATATCCATCCCTAATCTGATCCATTACTATCCCTATCTCCATGTGATGTGACCGGTGACCCTCAAAAATAGATATTATTTTTATCTGTATATACGAGACTCCGAGAGTGAAAAGATCACATGTTTTTGTAAATGCTTGCACAAGATTTATTGTGTTCATACTCGGGATTGAAGCAGGGGTAAAGGAATGTGGAAAGCCCAGACTAGCTTTTTCTATAAAAAAAAATAATAATTAAAATTAATAAATAAATAAAAATACTTACAAAATTAACATTGCTAGATAAAGATAATTCACAATAATAATAATAATAATAATAATAATAATAATAATAATTAATTTCAAGTCTCTGTGTAAAGTTTGTCTTTTATTTCAAGTCATCAGATTAAGGTGATTTTTAAGAGGAGACTTACACGCAATGAGTTCTGAAATTAAATTGGGTTAAAAATAGATTAATTTTTCTACAATGTTAAGAAATATCAAAAATCATTAATGTTTATTGTTTAGCACTTCAATGCCACTTTTGACCAAATTGCCTTATAATTTGTTTTCCTTCCAAACCTTCAAAACCAACCAAAAAAAAAAACTTACGAAGAAAGAGAAAGCAGATTTGGACTCAAATTACATGCACCATAGAAACCAAAAGGTGGATTGGCAGATCCTGGTGGTAATATGATGTAAAACGACTAAATAATCATAAGACGAGGTTGGTTCAATGCAGAATGGTAAGTCTCTCACACTTACATCCAAGAGTTTGTGAGTTCAAATCACCCAGTTCCGAAATATTGTAATAGTTCAAAAAAAAAAAAAAAAAACCCGATTATATTTATGGTGTTTTGAGATTATAATTTAGATGGGAGCTGATTCAAATTTCATAATTCTTGATCACTATAATTATGATTTAGCCTTAAGCTTAAACTCTTGGCAATTGAGCATATGGAATAATAACTCTCCATCGTTAAATTTGGACAGCCCAATTCCCCAAATGAGATTGTGAGAAACAGGGTAAATGGGGGAGATGAATGGGGGCGGGGATAACTTCCCAAAAATACCTCCACCTGCATTTTCTCCCAAACGGAACAAATGAAGAGAGGTAAGTCCCCATTCGACCCACTGACATCCTTGACCATGTACAGTACTAAACTAAATAGATGACAAAGGATATATACTAATATTCAATCTTTGAGTTGATACGTGTCGTTTTGAAGACCTGTAATTCCGACATGATCTTCATTCTTCAAAAAGATAAAAACGCTTTGATCTCAAATACAAAACAAAGCAGCCGACATGACCATAACCAGTTCTCCATTCTAGAGACCAAAATGCTACTCATGTTTTTGCTTTTAGTCCCATATAGTAAATGAGTTCATACTTCATTTCCTCTGAACCAAACAACACATTTGGCGCTGACTCTAAAACTTTCTTCAATAATTTGCACCACCCTCTTCTAGAAATCATTCAGATTAATAGGTTTCATGTGCAGGATTCTCACACGAAAAAAAAAAAAAAAAAATCTACAAAGTGTTACAGAGTTGTGTGGGAATCCCGCACCTGAAACCTATTGTGTGCGTAAACTCATCAGACTACAGGAATCAAGAACATGCATGTCAATCAAAGAATTGTTTTTGCACCACTTTCCAGGTACTTGCAAGTCAACAAAATGGATTTCAGGTCAAGATCATGAACCAGGTGAAAAATGCAATGTGATGACTGGCTGACTAACCAGTTAGATCTGTCAATCAAAAAAATGAACACACAGAAAGAATCACTGCATCTCCAAGTCATTTACAAAGAAAACTCTGAAGAAAATTAGTATAGATTATAAAAGAACAATGATGACAGCCATAATGGTAAAGGGACATAATACATAAACAAATCGGCAGCCATTGAATCACAACTTCATTCAAACACATCCAGTGGCCACTACTACTACATACAATGTTATCATCCACCAAGACCACAGCGCAAGGCTAGGACATCATCTCAAACCTATAAAGAATACAGACATTATTTCTACAACTACCTCTGTATCCCTACTCTTGAGTATATGAATTTCTAGTACCTCTCAGTGCCAAGCAGAAGCCGATACAAGTGCCCTATCTTTCCATCCCAACAACATAGCTCCATCCTTCTCCACCAGTTTATAGTTTTCCGAGTAACACTTCAGCAAGCTCTTAATCACAGAGTTGACATAATTACTTAAAGAGCACTGATGGAAGCCTGCCATGATGAATCTAGACTTCCACTTGCCAAAGAGTTCATGTCGCTCCACCCTCTCCTTCCCTTCACAAGCAACAACATTCACAATATCCCGGGCCAAACAGTGCTGTTCCACGTCAATTCGTTCCTTTCGGTCTCTCGTCATGGTCACATCAATTGACTCGAACATTGCTAAGTAGTAGTTCAGAGTTTCAACAAACCTCGGGATGAAAGCAGCAGTGTTTGTGTTCGATTCCTGCTCCACCAGAGTGACCACCTTAGGATTCAGTGACTTTATCATCCTCAAAAGCCCATCCCTTGGATTGTTCACGTCTACACTTTCGTCAGGGGTGTGGTGTAGTTGCAGAGGGAAGTTGACAGCAAGAGCCTCCCCGGGCCTGACATCAAGCATTTCCTGTGTAATATCCGGAGCAAAAACTGGCACCGGATGAAACTCTACAGAGATATTGAATTTCTTAGAGATATCTGCCAAACGTTTCCCAACTGCATCCAATCCATCACCACGAGCATATTTATTAACGGGGTCATCAATTCCTGTGATTCGCACATGTGGTGCGCCAGATGGTTTAGCTGCAAGAGCTTGTAAGAGAGTTATCCATTGTGTGCCCTGAGCTATTTGGAAGTCGATGATGTGGATGCGATCCTCATTTCTGCACGCTTCAGCAATGGCTCCATTGGCTGCCATATAACCAAACTTCAAGTAGGGGCAGATTTCATATAGGATGTGCATGTAAGAAAGTAAGTCCTTTCCTTCAGGCTCCCTGCAGTGAAGGGCACGGTATATATTAGAGCCTGATTTCTCCTTCCTTGCAACTAAGCCTTCAACCAAGTAAGCACCAAGACGCTGAATTGGTTCTCCACTAATAGACACGGCACCTCTAGCCTTTTCAATCAAATTATCGAAATCATTGATGTTGTTTTCGTTCAGAGATTTAGCACATGCAATCAATAACTGCTTCAGATTGCCTGAAGGAGAATCCTGCAAAGACAGTTCCTCCATTGCCTTCTGACGGTTTTCAATTTGAGCAACTTCACCTGACTTCCTATGCCTAGAAATAGTGGAAGGATGCGACTGAATCACATGTGTACCCTGCCGTTCCTGGACCCATGCTCTAGGTCTCTGGCCAGGTGCCTGCACCCTAGTATTTGTTGCTGAAGTAATCGTCGTGGTCACTTCTTCATCTTCATCATTCCCCATTAGCTCAGTCTCCAATTCCTGTAAAACGTGTTTTACGTTCGGGCTGTAATTTGCATCCTGTAGATATGCAGTCCCACCAGGGCAGAGAACTAGACTGTCCGCAGGAGGGCTTAACCGATGAAAATAAGTGTTGGATTCCTGTGAAGAATTACAAGAAGGGCTGGGCCCAGAAAGATTCTCCGTGGAGCTGTGCTGCTCCTGGCCGTCACTCAATGTTGTAGCGGTATCACAATCAAATTGAGTCGAAAAGGGCGAGTTGGGTGAGTTTCCTAAGTCAAATTTTAGAGATCCAAACAACCTATTAGGTATCGAAGGGGCAGTTGAATAAGAAGTTGAGTAGGATAAGCCTGCACCAGTAACACCGTATTCAAAAAGCTGGCGCGACTCCATGGTATGCCTTCAGCATCAGCTCTTCTCCACAATAGGAAATTTAAAAACTTCCTATCAAGGGTTCACAAATAGATCACCAACACCTCTTTTTGTCAACAACCCCACAAGCAGCTTTTCAATTCCCAGCCAAAAAAAAAAAACCCCAAATCTTTCAACCTTCAAATCAACCTGCAACGGAAACAAAAGCAACAATTAAACTTCCTCCACCAATCTATACACCATATTCACAACTGCAAGAACTCAAATAGATAAAAATTCCAACACAAAAGCATGCCTGAGGCCATTAACACAGCAGAAAACTAAAAGAAAAACCAAGTTCAATTACTTGCAGACAAAAAACCCAAGACGGTAAATCTATCATTTCTCTGGTAGACAATCCACAGCAACATATTATTAATTACAAACAAAATTGGTAAACTATTCCTTTCAAAAAAAAAATTGGTAAACCATTCATTTCCTAGAATAAAATTAGCTTCTTCTTTTCCTTTTCTGCTAAAACAATCAACATATAAACACCATACAAACTAAAAAAAAAAAACAGCTATTTTCAAGTACAATCCTCACAATTCCCATAATAAAATCAGCAAACAAATCTCTACACAGATATCACCATTACTTTTAGAGCTAAAACTGCAATAATGATCGATTTATCTATATAAATAACAAAATATAACATATATTCTAACTGGGTATTTCTGTTTTTGTTTATAATAGTTACCTGTTTGGAGCTTCGCGTGCAAGAAATGTTTGAGCTTTTGAATTTTGAAGAGATTGAGAATCGAAAAATAGAACAGTCGAGAGGGAGGTATTTATAGAAGAGACTAGAGAGAGGGAGATAACGAAAGTTAACGGCAGTAGAGACGAAGAAGTACTTGGATGATATTCGGTCTTCAATGTACAGCTGACATAACGAAGACGAGTAACGCCGTTATAACGGATGACCACGCCGACCACATGGGATTGCCGGATAGGACATGGTAGACTAATGCGTAGAACATTCTTTGTTGTTTCCGGCTTGGTTTTATTTTACTTTTTTTGGGAGTGTTTGAGGTGTTACTTCATCCACGCGCCTGTTTGAGGTCATTTCATGCGCAAGCTAGGAAGTGTTTTTTTCATTTTTTTTTTTCTTTTCTTTTTTTAATTGTTATCTTGTTTTGAAAAATAAGGACTTTTAATATCATTTTAATTCTATTTCGACCCCACCATTTGAAAATTAAGTCCCACTTGAATAGTTAAATAAGATATTTTAATTACATTCAATCTTCAACGTTGAATTTGGTCCGCTAATAATACGAATATTTTCAATCCAATAATATTTTAGGGTCAAATCTTGTATACCATAAGCTGTATATCAAAAAGTCAATAAAATAATTAAAGGTTATTAAATTTTCTATAATACACTTACAAGTAAAACCTTATTTTATTTTATTTTATGAAAATCTTATTTTTCGATCCTCGGTTTAAAACAGTGTGTAATGATTTTGATTTTTGAGTAACTATTACATTAAATTTTTTATAAAAAAAGAAAATTAAACAAGAGGCATGTATTTTCATAATTATTATCATCTATAGTGTTTTATCTATTTTAACTTTATAAGATTATTAAAATATTATCAAATTAGCTTTAAGATTTTTTTTTTTTTTACAAGAACTTTAGACTTTTGATATTAACTATAGAATAAATTAAACATACATTACTTTTCAATTAAAATTGTTGGAAATTCGAATATGAAATCATTTAAAAATATCTTTTTAAAATAGTTTACATAGATGATCAAAGTTGACATTGACAATTTTTGTCAAAGGGAGAATTATAGTATTATAATGTATAAATTTTTCCTTTTCCTTTTGTTTGGATGCCAAAAACAGAAGAAACACTGCACTACTGCACACCAATTCTTAAAAATTCTTGGATTTTATTCCCCTCAATATTGACAATTGAGGTTTCGGTCTCATTCAACCCATAAATATACAAAAATAGATACAGAGACCTCTCCCTTGTTTTATACTCACCAAAAGAGTTTTGTATTTTTTTTTTCTTCTTTTTTATCGTTTGGTTGTCATTCAAACAAGAGAAAGTCAAAGTATCAAAATCATATTTTATTAATTACATTGCACTTAACACCATTGCTCTCTTGTTTTGTTGGTTAGAGTCTTTAAGTGGAAGTTCCACCACAGAGATTCATGCATCTTGTTAGATCTCGGTAGTGGTTATAATTAAAAAAAAAAAAAAAAAAAAAAATCTACACTGCACTCTTTCAAAATAAAAACCTCATTATTATAATTTTTAGATGACATTTTTAAGAATAGTAATGCTACACATCCCATCTACAATCTCATCATTTACATCCCAACACACGTGGCAGTTGATGTGGCAGTTGGTGAGTGAACACAGATTAATTTGTGAGTGAATGCATGAGTAAGAGAGATAGATACCAATTAATTTGTGTCCACTTACCAAGTAACACATCAGCTGCCACGTGTGTTGGGATGGAAATGGTGGGATTGTAGGTGGGATGTTTAGCATTATTATTTTAAGAAAATCAATTATATAAAAGTTTTTTTTTTTCAAAATTAAACAATCAAACAATTTCAATAATTACAACTAAACATTTAACACGCACATCACCTTTAAGAATATATAGTAATGAACCTCCCTTTTACATTGATGATGAGAGGTTCAAGTCCTACCATAAGTATTTTAAAACATACGTGGAAAGTTTTCTCCTGATTTATAGAAGTAGAAAACTAAACATGTATAGTATAAAACTAAACATTTAACAATTTCTTTCCAAAAGGATGCTCTAGGAAGAAAAAAAAAAAAAAAGTTGTATACAGTATAGACAGAGAGGGACATATTCACGCGCTGGTATGTACGTGGCTATGGCAGTGTACGTATGGGGAGCATAGTGAATAAAGGTTGTGCTTGACCAATGATGGTCACGTGATTACTCGTGGCGCGTGGATATAACCCAAGTCTTAAGTTGACTTTTGTGACGTATCAATTCAATTAAAAACGATGCCAGCGAAATGCCACTGATCGCGCATATATGGTGACACGTCAACATAAAACTTTCCTCTCCTTTGACTCCTTTGACCTGACGTGGCACGCGTTCACATTGACTTCAAATACCTAGTGAGAGTCATCATCAACTGATTTGGTCTAATTTCTTTTCTTCCAAGATTAATAATTAATAATAATTATTAGTTTGAATATAAAATCTATTTGCAGATTAATTACATGGTTTAAAGAGTCCAATAATTATATAATTAATGCAACAAAATTAATTTTCACAAATAAATGTTTTCTTCTTTTCACTAAAAAAAATGATTTTTATCTTCCGTATCTCCTTTAACTAAAGTGTTTTGGGTCATGGTGGAAGAGCTTTACTTGAAATTTATAATCTAAAGTAAATTTGAGAGGGTCAAAGACACATAAATAAACTCAAAACGAATAATTTTTATAGGAGTAAACGGTTACAAATACAAATTGTTAGCCTATTTATCTCACTTGTCAAATATTATATGAGTCTAATTGCCATGTCATAAATTAGAAAACAAATGGGATACAAATTAGGTGAGATGTGTCATGTGTAGTATTAATATTTTAATTAAAATCCATAAAAATTATATACATCAACAATCAAGTGACACACTTGATTTCAACTTGATTTGGATTGAATTGCTATCTTTAAAGCTATAATAAAAAAAAAAAAAAATTAATATTCCTGTAGTTCAAAAAAAAGGAGATTTCTGATAAATTTTATAAAATTTCAAGGAATAATTGTGGTTATATTTTGTAAAAAATTTATGATATTTAGAAATTAGAATTGTATGGGAAGTTTCTGTCGAAGAATTTCAATATCGAATATATATATACACAAATTTTCTATTGTCAGTTCGTTCTGACAATAAACATATCAGAACGAAGAATGTGGATCACTAGATTTACATATTTTGACTCAAAGTGTGTGCATTTGTCAAAATTTTTCCATAATCTATGGTCCACATTCTTCGTCCTGATATATTTATTGTCATGACGAACTGACAATAGAAAGACTGTATATATATATAAACAAATATTATTTCTCAACAATATATGTCAATTGGGCACATCTAGTCAAGTTCATGCTAGTTTATTTGTAAAGATCTATTAATTTAGGCTTCGAATTTTTTACTCGTCTTTGGCTCTACCTAATTGAACCTTTAATTCATATAATACTTTCAAATATTTTTCATTTTCTGTTTTGTCTTTCTTATGATAGATATCTAAGAGGAAATTTCATATTTACGTCGAATCATTATTATTATTTTTTTATATATATTTTTTTTGGTTCAACTATTATTATTATTTTTTATTATTTTTTTTTTGAAGGGAAATAGAACAGGAAAAAAACAAGTCTAAAGAGGCACATCCGCCCGGACTAAATTCTCCACGCAGGGAGGAAAAGACTCAGACCAACACCTCTCATCCACATAGGAAATTACTAACTTAGCAAGGCCATGGGCAACAGAATTCGCCGCTCTAGGAACAAAGGAGACAGAAATGGGTAACTCACGAACAAGCTGGAGAATATCTCCAATAAAAGTACCAATATCAGCCGCATGAGCCACCCCTCAAATCACTAAATCCACAACCACCTTCGCATTGGATTCCACAAGAGCAGGAACAAAACCAGCCTCAACAGCCATTAGGATACCCCACAACAGAGCAAAAGCTTCGACCACCTGAGGAGAGAACTTAGCATGGATATTCTTGGTAAAGCAATGCATAACTATGCCTAAATGATCTTGAATAACAACACCAGCACCAACATGATTATTTCTAGAATCCATAGCAGCGTCCATATTAATTTTAAACCAACCCCTATCAGGAGTGCTCCATTTGACAGGACAAAACATTGCAAGGAATTTGCGCCACTTCCTCAACAAAATTAGCAACAGTGAAAGCATCAAGGAAATTTTTTGACCAACCCATAACATCGTCATCAACACAGACCGAATGGTTGTGAGTGAACTGGTTTCGAAGCCACCAATTACGCCAGAAAAAGATACACAGCAACTTCATTTCCTCTTTACGAAAATTGTAGAAACAATAAATAATCAAGTCAAGGAAAGGAGTGTGGTCATGCCAATTCATACCTTGACATAGAGAGCAGTTCTTCCAAGTTGCCCGCAATTTAGAACAGCCCCAGAGGGCATGAGAGACTAACTCAGGCTTCTTCCTACAGACATGGCAAAAAGGATCAATAGGGATGTCTCTTCTAAACAAGTTTGTGAATGTGGGAATTCCAGTTATTGCACGCCTTCCAAACAAAAATCTTCACTTTAGCTGGTATCCGGAACCTCTAAAGAGACTTCCACCAAGACTCCAGGCCATTCAGACCCAAAAAGCTAGCAGACAAAACCAAGTCACAGCCAGCTTTATACCCACTACGGACAAAGTAAGTCCCAGAGCTTTCATAGTGCCAAAGCATAGAGTCATTCAAGTGACTAGAGCCCAGAGGTAAACTTAAAATAGCCTCCGCATCTTCCTTCAAGAAAGAATCCAACAAAAGAGGGACATTCTAACCTCCAGAAGGGGAGAGCAGAGTATTAACCGGAGTCAAAGGACCAAACTTTGGAGGAGAGAAGATTTTGAAGGTGGACGGCCTAGGCACCCAACGATCCTCATAAATAGAGACAGACAATCCATCTAATACCCTCCAATGAGAGCCAGCAACTAAAATGTCTTTTCCCCACAGCAGCCCATTCCAAATCAAAGAACCCAAGGCTCTTTTTCTAGCTTGGAAAAAGGAACAATCAGGGAAGTAACACGCCTTTAAAATCCTAGCAGCAAGAAACTGGGGGTTCGTAATCAATCTCCAACCCTACTTCGCCAGGAAATTGCCATGTCACGGAACCCAAGACCGCCCAAATCCTTACCCATGCACAGCTTACGCCAAGTACACCAGTGTATGTTCTTGGACTCAGAAGAACCACCCCACCAAAACTTAGCACACAAGCTATGAATCTTAGAGATAAGGCACTTCGGTAACCCAAAAAGACTCCTAGTGTACATAAGGATAGACTGAACCACTGCTTTAAGAAGCAACTCTTTGCCACTAGCTGAAAGCAACCTACTATTTTAGCCCCTGACTTTCTCCCAAACATTGTTCTTAATATCAACAAACATATGCATTTTATTCCTACTAGCAAAACTGGGAAGACCCAAGTACCGTTTGTGGCAATCCACCAAATTAACACTAATAATGCTAGCAAACTGAGACCCCACCACTCTACCCACAGATTTACTGACACACAAAGTAGATTTATTAAAGTTAATCACTTGACCGGACACCAAAGCGTAATCATCCAAGATACATTTGATAGCCACACAATCTCTTTTGGAAGCTCTAGAGAAGAGTAAGTTGTCATCTGTAAAAAACAAATGAGAAATAACAGGTGTAGACCTAGTACATTTAAAACCCGAGATACTTTTATTAACCACCGCAACATTTAACAAACTTGAGAAACCCTCAACACAAATGAGGAAGAGATATGGTGATAGAGGATCACCCTGGTGGAGTCCCTTGGTGGGGTGGGACGAACCTAACCACAAATCTGACCATTCAGGAGGAAGGAGAAAGAGACAGAAGAGATGCAACGCATGATTCTATCGACCCAACTATCGAAAAACCCCATCTTTGACATCATCTTAGCTAGAAACCCCTATTCCACCATATCGTAAGCCTTAAACATGTCAAGTTTTAGAGCTATAGAACATTTTTTCCACTTCCGCCTCTTTAAGGCATGGATGCACTCAAAGCCAATAATGGCATTATCTGTAATCAGACGGCCCAAGATAAAGCGCTCTGAGATTCAGAAATTACCTCACCAAGAACCAAATGGAGTCTGTTCGCCAAAGCTTTAGCCAAAATTTTATAGGCAATATTGCAAAGACTAATTGGATGGTAGTCCATGATACACAGCGGCTGGTTCACTTTAGGGATCAGAGTAATCAAAGTATTGTTCACCAAACTAACAGAACCCCCTCATTAAGGCATCGCAAACAATCAGCAGTGACATCCACGCCCACAGTGTCCCAAAATTTCTATTAGAAAAGAGTAGGGAGGCCATCTGGACCCGACATTTTGGTGGGATGCATGTCAAAAATAGCAATACGAACCTCTTCAGCAGTAAAAGGTCTATCTAAGAGGAGACTGCTCCTGTCCGATAATCGTTAAGTCACAGAGTCGGTCACCCTATCAAAGTCCCTCAAACCAGGCTCAGCAAAACTAAAAAGATTGCTAAAATACTTGACCACAACAGCTTCCATCTCTGCATTCTCGGTTTGCCACACCCCCTGTCATCCCTAAGACCCAAAATTGTGTTTCTAGTACGTCTGGCAGAAGCCTTCCTATGAAAAAACTCGGTATTTCGATCCCCATTTCTATGCCAATCCACTCTAGCCCTCTGTTTCCAGTAACAATCCTCTTCCTCTATGAGGATATCTAGCTTATTCTCAATCACATGAATATTCTTCCACGAGCCAGGATTAATATTGCTAGAAGCCTTACTAAGCTCCTTCTTACAATCCAAAATTCCCTTTCTCAGACACTTGCAACAATGCTGATTCCAACCTGTAAGATTCTCAATACAAACCGCAATTTTAGTAACAACATTAGACATGGAACACTTACCTGAAAGGGACCCCTAGCCACTGTCAATCAACATATGGTAGTCCCTTTCCTCGGCCCAGCAAGCTTCAAAATAAAATCCCTTACTGCTGTGATCACTCAAACGACCCCTGACTGAATCCGATATTTCCACCAAGAAAGGACGATGATCAAACCTCTAGAAATTCAGATGCTTCACACAAGAGAAAGGAAATAATTGGCTCTACTTAAGACAGCTAAAGTTCCTATCAAGCCTCTCATGAACTAAATTGTTGTCAATGCGCTTATTAGATCAGGTAAATCAGGGTCCCATGAAACCTTGGTCGTCCAAGCCACAGTGGTCAATAGCTTCTTGGAAATCCTCCATCATACTCTGACCCCTAACTGAATCACCTTCCTTCTCCGATTCACACATAATCTCATTGAAGTCACCAACGCATAACCAAGGCAAATCTGATAACTCCCTAAGACGCTTTAAGAGAGTCCATAAATGGCGGCGAAGACTCGCTTTCGGCTACCCATAAAAACCCGTAAGTCTCCAACATATCAAACCATGGGATATCAATTTCACATCAATGTGGGATTTAGTATATGAAAGAAGATCAACAAAAACATAATCTTTCAAAAGCAAACTAATACCCCCACTTCGCACCTTACAATTTGTTAGGTTTTGGTTTATGTTGGCATATATTCCTTATCAAAACGTTGTTAATCTTGTATTGTTTAGTGGTCATATTGATGATGATTTAAAGCTTCAAAGAAAGACTCGACTACAATGCATGCAAGATGGTGGCTTGATAAGGGGAATTAGCTTCATTGCTCATCAAAGGTATATTTGACCTCATTCCTCTTACAAGGCATAGGCACACACACACAAATCATTCATAAGTGTCCCTGCATCGTTGTGCACCATTTATATAACACATTCACATGTTTTTATATGCTCATGCATTGAACTCAAATGCTCATACATTGTAGATTTGCATGTTCTAAGATTATGTCTAGGAAATGGCATTCATATGTGAATTTCTTGTGTTTTGGACTTGTACATGATCTTATTTGATTCCTTATTGAGTCGCGGTCATTTCGGTTACTCATACATTAAGTTTCGAGTCCAAACGATGTAGTTACGCTACTTTTCGTTCTCATTCGTTGAGTTGTGTTCGTCATCGTTTTCCGAGATAAATTCTTAACCTTTTGTCAAAGTTTCATAGTCTTTGTTGTGTGTGAGGGAGTCACGATTCGTAATCCGAAAAAAAGATTCGAAATCGGAGTTTGGAGGTCCAAATACGGTCGAAGAACGTGCGAGGTGTGCGAGAGAAGCAACCATGGCCGTTGGCCACCCCGTGTGGAGGGCGTGTGCCACACGGGCCAACCAGGCCTCTGGCCCTGTGTAGCCCACGCGCCCCACACGGCCCAGAGGGTGTCGTGGCATTCTCTGATTGGCCAAAATCTCTCTTCTCTCTCCTTCCTTTTAAATACCTCCATCTCCCTCCATTTGTTTTCAAGAAGAAAAGTTTGAAATCCCGTCAGATTTTTTCTCTTCAATTTTCTCAACTTCCAAAACACTATAAATTTCTCATACGAAGTTGGAATTGAGTGATTCAAGTTGGAGATTGTTTGTGATCAAGTCCTCTACCTTTTCCAAGTGATCTTACAGCTGTTTGATTGATTTTCGGAGTGATCTACTCAGAAAACCGAACCAGCTCGTGGAATCAAGGTAGTGATCATATCTTGGTGATTTTTTCTCTCCAATTTTCTCAACTTCCAAACACTATAAATTTCTCATACGAAGTTGGAATTGAGTGATTCAAGTTAGAGATTGTTTGTGATCAAGTCCTCTACCTTTTCCAAGTGATCTTACAGCTGTTTGATTGATTTTTAGAGTGATCTACTCAGAAAACCGAACCATCTCGTGAAATCAAGGTAGTGATCATATCTTGGTGATTTCATCTTTTTAAACCTTCAATTTGCTTGGGGTTTCTTCTTCTATATGTATGTGTATGTATGGTGAATGCTATTGAGAAAGATAGCTTCATAATCAATCTAATTGAAAAGTCTAATTAGAGACACATGTGGACTAGATTCTTGGATTCTTTGTTTTTCACATGATTGAGAGTTGTATTGTGATTAGATTGACATCTAGAATTATTTGAGACTTGATTGATTCATTTTATGATTAATAATCCTTGAAATGTGTTTTGATCCTTTGATTGATGATATCTAGGATTAGAGCCTTTGTATGTGTTTTTAGAGATATCTAGGATTGAATTGTTTTAACAATATATCCTATCTCTAAATCTTTGGCTAGAATACTTATTGAATACATTTTGTGATTATAGCATTTTTATGTATGTTTATAACATCTTGAATTTGTGCTTCATGTATATGGATTATTCAAGTGTTATATTGTTTGAATGAATCTAGGAGTTTTTATGTGTTAGTTGATTTCACATGCTCTAGGTTTTCATTCATGTTTTTGCATCTAGATTTCTATTGTTTGTGTTTTCACATCTATAGATCTAGTTGTTCCATGTAATGTATTGATCACATGTTCGATATTGTTTTGATTGTTTGCATCATTTGCATTCACATGATCACACTAGGAAATCCTTGTAAAAGGCATGAAGTCTTGGTTAGATTCGGGATGACTCGGATAGCCAAGCAAGAAGTCTTGTCTAGAGTCATGAGGACTTGGATAGACAAGCAAGAAGCCATGGCTAGAGTCAGAAGGACTTGGATAGTCATGCAAGGGAGGCTCTCTAGAGGCAAGTGTGCCTTGGATAGAGAGTTGGCTTATATATTGGTAGGCCCGGATGTTTGGTTAGACATAGAGTCCGATAGAGCGGGGTACATGGGATATGTATGCACTCTTGAGGAATTTCTAATCTACCAACGATGTTGGCTATGTATGATTTCCAATATGTGGTGGTTTCGCATCATTGAGGGATTTTGTATCTTCTAATAGAGTTTGGGTAAACATAGACTCCACATGGGTTGGTGATCTAGGATTGGTCACTTTGTGGAACTTCTAATTTACTTTCCAATATATATAGTACCCAATGGTTGTATTTCAACCCGTGGATGTTTTCTCCTTGGAGGTTTTACCACGTTAAAAAAATCTCTTGTGCTAATTCTTTCTATCTCTATCTTTTATATTTGTTTTTTATGTATATTGTTATCTTGTGACATATCAATCACTTGTGAAGTATATTGGAACAAGACATTATAAAGTGTGATTTGTAAATCTATTCTTTTGATCATAATTGTAATTACATTTCTTTTGTATATTGATTAAAATTTTATGTATAGTGATATTCGTATATACTTTAATGATTGTACATATATTGAAATACAAGTATTCTTGTTAATTGATTTTACATTTTCTTTATACCTCATACAACTTGTTGATACTCAGATAATGTATGAATGATCACATGTTATCTTGTCTTGGTATGATTCCGTGTTTTTGTGTTGTATGTAAGGCTACCTTGAGGGACAAACGTAAGTTTGTTCAAGGGAATGGAATTATGCGAAAAACCTATTCATCCCCCCCCCCCCCCCCCCCCCCCCAGGTATGTCTTAAGCAATTTAACCTTGTTTATATACTTTCACAATTCACAACCAATTTGCCATAGAATCCAAGCTTAAATCGAATAGATTCCATGACCACATGAGTAACCTTTGTCTCTAACAAAATCAACACATTTAGGTTATGTTGCTACTTGAGATTTAGCAGCGTACGGAACGCCCGATCACTACCCAAATCTCAAACGTTCTAAACCATGACATTCATTGTGTCCGGTCAGCCGATGAAGACCGACTTGCCAATATCTCGGTTTCATCACTAAGTTGGACTAAAGACACCTGCTCAATGCCAACATCCAATTCCATACTAGTAACCACACCCCAAAACTTGGAAGCCGACCTACACCATCGAGAACCAAATCATCTACACAAAGCCTAGAAACTTCAACACAAGCACTACCAGAAACCACATCATCCAGAGTTGACTTTGGTAGCTTTTCCTTATGGATCGAGTTGTAATTTCCAATCACCTTAACATCAATAAGAACATAGTTGGATCACTGTGAAACCCCTCTTAATTTCTTGTTCGAATCTTGATAGACGATTTCAGATTTGGAATAATCCCTCTTCCCGAGTCAGTTATCTCCTTCATAATTTTTAGACCCCATTTTACCTTTGTATCCTACCCATTTCCACCTTCTAGACTTATGAGATTGTTTGGGTAAACCATTGCCAGCTGAGACTCTCCCCGTAATAGGCCCATCCTTCCTTTCTAAAACCCATGGGCCAACTGCTTGAGGAGACGTCAGGGCATCAACCACATAGAGTTCTTTTCCCATGTACAACCCATGCCCACTAACTTGATAAGTCATAACACCTTGACAACCTAACTCCTCCATCGGGCTTTTATCCTTCTCCTTAAAAGTATTCTGAACTTGAGCATTACACCTCTTACTTGAGAACTTAAAAATATGATTATTATTAGCAACTCATGTATTCTCGTCAATCTCAATTAATATCCTTCCATCCCAGGAATTGACAATGACAGCCCGAGAATCCGCTATCATAATTCCATCAATCTTCTCCTTTCTTTCTCCAATACCTTCCATAACCGTATCTGACTAGATCCCATTGGCATCTACCTCTTTCATCACCACTTGTGACTCGTCTTCGGTCTCGAAGGAGGAGCCAAGCTGAGTAGGTCCCAAAACCTTTTTAATCCCATCACAAAAATTCCCCTCAGAGCCAAAAAATGACCGCCCTGATAATACTCTATCCTGCTTTGGTAGACGTATAATAGGGATGCCTGCTTTTAGCCAAGCCCCAAACAGCAGCTCATTTGACGCCCCCACGGTCGTGCATTCAATCGTTTTATGACCTAGTTTCCCACACTTGTGGCAATGATCTGGTAGTCGCTCATATCTGAGAAGCATCACCGACTCTTCTCCATCTCCGAGAACATCCACTCTCAGAATCCTACGTAATGGTTGATCCACATTGATAGTCACCCGTACTCTTAGGAACTTTCCATCACAATCACCAGATGCACCCTTATCAATCTCTTCAACATCGCTAATCAAACTCCCAAGGAAGTACCTTATTTGTTTGTTCATACACAGCAGCGGAGCATTGTGTATTTGGACCAAAAAAGCAACTTTGTTGAATGGCATATTCATAATATCACCTTTTCCGTTTGGTTTAGCCAAAACTATGAGAAAGTTATCAAAACTCCAAGGTCCCCCTGTAATAACCCATTGTCGGTCCTCCTGATTCTAAAAGTGGAAGGTAAAAAAATTCTCCCTCACCATTTCGATAGTGATACTTTCTCTAACCTTCTAGATCCTTAATAACACCCTCCTAAAAACCTCACAATTGATAAGTTTATTGGCCAACACCTTACCAACTAAACATAACGACAACTTCCAGACTCCATCTGTTTTCAGATCGCCCTCTAGCCTACGAATCGGTCCCTCAAGTTCCTTTAAGGACATAGCCTCACAAAGCGTTGTGATATCTGCTACATCCATCGTAATCAGAAACAAGTCACCTCGCAAAAACCAAACTACTCTCTTTTGAGGGTTTCAGAGAAAACCTAAAAGAGAGACTAGAAATGTCGAATCATTATTTTGAGACTGATAAAAAATGCGTTATAAAGCATAAAATTAATCTTCTTCTTTTTCTTTTTTTTAAGAAAAGTTATAAGATTAATCTTAATAACAACAATACACAAATTTATTTTTGTTTTAAGAGGATGGTTTTTTTTTGGTTGAAGAAAATTTATAAGGTTTTTTTTTTTTATTTTTAAGTATTACATTAATTCGGGGATTTTTAAAGAAGAGAAAGAACTCGAACTCGCAACCTCGTGGTGTAGGTTTAAGAGGTTTACCACCGAACATACGCATTTTATATTGTTGGCCTCTTAAGTGAAGTGTGTAAGAGTGTGTGTGTGTGTGTTGGGGGGGGGGGGGGGGGGGGGTCTCATCATACGCATTTCACAAGTAGTACGTGTGTTGAGTTGTTATCTCACTATACTCCATGTCTATAATCAATTATTCAATTGAAACAAAGATCGAAACTCCAATTTTCAATCGCGCGTCATCATATGTAAATGATGACATGATAGATCAATAAACCCATCTCTCTTTTCCGCAAAATCATGATTATTCCTGATAGGTTAGGAATATTATCCTTTCACAAGCACGTGTGTTGAGTTTTCATCTCATTGTACTCAACATCTATTATCAACTATTCAATTGAATCAGATATTGAAACTCTTATTTTCGATTGTGTGTTGAGTTTTCGTCTCACTATACTATTCGTCTATAATCAATTATTCAATTGAATCAGAGATTGAAACTCCTATTTTCAATCACGCGACATCATATGTAAATGATGACATGATAGATCAATTCTCTCTTTTCCGGCAAATCATGATTATTCCTGATAGCTTAGGAATATTATCATTTTCTATCAACCGACTCAACCTGTTTATCATTTTCTTATTTTTTACCTTGGTTTCTTTTCATCATTTTTAATCATTAAATTGTTGACAAAAAATATATTTATCAACAGTGGAATATCAATGATTCTACTTTTGGCACATCATCAAATCATGATATATATGTGATATGGGGACATAGCACATGCATGTGGAAGGAAAATGGAATTGAAATTCTCTTTTCTTTTCTTTTCTTTTTCTTTTTTTTAAAAATTTGGGAATGTTAATTTTCAATTAAATCGAACACGAATGTTATTATTCTTTGAAATCAAATATGTAGAAGCACTTTTTTGTGTTGGTTTAAAGTAACAAAGGAAGCACTTAAATTTAAAGTGGTTGGTTCCTTTCTAAGTTGTGTACAGTTAACAAATAGGTTGATGTTTTCAAATATTATCATGAAAACTTTAATCTAACATTCTATGAACCTTCCCCATTCAAACGTGTACGTGAGTGTGTGACTTTTTCAAATTAGATATCAACTTTCAATAGGATTGTCATGTTCTGCACATGTTTTCATTAAAAAAAAAAAAAAAAAAAAAATGCACTTCCTAGTAAGCACTTCGAAACAAATACCAGAGGCAAGATTTTCTAGAAAGGGAGCTAGTATCCAAAAGGAATTTGGTATGTAATTAACTTTGTTGAAAACTATTGAAAAAGCATCAACACATATATTATTCCAAATTAAAGTAAATAAATTGAGTGAAGATCGACAAGTTCATTAAGTTAAGCCTTGTCACAATGTCACTACGTACCTTAATTAATTTATGATCACATAATGAAACTCACTTCCACGTGCATTAATTTCGATCTATAAAAAATCAATTTCCATCATAAACACAACTGTTGAGTCGGCATCACTAGCATATGGTTCTTGAAAAATCCACTGACTTTGTGTTTAATTGACCAATTTTTGCTAATGAGTACAGTTCGCATCCATTTTTTTTTTATAATAGACAACCCAATATTTTGAATATTTGTTGCACCACTGAAAAATGGGTCACTTAACATGGATAATTATACCATACAATTTAGATTATAGGCCACCTTATCTGAGTCGAACAAGCATTCTTTAATATCAAACCACATTGGATGGTGATAATGAAATCAACTTATATTCTAAATTATATAGTTTGACTCTTACCTATTAGTCGTTTAAGTTTTTGCGTCTAATTAACAAGGGTATATAATGTGTCTGGCGTCTACCATCTCTCCATATTACACGGTATGGGGCGTGTTAACGTATCATAAGATTCATAGCTTTGATCAACCTACGTCTTCTTAAAAAATTATAGATGGTGTAATATTGTCCACTGCCTATATCCATGTTAACATGAGAAGGCATGGTAACGTATCATGGAGCTCATCAATATATATCTTAAATACTATAATTGATCTGCATAGTAGTGATTACTTGTGTCCGATATCCATTAATATTCGTCTCCACATTACACATGAGGTGCTAATGTGCTATTAATACATACCGCAACTTGTACAAATTACCTATATATTTTCTTAGAAAATATTATAAATTCTAAATTTGATAACGAAAGAAAGTTGTATGATTCGAATCTATAAACTCTTCGACAGATGTTGAAGAATTTATTATCTGATACTTCCTTCAGCACTATCAGTATTTCTGAAACAATAATTGCCGTAATATTGAATTGGTCGACAAGAATTAATTAATTTGCTCACTTCACGTGGATAATTTGAAGGCCGGAATGTAGAAAGACAAAAAAAAAAAGGAAAGTAGGAAACTGTGTTCTCATTTCCAAATTCCAACTTGTCTGAACTATTAAATTAAACTATAAAACAAATAAAAAGGACCCACACGTGTGAACAAATATTTTCATACAATATTTAATTTGCTTGCTTTTACCAGCTCATCTATATCGGGACCCAGAACCAGAAGGACCCATGATGACGAGAGAATGATAAATTGATAATTGATAAGTGGATCTTAGAAAGTCGTAGGATGATGTGGCTTCAATTCAGACACGTCAACATCGGAGCTTTGACCATGACCTGGTAGTTGTTGAATTTGTTGACTTATTGTTGTATTTTTTTAAATTCTTCCTTATTTGTTAAGATAAGAAAATATATGAGCTGTTTTCGATATACTGTATATATAGTACGTATCTTCAATAAAATTATTTATGAAATATTTTACAGGAAAATATATAGAAATTAATAGGTTTGAAATTATGTTTAATTATGTCATTTGTTAATAATACATTTTTTTTATAAAAAAAAAAAAAAAAAACATCAATGGATAGATATGTATAAGTCAAGATTTGTATATACTGTAGTTTGTACGAGGCATTATAGAAAGGACAAACTCTCTTTTTGATCTTTATAGATTTTTATAAAGATCAACTTGTTGATTTTTTATTGATTGATTGATTGATTGATTGATTGATTTTTATAAAGATCAAACATTTTTGGACAAAATTTATTGATGTTAATCTCTATCTTCATGCATGGATCTTTTATAAAGATCCTTTGAATATTATTAATTAGAAAATACTCTTTTCAAAGTCAATTAACTGCCGCTAGTGAACTAAAGAGAGTGTATTCAATTAGGATTTCAAATGACTTTTCAAAAAAAATTTAAAGTGAATGACTTTTGTAGACTTTAAGGATTTTTAATGACTTTTATAGACTTTATAAAAGTATGAAAGACTTTCACAGACTTTTATATACATTCATTTTAAAGACTTTCAAAGATATTGATGGACTTTCAAAGACTTTTTGACATCTAAAAATAATATTTACTTTATTGTACTAAGGAGCATACGTTCCTAAGATACCAAACTGTTGACAGCTTTTTAAGAAACAAATTCATACTAAATTTTGGTATGGTTCAAAATAGTAATTTTGGTGGAGTTCAAAAAAAAAAAAAGCAATAGCCTTCTCTTAAAAATCATACACTATCAAGCAATGCAAACAAAGAAAGTTCTGAAGACATATTACTATTTGGATTGTCTTCATAAAATTTGATGCACTTTAAACATATTAAATAGTAGTTACAACACCAAACTCTGTTAATAAATAAATACAATCAATTAACAACTAAAATACAAAATTCACTACTTTGAAAAATAGTAAAAAAAAAATAATCATTGTAAATAACAATTCAAAAACCACATTGATTTTACTCCAAACACAACAAGCAGAGTTGAAAAAGAAACTACTTATCTCTCTTTCTGGACATTTGTAATATGGTAGTTATGCAAATTGAAGAAGACAATTTCACCACTTAAAAGACTTGAAAATATAGATAAAAATATATATATATATCTTGTCCTTAATTGGTTGATGGAGAGTTGTTTATATTATTTTTTTAGTTTTTTTTTTTTCTTTTTGTTATAATTTGTTAATGTTTGTATGTTTTTTTTTAATAATGTTTATTCATTTTAAAAGTTATTTGTTTTATTTTATTTATGAAATTTAGTAAGAATGAGTGTGCTTTTATTTGAAAATAAAACATATGTTCGGTGGTTGATGTTTTTCAAAGAGTTTTATGTTTTTCTTCTAAAGTGAAATTCTTTTCTTTTCTTTTCTTTTTTTTAAAAAAAAAAAAGTCATTCAAAGTTTTTGATAGGAATGGAAGACAAATTGTGAGATTTGTTATAACTAAAAATTATTAAAAGTCATTAAAAGTCATTGATATTTTAAAGTCATTAAAAGTCATTGAGATTTTGAATACCTCCTAACTTTCATAGACTGTTAAAAAGTCTTGATTGAATATCACATGACTTCTAAAGACTTTTTTAAAGTCTATAAAAGTTTGTATTGAATACCTCATGACTTTTATAGAGTCGTTAAAAGTCCACATTGAATACACTTAAACTTTTTAGTTTCAGAAAAGTCATTAAAAGTCTTTTAAAATCTTAATTGAATACACCCTTCTAAAAATATTTGAGTGAAATCTGAAACAATCAAACAAGTAATATTTATTGGATAATGCTTGGGTACTGACCAGTCAGTACCCAAGGTACTGACCACACCACTCATTGCTTGCCACGTAACCCAAAGCAAGGAGAAAAATGGAAAAAGCAAAAGAGTTTTGCCACGTGGCAACACTCCATTGGGTGGTTTGGTGTGGTCAATATGGCTTGGGTACTGACTGGTCAGTACCCAAGCAATTTCCATATTTATTTAGTGAGCTTGGGTTGTTATCGAAGCATTGAATTCTCTCCAAACAAAAAAGAAAAAAAAAAAAAAAAAAGCATTGAATTCTCTAATTAACGTAGCATATCGGGTCTATTGATGAAGGACATTTGTATATATCCTTGTATATAGCTAGAAGAAAATAATTAATCTGTGAGAATGAAGGATATTTGTGTGACATCTGTAATAGTGTTCACTTCAGTAATAGAGATTCGAGTCTCACATTTACTAATTAAATCGTTAATTGTTGGGAGTTTCCTCCCTATATTGGGAGTTATATTCGCAAAAGTCCACATTTGTCCATTAAATCACTAAGTGTTGAGAGACCCCTTACTGTAGTGGAAGTTGTATTCCAGACCCCTTCCTGACCGATTGATATTCAGATTTTTAAAAAATAAAAAATTGAATGTTAAGACAAAGGTTTGGTTTGATCCTCAATCTAGATATTGGGCCCAATATGTCAATAGCAGGCCACACTAGTGAAGACAGTTTAAGACCAAGCCCAACCCAATCTATCTTAGCCCATGATTTGCAATAATTGATTGGAAATGTGTGTGTATGTTTTTTTAGAAATTCTTCTTACTTGATTATCGCTTCTAAGAGAAGCATCTACTGCGTTAATCGTAAAACCAATTTTGATTACTTTTAAATTTTATATATATATATATATATATATATACATATAGTTTTTCAATTGTTAGTTCGAATTGACAAAAGATATATCAGAATGAAAAATGTGGAACACTAGATTTACATCAGAATATGTGTGTGCGCTCCATTTTGTATAGTACGTTGTTGCTGAAATCTTGGCTTTTCTTGCAATGATTTGTCTTCTTAGGCAATAACAGAATTAAGTAGCAGCTGATTTATAATTATCACGACATTCATCACATCGACAAATCATTCGGTTGCAAATCAGCGATCAAACCCATATAATAGAGAAAATAATTAATTAAAGATCATTAAACACAATCAAATTCGTCAATATATATTACCTTATTTTTATTTTTTAATTATGCAATAGATATTTAAACAATTTGTAATATATGTTGTGATTTGATTTTGATGCTTTTAAGGAATCTAAACTCTATGCGATATGATATTAGAGTGAAAAATTATTTTAATTTTGAATTTTGATATAACAAAATTTGAATTCAAATATATTTTTTCTATTGGGCTTAAAAAGCCTAACCCGATCACCCAGATCACCCAACCCAATCCGATAAATATTGGGTTTGATTGGGTTAAAATTTACATTGGGTTTGATTGGATTGAAAAGTTTTCAATTCAACCCAATCCGAAAACGCCCACCCCTACCCAAACCTCAAGCTCGTCCACTACGCTCCTGGTGCTTGTCATCCACTTACTTATTAGTTATAACCTATTACAGAATCCGAGAAGTTAAATTAGATTTTATAATTAAAAACTTTGTTTTCCTAATCCTAATCCTTCGCAGCAGTCTAAATTAAAATTGTGATCTAGACCAGTAAGGCTGTGATCTCTCATCTTTTTTTTCTTCTCCGATGATTAACCCTATCTATCTCATTTTTTTTCTTTGGGTTCTGGATTTCTTTTGATTCATCTGTTCTGGTTTTATTTTTCTCTTTTCTGCAATTATTGTGTGTGTATGGTACATATGAATGGAAAAAAAAAAATTGCACTTTTTGTTAGGTTAAATGATGTCTATTTAATTCAAAAAAAAACAAAAAAAGATGTCTATGCATATTGTTTGGTATGTTTTAGGATTTTTTTTTTTTTTTTAATTTTGATTTCTTAATATCAAAGGGTATTCACCTACGAAATCAAAAATAATTGAATTCTAGATTTAGTTTTAAATAAAACAATCAAGAAAAAATATTAAATATATAAAAGATTTCCTAAACATCCATGGATTCCTAAATAAAACAGATTTCCTAAAATGATTTCCTAAAATGATTCTTTTTTTTTTAAGAATTCGGGCCTTTCCTGGGCCTGGTTCAAGTTGAACGGCCCAATTAAAAACTTTTGTGAGTACTACTTGGTATAAAAAATATTTTAATCATATAAATTAAGATGTAAGTTAGAAAAAACAAAGACAACCTTAACTAAAAACTATCAGTTTTCAAATACTCTAGGCAACCAATGGAGGCGAAATCCGAGCCATTAATGCGAGTTCCTGTAGCGGTGTCTAACCCTAAGCCGAAGGCGAAGGATCCCAACAAGAGGGAGATGAGTTGGGAAGAGAGGCAGGAGTTGGGAATTGGGTTGCAGAGTTTGCCGCCGGAGAAGATTGGGCTTGTGGTTGATATATTGACGATGAGGAATCGGAATCTACGGGATAAGGACGAATTTGAGGTTAATGTAGAGGATCATTAAACACAATCAAATTCGTCAATATATATCACAAAGATAAAGATTTTGGAATAGAATGAGAAAATAAAGATCATTAAACACAATCGTATGACTATATCACTCGTCACTTTAATAACATTTCATGTAATAATTAAAATAAAATTTATGAGCAAAATTCAATTTAACGACTTGATCTTGTAATCAAATGAACATATCACAATTGCGAACAATCTACTCACAATCGTAAATATTTGTAGTTTAAAATATCCACAGTTTCCACTATATAAGGATATATCGTGGAAATTGTGGATATTTTAAATTGAACTAAAAACACATACAATGTAAATATATCGTGGAAACTGTGGAATCCGTTGAATCAATATGGTATCCATTCTAAGTTTGAACCATCTAGGTTTTCCTTTTGGTATCGATATTTCCATCAATATTGATATTTCCGTCGATATTTTCCCTAAATCGTAGTATCGATATATCCATCAATATAGAGATTTTCATCCTTGGTATAAACAGATTCGGTTTAAAACCAAATCCGTCGAAACCGTCGAAACTCATGTTCTCATAATTAAGCTACAAAAAATGAGTATAAATTAGATTAAGAATGCAAGTTTAATGTAAATATGATCAGCAAAAAAATATCAAATGGAAAAATGGCTACAGAATTTGCATATAATATAATAACTCAATTTTTTGTGGTATCCCGAATTCGGTTTGAAACCATATTCGTCAAAATCGATGAAACTTGGGTTTTAATGAGTTTAAATTGAACTAAAAACACAAAATTAATGTAAATATAATGAGTATTTAAGAACTTTTTTGTGTGATTTCAACGGATTCGGTTTCAAACTGAATCCGTCGAAATTGTTGAGAGGTGGGTTCTCATAATTAAGCATAAAAAATAGAGTATAAATTGGATTAAGAATGCAAGTTTAATGTAAATATAAACAACAAAAAAGATCAAATTGAAAAACGGCTACAAAACGTGTTTTATAATAAAAGAACTCATTTTTTGTGGTTTCCATGGATTCGGTTTGAAACTATATCCGTCGAAATTGCTGAAACTTGGTTTTAATGAGTTTAGACTTTAGAGTAGAATAAAAACACAAATTTAATATAAAAATAACAAGTAACAAGAAAAATGACAATAATTCTTGCATATGAGAACTCTTTTTTGTGGGTTCTTCGAAAAGGTTCAGGTTGAAACCGAATCCATCA
Organism: Acer campestre; assembly: GCA_954870605.1. Lineage (NCBI taxonomy): Eukaryota > Viridiplantae > Streptophyta > Magnoliopsida > Sapindales > Sapindaceae > Acer > Acer campestre. The sequence goes on from OX940801.1 coordinate 43,958,380, forward strand.
AAATCGATGAAACTCAGGTTTTAATGAGTTTAAATTGGACTAAGAACACAAACATAATGTAAATATAATGAGTAACATGAAAAAATGACAATAATTCTTGCATAAGAGAACTCTTTTTTGTGGTTTAATTTCAACAAATTCAGCTTAAAATCGAATACATCAAAACCGCAAAAACACGTGATCTCGTAATTATTAAGCTACAAAAAATGAGTATAAATTGAATTAAGAATGCAAATTTAATGTAATATATAAGACCAACAAAAAAGATCAAATAGGAAAATGTCTACAAGATTTGTATATAATATAAGAACTCAATTTTTGAGGTATCCATGAATTAAGTTTGAACAAATCCGTCAAAATCGCAGAAACTCGGGTTTTAATGAGTTTAAATTGGACTAAGAACGCACATTTAATATAAATAAAATGAGTAACATGAAAAAATAACAATAATTCTTGCATTTGAAAACTTTTTTTTGTGTGGTTTCAACGGATTCGGTTTCAAACCGAATCTGTCGAAACTGCTGAAACTCAAGTTCTCATAATTAAGCAAAACAAAATGAGTATAAATTTGATTAAGAATTCAAGTTTAACGTAAATATATATAAGCAACAAAAAAGATCAAATTGAAAAATTGCTACAAAACTTGCTTATAATATAAGAACTCAATTTTTGTGATTTCCTCGGATTCGATTTGAAACCGAATCCATTGAAATGACCGAAACTCAGGTTTGAATGAGTTTAAATTGGACTATAAAAATACATTTAATGTAGATATAACAAGTAACATGAATAAATAACAATATTTCTTGCATATGAGAACTCTTTATGTGGTTTCATTGGAAACCAAATCCGTCGAATAACTTAGAAAAGTTTCAACTAATAATAAATTGTCCAATATATATATATATATATATACTCTAATTAATTGAGAGCTAGTGGACCGTGGTGTGGGTCAAAAAATGTGTGTGATGAAGAGAACAAAAGCACATGGAGACACATGAGCCAGTCACATGGAAGCATGAGCCCTTATATATGAGCATGGACCCTGCCCAATTGGGTCTATCAGCTAGCTAATGAAGCTTTTGCTTGCTTGCTTGAAACCTCGTGCAATCAAATATCATAATAAAAGCAGTATCATATCTTTGCCTCCAAGTTAACGTGAGAACAATCAATTCCAGTGGTGATAAATATAAATAATAAATTTACAAATGGGCATGCATGAATCATGATCTATTTACATGTATGATGTATCTTCTGATTTATATATATGTAGATCAGAAGTGATCCTTTACTGGTTCTCCACTCCTGCCTCGCTACTACTACTCCAAATACTCCACCACATGATTTACAGGAGAAACACCTCTATTATTATTGACAGGTTCCGTATATTATCCAGATATACGGAACCTTTCAATTCAATAATAAATAATACATCTACTGGATGTATATATACGAAGCATTTCCCTTGATAATTGCTAATTGGCTTTTAAAAAACACAAATAATTGAAAACATGAGACTATAGTCCATCTTAGTTTAGGTATTGATATTAGTTGGGCCATATTTGGAAGAGTGTTTGACTGTTTGTGCATATATGATTTGTTTCATGAGATATAAGAAATACTTTTCTATTGTAATAATATTTTATCAAAATAATATTTATCCTTATTACGTTTTTCAAATCTCAAAGATATCTTTTTACTATCTCAAGCACGAATAATAAAATATCTTAAATTAACCACGAGGTGGGTGCCTTGGTGGTTCAAAGCTTGGGATAAAAATCTCAAGTTCTTGATTCTACTCTTAGTAATTACATTATGGTCAGCCATCAGGGCTCTAGCTCAGCTAGTGGAATGATGGGCATGGGGCACAGGTAATTCTCAGGTCAGCGGTTCGAATCCTACCCAGAAGAAGGCGAGTTCTGATTTACCTGCTTGTATCTTTATGTGGCCGGGGGTGTGAGCCGAGGTTTCCTATCTATCCTACTACATAACATCCAATAAATAGACCGTCAAAACCAACAAGTTGGCTATGGGTGTGTCATGCAGTTAGGGAGGACAGACAAATGGGTGCCTGGACGAAGTCCGGGATCCTCGATACCAAAAAAAATAATAATAAAAAGTCTTAAATTGTTTAAAAACAGTTTTAATTATGTCATTAGGAAAGACCTCCAAATGCACCCAAAAACAATTGCAGTTTTCAGGGTATGTATTACTCACCAAAAACTTGTATATGGGGGAGGGGGTTTATGAATGAGAGTTTCTTCATTAGTCTTTATCTAATCATTCTTTTAAAAATAAAAAAAATAAAAATAATAATTCCGAGACCAAATGGATTAGGTAATCTCAAAAGAAAACTCATGTACTTGTATGGTAAATGCGCTTCATAAGACTCAAACTGCCACTAGGCCCACTACTAACGTGGAAGATATTAAATCCATTTACCAACTAAGAGTTTTTTTTTTTTTTTCCTCCTCCTCCTCCTCCTCTCTCTCTCTCTTAAAAAGGAAACAAGTAAGAGTTGAAAATAATTTAAAAAATAACAATATTAATCTAATAAATATTATTGTTTCTTTAAAAAAAAAATTATAATAATTCAAGGTCCGAAGCATACCATTAAACCAACCTCACGTTGTCAAATACTATTGTTTGTTAATTTCGTATTTATTTACAATTAATTATAAGATTTTAAGTTGATAAAATATTTCCCATTTTATTCTTTAATGCAATCTAATTAATAAAATGAGGAATTTATGAAGAATTAGTCAAATACTTCAAGATCAAATAGAAGTTAATCCAATGTTCAAGTTCACTATATAAAATTTGTCCGACTAGTCTTCTTCTCCTCAAACCTCGAATCCCGAATTCGTAGTAGTTGTTTTTTTTTTTTTTTTTTTTTTTTTTTTGAATAAAATTCGTAGTAGTTGTTGAACAAAGAAAAATAAAAATCAACCTTGATGACCAAATACAACATAACTACACTAAAACAGAAACCCTAAAAAACTAGGTACGTACTTTTCTTTAGAATATTTAATAACCTCATTGACTACTTCAAGAAAAGAATACTATTCTTCCAGCAGAAAACCAGAATTGGTCAAGAAGTCAAGAATAGAACACAACAAAAGAAAAGAACCAAATGGTATAAAGTCAAAAATCAACCAATCATGTGCCCAAGAAATAGTGTTTCGTAAAGCCAAAAAAAAAAAAAAAAAACCCATTGCCATTTGTGAATTTTTGCTTTTTGGACTTTGGAATTGTGGGCTGGGAGACAAACACTACCGTTTTCTACAAAATTAAATTACCTTTTTTTAGATCATTTGACCCTTTTTGTAATAATTATTAATATATTTTAAGCTAATTGCCTCTCTGATCACCTTTAATTTATTTTATTTTGGAGTTGGTAAAGTGAAGTATGAACTCCTGATTTCAAAATATATTTCTGCTGATCAAACAGTATCCATTTGAACATTCTTATATCCTTTCTATGTTTATAATTAGAGCGTTCTAATTTTAATTTCATTCGAATTTAATTTGCGAGGCAAACCATTCAGATCTTGGAATTAGTTATTTTAATCCAGATTATGATACTATCGACTGTTCAAGTCACCGAAGAATGCTACTAATTTTTCTTTTGGGAGATTCCTGAAAAGCTTTTGAGGATTAACAGTTTTTAAAAAATAACTTTATACTATTAAATTTAGATCAATTTTTGGTAGTGAAGCAGGGAGAAGTTCTTAATAAATTTTGAAACTATAACGGTATTTTTTTTTTTATTTTTTTTTTTTACGTGGTGGATGTCTTTTTTTAATTATCTAAATTCGAAAGTACATTAAAAATAAATAAATAAATAGACCTCATGAACCTCATGGGTGTTTTTGTAATTTTATTTTTTTAACAATATCTATCTATCATGTATTTGTTTTTGAAGCTTTTGTCATTGTAGAATTCGAGTTTTAGACTAGACCCGGACCCGATGAACAAATTGGGATCACTTCTTCTGGACTCGTTGAGGATGATTCTAATCTAGTTCATGGCCTACTTAAAGTAGAAGGCGCTCTGGTGGGATCCTCACTACTTGGGAGTCATTTGCCCAAGCCCTTGTGGCGCTCTATAAATACTCTCAAGCCTTGACACACACAAAAATAGACTTTATGATATGTATGTTGCCATCAAATGGGCTAATTGCACAAACATACTATTTATTTATCTAATAAAGCAAATTTTCAAACAAATATCTTATTCAAACACAAACATCCCAATTGGAATGTGCTTAGGGTATAGAAAGACAACAATGCCCTTGGGTAAAAATGAGAGGTTATTTTAGTGGGTAAATTTAATAAACAACCCTGAATTTAAGTGTAATTTTATAAATATTCATTTTTTTTCTAATAATTACATAAATATACCCTACCATCATTTGACTTTTGTTAACTTTAACCTTTAACCACATTTGTATCCCGAAATGACTAAACTACCATTGAAAACTTATTTATCTTTTCTTTTATTATTTAAAAATATTAAAAATATATTTACTTAAAAAAAATTAAAAAAAATCAGTACAATTTTTTTTTTGCTTTTATTTTATTTTTTTAATTTTTTAAGTAAATATTTTTTAATATATTTAAATAATAAAAAAAAAGATAAATAAGTTTTCAAGGGTAGTTTAGTCATTTCGTGATATAAATGTGGTTAAAGGTTAAAGTTAATGAAAGTCAACTGACGATAGGGTATATTTATGTAATTATTAGGAAAAAAAAAAAGAATATTTATACAATTACTCCTAAATTCATGGTTATTTGTGAAATTTACCCATCAAAATAACCTCTCCCTTTTACCCAAGAGCATTATTGACTTTCCATACCCCAAGGCCCAAGCACATTCCAATTGGGATATTTGTGTTTGAATAGAACATTTGTTTAAAAATTTACTTTATTAGATAAATAGAGGGTTTGTTTATATAAATAACCTCCATCAAATTCTACTATTGACTTTTGTCATGAAATTATTATATTAACCCCCACAGGCCACACACTAAGGCACACACTACAAATTACTATATTAGAACCTCGGCTTCATGCAAATTTACAGATTTAACCTCCGACATCATGATATTGTCACTATTTTTAGCTTTATAAAATATAATTGTATTTTAATCAGTCGTGGTCACCACCTTTCTCATATTAATTTTCATATTTTAAATTTCAATGAATTACGCATTGCGGCACACCAGCTATATAATATATATGTACTAATGTATGTCTCAAATTTCTGATAGATATGCTTGGAAATTATATTTGCAACTCTCCACGTATAAATTATTAGAGTTTTCAAAATATTCTAATGTTCTAAGAGATACGACGGCTGTGATTAAAAATATTTATTATTTATTTATTTATTTATTTTGAAATGTGACACCGAATGAGTTAGGGTCTACCGAAATCAATTATAACATATGCGGGTTGAATATCTATTCTCACAATACCGGGATAAAACCCCCTACACATAAGAGTAAACGTATATGTGGAACTTGAACTCCCAAGTGCTCACCACTTTATGAGTTAGAGTGGATGTGTTATTTATAATAACCAAACATATATATATATATATAAAAGAAAATTGTACATGAAATCTCTTTATATGGGTAATTTGGTATCATTAATTTTGTGAAACATTTTAGGTGAAATAATGGAATTGAAGGTCAATAAAAGGAGGAGATAGTTTTGACTTTAGATTTTTGATGTAATTTATATAGTGAACATCACATCTAAGGTATTGTTAATTTCAAGTGATATCATTGTATGACGTATGATAATTATAAAACAATGTTATTCATATTTTAATTGTTTTAATTTATATAATTAGTATTCTTATATTTTTATTCTTTTTATGATTATATATTATTGAATAACCATGGATGCTTTAACAATAATTTGAAAAGCATTTGAGAAGAACTAATTATAGCTAATTTAAAGGATTGCAAGTTTTTTTTTTTTTTTTTTTACGAGATGAGGTAATTCATAATTAGCTTAGTGGTACGTTCTTACGTTTATATAGGTACACTATTGCAATTGTGAGTTCGAGTTGTATCCTCATCCTTTCTAAAATTAATTGTAATTGCTCGAAAAAATAAATTATGCATTTTTATCCGAGTGTTATCTCAGTACGACAATAATCAATATTTTTGGTACATCTTTTTTTTTTTAGGATTTGAACCCAAAAACAGAGACACAGATTATTATAGCATTTTGCAGCATATAAGGAAGAAACTTAGCTGTCCAAATAGGCAAAGATAATTGCTAGTGTAATATTAACACATATATATATATATAGATTTTCTATTATTAGTTTATCCTCATAATAAATATATCAGGACGAAGAATGTAGATCGTTAGATCGCTAGATTTACATACTTTGATTCAAAGTGTATGCACTTGTTAAAACTTCTCCATAATCTATGGTCCACATTTTTTATTCAAATATATTTATTGTCAGGACGAACTGACAATAGAAAGACCGTGTATATATATATATATAATATTGTTTAATTTTTCCAAACAGATTAGGTGTGTTAGGTTGACAGTTGCTCACTACCATTTCCTCCATTTTTTTTTTCTTACCTATTTAACTCAACTCCCAAATTCAACAACCACTTGACTCCACTCCTAAAAATGGTTTTCCATGAAAGCTATGTTTAAGAAAATCAATGAATTAATTATGGATATTATTAATTATATTTTCGGTATTTTAAAAGTACTGATATCAACAATATCCTTAATATTTTAAAGATATCGACGATTTTTATAATATTTCTATTGAAATTTCCAAAACTTTAATTGGACCTTAATAGTTCAAACACTTACAAATTTTTATAAGCTATTGAATTCATTGTACTTTATTTGCTATCATAAAGAATAAAACTATTTTCTTAATTTCTTTCCTTTTTCTTTTCTAGATACCGATCGAATATTTTAAACAGTCTAGAATTATTCTAATCGAAAATTCCTCCTACTCAAATCGTAATAGGAGTGATAATAATATTCTATCTCAATACCTCTTATATAATTATACAAGATTACCTACTAAACTAAGATAAACATTAGTAATTACACTGTAACTATACTGAACTGAACCGATTACATTGTAACTATACCTATCGATACCCTTGTAATATAGAATCTAATGCAATTAATTAGGAATTAATATAGCTAAATTTTTTGGTGAACCCTATTAATATACTGAACTGAACCGATTACATTGTAACTATACCTATCGATACCCTTGTAATATAGAATCTAATGCAATTAATTAGGAATTAATATAGCTAAATTTTTTGGTGAACCCTATTAATATACTGAACTGAACCGATTACATTGTAACTATACTTATCGATACCCTTGTAATATAGAATCTAATGCAATTAATTAGGAATTAATATAGCTAAAATTTTTTGGTGAACCCTATTAATATATGATGTTTAGTGTTTACCTTTATTTTTACTTTAGTCAACCAAATGCAAGCAACCTTGAATCACATGGACTGGATTGGTCCTGATCAAGCCTATCCCATTAAGTGTATGTTTGGTATGGCTTTTGAAAGGATCAAAAGTGTTTTTTTAATGTTAGAAGCTATTTTGAAGGTTTTTTTAGGTTGTTTGGCAAAACTCAAAACAACTTTTTTAATATATGAATTGTCTCAATTACTTACCCTTTAAAAAAGTCATTTTATGTCTATTTGGAGAAACCTAAAATTTGGGCTTCTAGATACCGATCGAATATTTTAAATAGTCTAGAATTATTCTAAACGAAAATTCCTACAATCAAATCGTAATATGAGTGATAATAATATTCTATCTCAATACCTCTTATATAATTATACAAGATTACCTACTAAACTAAGATAAACATTAGTAATTACACTGTAACTATATTGAAATGAACCGATTACATTGTAACTATACCAAACGATACCCTTGTAATATAGAATCAAATGCAATTAATTAGGAATTAATATAGCTAAAAATTTTGGTGAACCCTATGATCAATATATGATGTTTACCTTTATTTTTACTTTAGTCAACCAAATGCAAGCAGCCTTGAATCACAAGGACTGGATTGGTGGTCACAATTATAATAATTTCACGTAGGGTTCATCCTTTTAATTCCTCAACCATTTATTAGTCTCATTTAATGTCGTAGAAAACAATTTTTTTTTTTTTTTATTACTTTTTGTCTTTCTGATGAAAAAAGTTTGATATAAATATGACACATAAATCGATGAACCCACGTCCACATAAATCGAGAATTAAATTTTTTTTTTTTAAATAAAAACTTAATTCATTGCCCCTCCTCTTAACTCTTTAAGAGGCTTAAGAGATGGGAGCAATAAATTAAGTTAGGATAATGCTTAGGTATTGACTAGTCAGTACCTAAAGTGTTGACCACACCACTCATTGCTTGCCACGTAACCCAAGGTAAGGAGAAAAATGGAAAAAACAAAAATGTTTTACCATGTGGCAACACCTCATTGGGTGATTTGGTGTGGTCAGTCAGTACCCAAGCAATTTCCATTAAGTTATATTTCCGATTTCCTTTCCGATAAAACTAGACTATCTTTTATTTTAATTTAAATGCGCTATTAATCTTTGTAGTACTTAATTTAATATTGACTATTAATAATTTATTTATATAAAATTGTGATAATATCAAAATAGAGAGGAAGAGAGTTTTTTTTTTTTTTTTTTTTTTTTTTTTTTTTTTTAAAAATAGAAACCCAAACCTACACAACAGAACAATCTAACAAATGGCTGTTAGCCAGCCACACACACTCCTTATCATAGGAGAAGGCTTTCGAAGTTAACAAAATTGCCAAGGAGAGGAAGAGAGTTATAGTGGTAAACTTTGTAGCAAAAAATGGTAATATAATCTTCCCATCAATGTAAGAGAATCAATACAAGAATGGATATTTATAATATTAAAAAAAGAAAAAGAAAAAAAAAAGACATAATCTTGTAATAAAAGCAACAAAATCGGTGTCCCATAGTAATCATACACTTTCCATCTCAGCCCTAAAGGTTCCACGTGTCCGGTTGCTACATACAACTCTGATCCTAAACACACCCAATCAAAAACCAAAAACCAAAAACCAAAAAACATCCCAAAAATCAACCAACATAAATTCATTCCATTCCTCAAAAGTCAGGGACACGTTCGTCATATCGTAAAAATCCTAGGCCCTTTTCGGGAAACACAAAAAAAAAAAAAAAAAGGAAAAATTGAAAAAACTTTCCTGGAGTGAGACTCGAGCCGCGCGATTTAATTTATAACCCAAAGCAAACGGCGACGAGAGACGACTTAAAATTTAAAAATCACCAAAAACAAAAACACAAAAACACAAAAACCGAATTTTTTTTTTTTTTTTTTCATTTTTTTTCATTTCTCTTGTGATACCACTAGTTGTTTTTTAATGTTTTGTTGAAGCAGATCATGTCATCGGAATCTCATTCGAAGCATTTGTGGCAAACAAATTGAAGTGGTTTTTTTTTTTTTCCTTACAAAAAATATGTAACTGTTTCAACTGTCAGTTTATATTAGCAGGTATGTAATGAAACTAAACTTGATAGTTTCATCAATGCGATTTACTGTTTTTGTTTTATTTGTCTTAAATATGTTGTCCTTTTTGTGGTTTTGATCCGATAGTTTGAGTTCGTTTGTTTCTGCTTTTTTTTTTTCCCTTCAAAATACTCTGTTTGGTTGCCGAGAAAACTCTGGAAAAGTGAAAGAAAAGGTAGAGAAAACTGTTTATCAAAAGTTTTAAGATTCATCATATCAGTTATTATTATTATTTTTTAACAGAGATCCATTACTCTTCATGATTTTTTTTTTTTCCAAATGTGTTTAGTATATATATATTTTTTAAAGTTCATGTTGTTCAATCTAGTAATTGAAACTTGTTTTTGTTGATTTTTTTTTTATTATTATTATTATTATTATTATTTATGAATGCTAATCAGATCAAGAGATTTTAGTTTGCAAGCTTGAGGTAAAAATAAAATAATTATTGTGGTAATTTTTAAATATTGTGATTAGTCATGGTCGAGCTTGAATTGAATCAGTTTCACAAGAAGACTATTCAACTAGTTTGTTGAAGATGTTGATTAGCTTGGATGTGAATTTTTGATATGTATGTATATCTCATCAAATTTGACTTTTTCATGGGCTAAAATTTCTTATTGAAGTTCCAATTTTTGACCTTTCTGCAATCATTTTCATATAGAATTCAGTTCCAAGTTCTAAAATTTGACCTGCTTGTGTTAACTTAACGATTATAATTAGATGAGCAGAATTTGCCCTGGTTATATTGTTGCAGCTGCTATGTCAATGGATTGGAGGCTTCACTAGCGAAAAAAAATCAAATCAAAGTCACAGAGATGAGCGTGGAGTCGTCTGGTTTGATAATTGGGATCGTTATAGGGGTGGTGATTGGGGTGCTTCTGGCTATTTCTGCGCTTTTTTGCTTTAGATACCATAGGAAGCGATCCCAGATAGGGAATAGTAGTTCTAGGAGAGCGGCGACTATCCCTATTCGTGCAAATGGTGTCGATTCCTGTAGTATTTTATCCGACTCAACCGTTGGTCCGGAGTCACCGGTGAAATCTGGACGGAATGGCAAGTCCGTGTGGCTTGAAGGGTTTAAGAGGAGCAATGTGGTGTCCGCATCTGGAATACCCGAGTATTCTTATAAGTATGCATTTACAAGTTGATTTTGAGTGGAATTGCTTTTAAATTCTTGTTTTCTTACTTACATGTGACTTTTAAAGATCTTAAGACTTAAGTATGGCACAGTATAGCTTCTGGGTAATCGTTTGATCAATGTGATATACTGAATTTCCTTTTCAATGATGTTGAACAATCCATTCTAATAAGAGTTGGCTTTGTTGTGTATTATCTCATGTTCTTCATCCCTGAGTAGATTCAAGTTTATAGGATTTGTTAATAGGTTATTTGTGCCCTGTGAGAATTTATCGGCGCCTTAATTTCAACAGTATTTGAAGATAGTCAGTAATGCCTCCTAGATTGCTTTTTTTCTTTGTTAGTGTTGCTTTTGCAGACGTATTTTATATGTCATAACCAATGCCCTCTGTGATTACTAGTACAACCTTTATTGTTTAATATAAAATTACCCGAGCTGAGTAGCACAGTTTCTTCTTTAGAATTTTCGCATCTCAGCTTCTAGTAGCATTGCTTGTTAATTTTAAAGCTTTTTTTTGTCTCCTTCCATCTATTAACTTTGATCTTGATTATATACATGCAGGGATCTGCAAAAAGCAACATGCAATTTTACAACATTGATAGGACAAGGTGCATTTGGTCCTGTTTACAAAGCTCAGATGTCTACTGGGGAGACTGTTGCTGTTAAAGTGCTAGCAACTGATTCTAAGCAAGGGGAGAAAGAATTCCAGACAGAGGTAATGGTGGTGAATAGTTAAAAGCTTAGTTATATTGGCGGTTGCAACTAGTATTGGTCTAGTATTATGGATTCGTTAAAATATTTTAACGAATCCATAATACTAGACCGATACTAATTGATATTCTATAATGTTCTTTTGTCCTCTTCATCTATTACTAATGTTTCATTATTATTGAAACTTTTTCAGGTCATGTTGTTAGGAAGGCTGCATCATAGAAACCTGGTGAATTTGGTTGGATATTGTGCAGAAAAGTGCCAGCATATGCTTGTATATGTCTACATGAGTAAAGGCAGCTTGGCTTCTCACTTGTACAGTAAGTTGGAAACTACCCTATTGGTTAAGGATTGATAGGAAAAGCAATTTATTTTCAGAAAGCATTTCTCAAGTAGATATCGTAAGCATCCTATGTGGAAGTTAAAAATTTGTAGCTTGATTGGCAGTATATGACGCACATAAAGTCCTTACCAGAAGAATAATTTCACTTACACATCAAGTTGCTAAAATGAAATCATGTAATTTAAGAGAGTTTAAATAGAAGAACGTAGAAATTATGATTTATGAAGGCATATTTTCTGTGCACTTTGAAATTTCATTTTGTATGCATGACTTCATGACTTGATTTTCTTTTTGGAGCAGATGAAAGTTATTTAGCATTGAGCTGGGATTTAAGAGTTCATATTGCTCTAGACGTAGCAAGGGGCTTGGAGTATCTTCATGATGGGGTAAGCTTTCATCTCATTTGGACTAACCGGTAAACCCCTGTGTTTATGTCTGTGTATGCACATGCAGGTTCTGCTTAGCGTGTGTTTTTGTTAAACTTCGTTCATATCTATATTTTCAGGCAGTTCCTCCGGTTATACATCGGGACATTAAATCTTCCAATATTTTGTTGGATCAGTCAATGAAAGCCAGGGTATGTTATGTCACTACTGTATTTCTTTTTGTTTCTGAAAGTTAAAATAAAATTGGGATCCATTCAAATAATGTAGCTTTGTCAAAGGGACTTAGATCATTTACTCAAATTATTGTTTCAAAAAGATCCGATCAATCGATATTTTTTTTTGGGAAAAAGACTTGTGAATCTTTTCTGTGAATTTCATTTTTAAGATTATGAGAAATTTATATTTTGTCGCTATTCTGCTATCAATCTATCATACCTAATTACTTCGGTTCAAGCAGGTAGCTGATTTTGGGCTTTCAAGAGAAGAGATGGTAGATAAACATGCAGCTAATGTACGGGGAACTTTTGGATATCTTGATCCCGAGTATATATCTACAAGGAATTTCACTAAGAAAAGCGATGTGTACAGCTTTGGAGTATTGCTCTTTGAACTTATAGCTGGCAGAAATCCTCAACAAGGTCTCATGGAATATGTTGAACTTGTAAGATCCCTCCCTCTCTCTGTACAATGAGTGAAACTGCTTTTTGTATGTGAATAATATATTTGGGTGAACCAAAATTCTTCCTGACTAATACCGACATCGTTGCATTTCTGCACATGAGTGTCACATGCCTTGGATAAGAAATAGAAATTTTTTTGGGAACATTTGCTAGAAATCCAAGAATCTTTAGCATGGACTAATATGACAACAATGACTTGTTATTGTTAAACTTTATACCTCCAATGAAGTCCCTGGTTCTTCGAAACTGAAACCATTTACCATTTACTAGAAAATTTTGTAGTGTGCTGTGCTGATTGTTAGGCATAAAGGTCATTGTTTTTTGATTCAACATGTTGTCTGATGTGATGAACAGGCTGCAATGAATACCGAGGGAAAATCTGGGTGGGAGGAAATCGGGGACTCTCGTCTGGACGGAAACTTCGACGTTCCCGAGCTGAATGAGGTTGCAGTCCTAGCATACAAATGTGTTAACCGTGCACCAAAAAAACGGCCTTCCATGAGAGACATTGTGCAAGTGCTATCACGGATCCTGAAAATGAGGCACAACAAGAAGCATCACAAGAATTCTGCCACAGGAGACGAAGTTTCCATTGATTTGGAACAAGCAGAAACCAAGACTCCAACCTCCGAACACCACCGGAGAGAGGAATCCATGGACAGTGCATACGACACATATGAAGTTTAGATGATCCGGTTTACCATTTTTTTTTTTTTTTTTCTTTTCGTTTGTCTACATTCCTTCGTTTCGATTTTGTTTTTGTGATATAATTCAAGTTTACAGGAGGGTAGGGAGTGATGGAGATCTGTTGTAATTCTGATCTCTGATAGTTTTAGGACCCAAAAAAAAAAAGGGGGATTGCTGTTTGTAAGATTTGTGTAACATACTTAGGTTCCATTTTTTTTCTTTTTGTTTTTTTGTTTTTTTTTTTCTTGAAATGACATTACATGATCCTTATTTTGTACATTTAACACTTCAAAAAAGGAAATGAATGCAAAATTTGCTGATTTTTTTTTTTTTTTTCTGCAATTGCTACATTATCCCTTAAAATTTTAGAGTAACTTTGTATTTGGCGGGAATCCGGCATGGTTTTTCATGTGCGATCTCAATTGACACCGGTTTACAATGAAAATATATGCAATTTTCACTAATGCTAATTGAAATTCGTAAGGAAAAAAGTATGGGATTTTTCACCTGATCCGTTCTACTTTTATATTGAATCATTTTAAATATAAAAATGATATAATTTCAACCATTTTTTTGTTTTATAAAATAATATAAGAATTTAAATATTATAATATAAATTTTAGATACTCTTGAATTTCTCAAAACTCCAATTAAAAAACTAAACTCTATTTATGAGCAATATAATTTTCTTGTTAAATTTTGTAGTTAAATCATCCGAAAAAAAAAACTTGTAATTTGTATGATGAAATAAAATGGGCCGGATTTGGACCCATATAAAACGACACCGTTTAAATCACTCTCTCTGCTTCCTGTGCTTTACATTATCCAATTTCCAACCATATCAGCAGCAGCAGCAGCATAGTCTCACTAAACAAAACAAAAAGGCTCGCAGTGAAAGTCACAGAGTTTGAAGAAGAAGAAGCGAAAATGGCAGCAATGGCTGCGCTTCAGAGCTCAATGACGTCTCTTTCTCTCTCCTCCAATTCCTTCTTCGGCCAACGTCTCTCTTTCCCGTCTCTCTCTCCTTTCACTGTAAGTTACCTTTTCAAAATTCCCTGTTTTTCCATTAAATCGATTCAAAATTTCGTTTTGTTCTCGTATATGGATTCTCTGTTGCTTGTATTGAAATGGGTTTGTCGCAGAATAGAGTAATTAGCTGTTCTTCGTTCGGTCTTTTTGGAGCACAAATTGTTCTTTATCAAGTAAAAAATTTGTAATTTTTCATGATATTTTGGTTCTTTGTTTGTTTTAATGTAATGGGGTCTGATTGGAGCCAAAACTAAACGAAAAATAAATAAATCTAAATGTGTGCTGCATAATTTGAAGTAAATGACTCTTCTTTGTCTGGTCTGACTGGAATTAGAGCACAAAATGAGTTTAAAAATTAGAAGTCAAAGATCATTTTTTGTGTTCTTAATTCTTATATGAATTCAGCATTTGGAGTTATTCTAGTAATGTGATTCTTTGATAAAACATTTCCTTTGTTATATGATTTTTGTTTAAATATTCTAGTAATGAGTTAAATGTTTGATTTCCATTAAGTTAGCTAGTTAACATACTTACCGTTAAGGTTAGGTATTCACTTCCACAGGCCACAGCTGCAAATATGATTCTGCTTGTTGTATTGCCTTTCGTCTTAAGTGAAAATATGGTCAGAGTTTTGCAAGATGAATTGTCTGTTCAAAGTCTACCATGCCCTAAGGTTTGATTCATGAACAAATTCTATGTTCTGGGAAGAAGTTATTTTGTCTTCTCATATATCAAAAAGACAGAAACGAGAGATGCAAATTACTTGAATTACTTCTTTAATTGCTTTAAGTTCTTTTTATGTGATGAAAAATAAATGTCATGTAACAAAATTAAGCTTCATTTGTTACGTAAGTTATGTTGTTGATACTATGTTCTTGCTTGCGGTCTAAATTCTGAGGTTTCTTTTCATGTAATTGATCTTACAGTTTAAGTTCAAGTTACTGCATTCGCCTAAAATCATAAAGTAGTTACTGTTATTAAATGGTAATGATCTCTGTGCTTGTATCACGTGCAGGTCAAGCCAATTGACAAGCCATGTCTCATCGTAGTAAAGGTTGGTATTATCTTTTTTTTTCCTAATAAATGATATGCTTGTTCATTATGGATTGAAAACGAAAAATTGAAATTTATAGAAAGAAAGAACCGATAGGGTAGAACTCAAGCTGGAACCATCTTACTGCAAATCATGATGGTCTAGAAGCTGATGATCTTTTGTATGCCTTGGAATCTATTCTATATTTAGCCAGTATGCATGCCAATTTAAACTATATGGTTAAAAATCTTCTATATGGATAGTATCTGATTTCCTTCTATTCGTGGTGAGGCCTCCCACAAAATTATGATCGGATTCATTGCATAAGAGACCATAGCTTGTGGGCTTACCATGAGTGTTATACTTGATCTTGTTGTTTTGTTATGTTGCTCGTGGACTGGTTCAGTGGTTCTCCACTTTTTTATACGTTTGTGTTCTTTCTTTACTGTTGCAGCTTAAGCAGTGGGAGAAGAAGGAATGTAAGCCTAACAGTCTTCCGATTTTACACAAAATGCATGTTAAGTTAGGAGATACAGTTAAAGTCATAGCGGGACATGACAAAGGTAAAATCGGAGAGATTACTAAGCTGTTCAAGCATAACAGCACGGTGATAGTCAAAGATATAAACCTAAAGACAAAGCATGTGAAGAGCAGAGGAGAGGATGAACCAGGGCAGATTATTAAGGTTGTTTTAGCCGTTTACTGCTATATAATTGAATCTCCAATTCTATTGAGAGTTATACATTCTTTCGTACTCTGCAAATATATATGGCTTCTTTTTCGCTAATGTCTTTAGTAACGAACGAATTATCTTAAATATAATTTTACAGATTGAAGCACCTATACACAGCTCGAATGTGATGCTTTATTCGAAAGAGAAGGAGGTAGCAAGCCGGGTGGGTCATAAAGTTCTTGATGATGGGACAAGGGTCCGGTACCTCATAAAAACCGGAGAAATAATCGACAGTGCGGAGAACTGGAAGAAATTGAAGGAAAGCTTGGGCAAGGAGAAAACTGAAGTTGCTACTGCTGCTTAGAAAATAAATCCCCCCCACTCATGTCTTATCCTGTAATGTAGTTTTTGAAAATATGGATGTATTTCTGTTACAAGTCCAATTACTATTTACCTTTTTGTTGATTTCATTAGAGTTTTATAATCTTTTTGTTCTTTGTTTGTCCAATGACAAACCAAAACTATGATTTGTAAACTGAACTTGTTTTTAACACTGTACTTACATGCATGTGCATCCCACTCATACTAGACTCTCTCTTTGTCCTCTCAAACAACATTTTTCTCTCTTTCTTTCTTTCTCTTTCTCTCTCTACAGAAGAAAAAGCAACAATGGCATAATATGGTAATTAAGCCCAAATCCAGACCTCATTTACAACAACACTCATCTCCTCATTTTTAAGTCAAAAACTTCACTTCAGTAAAAAAAAAAATTTGAGTTCATGATAGAAAGGGAACTTGATTAGTTGATTCCTTCCACCTACTCTAGGAATCACCCTAAGAATCAAGTTCCTTTTCTTGATTAAAAAAGGAATTCCTAATATATTCATTTTGGAGCAGTAATAATATACACTAATTACATATTCAATAATCCTAATCAATTTTCTTTTTCCCTCAACTCCATTTTTGACCACCATCACTCTCTCAAGTCTCAACATGGCTAAAATCTTCTCACCAGTCACCTAGACACCTAGTTTCATCATACACAATATATAACACTCAACACCTTCATGATCTCTTCCTCTCTACTCTGATCACCTCCATTGTTTTTTAGTTGTAATCTTTGCTTAAAGGTCATCTATCTCTCTCTCTCTCCTTAATTAATTTTTATTGAATTTGTCTTGTTTTTGTTTTTTTTTTCATAAAGTCATTCCTTTAGAACATTTATTTCTTATGGATTCGAAATGCTTTTTGAAGATTTGAAAGCACCATTTTCAAAAGAAAATAAGAATAACAAAATTACCCTTCAGTTTAGAGGCTAACATTATTGCCAACCGTAAAGGTCAAAGTATCTTTTCCTAATTTTGTCAAAAGTTGATTAGTCAAAATACGTTCTTGCAATTATCCCTTAAAATAATAGAAAAGAAAAACAAAGCCTCCTTTGGTGGCTTTAGATTTTCCGGTGAAAATTCAACATATCTTCTTCATCTACTTGCTTCTCCTCCCACATGTATGATTTTTCTACGAGACTGTGACTGTTAGCAGATCTTTCTTAGGCTCTGTTGAATTGTAAAAAATTAAATGACTTTTCCAACCTTGAATGCTGGTTAACATTTAGTCATGAATTCATGGTCAAAGATTTTTAGGGGAAGTTTGTACAATTAAATGATAGTATAATGCAATTTCACATAAAGTTAAAGGATATTAGTGCAAATTTACCAAATTTCGTTCATTGAATTGACATCTCAGACTTACTGTTTCCGCAAAGAGAATGCAACATTTGTCACCCATGCATGCCCAACTACAAGGCCCCTCCCTACAATAATTTTTTTGGGAAAATTGCACAAACATACCCTGACTTTAACACATATAAGAGGTAGAATTCAGTTTTGCCTTAAATACAAGAAGATACCCTTGACCTTGGGTTTGACTGTTAGTTTTAACAGTGGTGTTAAACACTAAAGGGTAGTATTGTCATTTACCTAATAAAAAATAAACTTATCTCTTAACAAATCTTATCTCCAATCACCACCACCCAATTTTTTTTTTTTTTTTTTTTGAAGGCTACAACCACTTACCATCAGTGAATTCATATTATTATTGAGATCAATTTTAATTTTTATATAAACAAATTAATATAAAACATTATCATTTTTTCATACTTTGCTTAAAGTACAAACATTTGAAGTTCTTGTGGCTCACAAAAAAAGAGAACAGAAACGAAAGAGAAACAAAAAAGTGCAGACATTTTTTTTTTGAAGGCTGCAACTAGCTACAAAAACAACACACACAGCAAAAGGGAAAACAAAAAAATGATCCATTATTGAGCATCAGTAGTTGACACATTTTGAAACCCAGAAAAAGCCATCACCACCACCACATTATTGCCAACAACACTCATCTTCATCGCTGCCTCCCTGGTTCCAAATCTCGTCCAAGCCTGATTTTCAATTTCGATTTCAACTTTCAATTTCGTTTTCAAGTTTCAACCCCGAATTTCATCTTCGTTTCCCTAAGACCCTAATCCAATAATCACATCAATTTTTGTAAAAAAAAAAAAAAAATTAAAAAGAAATTAAATCAGTAAAAATGGAGCAACACCAGAGTAGATCGAAAAAACCCAAAAACCCATGGAAGTACATCGAAGATCATGATGATGGTGGAGGGCCGACTCACGGGGGTGTGGTGGTTAGGATTGTTTTTACGGTGGCGCCGGCGACGAGATTGAGAGATCGAGAGAGATGGTAATGGTGATTTGGTGATGATGGTGGATGGTGGATGGTGGATCGAGAGAGATGAGATTAAGGGAGATTAAGGTGATTTGGATTTGGATCGATGGAGATGAGTGATGATGGTGATTTTAATTTTTAATTTGTTTTGGTGAATAAGAAGAAGAAGGTGATTGGGTGGTGGTGATTGGAGATAAGATTTGTTAAGAGATAAGTTTTTTTTATTAGGTAAATGACAATACTACCCTTCAATGGTTAACACCACTGTTAAAACTAACAGTCAAACCCAAGGTCAAGGGTATCTTATTGTATTTAAGGCAAAACTGAATTCTACCTCTTATATGTGTTAAAGTCAAGGTATGTTTGTGCAATTTTCCCATAATTTTTTTGCCTGTGACAATAATATACGATTAGGGAGAATTGCATCACATCCCTGAAATTTTACATAATTACAATAAAATTATCCAAACGATTTTTCTATATTTAAATCCTTTAGACATACTTAATTGACTTTATGGGTTCTATTACAATCGAGCCTTCTTCTTATACATTTTTTTTTCATTTTATTTAATTTCTTTCTTAATGTTTCATAAATCAGATTCAATCAACCTAAACCTAACGGAATCCACGATGTCATTCAATCCAGTAAGTGTAGAAATACCTTAGGATACCTTTCAAAAAAAAAAAAAAAAAAAAAAAAATACCTTAGGATATGTGAGCGCAATTCTCCCTAGTATAGTACTCAATAGCAGTAACATGAGTTGGTCTCTTTTTTTTATTCTAAAAAGGCCAGACATATATAAAACTAATAATTCATTGTCAGTATAATTCCAAAAAGCACTCAAACTTTCAAAATATAAAATATAATAACCCTCGATTGTATTTTCTTGAAGAACCCAAATTATGGAAGCTAGCTAGCTAGTACATAGAGAGAGAGAGAGAGAGAGAGAGAGAGAGAGCCGCCATGGCTGGTGCTTATTGTGTTACAGGAGCTAGTGGATATATTGGGTCCTGGTTGATCAAGTCTTTGCTCCAAAGAGGCTACATAGTTCATGCCACTGTCAGGGATCCAGGTTTGTTAATTTTTTATTTTCTGTAATTAAGTAGGTTTTGATTATTATTGTTTTATAATATCATATGTATACTTACATATATGCATACGTTTAGACTTGTGTTTGTTAATTTTAATTCTTGATTTAGGTCTCTACTATATATTTCTGGATTTCAATTCCTCTCTTTGTTATAACATTCCAAGAAGTAATTTAACATGACTTTAATAAACATTAAAATCAATAAAATTCTTACATTGCAAAAAAATAAAAAGTATTTCTTAATTAATTATAATTATATAATTAATTTTCTATATGTTTCTTTCCCTCCTTTGATTGAAATTTTTCTCTGTTCAGATAAATCTCCTCGTATTGTTGAGTTTTTGTAAATAAAAAAATAAAAAAAAAAGGAAAAAATAAATCAAATCAAATAATATAAACCAAATTAATCAGGTATGCTTGACAATCATTACCTATCTGGTTAACTGATAATTAGAAAAAGATAACTGGGATGATAAAGGTTGGATATGGCTCGTATTCCCATGGTTCTCAAATGGGATTCAATCAATGCGGAAGCTTTATGAAGATGTGGGAAACATTTAAAAGTAGAAGATCGTGATTGAGGGAGGTTTGAAGACCAAATAAAAAATGAAGAATCGGATTCCAAAAGGAACTGTGGCGTGAACCGCGGAATATGCACAGTGCATAGGAAGCGGTGCGGACCATGAACAATTCCAGTGAGTACACGCGGCGTAGACCGTGGTGTAGGCAAAATACGCAGACCGCTTTATTCAAAGTGGTCGTTTCCAAAGACTTTCTGCAGTGTAGGATGCGGGTTGCAAACCGCAACCCAAACCACAGTAATGGCGTATTTTGCGCATATTGGAAAAGTTGCACGAAAAAGGAAAGGTTTTCTTTTGAAAGTTCATGTGCATAAAGGAAAAGAGACTTTGCATGGAATAGGAAGTTATTGTGCATAGAGGAGTATGACTTTACGCGAAACAGAAAATCTTATGTGTAAAAGAAAGTAGTTTCCTTGTAGGTTTCAACTCCTTGCAACTCATATAAATAGATCATAATAACTAGGTTATTGCGTGGAGCAAAATAGCAAATACTAGAGAGATTTCAGTGAGTAGGCATTTAGTGTAATTAGGTTTGGGGTGTTTTAGAGAGAGAATCATGAGTGCATCATTGTAACAATTTACTACATAGTGAAACTTTCTCTTGTCGTCCCAACAGCCGTGGTTTTTTCTTTGTTCTTGGGTTTCCACATAAGAATCCTTGTGTTGTATGTGTGATTGGATTTGTTTATTTCTTCTGTCTTATCTTTTTTCTTTCGTTGATATTATTGTGTTTGTTTGTGGACTGTCCGACAATGCTTCAGCGTAGCGGTTGGTATTATTGCTAACAACTGGTATTAGAGCTTCGTTTGTCTGATAATGGTCTTAACAAACTGTTTATGTCTGAAAAGATGGGTTTGATGAGATTCGATATTGAGAAGTTCGATGGGAAAATTAATTTTGGCTTGTGGTAAGTTCAAGTAAAGGATATGTTAATCCAATACGGGTTACATAAGGTGTTAAAGGGTAGGTCAACCCCTAGAAACTCTAGAAACCCTAGAGACTATAGAGACTTTGGAAAAGAATCGGTTGGTACTAGTTCTGGAAAACATGTGATAAGCAATGATGATTGGGAGAATTTGGATGAGAGGGCTGCAAGTGCGATATGATTATGTCTGGTTAAGAACGTTCTTGAAAATATTCCTAGAAGATATTCCACGAAAGAATTTTGGGAGAGGCTTGAAGAATTGTATCAAGTAAAGAGTGTCTATACCCAGTTCTACCTGAAGGAACAGTTTCACTCACTGTAGATGTTTGAAGGTACGAAAGTTTCTAATCATCTGAGAATGTTCAATGGAATAATTTCATAATTAGAGTCGATTGGAGTTAAAATTGATGAGGAAGACAAAAGGTTAAGACTCATCTAGTCTCTTCCACCGTCCTTTATGCACATGAAGCCAATTTTAATGCATGAGAGTTCGACCATAAGTTTTGGAGATATGGCAAACAAATTGATCTCTAAGGAAAGAAGGCTAACTAGTGAAGGTAAATCTTATGATACTGATGTGTACTTATGGTTGAGAGTAGGAAGAAGGGAAACTCCAAGAAGAAAGTCACTTGCTGGAACTATGAGCAATCTGGACATTTGAGGAAAGATTGCAACAATAAAAAGGCGAGTTGCTAAAGGCTCCAAAGAAGGGGATTCGGCAATCGCCTCTCTTGAGTATGACAACTATAGCGATGCTCTCTAAAGGGGCATGGACATCTTCATGGCATGGCCGCTAGTTGCCATGGAAAAGGATGTGTTGTTGGTAGTGGGTCCATAATTACGCACGGGCATTGGTTAAGAGGTGATGCAAGGTGTGTGGTCGACAAGGATGTCAATGGCTGACGAATTCCTTAGAACCTAATGTGAGGAGTTGCACCACAATTTCAACAAATTATTTTTCGACATGTGTCAGAAGAAATCTTAGGATGGTCCATTTCTAAGTGGTTATACCTTATAGTGAGGTATGATGATTCTCGGTTTGAGAGTCGTAGCTTTAGACGAAAGTGTCGGGAATTCTCACCATAAGAGAGGATTGTTGGGATTGGCTCGTATTCGCATGGTTACCAAATAGGATTCAACCAATACGAAAGCTTTCTGGAGACGTGGGAAACGTTTGAAAGTAGGAGATCTTGATTGAGGGAGGTTTGATGACCAAAGCAGAATTGAATAATCGGATTCCAGAAGGAGTTGTGGCTTAGACCATGGGATAGGTGCAGTGCATAGGAAGCGGTACGGACCGCTAACAATTCCAGTGAGTACACGTAATGTAGACCATGGCATAGGAAAAATACGCAAACCGTGGTATTCAAAGCGGTTGTTTCTAGAGACTTTCCGCAATGTAGGGCACGGGTTGCAAACTGCGGCCCAAACCGAGGTAATGGCGAATTTTGCACATATTGGAAAAGTTGCGCGAAAAAGGAAAGGTTTTCTTTGAGCATAAAGGAAAAGAGACTTTGCATGGAATAGGAAGTTCTTGTGCGCAAAGGAGTAGGACTTTGCGTGAAACATAAAATCTTATATGTAAAAGAAAGTAGTTTCCTTGTAGGTTTCAACTCCTTGTAACTCTTATAAATAGATCCTAATAATTAGGTTATTGAGTGGAGCAAAATAGCAAATACTAGAGAGATCTCAGTGAGTGGGTGTTGGGTGTAATTAGGTTTAGGGTGTTTTAGAGAGAGAATCATGAGTGTTGTTGTAACAATTTACTACATAGTGGATCTTTCTCTTATCGTCCCCGACAGTCTTGGTTATTTTCCTCTGTTCTTGGGTTTCCACGTAAAAATCATTTTGTTGCATGAGTGATCGGATTTGATTATTTCTTCCATCTCATCTTTTTTCTTTCGTTGATATTATTGTGCTTATTTGTGGACTATCCGGTAGCACTTGAGGGTAGAGATTGGTATTATTGCTAACAATATCCACGTATATTGTACAAACACAAATGTACTAGTGTCGATGTCAATGGATCACACAACCAAAAATATATGTATGTAAGAAAGTATGATATGAAGAAAAGGTGACTTTAATTCTTCTGTTTACATAAAGCAATTATGTCCTTATCAACCACCCAACTTCAATTTCTTTGATGCAGGAAATGTAAGTATACTTTCAAGAGATTCTACCTTAACATATTTTAATTTCTAATTTCTAAACCTTATTTTATTTTATTTTTTTAGAGTTTGATTTTCTACATCATTTCTTACTTATAAATTTATTTGGCTTTTTTTTTTTTAATAAAAAAATCATGTATTTTTTCTTTATAAATTTTGATTTACTTTTTTTTTTTCTGGTGTTTAATTTTAAATTATATTTTATAATCATATAAAACTACAGTTCAAATGAAAATCAAACCTCTCAAACCCTCACCTCTCACTCCTCCAAACTCTTCAAAGTGTAAGTACAACAATATAAGAAAAAAAAATAATAATAATTCCACAACTAAATGACAAGATGGAGGTGAACGTTGGCCTGTCCGATGGTATTTCCTCTCACCAACACCATGAGGTTACGAGTGTGAGTCATTTCCCCTTTTATTATAATAGTTAAAAAAAAAAAATTAAAAAAAATTCCACAACTACATAATTATTTTGTTATTAATAATTAAAACTATATTCTAGTCCAGGCCTAGTTATGAGGTTGGCTCCATTAAAAAGTGCTTCTAAGTTCTAAATACACTCTGAGATCTTACACTTATTTTCTAAATGTACACAATCTCAAACTTGAAAAGCCTATATTATATTATATATATATATATAGCAAGCCCCAACTTCCCCACCCCCCAAAAAAAAACTAGTCCTAAAAGGAGAATAAAAATAGCTTTGGGCTTGATAAATGTACATCCGAAACCAGCCTAGTTCAAGTCCTATAAATAACAAGCTATGATAATTTTTTTCTTCTGAGGTCCATGTAATGTAACAGATGTTTCTATTGAATTTCAGGATTTCTATATAGGTTTCTAACGAATTTTAAAATCACTCGAATCCGTCAGTATTTTAACATCCCATCAGCAACTTAATGCAGTGCATTATTATAAAACTAAGCATCTGCTGCAGTGAATATGTACTATATAAATAACTGTCACAAATTATAGCACATTTTAATCTGCTGTAAGTAATTCGTAGTAAGCTGAAATGCCACTTAAAATGTGCAGCAAAGGCGTTACATTTTTTCTCACAGTGGACCGGCACTGACCGTCTGAGATTGTTCCAAGCTGATCTGCAAGTAGAAGGGAGCTTCGACGAGGCTGTTAAGGGCTGCAACGGCGTATTTCACTTGGCAGCTTGTATGGAATTTGACATCCATGTAAAAGAGAACATTGGTAATTCCTATACATTTTGCTTGAACTAGTTTATCAATTTAGTGTACGAGGTGCAATTTGACACTCATTTTCTGTGTTTCATGAGGTTGAAGACACTTATGTTCAATCAAATATCATCAACCCTGCAATCAAAGGTATCTTAAATCTCCTCAGAGCTTGCTTGAAATCTGAATCAGTGAAAAGGGTTGTTTTAACATCTTCTATTAGTACCATCACCGCCAAAGACAGCACCGGAAAATGGAGACCGGTGGTTGACGAATCTTGCCAGAGTCTTATTGATCATGTCTGGAATACAAAACCAAGTGGATGGGTAATTATTATATAGCCTTCACTTAATTGTCTCCCCTAAAATGTTGGGGCCTGTTAACTAAAACACAGTTCACTTTCACAGGTTTATGTACTCTCCAAGCTTCTAACAGAGAAAGCAGCTTTCAAATTTGCAAATGAAAACAATATTGATCTTGTCTCAGTAATTACAACTACTGTAGGTGGACCATTTTTAACTCCAAGTGTCCCGTCAAGCATTCGTGTTCTCCTGTCGCCAGTAACAGGTTAATAGGCAAACTCTTCCTAAAAAGTACATGATAAAGATAATTTAGAACTTGTAATACAAATATAAATAACATAATCTAGTTACCTTTTTTTCAATCTTCGTTGAATTTGTTCATGATTTGCATTAAGCCAAAGTTGTGGTTGGAATTAATGTTTCTGCTAATACGAAAAACAAAATGTATAGGTGACTCCAAGTTCTTTTCGATACTGTCAGCGGTAAATGCCAGAATGGGGTCAATTGCTTTAGTTCACATTGAAGATATATGCAATGCTCACATATTCCTGATGGAGAATCCTAGCGCAGAAGGTCCATACATATGTTGTGCCAAGAGTTGTCTAATGTCTGAATTAATTGATCTTCTCAAGCAAGAGCATCATTCTTCAAGCCTGCACTGGTAAATAAGTTTCTCTATAAAACATTTTCATGTAAACAATCTTGTATTTCCAGGCATTGATTTCTCTTTTTATGTTTCCAGGATTGACAGTGACTATCAGGGTCCAATACCTTGTGAGATTTCATCACAGAAGTTGAGAGATTTGGGTTTCACTTACAAGCATGTCATCATAGAAGACATAATTCATCAAACAATTGCCACTTGTGTGGATTGTGGCTTCCTACCTCCTCCCATTGCAAAGTAAATGGTAGTTGTTGTTATCCATAAAACTTCAACAACTAACTTCAATGGACTAAAATTGTCAGGAGAAATAAATGAGATATCAAAACTCAAATGACCTATATCATTCTTGATGTTTGGTATGTGTTGTTGTCTCAGTATTCAAGTTTTCATTCTGGACCGAATTAATGTTCGGTCCAACACGGTGTAAAACCGGACTTATAGCCGCGAATTACGGCGCCAAACTAATCTGCAATGTCAAAAATTTTGAATCAACCTATCTAGGGTGGTTGTTTAATTTCAATACACTCATTAATTAGTAATGTTAGAACCCCGTTTGAGAGCTGAGTGCAACGACTCAAACCTAGGACACTACTGAACTGAATGAGAGTCTTTTATCACCAAGCCACATTGGGTGGCGATGCTAAATAGTTACTTTCATAGTATAGAAACCAAGGCCAGAGTGTTTTACATAGGCTTCTTTATTGTGGCTACAAAAAAAAACAGCTACAAGATCTAGCAATTAGTGTGAGAATAATCTAAAGGTTTCATAGGAAATAATTGCTAAAAGATATGATCAATCTGACAATCTATGCTACTTAAATGCAAAAGCTAAATCTTTATCAGACAACTCAATGTTTTTGTTTTTTTTTTTTCTATCAGAAAGGGTTGGCTACAAGGATCTAGATGAGATTATATTCCATCTGAGTACTTAATGAATTTCCTAATGTTCCTCTTTGGATGACAAAAGGTTGTTTAAAAAGCTCACTCAAGTCGCTTGGTTCCATTTGCAGTACGTCATTCTATACAATCATACGAATTAGTCTGACAGTTGCATTTGCGACTGTTACTAACATTTTGCTAATTAATTTCAGGATATATAGTAGATGGTAGAAAAAACAGACAATGAATAGATTATGCAAAGAACTGGAAGGCATGTTTGTCATTTTGGTTCTGTTCTCTCTAACATTTTCATTTTTTTTTTCTTTGCTTTTTTGCAACAAACACTGTCATTAACTCATAATAAGCTAACTAGTATAGAAAATATAAGATTTTTAATTGTGTTCTTAATCATAATCTGTCAGGAAATCAATATAATCTGAAAATGGCAGCCCACAAGCATGAAGAGTCTAAATCAAAGGTGGGCTCATATGTCAACTACCCTTAAATATCTCCATTTGTGTTCATCTACCCATCCAAACATTTAAGACTACCCAATTGAAAAACTCAACTATTGAATTCCTCTCCATTTCAGTTTTTGAATTCACACTTCCAGAGTCAGTACTCACACATTTATGAGACACATGTGGCAGGGGAGCATTAAGAGCTGTACTGCTATTGCAGTGATAGAGAAATAAATATATATATATATATACAAAAAGAAATGAAATCATTAAATCCAGACCCCAGATAGATGACGTAAAGACCCTTCAATAGTGACCAATAAAAGTTACTAATTTGAAACTTTATCTTTGTTTGTTTGTTTAGGCCGAGATCATTGGTTCCAGTTCTCTCCCTCCCCTAAAAAATCCAAATTGTGTAATAGTGTATTTTTTTTGTCCTACTGGTTTGGATTAACTTCTGTTTTGTAGCAGCATCCTCCAGCAAGGATCACATGCCTCTTCTCACACAGATTTGAGATTTCACATCACTTTTTAACTCTGAAATCTGAATATTGCTTTACTAGGGGACATTCATTTTTGTAAGTATGCAAACAATACTAAATGGGTCCACAATTGTAATCTATGTTTGAGGAGAAAAGCTTCGGTTCACCGGGTGCACTGCTGAATGGTACACCCGGTCACCGAAGATATAAGACTTTTATGCTACTTCTTATCCTTTGGCCGGGTGCACTACTTAATAGTGCATCCGGTGCATTGAAGATTTTCTCATTTTTGAGCCATGACTTAATTAAGTACTTTACACGGGCGGGGTCTTGGACAATCGTTATTTGAGAATAAGAGTCCCGTCAATACTATTTGAGTACTCTAACAAAATCACATCAAAACTCTAAACATCACACAAATCTATTCACAAATCCTTAAGTTTGTCAACATGTGCATATACTGAAAGCTACTATAAATAAATTTTATAAATGTTTGCATCAACAAGACAAGCTGTGCCTTTAAATGAAGAGAAACAAAATACAAGTAGAAATGGTTGATGCTAAAATGTAAGAAGAGGCACAGTTACAATGAAAACTGAGAAGCACAAAATCACAAATCAGATATATTGCCAGTGACAAGAAGCTTGAATGAAGAACAAAAAATTCTTCCAAAAATAAACCTCTACCAAGAAATGGAAAAACATTCACATCACTTCACAAATATTTTGTTTTTTGTTTTTGTTTTTTCAGGGTTTGCAGATTACCACAAAACAAGGCAGCAGAGCTCTAGCATTGAGCAGATAAAGCTCCTCAATATTTGAATAGAGACCAACTTTTCCAGCCAATGAATCAAAACCAGTTTGACCAGCCATTTCTTGTATATTCTCCAAAGGCCTATGAACTCTCCCAGCAATCACTCTGCATACCATCAAAGCTTTCCTTAAACATGGATCATCTTCCACAATTTCGATAGATTCGAAAGCCCTTCCACTTGTAGATGTCGTAAACACACCTATTCCACCTTTGAGTTCCTTCTTCGTAGAGAACCCGTTTCTAATAATTCGACAAACACAACATTTTTCAGATACACAGAGACTTGAGGAACCATTTAGGCCAAGAGAACATGCAACAGTTGTGCCATAGAACCTCAATAGCTCATTCCCATCCGCGAGGCACCGAGGGTGTTTCTTAGAGAGTTTACTGGCTTTGATCTTCACCATTTCTCTATACTCTTCGAATCGGGCAAGAGTTTTCTGCATGTTATGAACTTTCAAGACTCTCTCAATCCTACCACAATGGTTCTCTGACTTCAACCAGCTTGTTCGACATATGATTTCGACAATTTTCCTTGATGAATCGCCTTCCACAAGTTCAGTAACTGTCCAAAACAAGAGAGTAACATAAGCTGCTGAAAATAAATATATGCATTTGAGTAGAAAAAAGAACTTGAACAAAAGCACTTTAGTAGTTGAAAAGAAACCCCAAAATTTAAGCAATTGCAGATTTTGTGCCTTAAATGACATATACAATATACCCAACAAGATACTATTCATCTTTTTAGAAGTAAAAATCTGCAAAAGTTGGTGTTTTTCTTCTTTTTATAAGTTGTATTAACATATTGAAGAAGACAGTGATGAATCAAAAAAGCTTTTTCATATTCCTAAGAGGAATTTACAGGAGAATCTTTGAGAAAGCAGTGTTCTTTTGACTAAAAGTAAAAGTTCTCACAAGATTTCGGGTCAGAAGTGAATCAATATATAGATAGAGTACACCATGAACAAAATTAAACCAATTTTTTTTTTTAAAAAAGAAAAAGAAAAAAAAAGAGATAGAAAATTGAAATTTCAAGTATTCTCTCACCAGCATGCTTGGAGAGATGATGTGCTTCAGCTGCTTCCCATTTGGTGAATTGTTCTCCACATTTATGGCAAGTGACTGAAGAACAACCATTTGAATCTGTCTCAAGAGAAACCCTATTGCTTGAATGAACACCAGAGAGATTATTAGCGCCACCAAATCCAGACCCATCTCTCTCTGAGAAAAGAAAAGGTGATTTTCTAGGAGGAGTAGATGATGAGTTCACAAAAGAAGGATTAAAATAATGCATTGTTGGGTGTTCTCCAGGTCCTGGTGTACCAGGCCTTAAAGTGCCAACAAAAGTTGACCCACCACTACCACCACCACCTCCACCACCACCACCACTTTTGCCACCACCACTACCAACCCCTTCTTGGAACCCACCACCAAAGCCAGATATTTTGAGCTCACACCTTGAGTTACTGAGTATGACTTCATGAGTTATTGGGTTGAGAAACTCACTGCTACCAATGGATCTTGGACTGCAACTTGGTGGCTTGTCTAAATGTCTCTTGCTTCCATGGATGACATCTTTCAGATTTGCTATAGACCTTGAACAACCTGACCTCCCTCCTGCTTTTCTTGTCAAGATTGTGCTCAAATTCTTGCTGGATTTTGGGTCATGGACATCTGATGGCCCTGATTTGCAATGCAAAGATCTCTTCAAAGAAAACCACACTGTTGGCATAGCTTCTTCTTTTTTTCCTCTTGATTTTTTGCTGCTTCTTTTTGTTTTTTAGCTAAAAAATCTTTACTCAAACTCTCTTCCATTTCTCTTTACCAAAAGCACTTAACTTTCCATTGGCATTTTGTTCCTTTTTCACCATAAAAATTCCTGAAAACTGAAAAGTAGAATCAGCACAGAAACATCCTCTAAAACCAACCACCATTGAAGAACTAAATAGAACAGAATTTCTTAAACAACCCAGAAAGCATCTAGAAGTGGCTAGTACTTTGAGCTCAATTTGAGAGTTCATCCAACCATATCATCAAATGAAAGATTTTGGAGCTTTTACTAAACATGAGTGTCCATAGAAGAGAAAAGACACACACAGAGAAAGAGAGAGAGAGAAGAGGAGAGAGAGTAGTACTACAGTCCACAGCTCTACAAGAGAGACAAATGTATTCAAAGCCAAACATTAAAAATACACAAAGGAGCCAATTTTTAAAGGAGAAAAAGAAAGATAAAATGAAAATAAACAGAAGATGAGAAATTGAGAATTGAGAATCTTTAGGTATTGGGGAGGAACAGGACAACAAACTTGAAAGAAACCATGTTCAGTGGCTCTAATAAATGTTAATAGTTACTGCTGTTAAG
Source organism: Acer campestre (assembly GCA_954870605.1). NCBI lineage: Eukaryota > Viridiplantae > Streptophyta > Magnoliopsida > Sapindales > Sapindaceae > Acer > Acer campestre. The sequence goes on from OX940801.1 coordinate 43,989,317, forward strand.
TGTTAAATTAACTCTAGAAAGAAACACTTATAAGAATCAGAATTGGAATTCATGATTATAACTCTGTCAATCTTTCACTGGTCACCAGTTTTTTTTTTTTTTTTCCATGTTTAATTGGTTTCCTAAGCTTTTTTTATTTGAAAATTTAACCATGATCTTATCCTATAATTTATTCAACTATTATTTCAATTTTTTCAAGCATCCTTGATCTCTTAACAAATTAAGTTTATTTTTAAGAGGTTAATACTTAATAATATTATTAAAAGTTTAAATTCAGACATCGAAATTTATTTAAATAATTAAATTATATTAAAATATTTCAAAAAATTATATTATATTATATTAATTAGTATTTTTTTTTTAAGTAGTATATTATCATTAAAACTTGGGGTTTTTATTTAATTATTTTTATGATTATTTATTGTCAAGTCAATAAAAAAAAAATGATTAATTCTTTAGAAGAGTGGGCACATGAAAGTTGAAACTTGGTTTCAAATTTGAATAAATAAATAAAATTAATGTTAATGAGCTTGACAAAGATTAATTAATCAATGGTCCAATAATGCAATGCTTCTTAATCCTAAACAAGTAGATAAAGTTGGTCCGATAATAAACCCCTCACACATGCCCCACGAGGTTGCAGGTTCAAATATTCCTCTTTTTTTTAAAAAAAACCCGAATGTAATAGTTTAATACTTTAAAACAAAATCCTAAACAAGTGAATCGTATATTAATGAAGGGCACCAAAATGAGAGAGTGCTAAATAATTAAAATTATATATATGAATGAGAAGTTTGAATTCTTACATTCATAGTAAAATTATTGGGCATAACATGAAAATATATGCTCAAATTATATGGTATATGAGTTGTCAACGTGTATAATATAATTATGAGACAATGTAGTGAGTGATGTGTTAGTTATAACTCACATAACACATCATTTGAGCATAAACTTAGTGAAATATCGAAAAGACGTTTAGGCTGAGATAGTCTATCGATGTAAGAAGACCATAAAAAGAAGTCAAGAGCCCAAGGATACATATCTAAAGCCTAAAGGCTAAAGTGAACAATATCTATCTAGTGGTCATGTGCCGTTACGAGAGGGCTTGCTCCTTGGACCCTCACGAGGACACGAAATTTGAAGAGTCATTTGTTACATTACACATTGCTAGTGAGTGAGGTAGAAGACTTAATTACAATATCAATTAATTCGAGATCAGATATTTTTTTGAAAACTTTTACTATTAGTAGGATTCGAGCCGCTGACCTGGAAGTCACTTAATTATAACTAGACACAAACACATTTTTGGTAATGAATGAAAACGCTTATGTAAATCTCACGTGATGAAAGTAAGTCCGTACGGGTGAAGAATCCGTTGATGGAGCCGACGTTATTATTCTTTATAGATCAAATTTGAAGGAAGCTTACGAATTCTTTCAAATTACTAGCACTATAGTCTAATTACAAGAATATTGAATTAAGATTCACCGTTAGATCTCGTGAATCATTAAAGTAAAACAAAAGATCCACCGTTAAAAAAAATAAAAGAGGTGTTGTCATCTTCAAAAAATACCACAGCTGGAAATTGGACCACATGAGTGCTCATTTTCTGTTTGTACAAATGTCAATAACTTTGTTATTTCTTTCAAGATGCTCTGTTTCTTTCTTTGTTTCCTCTTCAAAAACTTTGCATGAAAAAATGGTTAAAAAATTTTGAAGAAAACTGAGATCAATTTTATAAATTTAATGTTTTTTTTTTTTTAATTATATTTTTTGTTTCAAAAAAAAATTTGAGGACAAAAACAAATGAAAATTAATACATATGCTATAAGATATAACTTTGAAAAATGAAAATTTATGTTTTCCAAGTTAGTGTTCAATTTTATAATGCAACGATTTTATTTATTTATTTATTTATTTATTTATTTTTCATTTTTGTGTTTCTAAAATATAAGAGTTTGAACTTTTTTTTAAAAAAATAAAATAAAAAATAAACCAATTTTGTACCTAGCAAGATCAACCACTACTACAAGAACGCTCATATTACAACTCTCACTATTATGGAGGGATCCTCTCCACACTTTGTGATTTAATGGATAAAACAAAGTGCAAAACCATATTGCTAAGAGTAGATGTACGAGTTTGAAACTTTGTAAACCTATAAACATAGGTTTTTATTTTACATATTAATTACTAACATTGTTTATATATATATATATATGCATTGCATACATGTCACAGCGCATGTGACAACTCGAACATGAGATATTACTAGCATCATTCACAACTAAATCAGATTGGACGGCGTCACTAACAATTTTCATTTTTATTTTACAAGATTTTCTTCTTAAGAAAAACATATACATACTTGCAAATATACAATTTGACCTCCCATTAATTAGTAAAATTGGAAAGAGATTGAAGGAAACATAATTGGAATTAAATAAACCTTATAATTAAATTGAATTTATATATTTATAAGATAAGATATGATGGGCCAAATTTGAATGTAATAAAAAGTACTTCAAGTAAACATAAATATATGAATGTAATAAAGATTTAAACATATAAAATGGGTAAGAATGAAAGTGATAGCAAAGTATAGAGAATGTGTATTTTTATTAAGTATTGATTAAAGACTTTCCATTTTTTACAAAACAAAACTACAAAAGGTTACAACTTACAATTAAGAAGAATACTTATGAAATATGAAGTAAGAAACAACATAGAAAATATATGATTGTACAACTAATTTTAATGGCAATATCAATTTACCCATGATTGAGTATCCTAAGTTATGTCATCAAGTGCAGACCATTAATATGTTTGTTGTTTCACTATCCCAACAACTAGTTTTTTTTTTTTTTTCGTTCGTTCTAAGGCTTCGTTTGTTTGGCCATATTGTATTGTATTAGCCGATTAAAATGTATTATAAAATAATACAATACAGTGTTTGGTGGTGCAAACACTGTATTGTATTATTTTAGTACATTTTAATTGCTTAATACAGCAAACATCATATTAACTGATAAATTATATTTTGTGGTATTAGGTTGTATTGTATTATAAATAAAATAAAAACTTTTTTTTTTCTTTAATGAATATGGAATATTAATAAAATATGTGTTATGTTGTTAATATATTTTTTTATAATTTCAAAATACATAGGAAAATTTTATTTAAATTTTTTGTTTCAATTAAAATAAATATATATTGATTTTTTATATAAAAATTAATTATTAAGTATTTAAAAAATATATATTATGTTTTTATAATATAATAAAATACACTAAAATCATATAGGAATAACATAATACAATATAATACAGTGTATCACCAAACACATGTTTGTATTAATAATAATACAGTCCAATATAATACAATACAATAAAATACAGTCCAATGTAATTCAATACGGTGCGCCAAACGAACCTTAATAACTTTATAAAGTTTGTTGATTAAAAGACTACTTTAGAGGGGCAACAATAATCATGAAATCCAGTTTTCCTTTTCAAAAAAATAAAATAATAATCATGAAATCCAGACTTCAAAAAAAGTGGGGTAATTGGGAAAAGAAGAGCTCATTATTAGCTTTGAGCCTTTGAACAAAGAACACTAATCTCCATACAAGTATACAACTTTGAAAACTAAAAAAAGGTTGTGAAAAAGAGGCACCTAGAAACCTTTAAACAACACTCAATATGAGATTATGGGTGTTTCTCTTCACGGTGTTTTACCGATGATAGTGATATAAGGAGAGAACTTTTTCGCTTTTGCACGCGAAATCTAACACCGAATAGATTAAAAATATGTTGGAATTAATCTATCGAACTTGATTAAGACACGAGTGTTTCGGGTATCTATATTCAAAAATACAAAGAGAAAACTTATCATACACATTGATAATTGACTAATTACGTATAATAAGACTTAAATCCACACTACAAATGTGGAAGTAAATAAACACACTAAACACATTATCTGAACCGAGAAAGGATTACTTGAACCGAGAGAGTATCTGGCTTATATAGTTATTGAATTTAATTTATACACAGAAATGCAATCCGATAGATTGTAATATCTAATTTGCATGATTGTTGTCAAATTATTGAATTCTTTATACAAAATATTCTTAGAAGTTATCATATATAACACAAATATTGAAAAAAAAAAAAATAGTATATATACAACAATTACATTTAGAAATTTGTTATGAAAAAGGTATTTGCAATGTACTAATTAGAAAGTATTCAAAAAATAAATTTTTTAAGTTTTGAGAAAACATTTTTATTCATTTTAATTAACCAAAAAAAAAAAAAACATTTTATTAATCATATATAAAACCTTTTTAACAATATCATAATCATCTCCAAATTGTCACATGTATAGATTTCAATTACTACTCTTAATTTCTTGGCTCCTTCGTTTTTTTTTTTTCTTTTTCTCATTGGTTTAATTTTTGTTTTGTCATTTTGCTGTTACACAATAAAGAGAGGCACACTAACACATGAAATTGATGAAATATAATTAAATTAAATGGAATTAAATAAATAAACAATAATCATACAAGTGCAAAGATTTTATATAATAAATTTGTAAGGGATATGCTGAATGTTAACAATTAAAAAAAAAGCCATGAAAGATGCAATTGTGTTGGGCATATTTAAAGAGGTGGGCATGCGTTGATTGATGCACCCATTTAATGCCTCCAAATGATGCTCTTTGAGGTTTCTATTTAATTTTTACTTTTCACATTTATTCAAAATCTCAACATTTTATTGACTAGCTAGCTCTACATAGTCCAATGTAATAGTATAAATAATAAGAGTAATATTATACTATCCAAAAAAATTAAATCAAAGTTCAATCCAAATGATATAGTAAATGAGTTATTATCACCACATAAATCATAGTGTGATGTGGTAAATGATACGGTAAGGACAAATCACTTGCTACATTACTAGTGATATAATAATATTGTCATTTATTTATTTTCTCTTCGAAATTTATCGAGATTATTAAGCTAGTAAAATCACGATACGAGACTTGAACCCCAACTGTAAATATGAAAGGGAGATGCACAACTATTTAACCAAATTCTAATATGTAACAATGAAATCTACAAGTTTAACCTCTCTCTCTCTCTCTCTTTTTACTCAAACCCCAAGCTCGTCCATTTACCAACTGAGATACGCCTATAGGGGCCACAACTTTAATGTTTATTCTATAGATATTGATTAGCTTACATATAGTGTTAGTATACTAAATGGGCTAAGTAGAATGTGGAGTGAACACAGCTCGTGGGCCAATAGAAAATGGGCCACTTTCCACCAACAAGCCTAGAAGTGTAAGAAATATTTAAAATATTAAAGAAATCACTCAACATTTTTGTAAAGCTATACACATGTTCTCAGTTTATATATATAAACATATATATATATATATATATATATGATGGTTCTCTACTCTCTAGTAAGGACTTAATGAAATTATAAGTTAAGGACGTCTAACCATAACCACACATTCATATTGGATATGGGTATTTGTTAATATCGAGTTATATGTCCACTATGAATATGTGGCTGTTATCGGAGGTCATGAAATTATAAAGTCAGGACAATCCTGATTAGAGAAGTATTATATATATATATAATATCATTTACTTGTATGCCCACCCGAATAATGACTCGTCAGGCTGAATGAGCTGTGGTCACTTGTTCTCAATTTCTCATTTGCATAAAACTTGAATTTAAATCATATTGTTATTTTCTTTCAAAAAAAAAAAAAAAAAAAAAATCATATTGTTATTGAGTTGACTAAGCACTCATCTGACTTCACCTATGACTCAAGAATCAAGATCATGTTTATTTATGCTCCATGAGTGGTGATGATGTGATTCTGCAAATAGTTGAGATTTGAGAATGATGAAGAGTTTGAAATCTCAATCCCGAATTTGTCCTTTAATTGATTTTATCTTTCATTTTAACGTCTTATATTTTTTCTATCTTAACTAGTTTATACTAAAATACGTATAAATGGGTGTTTATTTGATTAACAAATTTAGATTATGTTACTATAAATTTATAATGAAGCATCATCCTTGATCTCTTAACAAATTAAGTTTATTTTGAAGGGATTAATAATAATAATATTTAAAGTTTAATTCAGACATCGAATATTATATAAATAATGAAATTATATTAAGTAGTTGAATATAATTAAAACTTGGGTTTTTTTTAAAAAAAAATTATTATTGTTATGATCATTTATTGTCAAGTCAATAAAAAATGATAAATTCTTTAGAAAAGTGGGCACATGAAACTCGGTTTCAAATTTGAATAAATAAATAAAAACAAAAAATCATAGACACGTGTTAATGAGCTTGACCAAGATTAATTAATCAATGTTCCCATAACGCAGTGCTTCTTACATTAATGAAGGACACCAAAATGAGAGAGTACTTAATAATTAAAATTTCAAAATTATATATATATATATATAATAATGTTCGCATGTGACTATGTGAGCTGTTAACGCTATATAAATCATGAGACGATATGGTGAGTGATGTGTTAGTTATAGTTCACAAAATACATAATTTAGACATGAATTTAGTGAAATATCAAAATAGATGAAGGTCAGAAAAGGAAGTCTATGTATCTGAAGCCTAAAGTGGACACTATCTATTTGGTGGTCCTAGGCAGTTACAAGAGGGCTAGCTCCTTAGACCTAAGGATGACAATTTTAGCCAAACTCGTGGGCACCCACCTGAATCTGAACCACGTGGGTTGGGTTTGGGTTTTGCTATTCGGGTTGTGGGTCAGGTTCGGTTATAAAAAAGCAAACCCAAAATGGGTCCGTGTTCCATAAAAAACCCAAACCTGACCATCTTAAAAGCTTTGCTCAAAACAACTTAATTTTGAACAAATTAAAATTCTAAATTAAAAACGACATCATTTTGAGTCATAAAGTAAAACCTAAATTGCTATTTGGACTAGTAAATTAAAACCTAAACCCGAATAAGTTCATGGGTCGGGTTGAGGTATCCTCAAAACCCGTGGGTCAACACCCAAACTTGTAAAATTATTCGGTTTTACTGGTTCGGGTTTAGTAAAACTCGATCTGTTGTCATCCCTACTTAGATTCTTATGAGGACACTAGATCCGAAGAGAGATATTGTCAAATCTCACATTGCTAAAGTGAGATACCGTACAAGGATTGAATATAAGCGATTAGTTTTTGTCTTTCTTGACTATGTAAACACAATTTGGCCTATGTGTGAATATGTGTGTAAAAGTAAATCCGTAGGATCAAGAATTCATTCGTGTTAAGATTCAGGAATCCTTTAAACCAGATAACGTCATTTGGATAAAATCTTTAGTGCACCAAATACATGAGCTGAGTGTTGCACTTGGCTACTCAGATGTTGACACCTCGGCACGTGTCAGCTAAAATAATAATAATAAATTTGATGGATCTCATTAAATTTATTATTATTATTTTATCCATCAAATTTATTATTATTATTTTAGCTGACACGTGCCGAGGTGTCACTATCTAAGTGGCCGGATTATCAAATCTCATTAAATTTATTATTATTATTTTAGCTGACACGTGCCAAGGTGTCACTATCTAAGTGGCCGGATGCAACACTCAGCTCATGCACCTGGTGTACCGAAAAATTTCTCGGCAATTCATATGCTCGTCACTCCTTTCATTTTTCTACTATAAAATCAAATAAAATTATGTGATGTGACAAAATTGGGTGGCAGGTGAGTTAATACTTAATTGTAATAGAAAGGTTTGCCTGGCCAGTTATAGACTTATAGTTGATTGCTAAATAAATAAATATATATATAAAAAAAAAAAAAAACGACCAAATTGCAAATCCCTGTTTGCGGGATTTGGACAAAGTTGGAAGCCAAGGTAGATCAATACGTGGCCCTGCCTTCTGTTCACTTGTTGAGAATAATGATGATTCCTTCTGAAACCTTGAAATACGATCAATGTGTATAATATATTAATATGCCATCAAACATTAATTTAACTTTCAAGGCCAAAAATCCACCTTCAAATCTCCATTGATGTAGATCCAAGTATTTATGTCGCTCAAGATAGACTTGAGCGATAGAGATTTATCCATGTTAAATTACCTTTCAACGGTGAAGCCAGCTCATTTTGGGGTAAAGCTAGGATCTAAATCTTTGTTAGGCATCTTCCGTTTCATCATGGTTGGGATGTTCATTGGGCTTTTCAGTGGAAATGCTTTTGGGAGGTGGTTTCTCTTAAAATTTCCTTCAGTTTTCAGCCTTGGATGGTTCAAGAAGAAGGGTCCATCTGAAGAAGAGGTGAAAAGTGCTTCATTTAAGATGTGGTTTGTTGGACATGGTTTTAGTGACAACAGTCTACTTTCCCGTGGGAACTTGAAACCTGACATGGAAATAATAACCAAAGTGATGGGACCTGAGATTGGTTATTCGACTACTCCAATAATACTGATGCAGTGCGCTCGCTCTTATTATTTTGAGCCAACGTGAAAATCTACCCGAAGGAGGAGTTTCCCCCCCCGGAATTGTCTTTGGCTCAACAGATCTTCAACAACGATTACAAGAGAATGGAATATCTTTTGGTGTTGTTTCAAAGAGTGTACTTCCTGCTTAACCGGTATAGTTTTTTCATTTCTGGGAAATAATAAACCTTGAGCTTTCATCATAGAACTCTTTAACAAATTTTAAATGATAAGTTCAGTTAATTTCTTGCTATTTTCTGCTTCTTTTATTTATCAGTATGACATAAAACATTTATTGCCCTTACAAAGACAAATGAAAGATTAACTACTGTCTTTCTTCCATGTCTCAATGAGCTTAGCCAATACCTTCATCTTCATAGAAGTCCCACCCAGTTCCATTCCTGCTCTAGCCTTTTCTCGAACGGACACTGCTTTCATCCTCAATAACTCATTCCCCATCAGCTCGCTAACCTTTTCTGCAATCTGCTGACCCTTAACAATATCCTTTCCTCCCCAGCCCCAACTCGACTCCCATATGCCTAGTCATTATTTGGGGATTTGAGGAAGAAGGGAAATTAGGCATGATTTTAAGTTTCACATATTTCATTTTAGTATTTATTTCAAGTTTCACATTTCATTTTAATCATAATTTCAAGTTTCAACATTCAAGTTTTTAGCCATGATTTCAAGTTTGAGGGTTTTTTTTTTTTTTTTAAAAAAAACTAATTTTAGGGGTACTCTTGTAATTTACGGACATACACTGAATTTTTTTTTTTTAAAAAAAAATGGTTATTAACAATTAAAGTTTCAAAAACAGTCACTAACAAAAGTTTAAATATTTCCAATGGTTAGTTTTGATTTTCTCTCTTTGAGTAAATAAGGGGATGACAATAATTTATTTTAGATATTTTTTGGAAATCAATTTTTTCAATAAGTGGCAATTTGGTAAATAAGGGGATGATATTAATTTATTTTAGATGTTTTTTAGAAATCAATTTTTTCTTTTGTTTTTTGAAATAAATAATTATATTTAGTGTGTGTGTAAATATATATATGTGTGTGTTTGGGATATGCTATACATATATACACACATAAAATATAATTACTGTTAGTATATTAAATGGGTTACGTAGAATGTGGAGTGCACAAAGCTTGTGGGCCTATAGAAAATGGGCCACTTTCCACCACCAAGCCCATATCTACACAAGCCCAAATGCATTAGGGGAACATTGATTATAATGCATTGCTTCTTACACAAGTGAATCTTATATTAACGAAGGGCACCAAAATGAGAGAGTACTGAATTATTAAAATTTCAAAATTATATATATGAGAAGTTTGAATTCTCACATTCATAGTAAAATTACTAAACATAATATGAAAAATAGCATTGTCAGATTACCCAAAATATTTGTTCAAATAATGTTCGCATGTGATTATGTGAGCTATCAACGCTATATAAATCATAATATATTGTGGTGAGTGATGTGTTAGTTATAGTTTACAAAACACATCATTTAGACATGAATTTAGTGAAATATCAAAATAGATGAAGGTTAGAAAAAGAAGTCAAGGTATCTAAAGCCTAAAGCAGACACTATCTATTTGGTGGTCCTAGGCCGTTACGAGCCGGCAGCTCCTTAGACCTAAGGATGACAAATTTACCCAAACTCGTGGGCACCCACCCGAATCCGAATCACGTGGGTTTGGGTTTGGGTTTTTCTATTTGGGTCGTGGGTCGGGTTCTGTTATAAAAAAGCAAACCCAAAGCGGGTATGTGTTTGAAAAAAAAAAAAAAAAGGAACCCGACTAGCTTAAAAAGCTTCGCTCAAAACAACTTCGTTTTGAACAAATTAGAATTCTAAATTAAAAACGACGTTATTTTGAGTTAAAAAGTAAAACTTAAATTTCTATTTGGGTCGGTGAATTAAAACCTAAACCCGAATAAGTTTATGGGCCGGGTTGAGGTATCCTCAAAACCCGTGCATCAAAACCCGAACTTTTAAAATTATTCGGGTTTACGGGTTTGGGTTTAGTAAAACTCGATCTGTTATCATTCCTTCCCTATTTGGACCCTCATGGGACACTAAATCTGAAGAGATATATTGTCGCATCCCACGTTGCTAAAGTGAGATACAAGACTTATGTATATAAATGTTCAGTTTTTGTGTTTCGTGACTAATTTAGACCCAATTTGGGCTATGTGTGATACAGTTGTCACGGTGAAAATATTTGCGTGAAGGATCCAAAATAAATCCGTGGGGTCAAGAATTCGTCCTTGAAGCCCATATTATTATTATTATTTTATAGATAAAATTTGAAGGAAGTTTACGGATCCTTTCAAATTAATTACTAACACTCCAGTCAAATGACAAGAATATTGAATTAATATTCGCCGTTGGATCTCGTGAATCATTAAAGTAAAACAAAAGATCCACCGTTAAAATAAACAAAAGATCGCCGTTGGATCTCGTCTTCAAAAAATACCACAGCTGGAGATTGGACCACACACACGAGTGCACATTTTCTGTTTGTACAAATGTCCTCAACTTTGTTATCTTTTTCAAGAAGCTCTGTCTCCTCTTCAAAAAACTTTGTATCAAAAAAGGGGTAATTTTGGGTTGAGAAACTCACTGCTACCAATGGATCTTAGACTACAACTTAGTGGCTTGTACGTCTAAATGTCTCTTGCTTCCATGAATGACATCTTTCAGATTTGCTATGAACCTTGAACAACCTGACCTCCCTCCTGCTTTTCTTGTCAAGATTGTGCTCAAATTCTTGCTGGATTTTGGGTCATGGACATCTGATGGCTCTGATTTGCAATGCAAAGATCTCTTCAAGAGAACCACACTGTTGGCATAGCTTCTTCTTTTTTTTTCCCTTCTTAGATATCTTTATTTTTTGCATCTTCTTCTTTTTTTAGCTCAAAAATCTTCACTCAAACTCTCTTCCATTTCTCTTTTCCAAAAGCACCTTCAGCCTCAGCTGCTACCTCAACAGCCCTATCGTGGCTTAACAAGAACCACGCATTTTGCAAACTTCCAAAGCACGTCAATCATGTAGTATATAAACATATTTCTTCATTGTTAAATCATTTTAGAAGAAATGCCTCGCAAGCCGAATGTCAAGCGCAGAGCTTATCGTCGGAAATCGTTCCGACGACCTAGCATGGTTGAGTTATCAACTGTGAAACAATTCTCAGTCACTCATCAGCCTTGGTCTATTTCTTCATATCCTCAATGGAGGCGTACGCTTTTTAAAAGTCAATAAATATTTTAAATAAAAAAAAAACAAATCAATAAAGGAGGTGGCGAATGAGAATTCACCACGCAAGGCTGGACAAGGTCACCTATGCCCTCGATATATTTTAAATATATCGAAAATACCCCTGCAACAACTTTTAAAATCATTTTTTTTTTTTTTTTTTTTTTTTTTGGACGATTGAATTCGCTCCTTAACATGTATGCTCAGTCATACATTCCGACGGGTTATCCATCGGAAAGACAATTCTAGGTCATCTTCTCGCCATCGCTGGATGACTTTAACTAAAGATATATATTTATTTCAATTCAAACTTAATTGATTTCATATACAAATCAAACAATTACAAATCAAGATCCATTGAATTTATCATGAATACGTTTAAGATTCTCCTGATGAGTAACGTCGATCCGTTCCCTAATCTTCAACTGCGCTTCAGTAAAAATAGGACCAAGACCTTCCAAAGTTAATCCGTATTGAACATGCTCCCAAGCTAACATCATAATTTCTGTAGCATCTGGAAAAACAGCAGAACAAGCATCAATGAAATCAACATCTGGATGCTCTTTACGCCATGTGCCGATCTTCGCCAAATAATAAGCAGCAGCAACGGTGTAATATGTAAAAGCAAGACCAGCAAGAACCGGATGCATTTCAGTAGGATTTATATTGTTTAGCCAAACAACAAAATCCTTAATCTTAAAAAATAGAAATCTTGTTAGAAGCGAGTTTTAAGACTTATGAACTTTTTAGGAGGAGAAGACAGGATAAGGAAAATTTTAGTAGAAGAGAACTCTCTGCTATTATTTCTCACATTCTGTCTTGATACAAAATAAGGAATTTTATCCCTATTTATACTGGTAGTACCTTCTTAACCAATAACGACCACACCTAACGACCACACATTTAAAGAAGTGTCTAGATTTCTATCTAAAAAATCTAGGGTTATTTTGATTTTGGTCCCTCACATTTACATTAATCTGTGTTTAGTCCACAGTTTTTTAGAATTATTAACTTTAGTCCTTCTGTTAATCCATTAGGAATTCCGTGAAAACAAACGAACTGGCATTGTTAGAGGGTACAATGACCAAAATACCCTTAATGAAGGTTTCTGATGAATGGCAGTATGGTAATTTTGTATTTAATTAAATAAAAAATGATAATAGTTATTATTATTAAAATTAAAATCACAAATAATTAAAAAAGATCCAGATCGTCCATCTCATGAGATGGATGGTGGAGATCCACCAAATCCATCAGATTAATAAATGTAACTAATTAAAAATGAAATACATAAAAATAAATAAATAAATAAATAAATAAATAAAAACTTTGATCTTTGGCGGAGATCCAAATTGAATCTCCATCAAAGAATAAAGAACAAATTCATCTTCTTAACACAGCAAAATCAAACAACCCAGATCCACTACCACCACCATCCCATATCAACAACACCACAACCCAGATCAACATCACCATCCCAAATCAATAACAACAAAATTAACAAAAAAAAAAAATTGAAACACTTCCACCAATCCATACCGATCGACCACCACCTCCTCAAATCCACACCACCACCACTACCACCTCTACCAAATCCATACCGATCGACAACCAAATCAACCAAATCCACACCACCACTTAGCCACATAATGATGAGCCCCCCCACCCTGAAGTTTTTCAATTTTATAAAATTGTCCTCTAAGTTTTAGAATTTTAATGTTTTTACCCTTATTTCCTATTTAAATTTTCTAATTCTTTTATAAATTACAATGTTAATAATTTTCTCTTAATCATGTAGAAAATATATTTGATCCTAAATATACTCTTAGAATAGTTTTTGGATATTAGAAAAATATTAGAGGTACAGTTTAAATTTCAATTTATTTTCTAACTCTTAAACAATATTATTGAATATTGAACTAATAGCTAAAACTTTTAGTCTATATTATTTTTAGAGTAATGCTAGATATCCCTAACTAGTTGTGTGTTGATTAACAAATGGATATGTACATATTAATAATGATTTATTTCACTAGTTATATTTATATGAATTAAATTGTCTAAGTTACAAGTTGAGATATGAGTTAAAATATCTAGTATTTTTCTTATTTTTATTATGATATAAACAATAATATTTTTTATTCAATGTTTTATTTAATGCAACTTCAAAGATATATGTCAATCTGACACATTATTTCACGATGCTTCCCCTGGAACATAATCCTAGCTCCGTCCCTGCTTTCACCTCATAATCCACCTATCTTCTTCACCACAAACTGTCAGCCACCACCCCAAATCCACCCATCTTCTTCACCACAAACCGTCGATCGCCACAAAAACCCACCCATTAATCCCGTATCTCCGGCCACTACCCCAAATCAACCACGAACCGTTGCCACCTCCATCTCCAACACCACCAGCTGCCCAAAATCAACAATCTCAAACCCTAAATCGGAATGAGAGAGACGTACATTAGAGAAAGAGAGAAAGAGAGAAAGAGAAGAAGAGGTGGCAGGGAGAGAGAAGAGAACGGTGGGAAGAGAAAAGAAGAAAAGGACAGTGGAAGGGAGAGAAGAGAATTGAGAGAAAATGGGAGAGAGATCGATGGTGGTGGTGGTGTGATCGAGAGAGAAAAGAAGGTGTGTGTCTGGTTCAATTATTTATTTATTTATTATAGATAGGGTTTGATTGAGGGAGAGAAAAGAGATTATAGTTAGGGTTTGATTTTTTTTTTTTTTAATATTTATTTATTATTGTTATTTTAATTTTCTTATTTAGTTTTATATTAAAATTATTTTTAATTTTTTTTGATAATAATTATTATTATTTAATTTAATAATATTTATTTGTTTTTTAAAATTAATTATTTAATTTTTGGTTGGATTTTTTAATTTTTTATTATTTAATTTAATTTAATTTTTTAATTTAAATGGATTTAATATATATATATAATTATTTTTTAATTATTTTAATTATTAAATTTAATTCATTTAATAATAATAATCATTATTATTTTAATTAGTTTTTTATATGTTTTAATTTTAAATTTAATTTGCTTTTTTTTTAAATTTTTTATTTAATAGGAGGGCATAAGGGTCTTTATCCTTGTTTCAGTCAGGTTTCGTGGAATTTTCTATAATGCCCTTGTTGATCTAACGGAAGTCAACGAAATCCTAATGAAATTGAACGGTAGAGACTCGATTTGGCATTGTCAGAGAACTATTAGACTGAACTTAGTAATTCCAAAAAACAGTGGACTAAACCTAGATTAACGCAAACTGGAGAGACTAAAATCAAAATAACCCAAATATCTATGACTCTAGAATACAAAAAAATCTTCCATAGTCCGTCCCATATGTGATGTGTGTGAGACGGACCCAATGAGATCGTGACATCTGTCTAAGCTTTTAAAAACAAACATTTACTTTTTATTCACTAGTTAAATAACAACACCTGGATATGTTATTAAAAGCCAAAAAATTTCCCACCCTTATTTCCTTCCACCAGAAGATCGTTTCCTCTTCCTCACTCAAAAAATTTCATCTCCTCCTCCACCCTTTCACTCAAGAGATGTCATCTCCTCCTCCACCATTTCACTGTGTAGATTGCAATCTTTCAAAAACCTGTTTCAAAAAGATTTAATGTCTGTCTCAAAAACCATTCACTACCAATCAAAGAAACTAAGACAAGACTGAAACAAACTAAAGAAACTAAGACAACAAGCCAAAATATGGGCCCTCAAAACAGCTACAACCTGGGCAAAAACGCCACACCCATGACCAAAAAAGGCCCAAAAACAGGGCCATAAGTAGAGCCACAACTAAATCAACTATTTGGAGAAACTTTCTTAACAAAACACACAAAAAAAAAAAAAAAAAAAAAAAACCATTCACTACAAATCTATTCTTAACCAACACAAATCACCAAATCTACATTTTACAAACACAAATCATTCACTGCTAATCTATTATTAACCAACACAAAACCAAATCAGCAATTTACAAATACAAACCATTCACTACCAATTCATTCCAACCAACACAAATCACCAAATCTATAATTTACAAATACAAACCATTCATTGCTAATCTATTCTCAACCAACATAAATAACCAAATCAGATATAGGCATTAAAACCAATTGAACAAATAAAAGAAATAAATTTATTCAAACTCACAATTATGCACCAAAAAAAAATGTATTAATTGTTAAAGATTTACAATGTATGGAAAGGGAGTAAATTACATCCGTAATTAGTGGCCAAACCCTAAAGCCGAGGAAGATAAAATAAAAAATAAAAAATTGAAGACCCGATATATAAAATTCCTTCAACAAAAGTGTTCTTCAGCTCTATCTTCTGTTTCTTCCTCCTTGATATGGTATTATCAAGATTCAATCGGAGTATGAATACTCTTGAATGTTACCTAAACATATATTGAAGTTGAGAAGTGAGAGGCGGTAGTATATACTTTAACATACTCTTGAATGAATACTCTTGAATGAGACCTTTCAAGATTTTGCGTGAAGAGATGGAAGTTGAGAGGTGAGAGGCGACAGATTTTGCTGTGAAGAGAGGAAGAGATGATCCGATGAGTTAGATGAGTAAGGCTTTTTTACGTTTCTATTATGCAATAGGGTTTTAATTAATTAAATAACTTATCCAGATGTCGTTATTTAACTAGTGAATAAAAAGTAAATGTTTGCTTTTAAAAGCTTTGATAGATGTCACGATCTCATTAGGTCTGTCACACACACATCACATATGGAACGGACTCATGGAAGATATTCTCCTAGATTACTCTTACACTCTAGAACATTCTTATAACTATCTAGATTTTTCCCAAATAATAATCTAGAACAAACTTCTAGAAACTAGGCCTATTGGGCTTAATTAACTGGACATTTATTTTAAGCCCAATAATTTTGTATCAAATCAAGTTTAATTATCTAACAAATCTAACACATTTGTGAAGATGAAAGATGAAAACAGATATTTATAGCCAAACAAGCTTACCACAGCAAGTTTGGGAATAGCCTTTTATTCTTCTAAATCACTGTTGACGTTTTGTAAATCCAATGGACGAAACAAGTGCCACGTTAGGCTGTCCAGGTTAGGCTACTGAGATTATGGCGTAACTTTCCATTGGCATTTTGATCCTTTTTCACCATACAAATTTCTGAAAAGTAGAATCAACACAGAAACTTCCTCTGAAACCAACCACCATTGAAGAACTAAATAGAACAGAATTTCTTAAACAACCCAGAAAGCATCTAGAAGTGGCTAGTACTTTGAGCCCATTTTGAGACTTCATCCAACCATATCATTACATGAAAGATTTTGGAGCTTTTACTAAACATGAGTGTCCATGGAACAGAAAAGACAGAGAGAGAGAGAGAGAGAGAGAGAGAGAGAGAGAGAGAGAGTAGTACTACAGCTCTACAAGAGAGAAAAATGTATTCAAAGCCAAACATTAAAAATACATAAAGGAGCCAATTTTTAAAGGAGAAAAAGGAAGATGAAATGAAAAAATAGAAGATGAGAAATTGAGAATTGAGAATCTTTGGGTATTGGGGAGGAACAGGACAACAAACTTGAAAGAAACCATGTTCAGTGGCTCTAATAAATGTTGGTAGTTACTGCTGTTAAGTGTTAAATTAACTCTAGAAAGAGACACTTAGGTGGCATTTGGTTAAATGGCGGAATGGTAATCGGAATGAGAATGAGAATGGAATGGAATGAAAAGCTGATTTATTTGTTTGGTTGAGACTTTAGAATTAGTATCTAAATCGGTATTATTTTATTTGGTTAACAACTGAATAGAATGGAATTAACTGTATTTTAACAAAAATACCCCTAATTATAAGACATTCATAATAACATGATATATTATAGATAATAATAATAATAAAATATAAAAGTATATATAATATCAAATTTATATATAATATGATATAATATATATTATATATATTATTTATTAGTAATATTAATATTATTATATATTACATAATACGAATATTATATATTATTATATATTATATATAATTTATATAATATAATATAATAATATATAATATATATTTTGGATAATAATAATAAATATAAAAGTATATATTATATATAATTATATATTATTTAATATAATAATATATATAATATAATATAATATATATAATATTATCTTATATTATTACATTAAATAATATATAATTAAATATATAATATATATTATTTGATATATACTTTTATATTTTATTATTATTATCCAAAATATATATTATATATTATATATTATATATTATTTAATATAATAATATAAATATTATAATAAATATATAATATATATTATATAATATATTAATACATAATATATATTATATAATATATATAATAATATAATAATATATAAATATATTATATTATATATATTTATATATTATAATAATATTATATATATTTATATATTATAATAATATTATATATAATAATAATAATATATATAATATATATAATATATAATACATATATGTTATGTAATATATATTTATATATCATTAATATAATATATAATGATAATATATTATTTTTGGAAAGAAGGGTATTTTTGGAATATAGTTTGTGCATATAAGGGCATTTATGGAATAAATTTTTTGCACTGGAATGGAATGGGCATTCCATTGGTTTTTGGATGGAATGCCCATTCCACCAAAATGGTGGAATCAACATACCAATGGAATGCCCATTCCATTGAATTTTAACCAACCAAACATATGGAATGGATTCCATTCCATTCCAGCCTATTCCAGCCAACCAAACGCCACCTTATCGTAATCAGAATTGGAATTCATGACTCGGTCAACTTTCACTAGTCACCACTCACCAGTTGTTTTCCATGTTTAAATTACCTTGCCTTCCTAAGCTTTTTTTATATTATATTAAAATATTTCAAAAGATATATATATTTATGTATTATATTAAGTAGTTGATTATAATTAAAACTTGGGTTTTTTTTTTTATTTTTTTATTTTTTATAATTATTTTTTATGATCATTTATTGTCAAGTTGATAAAAAAAAAAAAAGGATAAATTCTTTAGAAGAGTGGACACTTGAAACTTGGTTTCAAATTTGAACAAATAAATAAAACCAAAATTCATAGAAACATGTTAATGAGCTTGACAACGATTAGTAAATCAATGGGTAATTTCACTAAAGTCCTTACTTTTTGGTAAAATATCACCTATTTAAATGTCTTTGTCATATTAGTAACTTAAGTCTCTTATTCTTTCAAAATGCACAACTTTAGTCTATTTGACCAAAATACTAACGGTCAACTTCAACTATATATATAAAAGTACAATTCTATCCTTATCAAAATGATTTATTGAGTTTCCAAAATAAATAATATTAAAATGGTTTATAAAAATAAATTAACAACAAAAAATTATTTTCTAAAAAAACAAAAAAAAAATTATAAAAAGAAAAGGGAAAAAAAACTAATGGATTATGGAAAATATAAAGTTAAAATAAATAATAACTTGAAAGTATTTTCAAAAAATAGAAGTATTTCAAAAAATAAAAAAGAAAGTTTTTTTTTTTTTTTTTTTTTAGTACATGGATCTCCATTGTTGGATTTTGATCGATCCAATGGTGGAGATCCATTAACATTTAAAAAAATATATATTTTTTGAAATACTTTTTTTTTTAAATTTTTATGAAAATAATTTCAATTTATTATTTATTTTAACTTTATATTTTTCATAATCCATTAGTTTTTTTTTTTTTTTTTTTTTCAGTTTTTAAAATTATTATATTTTTTGTTTTTTTTTAGAAAATAAAATTTTGTTGTTAATTTATTTTTATAAACCATTTTGATATTATTTTTTTAAAACTCAATAAATCATTTTAACAAGGGTAAAATTATACTTTTATATATATAGTTAGAGTTGACCATTAGTATTTTGGTCAAATAGACTAAAGTGATGTATTTTGGAAAAAACAAAGGATTTAAGTTGGTAATATGACAAAGACGTTTAAATAGGTGACATTTCACCAAAAAGTAGGGACTTTAGTGACATTACCCCATTAATCAATGTTCCCATAATGCAATGCTTCTTAATCCTAAACAAGTGGACGAGATGAGGTTGGTCCGATGGTAAATCTCTCACATCTACACTACAAGGTTGCTGGTTCGAGTCCCTCTCCTAAAAAATCCCCGATTGTAATAGTGTAATACTTAAAAAAATAAATAAATAAAAAATCATAAACCAGTGAATCTTATATTAATGATTGAGAAGTTTGAATTCTTACATTTTTTTTTTTGACAATATCTATTAATTCGAGACCAGATATTTTTTTTTGGTTGAAAGTTTTCGCTATTGGTAAGATTCGAACTATTGACTTGAGAGTCATTTACCCAAGCCCTAAACTCGTCCATCTACCAGCTGAGCTACGCCCCTGTTGGCATTGAATTCTCACATTCATTGTAAAATTACTAGGCATTACATGAAAAATATTAATGCTAGATTATCCAAAATATATGCTCAAATAATGCGGTATATGAGTTGTCAACATGCATAATATAATTATGAGACAATGTGATGAGTGGTGTGTTAGTTATAACTCACATAATATATCATTTGAGCATAAACTTAGTGAAATATCAAAAAGACGTTTTGGCTCTAATAGTCTATCAACATATGAAGATCAGAAAAAGAAGTCAAGAGCCCAAGGATACATATCTAAAGCCTAAAGGTTAAAGTGGAAAATATCTATTGGGTGGTCGCAGGGCCGGCCCATGGGGCAAGCAAACCCAGCCATTTGCTGGGGCCCCAAGTTAGCCCAACCTACCTCTTCTTCTTTTATTTGAAATCAGGGGCCTCAGCACCCAAATACCCAATATATTTAAGTCTAAAAAAGGCCCAATCTTAAACATTTAAGATCTTGTATTTATTTAGTTTCTTCTTCACATCAGGCCCAACTAACTAGTCAATTTAACAAAAATAAACATAAAGGCCCAACTGAATTCTAAATTAACATTTGTCAAGAAAAAAAAAAAAAAAAAACAAGAATTCTAACATAGCAGATTACCAGACATCGTTGCTAACCTAGTTAAGTTTGACATCGTCTAAGTAAAAATCACCGCCCTCTCTCTTTGTTGACAGGTCGCCTTCGTAAATTTACACTTCGGAAATCAAAAAGAATATAAATTTAAACAATGTTTTGTTTTTATGTTATTATATACGATAAATTTTTTTTGTTTTAATTTATGTGGATTACATTATATTTGGTAAATGAATAATTATTTATCTATTTTTTTTTTATGTTAATGATAATAATTTTTATATAGGCCCCGATTTTTACTGATATCATTAAATGGATGGGGCCCCAAAATGTCTGGAGACGGCCCTGGGTGGTCGTGTGTTGTTACGAGAGGGTTTGCTCCTCAGACCCTCACGAGGACGCAAAATTTGAAGGGGGAGATTGTCATTTGCTTCATTAAACAAGGCTGGCGAGCGAAGTACAAGACTTGTATATAAACATTTAGTTTTGGTCTCCCTTAATTATAACTAGACACATTTTAGGTAATGGATGAAAACGCTTACGTGAAGCTCGCAGTTTAAAGTAAGTCCATACGGGTGAAGAATCCGTTGATGATTGGGGTGGCAAAAATCCTCGACCAGCCACAAACTCGTGTGGCCTTGGTCTGTTTAGGGCGGGTTTGGGGCGGTGAAAACGGGTAACAGGGCAGGACTAGGGCAAAGTTTTTGACCCAGACGGGTACTAGATCGGGTATGGGGTGGTCCCTTTTGCCCCGACCTGCCCCGTTTGACCCGTAATATATATATTATAAATATAAAAGGTAAAATAAAAGAAAAGAATTTAATGTTTCTTTTGTATATGTATAAATATATATATATATATAATGTATAAAGAAAGAAAAAGAATTTAAGAGATATACATATATATAAAATGTATTTTGTATTTTTGTTTAAGTCATTTTGGGATTTGTATTTTGTACTTTTTAAATGAATTTAATGCTTATTAAACTTAGTTATCATGTTATATTAAATTTAAATTTATGTAAATGAATTGAGTCATTCGGTTGGGTTTGGGGTACCAGGTACCCCCACCCTATTCAAATTGAATTTGGGGTGGAAATTAAAAAACCGTTCAGATCATGGATCGAGTTTAGAGCAACCTTTACAAATCAGGTTTTGGATTTAGGGAGGACCAATCCGACTGGTTGCACCCCTAGCTGATGAAGCCCACGTTATTATTACTTTATAGATCAAATTTGAAGGAAGTTTACGAATTCTTTCAAATTACTAACACTCCAGTTAAATTACAAGAATATTAAATAAAGATTCACCGTTGGATCCCCTGATTCATTAAAGTAAAACAATAGATCCACCGTTGAAATAAATAAAAGAGGTGTTGTCGTCTTCAAAAGATACAACAGCTGGAAATTGGACCACATGAGTGCCCATTTTCTGTTTGTACAAATGTCAATAACTTTGTTATCTCTTTCAGGATGCTTTGTTTCTTTCTTTGTTTCAAAATTGAAGAAAACTAAGGGGCTGTTTGTTTTTTTCCAATAAGACTTATTACCTCTTATATCTTAAATTAAGATAAATCAGTTTGTTTGTTTTTTCAACTTATATCTTATTTTAAGATATATATGTCTTTTAGAAAAAGTAAAATTTTTTTACTTTTATCTTATTCAAAAAGTGATACAGTAGAGTTTTTTAATAAATTTCCAAAAATATTTTATAACAATTCATACATTTATGATTTTGTCCGCACATAATAAAATACTAAAAATAAATTTTCCAAAAATTCCCAATTTTGAAGAAACCCTAACACAACCTAATCAATTTTATATTTGTAATAAGTCATTTAAAGTGAAAAAAAAACAAACATATCATAATATCTTAATTTTTAAGACTTATCCATATATCTAATAAATTAAGGTCTTATAAGACTTTAGACAAAAAAAGCAAACAGCCCCTAAGATCAATTTTATAAATTTAATGTTTTTTTTTTTTTTTCAAATGATTTTTTTTTTTTTCAAAAAATTGAGAACAAAAAGAAACAAAAATAAATACAGATGCTATAAGATATAAATTTGAAAAATGAAAATTCATGTTTTCCAAGTTAGTGTTCAATTTTATAATACAACGATTTTTTTATATTTTTTATTTTTCATTTTTGTGTTTCTAAAATATAAGAGTTTGAGCTTTTTTTAAAAATAAAATAAAAAATAAACCAATTTTGTACCTAGTGAGATCAACCACTACTACAAGAATGCTCGGATTACAACTCTCACTATCAGGAAGGGATCCTCTCCACACTTTATGATTTAATGGATAAAGGAAAGTGTAAAACCACATTGCTAAGAGTGGATGTACGAGTTTGAAACTTTGAAAACCCATAAACATATGTTTTTATTTTACATATTACTAACATTGTTTATATATATATATACACGCACCGCACACGTGTCATAGCGCGTGTGATAACTCGAACATGAGATATTTCTAACATCATTCGCAACTATATCACATTGGACGGTGGCACTAACATTTTTTTTTTACAAGAGTTTCTTCTTAAGAAAAACATATACCATTCAACGTATTCTTGTATCCCAAAACTACAAATTAAAACTAAAGAATGAAGCTGATTCTTTTCATAAATTTGTAAAAAAAAATTAATATACATACTAGCATTAGCATATATACAATTTGACCTCCCAGGCTCCCATTAATGGGTAAAATTGGAAAGAGATTGAAGGAAACATAATTGGAATTAAATACACCTTATAATTAAACTGAATTTATATAGTGATAGCAAAGTATAGAGAATGTGTGTTTTTATTAAGTATTGATTAAAGACTTGCCATTTTTTACAAAACAAAACTACAAAAGGTTACAACTTACAATTAAGAAGAATACTTATGAAATATGAAGTAAGAAACAACATAGAAAATATATGATTGTACAACTATATTTAACCATGATTGAGTATAGACCATTAATATATAATCTCCCCTCACTTTTGAACTATTATTGGATGTATAGTTACAAATGCTTTTATTTTAAAAACCTCCCATATGGACTAACATCGTTAGCATTTCGTTTGTGTTGACTGAGTTTGACCGTTAAAAAGTCTAAAATATCTCTATTTAAGCTTTAATTGTGTGAATTGACCATTTATACCTTTTTACTTTTACCAAATAAATTAATTAAATGATACAAAAAGCGGGAATGTTAACTTGCAAATGAAAAGTTATTTTGTAGACAATGTTATCCCTAAAAATAACAAAATTACAAAGGAACCAATATCATTGTAAATAAACTAGAATATGTATTTATTTATGTATTTATTTGTTTTTTTTAATTTTTTTTAATTTTTTATAAATCCAATCAAATACTCATTTTCAATGTTTTTGATTCATTTTTTATTTTGTTATTTTAGACTTTTAATAGTCACAGTCAACATAAACGGAATGCTAACAGTGTTAGTTCATGGGGGAGATTTCTAAAATAAAAGCATTTATAACTATACATCCAATAATAGTTCAAAGGTGGGGGAGATTTTTAATATTAACCCTTAACATATTTGTTGTTCGACGATCTAGACAACTTAATTATTTTACAATTTAGATAACTTATTTCGTTATTTGAACAACTAGTTTTAAAAAAGAAAAGATATTTTCATGATTGATATCAGATCGGTATGTTATATCATAATATCATATTATTTTATTTTTATTTTTTTGCAATTGTTGTATCATATTATTGATTTAAGAAGTATTAGTGAAGAACATAAATGCTGTAGTATATAAAATGTTCTAAGCAACTTTATAAAGTTTGTGGATTAAAAGACTACTTTAAAGAGGCAACAATAATCATGAAATCCAGTTTTCCTTCAAAAAAAAAAAAAAATCATGAAATCCAGACTTCTAAAAAAGTGGGGTAATTGGGAAAAGAAGAGCTCATTATTAGCTTTCAACAAAGAACACTAAGGTCCCGTCCTACAAGCTGTTTTCGGTTGTTGTTTTTCAAAAAGAAAAATGAAAATGAAAACAATATTTTTGGTTTCATTTTTAAATTCCAAAAAATATCTAGTAGCATTTACTGGAATCCGTATTTTAAAAATAAAAACGGTAAAAACGCGTCTGGTAGGCTAACTGAAAACTTTCAAAAATTGAAAATCAATTTTTTACATTTTGTTTAATATTATGACATTTATAAATAAATTGATTAAATAATTAGCTAATTTTTTTTTTAATGTAATTTTTAAATTAAACAAAAGTTATCAGTTGAAGAAGAAGAAGAAGAAGAAGAGGAAGAAAAAGACCAAATTGACAACTCAGTAGAGCAGATCGGCGGCAGCGAGTGGGGCGGTGAGAGGTGACGCAGTGCCGATCGGTGGCGAGCGGAGGAGGAAGAAGAAGAAGAAGAAGAAGAAGAAGAAGAAGAAGACGAAAAAGAAGAAGAAGACCAGATTGGCGGCGAGCGAAGGAGGAGGAAGAGGAAGAAGAAGAAGAAGACATCAGCGATCGGCGACAGTGAGTGGAGGAGGAGGAAGAGGAAGAAGAAGAAGAAGACGACGGCGATCGACGGCGATCGGAGGAGGAGAAAGAAGATGAAGATGGGAAAGAAGATGAAGAACTGGTTCAAGAAAATAATAATAATAATAATTTTTTTGTTAATTTTTTTGAAAAACAAAAACAAATTCAAGAAAAACAAGTTTTTTTTTTTTTTTTTTTTTTTTCAAAATTTTCACTTTTAACACTAGTTTTGTTTTTCATTTTGTTTTTGTATTTTGAAAATAAAATGAAAAATGGTTACCGAACGCGAATTCGAAATCATTTTTAGAAAACAAAAACGAAAACAGGCTGAAAACAGTTTGCAAGACAGGCCCTAAATCTCCATTCAACTTTGAAAACAAAAAAAGGTTGTGAAAAAGAGGCACCTAGAAACCTTTAAACAACACTTAATATGAGAACATGGGTGTTTCTCTTCACGGTGTGTTACAAATGATAGTGATATAAGAAGAGAACTTTTTTGTTTTTGTGAAATCTAAAACCGAATGGATCAAAAATATGTTGGAATTAACCTATCGAACTTGAGCAAGATACGAGTGCTCCAAGTATCTATATTCAAAAATACAAAGAGAAAACTTTTCTTTCTTTCTTTTTTTTTTTTTTTAACAAAAAAAGAGAAAACTTATCATGCATGTTGATAATTGGCTAATTGCGTATAATAAGACTTAAATCCACACCACAAATGTGGAAGTAAATAAACACACTAAACACACTATCTGAACTAAAAGAGGAGCCAATAGGGGCGTAGAGGGCTTAGGTCGATGACTCCCAAGTCAGCGGCTCGAATCCTACTAACGACAAAAGCTTTTAAAAAAAATACGTAGTCTCAAATTAATAGATATTGTAAAAATAAATAAATAAATAAATAAATAATTGAGAGAGGATTACTTGAACCAAGAGAGTATGTGGTTTATATAGTTATTGAATTTAATTTATACACAAAAATGCAATCCAATAGATTGTAATATCTACTATTGCATGATTATTGTAAAATTATTGAATTCTTTATACAAAATATTCTTAGAAGTTATCATATATAACACAAATATTGAAAAAAAACAAAAAAGTATATATGTAGGAATTTTGACACTTTTAAAATATAAACAGAAATGTTATTACAACAATTACATTTAGAAATTTGTTATGAAAAAGGTATTTACAATGTACTAATTAGAAAGATATTTTTTAAGTTTTGAGAAAACATTTTTATTCAAAATCTCATCATTTCATTGACTTGCTCTAAATACAGTGTAATTAGTATATATAATAAGAGTAATATTATACTATCCAAAAAATTAACCCAAAATTCAATCCAAATGAGTTGTCATTACCACATAAATCATAGTGTGATGTGGTGAATAATATAGAAAGGACAAATCACTTACCACATTATTAGTGATATAATAATATTGTCATTTATTTATTTGTTCTTCGAAATTTATCGAGATTATTAAGCTAGTAAAATCACGATATGAGACTTGAATCCCAACTGTAAATATGAAAGGGGGATGCACACCTATTTAATCAAGTTCTAATATGTAACAATGAAATCCACAAATTTAACGTGTTTTTTATTTTTTATTTTTACCCTAACCCTACGCTCATCTATCTACCAGCTGAGATATGCCCCTAGGAGCCACAACTTTAATGTTTATTGAATAGATATTGATTAGTGTTAGTATACTAAATGGGCTACGAAGAATGTGGAGTCCACACAGCTCGTGGGCCAATAGAAAATGGGCCTCTTTCCACCAACCAGCCCATATCTAGTGTAAGAAATATTTAAAATATTAAAGAAATAACTCAACATTTTTGTAAAGCTATACACATGTTCTCAGTTTTTATATATGACATACTAGGACATCCTGGAATTATAAGATAAGGATGTCCAACCATAGTTACACATTCATATTGGGTGTGGGTATTTGTTAATGTCGGATTATAGACCCACTGTAAATGTGTGGCTGTTGTTGGACGTCATGAAATTATAAAGTCAGGACAATCTTGATTAGAGAAGTATTATATATATATATATATATAAAATATCATTTGCGGGTATGCCCACCCATATAATGACTCGTCAGGCTGAATGAGCTGTGGACGTGTTCTCAATTTCTCATTTGCATAAAACTTGAATTAAAATCATATTGTTATTGAGTTGACTAAGCACTCAACTGACTTCACCTATGACTAAAGAATCAAGATCATGTTTATTTATGCTCCATGAGTGGTGATGATGTGATTCTGCAAATAGTTGAGATTTGAGAATGATGAAAAGTTTGAAATCTCAATCTCGAATTTGCCCTTTAATTGGTTTTTAACGTCTTATATTTTTTCTATCTTGACTAGTTTATACTAAAATACGTACAACTGGGTGTTTATTTGATTAACAAATTTAGATTATGTTACTATAAATCTATAATGAAGCATCCTTCATCTCTTAACAAATTAAGTTTATTTTGAAGGGATTAAGGGATTAAGGGTTTAGCAAAACTCGATCCGTTGTCATCCCTACTTAGACCCTCATGAGGACATTAGATCCGAAGAGAGATATTGTCACATCTCACTTTAAGTGAGTTACAAAACTTGAATATAAGTGTTTAGTTTTTGTCTTTCTTGATTATGTAAACACAAGTTGGGCTATGTGTGAATATTTACGTGAAGGTTATGATCCAAAGTAAATCCGTGGGATCAAGAATTCATCCGGGTGTTGAGATTCAGGAATCCTTTCCACTAGATAATGTCATTTACCCCACAACTAACTATCGATTGGTGAATTGAAAAGGGGATTGGTTGAGAATGACCTTTACCCATTACCAATTACCAATTACCAAATTGGACTGGATGTTTTTCTGCTTACATAAATTCATATGCTCGCCACTGCCCTCTGTGTAATGGTTATGGTGAGTCTACCTTTCATGCTCTTTGGGGATGTAGTAAATTGAAGAAAGCTAGGAAAGATTGGCTTCCTGCTGCAGCCAAGGTTAGCAATTCCCATTTCAATTTTTTTGACTTTATGTTGGAGTGTCATTCGGTGTTAAATTCTTCTGATTTGGGGTTGCTTTGCACTATCTTGTGGAAAATTTGGTATATGCGAAATTTATGTGTGCATAAGGCTCCTAGTCAGAATGTGATGGAGGTGGCTCAGTGGTGTAAGGCTTTTTTAGCTGATTTTCACAGTTGTGAGGAGGACAGGCAGGGTTCTTCGGTTGTAAATGCTGCTCCTCGGTTGAGTAGTACTATTAGTAATTCTTGGAGGCCTTCAGACTTGGATTGCTACAAAATTAATTGTGATGCTGCTGTGAAGAAGGAAGATGGTCGTGTTGGATTAGGTATTGTAATTAGAAATCATTCGGGTGCAGTTATGGCTTCTTGCTCGCTGTTCTTGGAAGCTTGTTTTGATGCAAATCTGGCGGAGACTATGGCTATTTATAGAGGTTTAGTGTTCAGCAGGGATTGTGGTCTTGCTCCTTGTATTTTAGAATCTGATGCGGCTGTTGTGATTAATCGTATCAACGATCACAGTCATCAGGATTCTATTAGTGGTAATATTCTTGCTGAGATTTCTTCTCTTATCTCCTGCCTTCGGATTGTTTCTGTTAAGTATGTCCCTAGAATGGCTAATGTTGTTGCTCACAACCTGACGAAATATGCCTTGACGGTTGATGTAGATTGTTACTGGATGGAGGATTTTCCTCCTTGTGTTAGGAGAGCTGTTCAGTTGGATATTCCTTTGTAGGTTCCAACTGTTAGCTACTCCTTTCTTTGGTTTATGTTTGTTGTGAATCAAAAAAATAAAATAAAAATAGAAAGGTTTGTCTGGCCAGTTATAGAATTATAGTTGATTGCTAAATAAATAAATAAATATATATATATAAAGAGACCAAATTGCAAATTCCTCTTTGCGGGATTTGGACAAAGTTGGAAGCCTAGGTAGATCAATATGTGGCACTGCCTTCTGTTCACTTGATGAGAATAATGATGATTCCTTCTGAAACCTTGAAATACGATCAATGTGTATAATATGCCATCAAACATTCATTTAACTTTCAAGGCCAAAAATCATCTATTTTAAATTTCAAGGTCAAAAATCCACCTTCAAATCTCCATCGATAGAGATCCAAGTATCTCTGTCACTTAAGCAAATCTCTATCGATGTAGATCTAAGTATCTATGTCGCTCAAGATAGACTTGAGCGACATAAATTTATCCATTTTAAATTACTTTTTAAAAAGTAAAGAGATCTATTTTGAGAAAATCATTTTTTTTTTCATTACTTTAAATTATTTTTCAGAAAGAAACTGGATCTTCATCATCCATTATTAAAGATGGATTTTAATAGATGGTGGAGATCTATTTAAAAAAATCAGTTTTTATTTTATTTTATTTTATAATTTTTAATTAAGATTCTCAAGGGCATTTTAGTATTTGTAAGGTCAAACTTGGTCAAATGTTAAGTTTGACTGACACTAGGAGAGTTGAGTGTTAGTTTTTGATAAAGTTGATTTTGAAAGTAAAAGGGCAAACTCCAGGGGGTTGGGTGTTATTCACCCTATAATAATTTAGCAAACACATGCATGTATACCATTTTGAGTCTAAGGGGTGTTTGTTTTTCAATGAAGTCTGAAAGCATCGAAACAAACATTTTGTTTATTTTAAAATGAGTATCTAAAAGAAATTAAATCATTTTATTATTGTAAAAAATAGATAGAAATATAATTATTTGACATATTATAAATTAAAAGAACTTATTTATATATAATATATATAAAAGCAAATAAAAAACAAATTGATGGGTTCAGTGGAGGCGTGTGGAGCTCTCACCCAGCCAGACTCTTCTTCTTTCTGTAATTTTTTTTTTTTTTTTTGACAATCCAACAGAGAAACAAAGAAAAAAAGAGCACAGAGATTTTCTAGTTTGGGTCTCCATGTCGAAGTCGAAGAATGGCTGTTCAATGGTGGTATAATGGGAATTATGTGATTTGTGAGAGGGCATTTTCAGTATGAAAGTTTATAATGATTTCAGACCTGATTAAATAAGAGTAGTGTTAGCAGTTGACTAACATTTTCTTCATTTCAATCCAAAAGAAAAAAAAAAAATGCAAGCAGTCGCACAGCCTCAGTACGACATAATAATTCTAGGAGCTTCAGGGTTCACCGGCAAGTACGTGGTGAGAGAGGCTCTGAAGTTGCTAAACTATCCTGGTTCCCCTCTCAAATCCTTTGCTCTCGCGGGTCGTGACCCATCAAAGCTGACCCGAACCCTCCAATGGGCCGCCCATCCATCTCCACCTCCGCCCATTCCAATTCTCACTGCCGACACCACCGATCTACCGTCGCTTCACCGCCTTTGTTCCCAGACCAACCTCATCCTCAACTGTGTCGGTCCCTTTCGCCTCTTCGGAGACCCCGTCGTCGCCGCTTGTACCCAATCCGGGTTTGTAGATTGTTAAATCACTTTACAGTTTACTCTTGCTATTACATTTAATTAAATTTATTTATTTTTCGTAAAAATTAAATTATTTTCATATAATACCTTATATGATGATAAGTACAGCAATGTTCAATTGAGTAGGCTTTTATTTATTTATTTATTTCAATTTTTAATAGGTGTGATTACTTGGATATATGTGGGGAGCCTGATTTCATGGAGCGAATGGAAGCCAAGTACCATGAACAGGCGGTGGAGACAGGTTCTTTGGTGGTTTCAGCATGTGGGTTTGATTCGGTTCCAGCTGAACTGGGCTTCATGTTCAATTCCAGGCAGTGGTTAGCTCCAGCGGTGCCGAACAAAGTTGAGGCATATTTGAGCTTGGAGTCTGATAAAAGGATAGTTGGAAATTTGGGAACATATGAGTCAGCTGTCTTGGGTGTGGCAAATGTGCAGAAGCTGCTGGAGCTGAGGCGTTCAAGACCCAAGAGAGCTAGGCCAGTGGTAACTACTTATTCCCGTATATTGGTTCAGTTGTTCATATGATTTAATCTAATATTCTGTTAATGATTGCTAGTGCAATTTATGGTTTGGGTTTTGCTTCTTGTTGGCTTTGCTGCTGTGCTTGCCTGGATTGTTTTTTCTTTCGGTGTTTCTTGTTTTTGTTCTGGTTCTTCTGCTTTCTTTGGGTCCCCTGTTCTGGGGCTGTTTTGTTGTTGCGGGGTTTCCCCTTTTTTGCCTTCTTGGCTTATCTATGATATTACCAGTTTCAAAAAAAAAAAAAAGTTCATTCCTTGCTTATCATTTTCACATCTTGCTCTTGTTACCTGGACTTCAAGTTCTACAAGGATGTTAATTTGACTCGTATGGTTGCAGATTCCTGGTCCACCTCCTCCAAAAGGTTCAGTGATAGAAAGTCAGAAGAAGATCGACCTTTGGGCTGTGAAACTACCTTCTGCAGACTCTATAGTCGTCCGAAGAACTCTTTCAATTTTGACAGAGAACCCCCATGGTCTTCCTGGAATTACAGAGAGTCCTGAACAAATTGAAAAGAGGGAAGTTTTTTGGTCAACGGTGAAGCCAGCTCATTTTGGGGTAAAGCTAGGATCTAAATCTTTGTTAGGCATCTTCCGTTTCATCATGGTTGGGATGTTCATTGGGCTTTTCAGTGGAAATGCTTTTGGGAGGTGGCTTCTCTTAAAATTTCCTTCAGTTTTCAGCCTTGGATGGTTCAAGAAGAAGGGTCCATCTGAAGAAGAGGTGAAAAGTGCTTCATTTAAGATGTGGTTTGTTGGACATGGTTTTAGTGACAACAGTCTTCTTTCCCGTGGGAACTTGAAACCTGACATGGAAATAATAACCAGAGTGATGGGACCTGAGATTGGTTATTCGACTACTCCAATAATACTGATGCAGTGCGCTCTTATTATTTTGAGCCAACGTGAAAATCTACCAAAAGGAGGAGTTTTAACCCCCGGAATTGTCTTTGGCTCGACAGATCTTCAACAACGATTACAAGAGAATGGAATATCTTTTGATGTTGTTTCAAAGAGTGTACTTCCTGCTTAACCGGCATAGGTTTTTCATTTCTGGGAAATAATAAAGCTTGAGCTTTCATCATAGAACTATTTATTTAAATGATTAGTTCAGTTAATTTCTTGCTATTTTCTGCATCTTTTATTTATCAGTATGACATAAAACATTTATTGCCCTTACAAAGACAGATGAAAGATTAACTACGGTCTTTCTTCCATGTCTCAATGAGCTTAGCCAATGCCTTCATCTTCACAGAAGTCTCACCCAGATCCATTCCTGCTCTAGCCTTTTCTCGAACGGACACTGCTTTCATCCTCAATAACTCATTCCCCATCAGCTCGCTAACCTTTTCTGCAATCTGCTGACCCTTAACAATATCCTTTCCTCCCCAGCCCCAACTCGACTCCCATATGCCTAGTCCAATCCTCTCCACCACAGATGCATTGATTTTCTGGTCGCCATGTTGGGGCCATGCTAAAACACGCACACCAAACCACATAGCCTCGGTCAGTGAATTCCAGCCACAGTGAGACAAAAATCCACCTACTGCTGGGTGGCTTAATATGTTCTCTTGGTTTAACCAATGCTTCACCACCAATCCCCTTTCCTTTACACTCTCCGTTAGTTCATTTCCAATTACATCTTCCAAGTCTTTATCATCTTCTCGATCAACTTTCTTATCTTTTACCACCCACAGAAATCTATAACCACTCCTCATCAATCCATCACCCAACTCTTTTAGCTGCTCCCTCGACATAGCAGTCTTACTGCCAAAGCTAACATAGAGTACAGACCCGATTGGTTGAGTATCAAGCCAAGCTAAGGATTCACACTGGTTAAAACATGGTGGAAGCAGCCCAATGGCAGTGACTGATGGTAGCCCCAAAATGACTTTACCACCATTTAGTGCTGCCAATGACTCTTGTTCAATACTTTCTAGTGTGTTAACCAGAATTCCATCTGATTTCGTCATTTCCTTACCGTTTTCTGTGATGTAAGTCTTCAACAGATTATCGATATCTTGTAAAAGAGGTGGGGGGATCCATGATTTGGGTATTGGTTCCAGAGTTGGGATTTGAAATGCATCCATTTCATTTAAGTTGGCATTAGCTTTTGTGTGGAATGATATAAAAAGTGTCGACATTTGAGCAGATGATGTGAAGAAAATGTAATTGGGAATGTTTAGAGCTTTAGTGATTGGAACAACTGAGGCAGTCAAACTCATGTCTGTGATGAGAGCAGCTAGTGGAGGAGAGAGTGAAGAGAGAAGAGAAGAGAGAAGGTGAGAGGATCGTCGAATGACTACAATATGGCAGTAAAAAGGGTCATCTTTTGAATTGCCAGAAAAATTGTCTAGAGGAAGAAGATGAAGCTTCTCTTGTCTAATTTGTGGGAAGGTGGAGAAAAAGTGAAACAAAACCTGTGACTCAGCCAGTGAGAGTGTTGGATATGGAGTGATGATGGTGATCTTGAGGTTGTGTGCTGTCAGTAAAGCGGCCAGTCGAAGGAAGGGAGTGAGATGACCCATGCCGGAACTTGGAAGCAGAGCTATGTGTGACATTTCAGAGGAAAGGTATGCACTCCTGACTGTTGAAAGTTGAATGTTGATTACAGAAGAAAGGAGTATTGAAAAACAATGCATATATGTAGGTGAACTCTTTATAAATGTTTGATATTTTTGAGTCAAATTTGGCTGCAAAGATGCTTTCTTTACAAGCAAGCATTGGATCGATGTGCATAAGTTGAGCGGGGTGAACTTGGAGGCCAAGAAAGTGTCAACTCGATGTCGCGCAAGTCAAAAAAAAAAGCAATTTAATAAAGCTAAACCTTTTTTTCTTCTTGCTTCTTAAATTAATATTTATGTTTGTTTTTTTTGTTAATTATTGTTTGATTTTATTTTAATACTATTTTACGGCTCGCACATTGTTCGGACATCGTAAAATATATTCTGTTACCCCGACTCTTAAAATTAAACTAATAAAAATAAAGTTAAATCTTTTTATGAAAAAAAAAAAAAAACATTAAATTTAGAAACAATTTTTGATTAAAAAAATTTCAATTTTAAAAACAGTTAAAAAAAATTTAATTTAAAACTGAAGATAATTTAAAAAAATTAAAAACATTTTTGTTTACTTTAAATATAGCATTGGAGTCAATATGCTAATGGTAGGATGAGGTCAAGAATTCGTCCTTCAAGTTGAAGCCCATATTATTATTATTATTATTTTATAGATAAAATTTGAAGGAAGTTTACGAATTCTTTCAAATTAATTACTGACACTCCAGTCAAATGACAAGAATATTGAATTAAGATTCGCCGTTGGATCTTGTGAATCATTAAAGTAAAACAAAAGATCCACCGTTAAAATAAATAAAAGAGGTGTTGTCGTCTTCAAAAAATACCACAGCTGGAAATCGGACCACATGACTACATGGGTGCTCATTTTCTGTTTGTACAAATGTCAATAACTTTGTTATCTCTTTCAAGAAGCTCTGTTTCCTCTTCATAAAACTTTGTAATTTTGTATCAAAAAAGGGGTAATTTTTTTTTTTTTTTGAAGAAAACTAAGATCAATTTTATAAATTTAATGTATTTTTTTCAAATGATATTTTCTGTTTCAAAAAATTACGAACAAAAACAAAAGAAAATTAATACAGATGCTAAAAGATATCAAATTTAAAAAATGAAAATTTATGTTTTCAATTTTATAATGCAAAGATTTTTTTTATTTTTTTTTACAGAAAGACAAAGGAAAAATTGCCCATGGTTAATATTTAAAAATAAAGATAATCTTTTTTTATAAAAAAAATAATAGTGAAAGATAATACAAATAATTTAAAATTTAGAAACAATTTTTGATTAAAAATTTTAAAACAGTAAAAAAAAAATTATTATTTACTTTAAAATTAGTACAAATAAATTAATTGGAGTAGGTATAATATATGCTAACGGCATATGTTTGCACCTGTTTTTTTTTTTTTTAATCAAAAATAAGATTTAAAGGGTCGAATTTCTTCTACTGCCAGAATTTTTCTCCTTTGATTCATGAAAATATATGACGGGTAATTTATGTCAGAGTAATAATTTTACTCTTGTTCAAATTATGATAAATAATTGTTAAAAAAAAAAAAGGATTACGATGATTGTTTGGGTACAGACCGTATCCAAGTGTTGTCCTATATATTTATAAACATTTATTAAGACGTATTTTCAAACCTTAACAAAATCATAAACAGCCTTTAAATGAGAAGACTAGCAGCTGTTAGTTACTCCACCGATTTTATAAATTAACCTTTTATTTAATTGATAATCATAAAAGCGGAAGATGACGAGGGTGCTAAGGAGATGCCAGTTTAGTTGTGATTTCCCAATGCACTCACTGATTTCGATCGTTCATAACCTTACTAAAAAAAAAAAATAATAATTAAAGCAGAAGATATTTTAGCCATTGTTTTTAGATTTTTGTCATTATTGATATAACTTATCTTCCAATAGAGAGTTTCGTTCACAAGAAGACCAAAGAGTGAATCAATGATAAAAAAAAAAATTGCCAGGGGAGTATTTCCTTTTGTTGCCAAGAATTACTTTTTTGTGAATAGATCTCAGCTGAGTATCTTTGTCTTTCACTATTGGGATCAAGAAATCTCATAAACCTCACAATCTTGTAATTGTCAGTGGAATGATTATACCAAAATCCAAATTGCTACGCCCCTGTTAACGTCAATTATTTCTTTGTTCTTTGATATTTATCGAGATTATTAAGCTAGTAAATGCATGATGTGAAACTTGAACCCCAACTACAAATATGAAAGGGAGATGCACAACTATTTAATCAAGCGCTAATATGTAAGTTAATCAATATCTAATATCTGTACAATAACTTCATTGTTACATATAGTGTTAGTATATTAAATCAATATCTAATATAAATATCGAATGCACCAACAGGGGCGTAGCTCAGTTGGTAGATGGACGAGCTTGGAGTTTGGACAAATGACTCCTAGATTAACGGTTTGAGTCATACCAATGGCTAAAACTTTCAAATAAATACCGTCCCGAATCAATAGATATATTGTCAAAAAAAATATCAATATTGAATGTGAAGTGCACAAAGCTTGTGGCCCAATAGAAAATGGGCCACTTTCCACCAACAAGGCCATATCTAGTGTAGGAAATATTTAAAATATTAAAGAAGGGGCAGGATCTATGGCCCCATTTTTTTACACAATTTATTGTCCATTAGATTTTAGTTATTTGGATGGACAAGATTCAATGATTTTTAATCTCTTTCTCTCTCTTCATTTAACATTTATATTTTTTCTCCCCTATCTATTCAATTCTCTCTCCTAAATTTTATTATTTTATTCCATTCTTTCTCTTCTTTTAATTACTCTCTTTCAACTTCTTTTTTTTCTTTTTATTTCTCTCTTTCTATACTGATCTTATTTCTTTTTCTCCCACCTATTATTTGACATAAAACTAGAAATTTTATTGATGCATCACTGGTTGGTTTTTTCATTCTCCTCTTCTAATTTTTTCTTGTTGTTTTTTTTAAAAAAAACTTTTTTGTTTTATCTTTTCATGCACTCTTATTATGTGATTTTTCAAAACTGACAAACAATATTATTTTCACTAATATTGAATTTGTTAATGTATTTGGTATGGTAGTTTACAAACAAATTTTGTTTTAAATAGGTTAAAAAACAATTAGTTGCAATAATTTTGGCATAAATTTAGAAAGGGAAAACTTAATATTTCCATGATTTACGATAGAAATCATATCAAAGAAGTAAAAATAAGTAATTATATGATATTCAGAGTTGTCATATTTCATTAAAACTTGTATGAGAAAATATGCAGTTCAATAAATTTTCATTACTACATTCTCATAAATTATAATTGAGGTTTTTTTTTTTGGTGGTAATTAACTTCTTTTTTTTCCTTGTCATTTGAAAGAATATAAAAGAAAGGCTAATAATTTATTACAAAAAATTTCTTTGATATTAATGGATAATGGTAAAATAAAAATTTGAAAAGACAAAGAGATAAAAAATTAAAAGAGAGAAAAAAGAAAAAAATGTTGAAAAGAAAAAAAAAAGGAGATAATAATAAATAGGGTAGAGAAAATACAAATATTAAATGAAGAAAGAGAAAAAGAGATTAAAAACAATTGAATCTTGTCCATCTAAATAACTTAAATCCAATGGACAATAAATTGTGTAAAATATTGTGTAAAAAAATGGGGCCATGGATCCTGGCACATTAAAGAAATAACTCAACATTTTTTTAAAGCTAAACACATGTTCTCAGTTTTTTTTATTTTTTTTATTTTTTTATTTTTATATACCACTTACGGGTATGACGACACAAACATGATACATTGATATGTTGAATGAGCATTATTTACTACTATAACATATTGAGCTGTGGTCACATGTTCTCAGTTTCTTATTTGCATAAAACTTGAATTTAATCATATTGTTATTGAGTTTACTAAGCAGTAAGCACTCAATTGACTTCACACTCAAGAATCAAGATCATGTTTATTTATACTCTATGAGTGGTGATGATGTGATTCTGCAAATAGTTGAGATTTGAGAATGATGAAAAGTTTGAAATCACAATCTCGAATTTTGTCCATTAATTGAGTTTATCTTTCATTTTAATGTCTTATTTTCTATCTTGACTAGTTTATACTCGAATATGTACAAATGGGTGTTTATTTGATTAACAAATTTAGATTATGTGATTATATGGGTTGTCAACGCTATATAAATCACGAGTCAATGTAGTGAGTGATGTGTTAATTATAGTTCACAAAACACGTCATTTAGGCATAAATTTAGTGAAATATCAAAATAGATGAAGGTCAGAAAAAGAAGTCAAAGGTATTCGAAGCCTAAAGTAGATACTATCTATTTGGTGGTCATAGACCGTTACGAGAGGGCCGGCTCCTTAGACAAATAAATAAATCTTTAAACAATAATAAGGAAGAATATATTAATATTCAAATCTAATCTGCAAATCATGTTGAAAGTAACATGGGGATATGATTTAGACCAAACAAGATGAGAGGCTGATCTGAGACCCTCTAAGCCTGAACTACAAAAATTGATATTTTACAAACCAGAGTCATAGTCTAGCACTCTAGCCTCCATTGGTTTAATTTGCAAATTGCAATAAAGACCCTTAAAGCCTATAGTGATAAGTGAAACAATTCATCTTCTGGGCTAATAAGAAAGTTTAGCAGAACCATAATTTGTATCGGTCTTGTCACGATCTTCTTACATGATCGTCTACACCAACCAGCCATTGACATTGCCATCAACGGCCTCACGTAGGTCTGCTAAGGACTTAAAGGCGTTTTTTTTATATTTATTTTACATTTATTTTTTTAAAAATAACAAATTTATTATTAACAATATTTAAG
Organism: Acer campestre; assembly: GCA_954870605.1. Taxonomy (NCBI): domain Eukaryota; kingdom Viridiplantae; phylum Streptophyta; class Magnoliopsida; order Sapindales; family Sapindaceae; genus Acer; species Acer campestre. Next base: position 44,028,105 of record OX940801.1, read on the forward strand.
TTATTAAAATAAAATAAACATTGACATCCTGTGTTTTTTAGTATATTTGAGTTTTGATATTATTAATGAAATTTTAATTTTTTTAAACTATATTTTTCAAATTACATAAAAATAATCATTTTGTAAAATATGATGAACCTATGATTATATAAACAAAAATGATAATTTTTCAAATATAAATTGTATCTGTTATGATATTTTAGAAAATAAAAAAGAGGTATATAAAATAATAATAATATTAATATTAAAGAAAATGACTCAGACAATTAGGTGTAAAGAAAAATGACAAAATTTAGGAAGATATGATGGTTTGAATCGTAAATAATATGTAAAAGTAATTTATTAATAATTGCCCTAAAATTTATTTCAAAAAAGTAAATAATAAATAAATGTCAAAAGGAAAATAAAGAGTGGGTTGAGAGAGTAAAACATCAAAAATTTGGGTTCATCATTCATGCACTGTTTATCCAATTTTTTAAAGAGCTCTTTTTTTATATAGCACTGTTTGCAAGGCTATTTGTGGAAATGACACCAAGTTATTAAGTCTTTTGAAAATAGCACCATTTATTGTGCTCTTCCAAATTTGCCCCTAATATCATGTAACCTTTGAATTTGGGGGGATTTTGTTTTCAATTCTTTTTGATTGTCTGAACTCTGAAGAGAGACCACCAGAAGAGAGACCATCTCGTACGAATCAAAGAAAGGGCAACGACGACGAATCGAAGAAGGGGCGACGACGCCGAATCGGAGAAGCCGCCGCCGCTGCCGAACCGGAGAAGCTGCCGAACCCGAAGAATTGGAGAAGCCGACAACGACGACGACGAATCGGAAGTGAAGGTATGTTGCAGATTCACTGCAAATGTTTTGCTGTTTTCTGTAATTAAACTATAAAAAGATGAAATTGCAGAAAGGGCTTTACTTAATTAGCCCAATAAATCAGTGCCAAAACAAAGGGCTCTACCATGTGAATCTGCAGATGAGTATTATATATGAAGCATCATACCCAGCTGTAGATGCTGCTTCTCTGTTGGAGACATTGGCTCTGCATATTTTGTTGGAGACATGAGAACTTTGATGAATATTTATCTTATTATTATTATTATTAAGCTGATCTTAATTTCTCATTTTTCAATAACTGAAATTGATTTTACATAGTTGTTGGCGATCCTGTGATTAGGGGTTGGCTTCTTGAATGCCCTGCACACCACCCATCCTTCTTCCTGCAAAGTCATTTAGAAATCCATCAGATCGTACGTATATTAATTTATCGAACTGTTTTAGATATATTTTCCGTTCTAATAAGATAGGTCTTCGATGAATTTTGGAACAGTGCATGTGGATTTGTCTATATTTAATCAAAAGTTAAGGAAGAACATTGATCTTTTTGTATTCTTTAAAAGGGAAAAAAACAAAAAGCAAGATAAAAGAAAATTTGGATGGCATGTAGAAGATGTTAGACTAAATATTGAAAATGATATTAAAAAACAAAGAAGAAAGAATGATTACAAGGAAGAAAGAGTTGTAATCCGCATGCAGCAGTTGTAGCATAGGTAAATAAGCACTTCTAAGTTCTAAGTGGCTTTTAAATCAGATGTATGTGTCCTTCTAGAAGACAAAAGTCAGTCAAGCTGAGCATGCTTGGTTGGTTTTTTGCAACTAATGACTTTTTATCCTTTAACAATGTCATAGCTTTTTCTTTAATTTATTGAAGAAATTAGAACTACTTGCCTGAGGAGGTCCATTTTCAGAAGTTTGGAGGCGATATTCATGCATGATCCAATCAGATTTTCTTCCATTAGGTGCCCGACTCTCTAACATATATGGTCCAAAAAAAAAAAAAGGTTTTGTAACATATATAGTACTACTCTCTCTCTCTCTCTAAAAAGAAAAAGGAAAATGGAATTCCAATTGTTTTCGATTTAGCATAGTTGTTAATGCAATTCCAGCTTTATAATATTTATGATTTGGTGTTTGTGTTCCTTGGTTATATATACTCTTTGTGTTCTATATGAGAAGATGAACATGATTTTACATAATTGTTCTATATTTCTGCGTTGTTGTTTTTTTCCTTAAAAAAAACATAATTATTGTGTATCTTCTGCTTGTTAATTTAGTTGTGAATTGCAGATGGTAAACCTGACGTCCAGGTTGAAAACCCCCGAGAGTTCTTGGTACCCCGCAACAATCACTCGCCACAACCACATTGAATTGCTCAATGTAATTGAGGCTGCAATTAATGAACCAGTAATTAACGGAGTAGTAGATGGGGGTAACGAACAACGGAGGTTCCTTGAGTCATGTTTTGGTCATTTTCTACGCATGCATCGAGGGTTACAATTTTCCGGTGGTATTGTGCATCGGTTGCTACTACGTGAGCTACACCACGACGGACCAACTGATGAGATGCGGTTCATGTTGGGTAGTCGTAGTGTCCGGTTTTCTAAGATCGAATTTTGCTTGATAACCGGGTTACCCAGCCCAAGTGGTAACTGCATTACTTTGCTAAAATGAATTTTCATTATGATTTAATATGTTTCCGTATCTGATGGACTTTGTCCAAATTCCAGGGGTAACTGCGGTCCTCATACACTAAAAATGATCGAGTACACAGTAGCAAAGAAAAAAAAGTTTGGTTGGACAGATGAAGACATGTCTCAGATACGATTGAAAATGGCTGTTGAAGTTTTATCTAACTCCACTGAAGTGCCCACTGAAGTGGCTTGTTGACATACTTGTAAATTTAATGAGTCTCGGATTTGGATGTGCAATGTTAAAGTCTATTTACTATATTTGACAGCAGTTAATATAGAATATGAAGCCTCTTTTATATAAGTTGCAGCTGTGGATATATATATATATTATAGTTAAAATAAGTTTCATCAAATAAAGAATAATAGTTTGTTTAATATTACTAAAAAAGGTGTTTACAGTTTGATTTTTTTTTTCAAATTTCTCACAGTAAGTCTCGGCTAAAATATATAAGTCTCGGCTATCATCAAATAAGTCTCGGTTAGTTACCCGAGACTTATTTCATCATAGCCGAGACTTATTTCATCATAGCCGAGACTTAAATAGTTTACCCGAGACTTACGTTTCCAAAAACTCACTTTCTGGTTTCAAATTTTTTGATTCCAGTAACTCTCAAACTTCCAATAAGTCTCGGCTAAAATATTTAAGTCTCGGCTATCATCAAATAAGTCTCGGGTATCCTCAATTAAGTCTCGGCTAGTTACCCAAGACTTATTCCATCATAGCCGAGACTTATTCCATAATAGCCGAGACTTAAGTAGTTTACCCGAGACTTATGTTTCCAAAAACTCACTTTCTGGTTTCTAAATTTTTGATTCCAGCAAGTTCTCAAACTTCCAATAAGTCTCGACTAAAATATATAAGTCTCGGCTATCATCAAATAAATCTCGGGTATCGTCAAGTAAGTCTCGGTTAGTTACCCGAGACTTATTCCATTGTAGCCGAGACTTATTCCATAATAGCCGAGACTTAAGTAGTTTACCCGAGACTTATGTTTCCAAAAACTCACTTTCTGGTTTCCTATTTTTTGATTCCAGCAAGTTCTCAAACTTCCAATAAGTCTCGGGTATTGTCAAATAAGTCTCGACTACGATGGAATAAGTCTCGGGTAACTAACCGAGACTTATTCCATCGTAGCCGAGACTTATTTGACAATACCCGAGACTTATTAGAAAATACCCGAGACTTACTGGAAGTTTGCGAACTTACTAGAATCAAGAATTTGGAAACGCGAGAAACAACAGTTTGCTTAACAACAACAGATTCCAATGTGATGAGCTTGTAAAATCCTTATTGAGGAGAGAAGTTGCCTTTCCAATGAGGTTTGTAAGCTCCAGATCGACTATTTCAGAGGTTTGTGAGGTCAACGAAAATCTGAAATAGATGGAGTGAGAAAGAAAGCTTTGATTTTCTCCAACAAGAAGAAAGAAGAAAGAAGGAAGAAGATATCAAGGGCAACGAAAATCTGAAACAAGAAAGAAGAAAGAAGAAGAAGAAAGCTTCGTTTCAGAGAAGAGAAAAGAAAGAAGAAAGAAGAAATAAGGGTATTTTTGTCCACCTCTATACTTTGGTGCTATCAAACATAGAATTATTAAGTTGGTGATATTACCATAAAGCCAAACAAATTTAGTGCTATTTTTGCCTATTTCCTCTTTTTTAAAATCTTAAAATAAAACGCTTTATTTCTTGAACACTAGTATATTGACTAACCAATGGTTGATTGTCACGTAATCTAAAATAGGAGAAAAATGTAATATGAGAAAGAGTTTTGGTGACGTTGGCAACACCATTGAGTAGTAAGTACTTAGTACTGACTATTGAGATAGGTTTCTCTGATCTCCGATTTAATTTCTCAAATTTCTCTCTTTCGCATTTTTGTTCTAATCAACAGCTCACAGTCTCACAGTGGCTCCGTGACACCGTCGCCGTCGTCCTCCAAAGCTTAGAAGATCTTGCGATGACGTTCAAGTTTGCACCACTGAAACTCATTCTCTGTTGTTTTCTCTATCAAATAGGTTTGAACAAATTTTTTTCCCTTTTCCATTGTTTTATTGGAAAAAGCTCGATGGCAAGCAGATGCCAAGGCTGCTGAAGTGGCATAAAGAAAAGCTGAAGCCAAAAGGACAAAGGAGCTAGAGAGAGAAGCTGCACGGCAAGCATTAATAGCAAAAGGTAATTGTGGAGCCTGTAAAATTTGTAATATTGTTTCTTATTGTAATATGTGTGGCTTTCCACATTTTCTTCCCACGTGTGACTTTTACAAATTTACTTGCTCAGTTCATTTTGCATGGTCAAAGCATGCATTGATCAATATTTTGTCAAGTGGCTTCAACCGCCCATAATATCCAATAATTGTAGAGCAAGTGGGATTTGCCAAAGACATGCACTATATATAAATATGTGTGTTCTTTCTCTTGTAAGAAGGTTGGTTCGTTGTTGTTGTTGAAAAATCTGATAAGATATCATTCAATATAAAAGGCAATTTTCTTCTCTTCATCTCTCTCGTTCATCACTCCTTCTTTCTTCTTTCATTTTATTTCTTATTTTGTTAATTAATTATTGTGTTCTTCTCTCTTCTTCTTTCTTCTTGCATGTTATTCTTTTGTTTTGTTATTTAATTATTGTTATCTATTATGTTTTCAATTTTATTACAACACGTTATCAGCACGAATGCTGTTATTCCCAGAACCTGAAGTTCTGAATTTATTACTACTGGGACCTGAAGTTCCTAGATTTATTACTAGAATTTTAAGTTCTGAATTTATTAATTACTGAAGCCTGAAGCTTCCAGATTTTTATTTATTAATACCAGAACCCGCAGTTCTGAATTTAACTTCTCGCACTTTACTTTTATGCAATTTATTTTACTGCATTTTATTTTCCCGCATTTATTTATTTATATGCTTTTGTGCCAATCTCCCAGAACCTGCAGTTCTGGATTTACTTTTTTCGCATTTATTATTATGCATTTTACTTTACGCAATTTTTATTTAAACAATTTGGTTATCCATCAAGAACCTGAAGTTTATGAATTTATTTATCATTACCAGAACCTGAAGCTTCTGGATTTATTTATTTATTTTCAAATATTCGTTTATATATCTGAAGGTATAAATTCCTCATATTTTTGTCAGACCAGAAGTTCTGACTCCGATTGTGATTTTCGGATAACCAGAAGTTATAATAATGTCAAAGCTTGTAAATTTGAAATTTGCTGCACTGGAAGTGTCTAGAGACAATTACGATCTGAAAGCCCAATACCTAACGGTCACAGAACCAGAAGTTTTATGGCAAGAACTAAAAAGACCGATTTGATAACCAACCAGAAGTTGCATTACCAAATGCCAGATATCAGTGGCAACATTTACGTTTTCAAGATTTTAGATCAGTCTCTAAGAATAATACCGCTTTATTCAAAATCACTACACAGCTGAAATTGTGTGGTCAGGATGTAATCCGAAATCATTAATAAAAATAGTAAATTTTCTCCCATATTCATTTTATCTCATTATTCTTCTTCATCTTATTTCTGTTATATTATCTATTATTTTAATTTTACGCATCTATTTAATTTTATACAATTTATGTATCTGAATATGCCAACTAACCAGAACCTGAAGTTTCTGGATTTGTATAAATTATGTGTTGAGCCTAACTAGGTCAACCGTTAAGTTTCTGGAATTTAAACCAAGCTCGGCTAGACCGACTAACCAGAATCTGAAGTTTCTGGATTTGTATAAATTATGTGTTGTGCCTAACTAGGTCAACCGTTAAGTTTCTGGAATTTAAACCAAGCTCGGCTAGACCGACTAACCAGAATCTGAAGTTTCTGGATTTGTCATTATAATATTTAAGTTGGCGCGGTTTTACAAACTGATTAGAATCTGAAGTTCTAAATTTTAAATTTCAGTAAAAATATTGAGTTCTGGTTTCATTACTATATACATGAATGTCATATTTGGGACCTGAAATTCCAAAATTCGAATTCTATATAGAACTTGAAGTTCTAATTTTGAATACGAAATATTGAATCTGAACTTGAAGTTCTTAAGTTTTGAACATGAAGTTCTAATCAGACTTGAAGCTCTGAATATAATTTAAATTGTGACATTAAAAATTTTATGTCAAAATTTATTAGAACCAGAAATTTTGAATTGAATCAAGTTACGATTGTTTCATATAGAAAGTCAATTTGTGATTTCTATTTAGAACCTAAAGTTTTCTGAATTTTATGAACCTGCAGTTCATGGTCGAACAGGAAGTTCGAAAAATCAATATGATTCATGATATTTTTTTTATAAAGTAATATATTTTTATATCTATATATTTATACTTTTGATCTCTCTATTTGATATGCACTTTTATTTATTTTTGTTTTGTTTTGTTTTGTGAATATATACATCTTTAAACGGTATATTGAATGATGTTGAAAAGCAAGATACATGAGATATATGTCTAGCTGATAGTGCACCGATGCATACGATTCTGCGGAATCAGAAATATTTTCTGAATTTAACCTTGCTCAAAGCAAATGTTAATACAATATCGGGTCCAGCAGATCTGATAGAAGGCTCCGGTAGAGCCATGATATTGTTACCAAACGATACTTAAATATGTATCAGTGATGCTTTATATTCTAGTAGATCCAGAAGAAATCTACTTAGTTTCAAAGATATATGAGGTAATGGATATCACATAGAAACTATAAGTGATGAGAATATTGAGTATCTGTGCATTACTTCTCATAATTTAGGCCAGAAGCTCATTATGGAAAAGCTGCGTGGTTTATCATCTGGATTATATTACACTCTTATAAGATGTGTAGAAATTTATGCAGTTATGAACCAGAAGTTCCCAGATCCAAAAATATATATGCTTTGGCATGACCATCTTGGTCACCCGGGGTCTACAATGATACGTAGAATCATTGAAAATTCTCATGGGCATCCATTAAAGAACCAGAAGATTCTTTTATCCCATGAAAATTTATGTACTGCATGTTCACAAGGGAAATTGGTAATAAAACCATCCCATTCTAAAGTTGGTTTTGAATCCCCGTCATTCTTACAAAGGATTCAAGGGGACATATGTGGACCTATTCATCCACCAAGTGGACCATTCCGCTATTTTATGGTCCTAGTTGACGCATCCAGCAGATGGTCACACGTTTGCTTATTGTCAACACGCAATGTTGCTTTTGCCAGATTACTCGCACAGATTATCAGGCTTCGGGCACATTTTCCTGATCATCAGATCAAATCAATCCGCCTTGATAATGTTGGTGATCGAATTTACTCCCAAGACATTTGATGAATACTGCAGATCAGTTGGGATTGATGTTGAACATCCAGTTCCACATGTTCATCCTCAGAAGAGATTAGAGAATCACTTATTAAGCATCTCCAGGTAATTGCGAGAATTTTATTTTTTCAATATAATTACCAATTTCTATATGGAGACATTCTATTCATCTCTTTCATCTCACTTCTTTTATTTGTTTTGCTATCTCATAAACCCCGGCCGGGTGATTGTTCCTGAAGAACGATCTGAGTAGAATGCAACGAATAAATCATCTGATGCATATCATAAGTTTGTAAACCTTTTATTTCGAAATGTATTGTTCCCAGAAGAGGAAAATAAATTATCAGGATCCTTATGTAAACAAGACTCGAGTTATGAATAAATCCACTTTCTCTAGATCAAATCTATAAGAGTTAGATATATCTAAAGAGACATAAAGTCCCTGAAGTGACTAAATCCATTGAAATGGAAGAAATCTCAACAGAGATTCAAGTATATTGAAATTGAGAAAATTTCTATAAATCATACATGAGAGATGTGGAATAGTAAAGAAACGATCATTAGTGATACATTTTTCAAATACAGTAGCTACTGAAATAATGATTATGAAACTCATAGTATCGATGATTATAGACAAAGGCATGATTGGCCTAAATGAAAAGAAGCAATTCAAGAAGAATTGACTTCATAAGCCAAACATAAAGTATTTAGACCAATAGTTCTCCAGACACCTGAAGATGTCAAAGTAGTTGGATACTAAAAGGTCTTTATACGGAAACGTAATGAGAAAAACGAGATCGTAAGATATGAGGCACGACTCGTAGTACAAGATTTCTCATAGAAACTTAGTATTCAATAGTGATGAATACAATTACGATTACGTTCCGAATTTTTGATAAATTTGGCTGCCTTTAAAAGGCTTGAAATACGTCTTCTAAATTTAGTAATTATTTATCTATATGATTCACTCAATGCAGATATTTATAATCCCAGAAGGATTTAAAATGCCAGAAGCACGTAAACCGAGATCTCGTAATCTGTATTTGATAAACCTACAAAAATCCTTATATGGATTAAAAACAATCTGGACGGATGTGGTGTAACCGTCTCAGTAAATATCTGATGAAATAAGGGTATAATAATTATATTATACACCCATGTGTTCTTCATAAAGAAATCTAAATCTGGATTTGCTATTAAAACAATTTATGTTGACGATATAAATTTAATTGGAATTCCTGAAGAGCTCCTAAAATTGTTGAATATCTGAAAAAGGGAATTTGAAATGAAAGACCTGGGAAAGACAAAATATTGTCTCGGTCTGGAGATTGAGCATAAATTAGACGGAATATTTTTCCATCAATCAGCGTATATTGAAAAGATTCAATATAGACAATGCTCACCCATTAAGTACCCATATGATTATTAGAACCCTTGATCCTAACAAATATCCATTCCGACCACTGGAATATGGTGAAAAGATACTTGGTCCTGAAGTACCATATCTCAATGCAATTGGTGCTTTATTATATCTGGCTAAATGTACTCAACCAGATATCACATTTTCAGTAAATTTGCTTACTAGATTCAGTTCAACACCAACTCGAAGACATTGGAATGAGATTTAACATATTTTCCGTTATCTTCGTGGAACGAAAGATTTAGGGTTTTATTTTTCAAAATCTAACAATTTTTCAGGTTTACATGGTTATTCTGATACCGAGTATCCATCTGATCCCCATAAAGCCCGTTCATAAAAGGAATATGTTTTTACCTATAATGGCACAGCAATCTCCTGGCGCTCCACAAAGCAAACTCTCGTTTCTACATTCTCTAATCTTTCTGAGATTCTTGCACTTCATAAAGCAAGCCGAGAATGCGTGTGGCTAAGGTCAGTAATTTATCATATTCAAAATACATGTGGTTTTTCATTATCTACAGGAATGCCGACACCAATATTTGAAGATAATGCGGCTTGTATCGCTCAAGTTAGAGGGGGATTTATCAAAGGAGACAGAACCAAACATATTTCTTCTAAATTCTTCTATGCTCATGAACTTCAACAGAGCCGACAAATATACGGTCTATAAATAATCTTGCAGATTTGTTTACCAAAACATTGCCTACAACAACTTTTGAGGAACTGATATATGGGATTGGTATGCGTCGACTCTGCAAACTACAAGATTGATATTGAAGTTTCAATCAGGGGGAGCGTTTAATCAGGGGGAGCAAAATTTTCGAATGAATGCATGTGTACTGTACTCTTTTTCCTTCTACCGGATTTTGTCCCACTGGGTTTTACCGGGAAGGTTTTAATGAGGCAGTTCTGAACATACCCCACCACTTGATCCAGAAGATCATTGTATGTATTTTGCTTAGGTTTTTATCCCACTGGGTTTTTCCGAGCAAATTAAAATACAAACAGTGGAAATCCAAGGGGGAGTATTGTAATATGTGTGGCTTTCCACATTTTCTTCCCACGTGTGACTTTTACAAATTTACTTGCTCAGTTCATTTTGCATGGTCAAAGCATGCATTGATCAATATTTTGTCAAGTGGCTTCAACCGCCCATAATATCCAATAATTGTAGAGCAAGTGGGATTTGCCAAAGACATGCACTATATATAAATATGTGTGTTCTTTCTCTTGTAAGAAGGTTGGTTCGTTGTTGTTGTTGAAAAATCTGATAAGATATCATTCAATATAAAAGGCAATTTTCTTCTCTTCATCTCTCTCGTTCATCACTCCTTCTTTCTTCTTTCATTTTATTTCTTATTTTGTTAATTAATTATTGTGTTCTTCTCTCTTCTTCTTTCTTCTTGCATGTTATTCTTTTGTTTTGTTATTATTATTGTTATCTATTATGTTTTCAATTTTATTACAACATTTCTAAGCTAGTGTTGAGAGCAATTAAAAATTGATAGCTATTTGCGAATGGTAACGTTCTTAGAATACCATAAGCTCCCGGTTACTCCATGTAGTGGAGATCACATAAAGGCTATACTTTGTGCGGTTAAAGTTATTTTAGATTAAATATATATGTAATGTAGTAGTAAGCTATGTAAAATGGTATTTGGTAATAGACTTTGTAAAATGATATTTTGATCTTCTTACATGTTTATTTGGCTTCTCTATTTTTATTTAATTTAATTATCTATAGGATAGTTTCTACATTTGTGGCAGGATCAGGTTGGCCCAATGGTTTGTCCATCACACATATACCACGAGATTGTGGGTTCGAGTCTGTTCTCGTTTGCAATTTTAGCAAAAATGGGATTTCATTGGAGTCGAAATATTTCTACAAAATAAGAAACCTTTAAACAACACACAATTTGAGATTATGGGTGTTTCTTTTCATGTTGTTTTACTAATGATAGTGTTATAAGAAGATAACTTTTTTTGTTTTTGTGAAATCTAACACCGAATGGGTCAAAAATATGTTGGAATTAACCTATAGGACTTGAAAAAGATGTGAGTGCTCCAGATATCTATATCTAGAAATACAAGGACAAAACTTATGTTTTTTTTTTGTATAAAAAAGGTGAAAATTTATCACATGTTGATAATTGCGCATAGTAAGGGGCCATTTGTTTTTTAATCTACAGTCTTATAAGACCTTAATTTGTTAGATATATGAATAAGTTTTACAAATTAAGATACTATGATATGTTTGTTTTTTCATTTTTTAGACAACCGTGGCCCCCCTTGAGTTGGTTAGGTTGCGTTAGGGTTTATTCAAAATTGAGAATTTTTGGATAATTTATTTTTAAGGTTTTATTATATGTGGATAAAATTGTAAATATATGAATTGTAATAGAATATTTATGGAAATTTATTAAAAGACTCTACCATATCACTTTCTCAATAAGATAAAAGCCAAAAAATTTTACTTTTTCTATTAGACATATATATATATTGAAATAAGATATAAGTTGGAAAAACAAACAAATTGATTTATCTTAATTTAAGATATAAGAGATAATAAGTCTTATAGTGAAAAAAACAAACGGCCCCCTAACCATAAATATATCTTAATTTAAATTTGTCACACATGTTGATAATTGCGCATAGTAAAACTTAAATCCAAACCATAAATATGGAAGTACATAAATACATTAACACACTATCTAAAGTGAGAGAAGATTACTTGAATCGAGAGAGTAGGTGGCTTGTATAATTATTGAATTTAATTTATACAAAGAAATTATTGAATTCTTTACACAAAATATTCTTAGAAGTTATCATATATAACACAAATATTGTAAAAAGAAAAAAGAAAAAAGAAAAAAGAAATAGTTTATATATATATATACATGAATTTTAACACTTTTAAAATATAAACAGTAATGTTTTTCAACAATTACATTTAGAATTTTTTTTTTGAAAAGAGATATTATCATTTTGGTCCTTATGTTTTGGCCCTTAATGACTTTTTTAACTATCTTTCCATTTTTCATTGGCGTGGTCTCTATGTTTTTTAAAATCTATCAATTTGGTTCCTTTGACCTGATTTTTAATAGTCAATCCTTACAGAAAAAGCAAAATGACATTGTTATCCCTGTCCATTTAATATCTTAAAAAAAAATTAAGAAAAGAAAATTGAGTAAAAATTAAAATATATCGTAAAAATTAAAAACAAAAGAAAAAAGAATAGAAAAACGAAAAAAATTAAACACATTTGTTCAAATGAATCCGTAAATATTCAAAATTAAAAAAAAAAAAAAAAAAACTATTTAATAAATCAATATAAAATATTTATATCTTTAAAAAAAAAAAAAAAAAAGTTTATGATTTCAGAGATAAATTAATATAAACTAGGTTCTTGCTTTTTCTTCAACATATGTTCCTTTTCTGATTTTTTGTAATGGAATTTAACATCTCTTTTAATTTGGTAGGTTCAAGCCCCTCCACTACTGTGATCTTTAATTTTTGTGCCCAAAAATTAAATCCCAAAGGAAGAAATTAAAATTCAATATGGATAAGTATATAAGTATATATTGAATTTAAAAGAGATGGAATATATATATAGACTGTGAATGTTCTATTGAAGAAGATTGACTGTGAATGACTGTGAATGTTTCTTCAGTTATGGAAGAAAAGGCGTATCATTCTTCTTCAATTTTATCAACATATTGACTGTGATCTTTAATTAAATGCTATTCCATCTCTTCAAAAAAATTAAACATCTCTTTTAATTTTTGTGCCCAAAAATTGAATCCCAAAAGAAATTGAATCCCATAAATCACAGCGGAATAAACTGAACCCCAGAAATTCAACCCAAAATTTTTGGCGAAGCCTCCTCCAAACCCAACCCAGAAATTCTCAAAACCACACTGCCAACAAAAGGGAGTAAATCCCAAAAATCACAGTAAGAAATTGAATCCCGAACTCCAAACCCAACCCATAAATTCTCAAAACCTCACCACCAACAAATGAGAGTGTATCCCAGATATTCAACCAAAATCAGAACAAAAAACTAACCAGGAATCATGGTTGAACACTGCCTGCAAACAAGCTTCAAGAAAAAAAGACAATATATATATATATTATATGAAAACAACAAACTTCTTCCTCAACCCAATCATCATCAAAACCGTCAACTACTTCTACTTCCCACCTGAACACCATTGATTCCCAAAACTTCCAACGCTATAACTCAAAATGATGGAGACGAATCTTCCTTGAAGACCCATCGTTGGGTCTCAATACTCGGCAATTCGCCGATCGATGGAAACCATCCATCGCTAGTTCTCCATTATTCTGTGATGTGTGGTGGGTCTCCATTTGTTTTTTGTTATTTGGTTTAAATTCGATTGTTTTTTTTTAAATAAAAATAAAATTATTTGTAATTAAATATTAAAATTAATTAAAAAAAATATTTTGTGTTTTATAATATTTTGTGTTTTTTATGTTTGACATGTGGCATATTTTATGGTTAAAGACAAAATTGCCCTTGGAATCTTAAGTTTGACTAACAGTTGACTAACTAAGGGATCAAATTGATGGGTTTTTGAAAATATAGGAACCACACCATTGAAAAATGAAAAGACAATTAAAAAAAAGTCATAATTCGTGAAAACACAGGGACGAAAATGATAAAACCCCTTTTGGAAAAGTGTTTACAATGTACTAATTTGAAAGTATTCAAAATATTTTTTATGTTTTGAGAAAACATTTTTATACATTTTAATCATAAAACCTTTTTAACAATATACTATAATCGCCTCCAAATACACTATAGATAATCACATGTATAGATTTCAATTACTATTAATTTCTAGGCTCCTTTTTTTTTTTTTTTTTTTCATCGGTTTTTTGTTTTGTCATTTTTGCTGTTACATATTAAAGAGAGGCACACTAAGGGGTCGTTTATTTTTTTGTTTGAAAACTGAACATTCCTAAATTTTTCCGAAAACTGAATATGGACTAAAATCTGAACTTGGATAACATTTTTTTTTTCTCACATCTGAATATACTGTCAACATGCTTGTTTTTTTAAAAATAAAATTGTCTGAAAACAAATAACTTTACATTTATACTCATGCTAATTAAAAGAAGCAATTTAACATGCATGTTCTTCTGCAAACAAAGTTCAATTTAACAAAACAAAAAATTCATCAAAGAATTGCATGTTTTGCAAACAAAATTCAAGTTCAATTTATTATTAAAAAAATATTCATTTTACTTTGCATGTTATCCACGTTTCCAGTGTATATAATTGAGGAAACCATTTTTATTTTTTTTGTTTCCTAGATCATATGCATCGGAAACCAAATAAAAAAGGGTTGTTGATTTTTTTTGGTTGAAATAGGTTCATGAATTATATGCACCGGTCTCTATGAGAAGTGATTAGGTTTTATTTTTTTTCTTTTCTTTTATTTCTAAAAGCTGTTTAAAATAAGAAATATGTTAAAAGAAAGACCTTTACACCATATCAAATTAGGATAAATTTGAAAATATATATTTTTTGGGAGGATAGACTTGGAAGAGAATAGTTTAATTGTAATCTAGTGATTTGAAATTAAGTTAAAAGTCAGGATTTCTTACTTTAATTTTTATGTTATTGTAGATATTTTTAAGTTGTTTAACCACTTAAAAAACAAACAAATTAACTTAATGAGTTCCATTTAGACCCATTAAGTTTTAAATAGAAAAAACAAACGACCCCTAACACATGAAATCAATGAAATGTAATTAAACTAAATGGAATTAAATAAATAAACAATAATCGTGCAAGTGCAAAGGTTTTAGATAATAAATTTGTAACAGATGTTGAGTGGTAACAATTAACAAAAGCCATGAGAGATGCAATTGTGTTGGGAATATTTAAAGAGGTGGGCATGTGTTTGATCGATGCACCCATTTTAATGCTTCCACATGATGCTCTTTACATCTAATATATAATTTATTGGACATGTTTGTAATTGTTTGAAAATTTAAAGGTAAATTGGCCTTTTTGTCATTTGTCCCATGTCATTGGAAACTTGTCCTAGGGTCTTGAGCAGGATAAAATTTAGTATTTATTATCCCACCTTGTCTCATTTTATCCAATGTTAAGGACGCGCCAAATGTGGGATAAGATAAAATTGTCCCACGTTATCCTATCTCGTACCGCATACTAAACGCACCCTTAATGCCTACACATGATGCTCTTTGAGTTTTCTATTTAATTTTCCCTTTACATTTATTCAAAATCTCATCATTTCATTGACTTCTTGTTCTATATAAGTATATAGCATATATAATAATACTGTTATTTATTTAATTGTTCATTGAAATTTATCGAGATTATCATGCTAATAAATGCACAATGTGAGACTTGAACCCCAACTACAACTATTTAACCAAACGCTAATATGTAACAATGAAATCCACAACTTTTAACGTTATTGTAATAGATATTGATTAACTTGCATATACTGTTAGTATATTAAATGGATTACGTAGAATGTGGAGTGCACAAAACTATACATGTTCCACTTTCCACCAACAAACCCATATCTAGTGTAGGAAATATTTAAAATATTAAAGAAATAACTCAACATTTTTTTTAAAGCTATACGCATGTTCTCAGTTTCTTTTATTTATTATTATTATTTTTTATATATATACCACTTACGGATATGATGACTCAAATATGATACATTGATATGTTGAATGAATCAAGATCATGTTTATTTATGCTCAAGAATCAAGAATCAAGATCATGTTTATTTATGCTCCATGAGTGATGATGATGTGATTCTGCAAATTGTTGAGAATGATGAAAAGTTTGAAATCTTAATCTCGAATTTGTCCTTTAATTGAGTTTATCTTTCATTTTAACGTCTTATTTTCTATATTGACTAGTTTACACTCAAATACAAATGGCTGTTTATTTGATTAACAAATTTAGATTATGTTACTATAAATATATAATGAAGCATTCTTGATCTCTTAACGAATTAAGTTTATTTTGAAGGGATTAATAATAATATTTAAAGTTTAATTCAGACATCGAATATTACATAAATAATGAAATTATATTAAGTAGTTGAATATAACTAAAACTTGGGGTTTTTTTTAATTATGACAATAAAAAAAGATAAATTCTTTAAAAGAGTGGGCACACGAAACTCGGTTTCAAATTTGAATAAATAAATAAAACAAAAAATCATAGAAACGTGATAATGAGCTTGACAAAGATTAATTAATCAATGTTCCCATAATGCAGTGCTTCTTACACATATGAATCTTATATTAATGAAGGGCACCAAAATAAGATGTTAGGTTTTGACTTGTATTCCTAAGTGAACCAAATGTTAACTAAACAAAACTCAACTGATGTGGAACTTCCTGGAGACGTGGAATACGCTTGGAAGTTGAAGGTGGTGTTTGAGGGAGGTTGAAGACTAGAAGAATGGAAGAATGAAGCAAACCAATGTGGGTTGCGCTGTGGCTTTGACACAGCGGTGTAGTGCTGTGATGTATGCTGTGGATTTCGACAGTGGTAATGAGAGCGGTCGAAGATTAGTGGAGAGCGCTGCGAGTGGTGCTGTGCAAGCCACAGCGGTGGCAAGAGCGGTCAGGAGCAGAATTGTTTCGTGGTATTGGAAGCGGGGTGCACACCGTGACCAATGCGGCGGAGACGATGTATTGCTGAGATCGGGAATGTTGCGCAAATTAGGAAAATGTATTCTTCTGGAAGTTCTTGTGCTTGAATGAAAATGATTTACTCCTTACAAGAAGGTTTGTCATAAAAGGAAATAGTATTTATATGAAACAAGTAAGTCTTGTACGTTTAGGAGTAGGATTTCCTTTTATCTTAAACTCCCTGCAACTAGTATAAAAAGAACCTTGTAATTAGGTTGAAGCGTGGAGTTGAACACCATGTAACATCAGAGAGTGCGCGTGAGATCCGGAGAGACCCAATGGGAATATCCGAGGAGGGATCCAAGGAAATATCGGTGGATCAAGTTAGAGATTCATGGGTGATATTTAGGGGAGACTTAGGGGATATTGGGGGGGGGGGGGGGGGGGGAGAGAGAGGTGTTCTTAGTGAGGATCTTATGAGCGTGGTTTGAGGTTTGGCGTGAGAGAGAATCCTAGAGCATATGATTGTAATAATTTACCATAAAGTGAAACTTTCTCTGTCGTCCTCACGGCCCGTGGTTTTTTTACCCATTTTGGGTTTTCCACGTATATCTTGTGTTGTGATTGTTTATTCTCTCTCATCTATTTTTATGCTTATTAACGTTATTAATTACTATAAGTTATGGGCATATATTAGGCACGGCGTTTCCGCATTCATCGGTTCTAGGATTATCCCCAAGAATTGGTATCAAAGCCATATGGTTTGGCGATGGCGATGGCGATGGCGATGACAAGTCTTTACGGGAGATCATATGGAGGACTTGGTGGCATTGGGATAATGAAGATCATGGTTGCCTAGTATGGTTTAACAAAGAAGACGCGTCTTGAAGGCGGTTTCAAACTTGTTAGGGTTTGATGAAATGAAGAATTTGATAGAGAAGAAGTTTGGCTTGTAGTGACAGATACGAGTCATGGAGATCCAATCTGCGTTACACAAGGCGCTGATTGTATCAAAAAAAAATTAAACTCTCGAAGTCTCTGGTGTGGTGTGGGGCTTATCCAGCAGAGCACTCCCAGTTTCTAGTAGCAAGTCTTTCACCAGGTATGTGATGTAAGAACAGAAGGTTTTTCATAGGTTTGGGTGATGTAAGGATATGTTTATCCTTTTAGTAGTTTTGCCCACTGGCAATGGAAGAGGATATGTTGCTGCTAATAATCCATAATTGTACACAAGGCGTTAATCAGAAAGTGATGCAAGGTGTATGGTGGACAAAGATGTCGATGGCTAACGAACTCCCTGTAAATCTGATTTGAAGAGTTGCACCATAATTTCAACAGGTTATTTCGACATGGTGCCGGAACAACGAACACAAAAATTGTGTGAAGGAAAATCTTAGGATGGTTCATTCCTAAGTTGTTATGCCTTGTGATGGGCTATGGTGATTCTCGGTGATGAGAATTGTGGCTATGGAGAAAGGTCTTGAGAATTCAAGTCAAAAGGGAGAATTGTTAGGTTTTGACTTTTATTCCTAAGTGAACCAAATGTAAACCAAATAAGACTCAACTGCTGTGGAGCTTTCTAGAGACGTGGAATACGCTTGGAAGTTGAAGGTGGTGTTTGAGGGAGGTTGAAGACTAGAAGAACGGAAGAATGAAGCAAACCGATATGGGTTGCGTTATGGCTTCGACAACGGTTCCCATAGCAGTAGCTTTTAACAAAAACACTGAAAAAATTACTGTAAATATTTGCAAAACATGTGTGCGCCAAATATAACACCTGTAAAAAATAAAATCCCTAAATTGTCTTCTCTTCTCCCTTCGATGCGTTGTCGCCATTGTCGTAGCTTCTTACTTCCGATTTTTCTTCACCGTGTTTAGCTACTCTAGGGTTTTCTAGAAAGCAGCAGCAATCGGAGAGTCAAAACGAATTGCTTCACCAACTCTAGCGTTTTCTCGAAAATGACAGCAATCAGAGAGTCAAAACGAATTGCTTCGAGTTAGATCTCTATCTATCTCAATCTCTTATCTCATCTATCAATTCAGTAAGTTTTTTTTATTGTTTTCACTAGACAGATATTCAATTTCCTTGAAATTTAGGAATTGAACCTTTGAATGTTTTGTTTTAGCATGAAATTTCTTAATAACACATTTGGATCGGAGGACCGGCATGTGATTGGAGATCATGTGGTAAAGACCCAAAGGCAAGAATTGCAGAGATTAAGCGTTTGTGGTTTTAGTGCTTGCACCAATAAACCGAAATGTTAGGGCTACACCACAGCAGAGCTGGAACAGGGAGGGATTGTGGGACAATACCAGGTAGTGGCGATGGATGGGAGGCAATGAATGAAGCGTTGAATCAGGAAGGTAAAACTAGTTTTGTGTGTCATTAAATTATACTTTGTCTCTATAAGTTATTGTTAAAAAAAAAAAAATGAAAGATTCATACAGGTTTAGGTAAACTTCTATTGGCTTTGGTTTGATAGATTTGGTTGGTTGATGGAAGGATATCAATAACTTGGCTTGATAGAAAAGCAAAACATGAAACTGAGAAGAGGCACTATAAAAAGCTTTTATTCAAACTTGGTTTATGTGGGAGTGTAGGTGATGTAAAATATGTTTGATGGGAATGGTAGGAAAAATTTGTAAAAAACAGACTAGTTTGTACAAACAGAGCCAGAATCATCAGTTATCGTGCTGTTGTTGCTTGAATCGGAGTCACTAACTTCCCTTTCCTCGTCTGCCTCATAACCCTGCTCATCCACATTTGCACGTTTATCATCAGAGTCGTCTTCCGCCTCATCCACATCAACATCCATTCTGTCATTAACGGGGGCTGCAACTGCAACCCCTTCCTTGCTGTCATTTTCATCAAGTGGGAATTCATCACTATCCCACTTGAGTTCAAAGTACAAAATGTCTTCGATCTCAACTGCCTGCTCCTTTCCAGGTCTTCTCTCTATTTCCTCCATTGTACGTGAGCTCTCAGCCACCAACTCCTTTCCAGGTCTGTGCATGCTTAGTTCGATCTCAACTGCCTGCTCCTTTCCAGGTCTTGTCTCTATTTCCTCCATTGTATGTGAGCTCTCAGCCACCAACTCCTTTCCAGGTCTATGAAACATGCTTGAGCTGGAGCTGCTGCTTGATGCTTCTGCAACTTGAGATGTTACTCCAAAAATCTGTTTCTTCCTACAAATCTCTTGAATCATCTATGTGCATCGACTTAGATCCCCCTAAATCAACAAAGAAATCAAAGATATCTCATCATTAATCATATAATTCGGTTGATATATAATTCAAGTATCCAATTTCAGTTTGTTACCTTATTGACACGATTGCAAGACGCAAACCTCTCAAAGCACTCGTCCAATCTTTCAGGAAACCGAACCAAGCTAGCTATGAAAACACCCGACACTGCTATCACCGAAGGCCTGTACTGTGTACTATCTATATCTGTGATGGAAAACAAAGAAATTCATCCGGGATTTGATTCAGATATCAAGAACAACAGAAAACAAAACAATGGAATTTGAGATAATTACCGCCTGTTGCTTGGATTATGATCTCCTTCATGATTCTTAGTGAAGGGCGCATATCATCCAGGATCATTTCAGTAAAGTACCCCACGAAGGATAAAGTATTCACAGGACACATCCTCCCCTCAGCCACCTTGAGAATCTGAGCTTCCATCTCTGGTATAAGCTCTTTGTTGATATTCAGATTTGGCCTAGTGGTCTTTTATTAAAAGTAAATGCAGTCAAATTAGTCAGAGCAGGTGGTGGGTATTGTTGCTCAAAAGATGTCTAAAAACTTACCAGAAATTTATCTACTGTTAACGAAGTGTCCCTCGTCTTCAAAGCCAGAAATAGGTAGTAGACAACTGCAACTTCTAGATATTCGACCTAATCAAACATGTAGAAATCAACAAACATTTATCTTTCAAAATTCTATCTTGTAATTTTATTTTATTTTTAAAAGGGTTTTAGAAGGATCTATTTGATTACCAGGAATGCTGCCCTCGATGAGAACCGATCAATAGCAGAAGCAGAAGAGTGGGCCTCCTCTAAAAGCCTCTTCCTTAGGTTACCATGACTTCCAACATAGATCAACCCATTTTTTCTAAGTATCCCTTCTTAGAGGGTGAACTCCTGGTTGTTGGGTGGTTTAACCAAAAGTTATGGTATCACCTTCATTGCCACAAGGTCTTGTTCATAGCTTTCCTCCACTTCAAGTGTCCAAGTTGGCCAGGAAGAGGATAGAGCCATTAATTCTCCTTCTTCCTGTTGTTTAGCTCTAAACAACCCATCTGCCACTAAGTTTTCACATCCTTTCTTGTAGGTAATCTCATAATCAAACCCCAACAGTTTGGACAACCATTTTTGTTGGAGTAGAGTTGTCATTTTCTGCTCTTGGAAGAACTTAAGACTCTGGTGATCAGTCTTAATGATGAATTTACTTCCATATAAGTAGCTTTTCCACTTTTGTCATGCATACACAATTGCTAGGAGTTCCTTTTCATAGGTAGAAAGTCCTAGTTTCCTTGGTGGCAGTGACTTACTTATATAGGCAATAAGTCTTCTGTTTTGTTGCATCAAAACTGCCCTAATCCCATTATCGCATGCGTCGGTCTCCACTATAAATGGTAGGGAAAAATCTGGTAAGGCCAATACTGGTGTGGTAGACATGGCTGTCTTGAGTGTTTCAAAAGCCTTTTCGGCTGGTTCTCCCCACCTAAAATTGTTTTTCTTAAGCAGTTCAGTTAGGGGCTTGCAAATGAGCCCATAATTCTTTACAAACTTCCTGTAGTAACCCGTAAGCCCCAAAACTCCCCTCAATGTCTTAACCGAGGATGGTCTAGGCCAATCTAGTATGCCTTGGACCTTTTTGACATCAACTGCCACACCCTTAGCTGAAATGATATGTCCAAAGTACTCTAATTCATATTTTCTGATTTCACACTTACTCCTTTTAACCAACAATTGGTGCTGCCTTAGGATGTCTAGAGCAAGTTTAAGGTGTCCAATGTGCTCTTGCATATTCTTGTTGTAGACTAGGATGTCGTCAAAGAACACTAGGATCATTTTCCTAAGATAAGGTCTGAATATATCGTTCATAAGACTCTGAAAAGTGGCTGGTGCGTTGGTGAGGCCAAAAGGCATCACTCTGAACTCGTATAAGCCTTGATGAGTTCTAAACGCTGTCTTGTGAACATCTTCTTCTGCCACCCTAATTTGGTGATACCCCGCTCTCAAGTCTAGCTTTGAAAACACCCCTGCTCCATGTAATTCATCCAAAAGTTCGTCGATAATAGGAATAGAGAACTTATCTTTCACCGTAATCTTGTTTAGTTCCCTATAGTCCAGACAAAACCTCCAAGTTTCGTCCTTCTTCTTTACTAACAGAATTGGTGAAGCGAATGGGCTGTTGCTTGGCCTTATAATACTGCTGTCTAGCATTTCCCTCACTATTTCTCTATTTCGTTCTTTTGAACGTGTGGCTGTCGATAATTCCTAACATTGATTGGCTTGCTGTTAGGTATTAGGGTAATGTGGTGGTCATGCATACGTTGTCGTGGTGGTAGGGCTGCTAGTTCAGTAAATAGGTCTTCGTAAAATCTCAAAACAGGCTCTAGTTCACTAGGTACAGTTATATCCCTATCCTCTCCATCCATAGCATACAGCTGTACTATAGTCTCTGCCCTTTCTTGACTTTTTTACAGCTGGGATGCCACCGTTTTCCCATTTAATGTAGTGAGTTTGCCGTTTTCCCTGATTCCTTGTAGTTTGATCCACCTTTCATCCCTTTTTAGGCTCATAGTGAGTTGGTTGGCATCCAGTAGGATAGGTCCAATTTCTTTAAACCACTACATTCCTAGGACAGTATCACAACCACCTAGGGTCAAGAGTCGTATTTCCATAGAGAAATCAAACCCTTGCATTGACCATGTGAAAGCCTTGCACTTAGCTTGGTTATTTATCTTTCCTCCTCCACCTACTGTCACCCATAGCACATTGGTTTCCTCCACTTGGATTCCTGTAAACCTTGTTATTTCGGGATCTAGAAAATTATGAGTTGAACCATTATCTACCAATATAGTGATGTCCCTATTTTTCACCCTTCCTCTTAGCTTGATTGTTTGAATTCCCATGCTTCCCGTTAAGGCATGGTGGGAAATGGTGAATTCTTCCTCTTTCTCTTCCACTCTTTCCTCCATAGGTTCCTTAGCCTCCTCCTCTCCTACCTCTTCCTCCTCTTCCTCTCCCCAAAGCATGAATAGCTTAGAGCATTTGTGCCCAAATGTGTAGATTTCATCACAGTTGTAGCATAGGCCCTTATCCCTCATTGCCTTCATTTCAATTGGTGTTAACCTTTTGATAGGAATGGGTTCAGAAAATTTTCGGTTTGGAAGGGTCATAGAGGCTTGATTATTGGTTGTATTTCCCTTGAATGAGGGCTGATTTGTATGGTAATTGTGAGTGGTAAGGGTATTGTTTTTGGCCGGCCATGGTTTGGGTTTTTTGGCTTCTAAGGAGGCTTCTTGGAGTCTAGCCAGTTGGATTGCCGTTTTGAGGTCAATAGGCTTGAACATTTTAACCAAGTGTTTAATTTCCCCTCTAAACCCACTAATGAAGCTTTCCCGAAAAAATTCTTCCTTCAACCCTAAGTTTTTATCTAGCAACCTAGGTTGTATGTCCTCAAATCTGTCTTGGTATTTAGAGACGGTATTAGTTTACCTCAGCTGGAGGAATTCCCCAATCACATCCTTTTGGTTAACATCTAAAAATCTGCCCAAACTGCCTCTGTAAATTCTCCCTAAGTCACTCCACTCATGAGTGTATAATAAGTTTGGAACCAGGTTTCAGCCTTCTTTTCGAAGTGTATTGAAGCCATCAATACCTTCTGATCTGGTGGAACTGGGTGGATTAAGAAAAACCTATCACATTTACGTACCCACATTTTCGGCTTGGTTCCATCAAACTTAGGAAATGATAGTTTAGGTGGTCTTAAGTGAGTTTCAGAAAATACCTTGTTGCTAGAACTGGTTTGGCCATGGAATTTTGGTTCTCCCACTGTACTTCCAGGAGCTTCCCCGAGAATTCCTTTGCCATTCCCACTTGAGTCTCCGTGATTCACCCTATTCAACCCTGCAGAGAGTAGTTCCTGTGTTTTCATCATATGATTTGTTAGTTGATCATATATTTTTGCAGTTTGGAGAGCCATTTGGCCTGCTAACTCGCCTGTAAAAGAAAAAATTTCTTCTCCCATCATTTGGATTCTGTTTTCTATGTCTGTGAACCGACCTTCAAGGAGGATATGTTGCCTAGTACCTTCAACCATTTTAAGAGTGCCCAAGAAGGTGCTTTGATACCAATTTGTTAGGACTTAATTGATTGAAGCTGTAGAAATGGATTTAGTGACTAATTATGGTCTTGAATGTGCAGGTGAATCAATCTATGGAGCTGAGCTGTTGAAGAAGGTTACAGGAAATGGAAAACAAAGATAGAAGAATTGATTGAAGGAAGAAGAAGATAGAACCAGAATTAGTTAGGGAGAGTTGAGAGAAAGAGAGAGAGAGAGAGATCAGAGGAAAGAAAATAGATTGTAATTTCATTCATAAGCCAATACTCATCGCGTGACCCTCTTACATTGCAAGTATAACATAATGTAAATTTGGGAATTGTTTCCCTATAACAGATTGAATTAACTATGATAGATCCTTAGGAAAGGATTCCCTAAGGTTGACTCATATTACTGACAATAAAACAAAGGCAACCAAAACGGTGCCATATTAGGGAAATGAAAAAACATCAGATAGATTCGAAATGACGCTGTTTCGAGATTAACCCTAAGTATAAAAACTTCCTATCTTCGGACAAACCAAACAAGCAGCTTCACTTCAGATTCCTTCTCTCTCTTCCAATATCTAATTCAAAAACTCTGACTACTCTCTAGCATTCTTCTTCCCAAACGACTTCACCTTCTCTTGATAAACCAAGATCTTTACCCACCTGACAACAGCCATACAAAAAGAAAGTAAAAGAAAACTCAATTTCAATTCACGCGATCATGCCTTTCATTTTCCTTTGTTTTCTCACAAACCAAACAGAATTCAAATTTCAGCATTCAAGATATTGTATCCCAACTATACATTCATTTTCTTTCGGTTTTCTCACAAACCAAACAAAACCCACATAAGTCCAACACACCTCTCTTCTATTTGCATAGCCCACAAAACCCACAAAAAACCCATTTTCTTGATAGCCAAACAGAAAAAAAAAAAAAAAAAGGATAAAAAAAAAAAAAAAAAGTAAAAGAAAACTCACTTCCGCTAAAAGTAACAATGTTCTTCTTCTCCGAACCGCCGCGTCTCTTCTATTTGCATAGCCCTCCTTAGCCATAGAAAGCGTTTCAACATCAAAAAGATTTTCACATACCCTCACCAGTGATTGAGTTGGATTGAACTCTATCTTTCAAGAAACTAGTTTAATTGCTGAGGAAAAAACAAAAAAGAAAAGAAAATTTGTGAAAGATATTTTCGTTAAAATGGGTATTGAAATGGTTATTCTGGTTACTTAGTCGAAGAGTGAGGATGGGCGGGAAAGTGAGTAGCTCTCTCCTAAGTACAAATATTCAATAAAGTCGTCAACTAAATAATAAACTCTAATAGGGCCAGCCCAATAGTTGAGTTAATGTCTCGAGTGTGAGTCCATTAAGCAAATCCAGCTTATAAAATTCTCTTGTTTATATATTTTGTCTGTTTTTTTGCAATTAGCAAATTGATTGGGGTTAGTTGATATTAATTCCAAATACCCACTTTTCCGTTCGATAAATCTAAAAACAATGTTTATTCTGGCAAAATTAGTAAGAACAAAATTCATTTTTCAAAAGCTAGTGAGAAATGGAGAATTGGGCCCAGATTCAAATGAGTCCATAACAATTCACCAATTGCCACTTTTAGTAATGTGCCTCCTAATTCCTAAATGCACATTTTGTAACAATATGTTATATAAAAAAAACTCAGAATTCACTATAAATTTCAACAACTACTTGAAAACACAAATCACAACAATTGAATAAAAACTCAAAAGAGTTACCGTTGGCTAGATTTATTTTTTTTCTTAAAACTTCATATGATGATTAATAAACTTTAATGCACTTTTAAAATGCGTATAACCTGTAATCTTCCGACAACTCCTAATATTTTTTTTAATTGCAGGTTTGTCATATACTCATATAAAGCTTAGCTACTTTTAGACGGAAAAAAAAAAAAAAAATCAATTTCACTTGTAATTTGTAAATTGTAATCACCATACTATAAGATTATCTTTTAATTTCAAAACATACAAATGCAGACCAACAATTTGGATCACAGCATACAAACTCGACACAAACATAAAGCATATAATGGGGTTTTGAGTTAGGGGTCAGTATTGGTATGATTTAATGTCATCTTCATCTATTATCTTCTCTATTGTAGCTATGATTTTTTTTTTCTTTTTTTCTTTTTTGTCTACTTCGTGTACTTTATAAAGATAATTTCTATTTATCAGTCTAAAATGGAAATTCAAATTTCTTATAATTTGTGATGCTTTAGCTAGTGGCATGTATTTCTACGAATAGTTTGGGTATAGGCAATAATTACGGTTTACATTATTCCTTAAATGACTAAGATATGATTAGATCAATTTAATCCCAGGTGTTTAGAATCTCGAACCCTTTTCACATATTTAAAACGGAGAGAGCACAACTACTTTACTAAAAGTGATGAAAAAAAATTATACAGCGGTTACGTAAATTATGAAATGATATATATATATATATATATTTTTTAATATTATAATAATTTAGGGTTTGGACGGTGGGGAAGAGATTCAAAAATTATAAAATAATATGGTGAATAATGTAATTATAAATCGATTTTTTTTTGTATTATATTATTTGAGATTAATTTTCATATTAATAAAATTTGTTAATTAGTATTACCCATTTGTAAAATAACTCTTTTTATCCGTAGCTAAAGGATGTAATAATTACAACGCATTTAACGGTTGAAATTTTTCGTTGTCATGGAGATAAAAAGCAAAAATTCACACCACATTACTCTTTATAATTCTATGTTGATTTGTCGGTTTTTTTATTTTTTATTTTTTTTTATTTTTTTATTTTTATTTTATGTTAACAAAATTCGGACATAATGTATAGTGTGGGTTCAACTGTAAATTTAAAATAATATACATACTGCCTAAGTCCACCACATAGTACAATCTAAAAAGTAACTCATTTTTTTTATTTTTTTTTTTACGGTATCCATCTAGACCGGATATTTTTTTGAAACTTTTACGATTGATAAGATTCGAGTCACCGACTTGTGAGTTATTTGTCCAAAACCCAAGTTCATCCATTTACCAGCTGAGCTCTTTCTACTATAAATTTAAATTCCATTTTAGATACCGAATTCAAGAGAGTGGACAGAGTGCACGTGGAAACACTTTTTGGGTTATATAGGACTTGTAAATCTGGGAAACAGGTTAAATAGAAATTCCATATTTCATAGTACCATAGCCTGTTTTTAAATAAATTCTAAAACTATTTGCTTAATATCCCTGTTGGGTGATCTCATGCCGATTTTATGTTCTTTTTTACATGCCACCCTTTCAAAGTTTTCCTTCCCCATTTACCTGAAAATAATAAATTGAATTAGGATGAACAAAATTTGGAGAGAGTAATTCTATAGTAGACTTGTATAAATCATGGATATTTTAAGGACTAATTGCACAAACACCCCTGAGTTTATGCCTAATTGAAGCTAGAGGGAACTTTTACTCAAAATTACAAAACCTCCCCTACTGTTACTTGTAAGGACGGATGCAGTGTAGGACGAGGGGGGGCCACTGCCCCCCTGAAGTTTTGAATATTATAAATTTACCTATGTTTTAATTTTTTATAACATCCTTAATTTTCATGTTTTTATGTTTTTATCCTTAGTTTTCATGTTTTATGTTTTTATCCCTATTTCATTTTTTATTTTTCTAGTTTTCTATAAACAAGACATCTAATATTTTTCCTTCAAATCACATTTTAAAAATATCTTTGATTTTATATATAGTATTTCTTTCAATGAAGCTTAAATATAAATGAAAATCGAATCATAGCATATATGTTCTATCTTAGCTAATATTATTTGTTTTCATTCAAATACTTTTATTTTCTTTTACAATCTTACTTATCACATTCACCATAATAGCATATATTATACTTTTGATGTGTTATTTATTTTTAAATAATCAATGTGTCAACCAAATATATACATATGTTTGACAATATGAGGTTGACACAGTGGTATATATACCCATCACACCCCAAGGTTGTGGATTTGAGTCTCTCCCCCTCCCCAAACCCCCCGAATTATTATAATATTTCAAAAACATATACATATATTTATGTTTAACTATTAAGATATTTTATCAAATAAACTTTTTAAATTTTTAAAAATTAAAATAGTTTTTGGATGTTAGAAAAATACTATGCGTACAATTAATTTTTAATTAATTTTCTACCTCTTAATTCTAAACATTATTATTGAATCATGAATAAAGGGCCAAAAAGTTTTTATATATTACATTTAGAGTAATTTTAGACATTTCAACTTTATAAATTCACTTGTATTCCAACTACTAATGTGTCAATTGATAAATGAATAATGTATTTTTTTTATTAATTTTTTCTTTAACATACCCTCTAAAATACATTATATAACTCATTATTTTACGAAGCCGGACGGCGGATTAATTTTTAAAGTTTCAAAATCTCTACAGATGAATGTATACTCTTAGTCGACGAAATACATTCGTCGGCTAAAACCTTAGTAGATGAAATACATTCATCGGCTAAAACTAGTAGTTTTAGCCGACGAAATACATTCGTTTGCTAAGGTTTTAGCTGACGAATTTATTTCGTCGGCTAAAACCTATTTTAGCCGATGAATGTATTTCGTCGGCTAAAACAGGTTTTCGTTGGCTAAAATAGGTTTTAGCTGACGAAACTCAAAATTTCGTTGTCTAATACCCTGCCCGACCATGATGTCCCCACGAAATTGCCAACGAAATTTTTTCGTTGCGTAATACCTCTCCAAACAAATTTCAACCTTTCCCCACGAAAATGGTTTGTCTGGAAAGACTAAAATTCTTGTAGTGCCCCTGCTGGAAATAATTTCTGACTCTGTCCTTAGTTACTTGTCTACTGTTAGAAGTTTATGGCTTAGGGGTAAAACTCTCTTTTTGGTAATATATATATATATATATTTAAAACTATAGGAAAATAATCCTCTCTCCTCTTCTAGTTTCTTCTACTTTTATTTCTTTCGTCTTGCTCTAGTTTCTTCTACTTCTTCATATTTTTTTCTTCAATTTTCTCTTTTGGTATTGGTTATTCCAAGGGAGGTTTAAGTGAGTTGAGTGAGTTCAACTGAGTTAAGTTCGAGTTTGGTTGAGTTGCATTATTTTTCTTCCTATCTTCCTCTTTTGAGTCTAGATCTATGAATTAATAAAATGGATTTTGGTTTTACTTCACAACATTTTGATGTTCTATGTTAAATTATATTTTTTTAGGTTTTGATTAAAAAAAAAAGGATTTTTATTGTTTGTAAACATTCTTCAAAATCAATTCCAAATTGCCTTTTACAAAAACTAAAAAATTTCCAGATTTTTTTTATGGCTTCCTTCCTTGAAATACAATTAAGGGGTTTATGAAAAAAAGTCGGAGTAGATTGTATTTGCTTTGGTTGAAAAAGTGATAATGAACAATGTTGAGATTGTTACTTTGCTGATGATTTGATTGGTTTCTATGATGTGGTTGAGTTGAAATCTCTATTAATAGGATTTATAATAAATGTGACAGGATGTAGTGAGGTTTTGATGCTGAGTTCAAAATCTTCAACATATTGTAAAGTTCTTCTCCAAATGGAGGAGATCTGTTTAATTTTTTTTTTTTTATAACTTTTAATGATTTCTTAATTTCTTTTCTTTTATATTAACTTTGCTTTTTTAATGGTTTAGATTTGTTTTTATTTATTTATTAATTTTGTTATTGTTTTTTGAATTTTAATTATAGATATATAAACACGTACATTATCCGGTGATATAATCACATCAAATTTCTCATTTAATGTATGAAAACTAAGAATAGCGTGAATATATTTTTTGTCATTATTGATATAACTTATTTTCCAATAGAGAGTTTCATTCACAAGAAGACCAAAGAGTGAATCAATAATACAAAAAAAATTGCCAGGGGAGTATTTCCTTTTGTTGTCAAGAATTACTTTTTTGTGAATAGATCTCAGCTGAGTATCTTTGTCTTTCACTATTGGGATCAAGAAATCTCATAAACCTTACAATCTTGTAATTGTCAGTGGAATGATCATACCAAAATCCAAATTGCTATGTCCCTGTTGACGTCATTTATTTCTTTGTTCTTTGAAATTTATCGTGATTATTAAGCTAGTAAATGCACAATGTGAAACTTGAACCCCAACTACAAATATGAAAGGGAGACAGCACAACTATTTAATCAAGCACTAATATGTAAGTTAATCAATATCTAATATATGTACAATAACTTCATTGTTACATATAGTGTTAGTATATTAAATGGGTTATATATAGTGTTAGTATATTAAATCAATATCTAATATAAATATTGAATGCGCCAATAGGGGCGTAGCTCAATTGGTAGATGGACGAGCTTGGAGCTTGGACAAATGACTCTTAGGTTAACGGTTCGAGTCCTACCAATGGCTAAAGCTTTCAAATAAATATTGTCCCGAATCAATAGGTATATTGTCAAAAAAAATATCAATATCGAATGTGAAGTGCACAAAGCTTGTGGGCCAATAAAAAATGGGCCACTTTCCACCAACAAGCCCATATCTAGTGTAGGAAATATTTAAAATATTAAAGAAATAACTCAATATTTTTTTTAAAGCTAAACACATGTTCTCAGTTTATTATTATTATTATTATTATTATTATTTATTTATTTATATATACCACTTACGAGCATGACGACTCAAATATGATACATTGATATGTTGAATGAGCACTATTTACTACTATAACATATTAAGCTGTGGTCACATGTTCTCAGTTTCTTATTTGCATAAAACTTGAATTTAATCATATCGATATTGAGTTTACTAAGCACTAAGCACTCAATTGACTTCACACATAAGAATCAAGATCATGTTTATTTATATTCCATGAGTGGTGATGATGTGATTCTGCAAATAGTTGAGATTTGAGAATGATGAAAAGTTTGAAATAACAATCTCGAATTTTGTCCTTTAATTGAGTTTATCTTTCATTTTAACGTCTTATTTTCTATCTTGACTAGTTTATACTCGAATACGTACAAATGGGTGTTTATTTGATTAACAAATTTAGATTATGTGACTATGTGGGTTGTCAACGCTATATAAATCACGAGTCAATGTAGTGAGTGATGTGTTAATTATAGTTCACAAAACACGTCATTTAGAGTCTTAGACATAAATTTAGTGAAATATCAAAATAGATGAAGGTCAGAAAAAGAAGTCAAGGTATTTGAAGCCTAAAGTAGATACTATCTATTTGGTGGTCATAGACCGTTACGAGAGGGCCGGCTCCTTAGACAAATAAATAAATCTTTAAACAATAATAAGGAAGAATATATTAATATTCAAATCTAATCTGCAAATCATGTTGAAAGTAACATGGGGATATGAGTTAGACCAAACAAGATGAGAGGCTGATCTGAGACCCTCTAAGCCTGAACTACAAAAATTGATATTTTACAAACCAGAGTCATAGTCTAGCCTCCATTGGTTTAATTTGCAAATTGCAATAAAGACCCTTAAAGCCTATAGTGAATCATTAGTGATAAGTGAAACAATTCATCTTCTGGGCTAATAAGAAAGTTTAGCAGAATCATAATTTGTATCGGTCTTGTCACGATCTTCTTACATGATCGTTTACACCAACCAGCCATTGATATTGCCATCAACGGCCATCGTTATCAGTCACGTAGGTCTGCTAAGGACTTAAAGGCTTTTTTTTTTTTTAAAAAAAAAGTTGTAATTGATAGCTATTACAGGGTTTTTTAAGTAAAATGTTACCAAAACTGTTTTCAGGTGACTTTTTAAATGATTTTAAAAACGCCATACTTACGAGAGGAGTGCTAGATACACTCTTTCAATTCACTCTAACCCACTCTCTCTTTTCCTTTTGACACTTGTCCTATGTTAATTTCTTAGAACTAAATTTTAGAGCTATCATTAATGAATTATTTTTTACATGTTATTTAAAATTCAAATCATTCATTTTTTCCAAATTACCCCCCTTTTTTTTTTACACCAAATTTTCATTTCCAAATATGTAAACAAAAATCTTTAAAGGTAAAATGGGTTGAATAATATTTATTATATTTATTTTATATTTATTTTTTTAAAAATAGCAAATATATTATTAACAATATTTAAGTTATTAAAATACAATAAACATTGACATCTTGCGTTTTTAAGTATATTTGAGTTTTGATATTATTAATGAAATTTTAATTTTTCTAAACTATATTTTTCAAATTGCGTAAAAATAATCACTTTGTAAAATATGATGAACCTATGATAATATAGATAAAAACGATAATTTTTCAAATATAAATTGTATTTGTTATGATATTTTAGAAAGAAAAAAAAAAGAGGTATATAAAATAATAATAATATTAATATTTAAGAAAATGACTATGACAATTATATGTAAAAAAAAAGGACAATTTGAAAAGATATGATGGTTTAAATTGTAAATAACATATAAAAATAATTCATTAATGATTGTTTTAAAATTTATTTTAAAAAAAAGTAAATAATAGGCAAATGTTAAAAAGAGAAGAAAACGGATTGAGAGAGTGATTCAAAATTTGGGTTCATGCACTATTTATCCAAAATTTTAAAATCTTAAAATAAAACGCTTTATTTCTTGAACACTGCCGGTCAACACTCAGATATATTGATTAACCAATGAATGATTGCCACATAATCCAAAGTAGAAGAAAAATGTAAAATAAGAAACAGCTTTACCATGCGGCAACACCCCATTGGGTGGTTAGTATGCTTGGTACTGACTATTGAGATAGGTTTCTCTAATCTCCGATTTAATTTCTCAAATTTCTCTCTTTCGCGTTTTTGTTCTAATCGGCAGCTCACAGTCTCACAGTGGCTCCGTGACGCCGTCGCCGTCGTCCTCCAAAGCTTAGAAGATCTTGCGATGACGTTCAAGTTTGCACCACTGAAACTCATTCTCTGTTGTTTTCTCTATCAAATAGGTTTGAACAAATTTCTTTTCGTTTTCTCTATTAGCTTATGCATCAAAACCTAAGTTTGTTTTAATTCTTTAATTTTTCAAGCTCAAAATGCTCTCAAATTTCTCCAATTCCATCGAATAGGGATTCCGAGATGACAAATCTGAATTTGTTGAAGAAAACGCCATCCAACATCATATTGCGAAGCTGGAGGACATGAACGAGCACTCCAAAGGTAAACCGAAGTATCTCGCTCACACTCGAAGCCCCTCGGACGACGGCGACTTCCGCTGGTATTTCTGCAAAGAAAATAAATATATATCATGCATGAGATAATTTTCGATTTGTTGGATGAATTACATAATGTCAGTTAATTATGTCTCTTTTGGTGGAGATTTGTCCTATTTTAGTGAACTCTGTAATGTTCGTAGCTTGCTAAAAGAATTATGAAGATTGCGTGTGAAAGAAAAATTTTCAATTTTTTGAATAATTGCTTTACTAAGTTTAAGAGAATTTTCAATGTAGTTTTTTTTTTGAATATATGTTTAAATACTTTAATGTTTGTCAATTAGGATGATTAGTGTTTTCTATTTGGTACATGAGGGATATTGTTAGATGCAGGAAGCTTTTATTGTGGCCTCTCTATTTGAATTAAAAGAGAAGTGATGTTGTATTTTCTGGAACATTTTTTGTATGCTAATTTTTCCTTGATGTTCTGTATATTGCATGTTTTATACAGCATCTGTAAATGGCTTAGATCAAGTAGAGCTGAATTCCCAGGGTAAGCTGCTTGCTATTATAGTGGATGACCATCAAGAGGGTAAGCATAATCATTAAGAAGACTCTGCTTATTTATTTAGCCATCATCTCACCTATCATGCTGTAACATTATAGGGGAGAGTGCTCCATCTGAGAGGCAATTCTCTCCCGAAAAGCTCTATCGCACGGTAATATTGAGGAATCGTTTCGCTGATACCATAAAAGCTCGGGAAAAAGCGCTTGAGAAGGTAGGCTGTTTTAATAGCCATATTATGTGTCAAAGGTTTTTAGATGTTGCTGTGAATTTTACTGAACTATGATCATTTACATTTGTGGTATGTTGAGACTAGGGTGAAAAGCGTGATCCCAAGAGCCGAGAAACTGCAGATTGAGAGGGAGGAACTTGCGAGGCGGCAAAGAGAAGGTTCAGCATTATAACGTTACATCTGATTTTAGTCAGATATTGCATTTGTTTGTGAGTGTTTTGAAAAAATTTCCTTTTATAGGGTGATGGTTTTTTTTCCCTTTTCCATTGTTTTATTAGAAAAAGCTCGATGGGAAGCAGATGCCAAGGCTGCTGAAGTGGCTTAAAGAAAAGCTGAAGCCAAAAGGACAAAGGAGCTAGAGAGAGAAACTGCACGGCAAGCATTAATAGCAAAAGGTAATTGTGGAGCCCGTAAAATTTGTAATTTTGTTTCTAAGCTAGTGTTGAGAGCAATTAAAAATTGATAGCTATTTACGTATGGTAACGCTCTTTGAATACCATAAGCTCCCGGTTACTCCATGCAGTGGAGATCACATAAAGGCTCTACTTTATGCGGTTAAAGTTATTTTAGATTAAATATATATGTAATGTAGTAGTAAGCTATGTAAAATGGTATTTGGTAATAGACTTTGTAAAATGATATTTTGATCTTTTGACATGTTTATTTGGTTTCTCTATTTTTATTCAATTTAATTATCTATAGGATAGTTTCTACATTTGTGGTTTTTTTTTTGGGTCTCAAAACTCCATTTTATACTGCACTTTTTGGTCTCAAAACTCCTTTTTATACGGCATTTCTTTGGCCTCAAAACTCCATTTTATATGGCATTCTTGTTGTTGCCTCAAAATAAGTTTTTTACGGCGTTTTTTTGGCCTGCCTCATCACGTCTTTTACAGCATTCTTGGGCTGCTCCAAAATGCATTTTATGCAGCATTTCTTGGCAGCCCCATACAGCATGTTTTACGACATTTGTGATATATTGCAATAGATTGACATTATATTGCGACTTCCTTCGAAATGACATACTAAATGCCGTAAAAGGGGTTTTATGGCATTTTTCAAAACTCGTAAATGTCAATTTATCTTGTAGTGTCTATGCATAGTGTTGACCTACGGTTTGATTACAATTACAATTTCGATTACATTAATTCGTAATTTATCTTCACTCTATTCTATGTATATTTGGCTAATTCTATTCTATGCGCGGTTACAATTTTCTAACAATAATATCAATAACACTCTCATTCTTCAACCCTCAATATACAATCAATATAGAGATTAGAGACTATTGAAAATCAATATACAATCATGCATTTACTTCAGTTTCAAAGCAATCAAAACAAGTAAAAATCAATATACAATCATGATTAGTTGGGAGCATTAGATATAAAAATTCATAAACATTTATAAATATTTGGAGAATGATAGTAAAATTAAGTTCTAGTACTACAAGTAGAAAAAAATAAAATAAATAAAAGGATAGAAATATATGTTAATTGCATATAGATAAAAATATGCTTTTCATATATAAATTAACTTCACGGTGAAACAAGACTATCTGTATATGTGATCTGGTTGAAGGGATGCTTCATAGTATCACAGATGTGAAACTTTTTGTAAGTCTTTGCTTCAGGATTGTACAAAAGGAACTCAACATTCCTTTGTCTCGGAAGAGAGATATGCAATTCTCTTACGCAGACAAGGATTTCATCCTCCTTCATTGAACAAATAGGTACCAAGTAACGATTAGAAGGTGATTTTCTTTCGAATGGTGGAAGGTTCATAAACTCAATCCAGTTTTGATTCTTGCCAACTTCCATTGTCCACATATCAATATGGCCTGCTGTTTGATGTTCAATTGAGCAAAGATGTCCCTTAAAAACACTAAGATCGTAAACAGGTACATTATCTGGTGATATAATCACATCAAATTTCTCATTTAATGTATCAAAACTAAGAATAGCATAAATATATTTTTTGTCATTATTGATATAAGCTATCTTCCAATAGAGAGTTTCATTCACAAGAAAACCAAAGAGTGGATCAATAATACAAAAAATTTGCAAGGGGAGTATTTCCTTTTGTTGCCAAGAATTACTTTTTTGTGAATAGATCTCAGCTGAGTATGTTCGTCTTTCACAATTGGGAAGTCTCATCAACCTCACAATCTTGTAATTGTCAGTGGAATAATGATCATACCAAAATCCAAAGTTCATATATTCTGATGTGTTTGATACCCTCTTGTATCTTCCTATAAGTGGATTCCATATCACCAAACCTTCTCCTTCAGTTAAAATACACAACAGGCCATTACAGGAAGCAATTCCAAGCATACGATTACTAACCTTAAAGGGAATGTCAAGATCAACTGCTTTGATCTCATCTGCTTCTAAGTCGATAGATTGAATGGTAGTGCTTGAACAAAGAATGAGTTTTTGGTTATGATATTTATGCTGGTTAGCAAAAGATTGCCACGACTTGCAAACACACTTGAACCTAGCAAGTGATTTTGGAGGGAGTCTGCACAATATGTTGAAGACGATATCATCAGGAATGTGCAAATTTCTTTTCTTCTTGTTGCTCTCCATCTCCATGTTAGCTTTTCTTTCTAGGGTTAGGGTTTCAACTCAAGGCAAGTGTAACATATATATATATAGTAACCAGGAATCCTTATAGTCCACTTATATCAAACTCCTAACTCAATTTAACTTCCACTGTTAGACATTCTTTTTGCGAACTTAATTCCTGTTTTATGATGACATGCTTACTAAAGTCAATTAGGAATCAAATTAAGTTCATAATGGAAAAGGGTTCCCCTCACAATCAAGGAATCAAGTAATTTTTTCAGCCACTTAGAAATCAAATTCCCTTTCTTGATCCTATGGAATTTGATTCCATATCATTTCATTCCAATTAGTAAATGCTTTAAAGAATAAAAATAAAATATAAAATATAAAATAAATAAAAAAATTATGAAGCTCCGGCATCCTAAAAATTGAATTCGCCCATATCCAATAACAAAAATTGGCTCTTGTAATATAATATAAAAACAATGCATGAATGTTTAGACTCTACTTATTTATACATTTCCTAATTCCATAAAGAATGTCTTGATTGTTAAATTCTTGGTCTAAATTTGATTGGATTATTTAAATTACAATTAAAAATACATGCATAGTTCTTCGTTCATTGGGATAATTTTTTTATTTTTTATTTTTTATTTTTTTTTCTTTCTTTTTGAGAATGGGGATAAATAGCCTAAATTTGATAGACTACTTGTCCATCCAATGTAAGTCTAAACGGTGTTAGTTGATGTCGCACAAGTAAAAAAAAACAATAGAATAAAGCAAAACCTTTTTTTTTTTTCCTTGTTTCTTAAATAAATATTTATGTTTTTTTTTTTTTTATAATTATTGTTTGATTTTATTTTTATACTAGTTTACGGCCTGCATGTTGTCCGGGCATCGTAAAATATATTTTACTACCCGACTCTTAAAATTAAAATAATAAAAATACCAAATTGTCTGTAGAATATTCAAAAATGAAGATAATCTTTTTATAAAAAATAACAGTCAAACTAGTACAAATAATTTAAAATTTAGAAACAATTTTTGATTAAAAAAATTTCAATTTTAAAAACAGGTAAAAAAATTAAATTAAAACTGAAGATAATTTAAAAAATTAAAAACACTTTTGTTTACTTTAAAAATAGTACAAAAAAATTAATTGGAGTCAATACGTTAATGGCATGATAAGATGAGGTTGGCCCAATGGCTTATTCATCACACATGTACCACTAGATTGTGAGTTCGAGTCGGTCTACGTTTGCATTTTTAATAAAAATAAGATTTTATTGTAGTCGATATATTTCTGAATAAAAAAAAAAAAAAAAAAAAAAGAGGCTTTCATAATAAATGGACCCGGCAAGAGAATAAAATTCTTGATTTAAATCTAAAAGGCCAAGATCCAGGACTAGGAGTAGAATTATGAAAATATATAACAGGTAATTTATAGCATGATAATAATTCTACTCATGCTCAGATCAGAATAAATAATTGTTCAAAAAAAAAAAAAAGATTATCAATGAATCCTATCCAACAAGTGCGAGAACAAAAACTGAAAATGCAACTAAGCTACTAATGATGGTGTGTAAGATCTGTGGTGGAGGGTGGCCTAGTCCAAGGTGCCCTAGGCCTTCCTCAGTCTCTATCTCTGTGACAGTCATCGAAGATAATTTTAAAAAATTAATTTAAAACTGAAGATAATTTAAAAAATTAAAAACATTTTTGTTTACTTTAAAAATAGTACAAAAAAATTAATTGGAGTCAATATGCTAATGGCAAGATAAGGTTGGCCCAACAGTTTATCCACCACACATATATCATGAGGTTATGGATTCGAGTCTGTCCTTGTTTTCATTTTTAACAAAAATGAGATTTCATTGGAACCGATATAAGAAGATAACTTTTTTTTTAGTAAAAATGAGATTTCACGATGTTTTACTAACGATAGTGTTATAAGAACATAACTTTTTTTTTTTTTTTTTTTGTGAAATCTAACACCGATGGGTCAAAAATATGTTGGAATTAACCTATAGGACTTGAACAAGACATCAATGCTCCAGATGTTTATATCTAGAAATACAAAGAAAAAACTTATCTTTTTATTTTATTTTATTTTATTTTTTTTTATGAACAAAAAAGAGAAAATTTACTACGCATGTTGATAATTGCACATAATACGACTTAAATAGTTAAATCCAAACCATAAATATGGAAGTACGTAAATACACTAACACACTATCTAAAGTAAGAGAGGATTACTTGAACCGAGAGAGTACGTCGCTTGTATAGTTATTGAATTTAATTTATACAAAGAAATGCAATCCAATAGATTGTAACATCTACTATTGCATAATTGTTGTAAAATTATTGAATTCTTTATACAAAATATTCTTAATTAGAAGATCATATATAACACAAATATTGAAAAAAGAAAAAGAAAAAAATAGTTTACATATATATATATAGGAATTTTAACACTTTTAAAATATAAACAGAAATGTTATTACAACAATTACATTTAGAAATTTTTTATGAAAAAGGTATTTACAATGTACTAATTAGAAAGTATTCAAAAATATTTTTTACGTTTTGTGATAACATTTTTATACATTTTAATTAACCAAAAAAGAAAACATTTTAATCATAAAACCTTTTTAACAATATACTATAATCACCTCCAAATACACTATAGATTTCAATTACTAATCTTAATTTCTTGGCTCCTTTTTTTTTTTTTTTTTTTTTCATTGGTTTTTTGTTTTGTCATTTTTGCTGTTACACATTAAAGAGAGGTACACTAAGGGGTCATTTATTTTTTTGTCTGAATACTAAACAGTCCTGAATTTTTTTGGATGAATTTTTTTTTCTCACATCTGAATGTACTATCAACATGTTTATTTTTTAAAAATAAAATTGTCTAAAAACAAGTAATTTTAAATTTAAACCCATGCTAATTAAACGTAGTAATTTAACATGCATATTCTTCTACAAACAAAGTTCACTTTAACAAAACAAAAAATTCAGTAGAGAATATAATTTTGCAGTAAATAATGCAAACAAAGTTCAAGTTCAATTTATTATTAAAAAAAAATCAAGTTAATTTTTTTTTTACAATAAATTCAAGTTATTTTGCATATCAAATCTGGTTAAATTTGGAAATTTATCTTTTTGGAGAGGATAGATTTGGAAGAGAATATTTTAATTGTAATTTAGTGATTTGGAATAAGTTAAAAGTCAAGATTTATTAATTTATTTTTTAAGTTGTTTTTTTGACCAACAAACAAAACAACTTAATGGGTTCAATTTAGGCCCATTAAATTTTAAGTGGAAAAAATAAATGACCCCTAACACATGAAATCGATGAAATATAATTAAACTAAGGGGTTGTTTGTTTTTTTCCCAATAAGACTTATTACATCTTATATCTTAAATTAAGATAAATCAGTTTGTTTGTTTTTTCAACTTATATCTTATTTTAAGATATATATGTCTTTTAGAAAAAGTAAAATTTTTTGACTTTTATCTTATTCAAAAAGTGATACAGTAGAGTTTTTTTAATAAATTTCCACAAATGTCTTATAACAATTCATACATTTATGATTTTATCCGCACATAATAAAATACTAAAAATCAATTTTCCAAAAATTCTCAATTTTGAAGAAACCCTAACACAACCTAATCAATTTTATATTTGTAATAAGTCATCTAAAATGAAAAAAACAAACATATCATAATATCTTAATTTATAAGACTTATCCATATATCTAATAAATTAAGGTCTTATAAGACTTTAGACAAAAAAAACAAACAGCCCCTAAATGGAATTAAATAAATAAACAATAATCATACACAAGTGCAAAGGTTTTATATAATAAATTTGTAACGGATATGTTGAGTGGTAACAATTAAAAAAAGCCATGAAAGATGCAATTGTGTTGGGCATATTTAAAGAGGTGGGCATGTGTTGATTGATGCACCCGTTTAATGCCTCCACACGATGCTCTTTGTATTGTATAGTGGTGGATTTCTTCTACTTCCCACCTGAACACCATTGATTCCCAAAACTTCCAACGTAATAACTCAAAATGATGGAGACGAATCTTCCTTGAAGACCCATCATTGGGTCTCAATACTCGGCGATTCGCCGATCGATGGAAACCACCCATCGCTAGTTCTCCATTATTCTGTGATGTGTGGTGGGTCTCCATTTGTTTTTTGTTATTTGGTTTAAATTCGATTGTTTTTTTTAAAATAAAAATAAAATTATTTGTAATTAAATATTAAAATTAATTAAATTTTTTGTTTTTTTTTTTTTTTTGTGTTTTATAATTGTTTTTTGTTTTTTATGTTTGACATGTGGCATATTTTATGGTTAAAGACAAAATTGCCCTTTGAATCTTAAGTTTGACTAACAGTTGACTAACTAAGGGATCAAATTGATGGGTTTTTGAAAACATAGGGACCACACCATTGAAAAATGAAAAAAACATTTTAAAAAGTCATAATTCATGAAAATACAGGGACCAAAATGATAAAATCCCTTTCGAAAAAGGTATTTACAATGTACTAATTAGTAATTAGAAAGTATTCAAAATATTTTTTACGTTTTGAGAAAACATTTTTATACATTTTAATCATAAAACCTTTTTAACAATATACTATAATCGCCTCCAAATACACTATAGATAATCACATGTATAGATTTCAATTACTATTAATTTCTAGGCTCCTTTTTTTTTTTTTTTTTTCCTCATTGGTTTTTTGTTTTGTCATTTTTGCTGTTACACATTAAAGAGAGGCACAGTAAGGAGTCATTTGTTTTTTTGTTTGAAGACTGAACATTCATAAATTTTTCCGAAGACTGAATAGGGACTGAAATCTGAACTTGGATGACATGTTTTTTTTTTTTTTTTCTTCTTACATCTGAATGTACTGTTAACATGTTTGTTTTTTAAAAATAAAATTGTCTGAAAACAAATAACTTTACATTTATACTCATGCTAATTAAAAGAAGTAATTTAACATGCATGTTCTTCTGCAAACAAAGCTCAATTTAACAAAACAAAAAATTCATCAAAAAATATAATTTTACATGTTTTGCAAACAAAGTTCAAGTTCAATTTATTATTAAAAAAATATTCAAGTTACTTTGCATGTTGTCCATGTTTCTGGTGTATATAATTGAGGAAACCATTTTTGTTTTTTTGGTTTCCTAGATCATATGCACCGGAAACCAAATAAAAAAGGGTTATTGATTTTTTTTTAAAAATTTTTTGTTGAAATACGTTCATGAATTATATGCACCGACGGTCTCCATGAGAAGTGATTAGATTTTTTTTTTCTTTTTTTTTCTTTCTAAAAGCCGTTTAAAATAAGAAATATGTTAAAAAAAAAAAAAAAAATCTTTACACCATATCAAATTAGGATAAATTTAGAAATATATATTTTTTGGGAGGATAGACTTGGAAGAGAATATTTTAATTGTAATCTAGTTATTTGAAATGAAGCTAAAAGTCAGGATTTCTTACTTTAATTTTTATGTTATTTGTTGATATTTTGAAGTTGTTTAACCACTTAAAAAACAAACAAAATAACTTAATGAGTTCCATTCAGACCCATTAAGTTTTAAGTAGAAAAAACAAACAACCCCTAACACATGAAATCGATGAAATATAATTAAACTAAATGGAATTAAATAAATAAACAATAATCGTACAAGTGCAAAGGTTTTATATAATAAATTTGTAACGGATATGTTGAGTGGTAACAATTAACAAAAGCCATGATAGATGCGATTGTATTGGGAATATTTAAAGAGGTGGGCATGTGTTTGATTGATGCACCTATTTTAATGCCTCCACATGTTATATATAATTTATTGGACATGTTTGTAATTGTTTGAAAATTTAAAGGGTAAATTGGTCTTTTTGTAATTTGTCCCATGTCATTGGAAACTTGTCCTAGGGTCTTGGGTGGGACAAAATTTAGTGTTTATTGTCCCACCTTGTCCCATTCTATCCAATATTAAGGACACGCCAAACGTAGGATAAGATAAAATTGTCCCACGTTGTCCCGTCTCGTACCACATACTAAACGCTCTTTGAGTTTTCTATTTAATTTTCCCTTTCACGTTTATTCAAAATCTCATCAATACATTGACTTGTTGTTCTATATAAGTATATAGTATATATAATAATAGAGTGGTGCTATTGGCACACCCTCTACTGACCTATTTATGCCCCTTTTTAAAATTATTTAGTTTTTTTTATTTTTCTTTTATTAAAATTACTAAAAGAGACATCTAATTTAAGAAAAAATATATATTATTTTTAATCTATCAGTTTTCTCTCTCCCAAATTTATTTTTTTCCTCCACGTCACTTTCTCTCTTCATCTTCTCAATCTATCAAAGTATCAGACTTCTCTCATTTTTAAAAGCTCCGCCGCCTGCCGCTGCCGCCCACCGCTGCCGGAGAAAGTGAGTAGACACCACCCACACCAGAAGATGCGGGAAGTGACGATCTTACTATCTCTCAAAGGATCCGTCGCCAAACGAAATCATTTTCTTGGTCAAAGCGTCCTTCGAAGTTTGACGAAGTTGCCGCCGCCGACATAATCACCGGTGATTTGACCGTGCCAGTGCCAGCTATGGAGATTAAAGCTGATAAAATTGGTTTACAAAGAAGTCAGCAACTTAGAGAGCTTTACGAATCTCTGCTGGATGGAGAGACAGATCAGGTGAATAAGATGCCTTTTGTTGCATTGTCTTCGGAGGATCTCACGAAGAGCACTAGCAAGTGGTGAAACCATATGGTTATGCAATGCTCAGTATGCAGATAGTAAAGTGTTCTCTCGCTCTTTGTTGGCCAAGGTTGGTGTTCCTTGGCCAAGTTTTTATTCATCTTAAATGCAACATCAATTTGGTATAATAAATATTCATGTATTATATTACCCAAGAAACACACTAACCTTTTGTGTTTCTCTGTGAACTTATTTTTCTACTTGTGGTTGTCGATGATTGCCCTCAGAGTGCATCTATTCACCAAAATGAAGAAACTAAGTTTGAAAAAGAGGTCTAAGATTGATAGAGATAATTGGGGTTTATTAAGTTTGAAAAACAAGTAAAAGGGTAATTTTGGAAATAAA
Organism: Acer campestre; assembly: GCA_954870605.1. Classification (NCBI taxonomy): domain Eukaryota; kingdom Viridiplantae; phylum Streptophyta; class Magnoliopsida; order Sapindales; family Sapindaceae; genus Acer; species Acer campestre. The sequence continues at coordinate 44,072,074 of OX940801.1, forward strand.
TAAAATAAATTAATAAAACTACTTAACTTTATTTAATTAAATCAATTTTTTTTAAAAAGGGGCATAAATAGATCAGTAGGGGTGTGCCAATAGCACCACTCATAATAATACCGTTAACATTAAATGGGTTACGTAGAACGTGGAGTGCACAAAACTATACATGTTCCACTTTCAACAAACCCATATCAAGTGTAGGAAATATTTAAAATATTAAAGAAATAACTCAACATTTTTTTAAAGCTATACACATGTTCTCAGTTTTTTATATTTTTTTTTTATATATATACCACTTACAGATATGACGGCTCAAATATCAATGTACATTGATATGTTGAATGAGCACTATTTACTACTATAACATATTGAATTGACTAAGCAGTAAGCACATGTTCTCAATTTCTTATTTGCATAAAACTTGAATTTAATCATATTGTTATTGAGTTGACTAAGCAGTAAGCACTCAATTGACCTGACACTCAAGAATCAAGATCATGTTTATTTATGCTCCATGAGGGTGATGATGTGATTCTGCAAATTGTTGAGAATAATGAAAAGTTTGAAATCTTAATCTCGAATTTATCCTTTAATTGAGTTAATCTTTCATTTTAACGTCTTATTTTCTATATTGACTAATTTATACTCAAATATAAATGGCTGTTTATTTGATTAACAAATTTAGATTATGTTACTGTAAATATATAATGAAGCATTCTTGATCTTAACGAATTAAGTTTATTTTGAAGGGATTAATAATAATATTTAAAGTTTAATTCAGACATCGAATATTACATAAATAATGAAATTATATTAAGTAGTTGAATATAATTAAAACTTGGGGTTTTTTTAATTATGACAATAAAAAATGATAAATTCTTTAGAAGAGTGGGCACACGAAACTCGGTTTCAAAATTGAATAAATAAATAAAACAAAAAATCATAGAAACGTGATAATGAGCTTGACAAAGATTAATTAATCAATGTTCCCATAATGCAGTGCTTCTTACACATAAGAATCTTATATTAATGAAGGGCACCAAAATGAGATGTCAAGTTTTGACTTGTATTCCTAAGTGAACCAAACAAGACTCAACTGATGTGGAGTTTCATGGAGATGTGGAATACGCTTGGAAGTTGAAGGTGGTGTTTGAGGGAGGTTGAAGACTAGAAGAACGGAAGAATGAAGCAAACTGATGTGGGTTGCACTATGGCTTTGACAGCAATTCCCACAGCAGTGTAGCGCTGTGATGTATGCTGTGGATTTCGATAGTGGTAATGAGAGTGGTCGAAGATCAGTGGAGAGCGCTGCGAGTGGTGCTGTGAAAGCCACGGCGGTGGCAAGAGCAGTCAAGATTAGAATTGTTTCGTGGTATTGGAAGCAGGGTGCACACTGTGACCAATGTGGCGGAGACGATGTATTGCTGAGATTGGGAATGTTGCACATATTAGGAAAATGTATTCTTCTGGTAGTTCTTGTGCTTGAAGGAAAATGATTTACTCCTTACAAGAAGACTTGTCATAAAAAGGAAATAGTATTTATGTGGAACAAGTAAGTCTTGTACGTTTAGGAGTAGGATTTCCATTTATCTTAAACTCCCTGTAACTAGTATAAATAGAACCTTGTAATTAGGTTAAAGTGTGGAGTTGAACACCATGTAACATCAGAGAGTGTGAGTGAGATCCAGGGAAACCCAATGGGAATATCCGATGAGGGATCCAAGGAAATATCGGTGGATCAAGTTAGAGATCCGTGAGTGATATTTAGAGGAGACTTAGGGGATATTGAGAGGTTCTTAGTGAGGATCTTATGAGCGTGGTTTGGGGTTTGGGGTTTGGTGTGAGAGAGAATCCTAGAGCATATGGTTGTAACAGTTTATTATATAGTGGAACTTTCTTTGTCGTCCTGACGGCCCATGGTTTTTTACCCGTTTTGGGTTTTCCATGTATATTTTGTGTTGTGATTGTTTATTCTCTCTCATCTATTTTTCTGTTTATTGACGTTAGTAATTGCTATGAGTTATGGGCATATATTAGGCACGGCGTTTCCGCGTTCATCGATTCTAGGATTATTCCCAACAATTGGTATCAGAGCCATATGGTTTGGCGATGGCGATGGTGATGATAAGTCTTTACGGGAGATCATATGGAGGACTTGGTGACATCGGGATAATGAAGATCATGGTTGCCTAGTATGGTTGAGCAAAGAAGATGTGTCTTGAAGGCGATTTCGAACTCATTAGGGTTTGATGAAAGGAAGAATTTGATGGAGGAGAAGTTTGGCTTGTGGTGATAGGTACGAGTCATGGAGATCCAATCTACGTTACACAAGGCACTGATTGTATATAAAGAAAAATTAAACTCTCGAAGTCTCTGGTGTGGTGTGGGGCTTATCCAGCTGAGCACTCCCAGTTTCTAGTAGCAAGTCTTTCACCAGGTATATGATGTAAAGACATAAGGTCTTTCACAGGTTTGGGTGATGTAAGGACATGTTTATCCTTTTGGCAGTTTTCCCCACTAGCCATGGAAGAGGATATATTGCTGCTAGTGATCCATAATTGTGCACAAGACATTGGTCAGAAAGTGATGCAAGGTGTATGGTGGACAAAGATGTCAATGGCTGACGAACTCCCTAGAAATCTGACTTGAGGAGTTGCACCACAATTTCAGCATGTTATTTCGACATGGTGCCGGAACAACGAACACAAAAATTGAGTGAAGGAAAATCTTTGGATGGTTCATTCCTAAGTGGTTATACCTTGTGGTGGGGTATGGTGATTCTCAGTGATAAGAATTGTGGCTATGGACAAAGGTCTTGAGAATTCAAGTCAAAGGGGAGAATTGTTAGGTTTTGACTTGTATTCCTAAGTGAACCAAATGTGAACCAAACAAGACTCAACTGATGTGGAGCTTCCTGGAGACATGGAATACGCTTGGAAGTTAAAGGTGGTGTTTGAGGGAGGTTGAAGACTAGAAGAACGGAAGAATGAAGCAAACCGATATGGGTTACGCTGTGGCTTTGACAGCGGTTCCCATAACGGTATAGCGCTGTGATGTATGCTGTGGATTTTGACAGCGGTAATGAGAGCAGTCGAAGATTAGTGGAAAGCGTTGCGAGTGGTGCTGTGAAAGCCACTGCGGTGGCAGTAAGGAGCAGAATTGTTTCATGGTAATAGAAGCGGGGTGCACACCGTGACCAATGCGGCGGAGACGATGTATTGCTGAGATTGGGAATGTTGCGCAGATTAGGAAAATGTATTCTTCTGGAAGTTCTTGTGCTTGAAGGAAAATAATTTACTCCTTACAAGAAGACTTGTCATAAAAGGAAATAGTATTTGTATGGAACAAGTAAGTCTTGTACGTTTAGGAGTAGGATTTTCTTTTATCTTAAACTCCATATAACTAGTATAAATAGAACCTTGTAATTAGGTTGAAGTGTGGAGTTGAACACCTTATAACATCAGAGAGTGTGAGTGAGATTTGGGGAGACCCAATGGGAATATCCGAGGAGGGATCCAAGGAAATATCGGTAGATCAAGTTAGAGATTCGTGGGTGATATTTAAGGGAGATCTAGGGGATATTGGGGGGTTCTAAGTGAGGATCTTGTGAGCGTGGTTTGGGGTTTGGTGTGAGAGAGAATCATAAAACATATGGTTGTAACAGTTTATCATATAGTGGAACTTTCTTTGTCGTCCTGACGGCCCGTGGTTTTTTACTCGTTTTGGGTTTTCCACGTATATCTTGTGTTGTGATTGTTTATTCTCTCTCATCTATTTTTTTGCTTATTGACGTTATTAATTGTTATGAGTTATGGGCATATATTAGGCACGACATTTCTGCATTCATCGGTTCTAGGATTATCCCCAACATGAGACAGTACTGAAAAATTAAAATTTCAAAATTATATATATGAGAAGTTTGAATTCTCACATTCATAGTAAAATTACTAAACATAATATGAAAAATGGCGATGTTAGATTACCTAAAATATTTGTTCAATTAATCTTTGCATGTGACTATGTGAGCTATCAACACTATATAAATCATGAGAGATTGTGGTGAGTGAGGTGGTAGTTATAGTTCACAAAACACATCATTTAGACATGAATTTAGTGAAATATCAAAATAGATGAAGGTTAGAAAAAGAAATCAAGGTATCTAAAGCCTAAAGCGGACACTATCTATTTGGTGGTCCTAGGCCGTTATGAGAGGGCTAGCTCCTTAGACCTAAGGATGACAATTTTACCCAAACTCGTGGGCACCCACCCGAATCCGAACCACGTCGGTTTGGGTTTGGGTTGTGCTATTTGGTTCGTGGGTCGGGTTCTGTTATAAAAAAGCAAACCCAAAGTGGGTCCGTGTTTGAAAAAAAAAAAAAAAAAAAAACCCGAACCCAACCATCTTAAAAAGCTTTGCTCAAAACAACTTCGTTTTGAACAAATTAGAATTCTAAATTAAAAACGACGTCGTTTTAAGTTAAAAAGTAAAACCTAAATTTCTATTTGGGTCGGTGAATTAAAACCTAAACCCGAATAAGTTCATGGGCCGGGTTGAGGTATCCTCAAAACTCGTGGGTCAAAACCCGAACTTGTAAAATTATTCGGGCTCACGGGTTTAGGTTTAGAAAAACTCGATCTGTTGACATCCCTACTTGGACCCTCATGAGGACACATATTGTCACATCTGATGTTGCTAAAGTGAGATACAAGACTTAGACCGTTGGATCTCGTGAATCATTAAAGTAAAACAATAAATAAAAGAGGTGTTCTCACCTTCAAAAAAAAAAAATTACCACATCTGGTAATTGGACCACACGACACACGACACATGAGTGCACATTTTTTGTTTGTACAAATGTCAATAACATCTTTCAAGATGCTCTGTTTCCTCTTCAAAAAACTTTGTATCAAAAATGGTAGCTTTTACCAAAAACACTGAAAAAATTACTGTAAATATTTGCAAAACATGTGTGCACCAAATATAACACCTGTAAAAAATAAAATCCCTAAATTGTCTGCTCTTCTTCCTTCGATGCATTGTTGCCATTGTCGTAGCTTCTTACTTCCGATTTTTCTTCACCGTGTTTAGCTACTCTAGGGTTAAAACGAATTGCTTAGAGTTAGATCTTTCTTCAGAGAGTCAAAATGAATTGCTTCGAGTTAGATCTCTATCTATCTCAATCTCTTATCTCATCTATCAATTCAGTAAGTTTTGTTATTGTTTTCACTAGACAGATATTCAATTTCCTTGAAATTTAGGAATTGAACCTTTGAATGTTTTGTTTTAGCATGAAATTTCTTAATAACACATTTGGATCGGAGGACCGACATGTGATTGGAGATCATGTGGTAGAGACCTAATGGCAAGAATTGCAGAGATTAAGCGTTTGTGGTTTTAGTGCTTGCACTAATAAACCGAAATGTTAGGGCTACACCACGGCAGAGCTGGAACAGGGAGGGATTGTGGGACAATACTAGGTAGTGGCGATGGATGGGAGGCAATGGATGAAGCGTTGAATCAGGAAGGTAAAACTAGTTTTGTGTGTCATTAAATTATACTTTGTTCTCTATAAGTTATTGTTTTAAAAAAAAAAAAATGAAAGATTCATACAGGTTTAGGTAAACTTCTATTGGCTTTGGTTTGATAGATTTGGTTGGTTGATGGAAGGATATCAATAACTTAGCTTGATAGAAAAGCAAAACATGAAACTGAGAAGAGGCACTATAAAAAGCTCTTATTCAAACTTGGTTTATGTGGGAGTGTAGGTGATGTAAAATATGTTTGATGGGAACGGTAGGAAAAATTTGTAAAAAAAGACTAGTTTGTACAAACAGAGCTAGAATCATCAGTTATCGTGCTGTTGTTGCTTGAATCAGAGTCACTAACTTCCCCTTCATCGTTTGCCTCATAACCCTGCTCATCCACATCTGCACGTTCATCATCAGAGTCGTCTTCCGCCTCATCCACATCAACATCCATTTCGTCGTTAACGGGGGCTGCAACTGCAACCCCTTCCTTGCTGTCATTTTCATCAAGTGGGAATTCATCACTATCCCACTTGAGTTCAAAGTACAAAATGTCTTCGATCTCAACTGCCTGCTCCTTTCCAGGTCTTCTCTCTATTTCCTCCATTGTACGTGAGCTTTCAGCCACCAACTCCTTTCCAGGTCTGTGAAACATGCTTAGTTCGATCTCAACTGCCTGCTCCTTTCCAGGTCTTGTCTCTATTTCCTCAATTGTATGTGAGCTCTCAGCCACCAACTCCTTTCCAGGTCTATGAAACATGCTTGAGCTGGAGCTGCTGCTTGATGCTTCTACAGCTTGAGATGTTACTCCAAAAATCTGTTTCTTCCTACAAATCTCTTGAATCATCTCTGTGCATCGACTTAGATCCCCTTAAATCAACAAAGAAATCAAAGATATCTCATCATTAATCATATAATTCGGTTGATAAATAATTCAAGTATCCAATTTCAGTTTGTTACCTTATTAACACGATTGCAAGACGTAAACTTCTCAAAGCACTCGTCCAATCTTTCAGGAAACTGAACCGAGCTAGCTATGAAAACACCCGACGCTGCGATCACCGAAGGCCTGTACTGTGTACTATCTATTTTTGTGATGGAAAACAAAGAAATTCATCCGGGATTTGATTCAGATATCAAGAACAACAGAAAACAAAACAATGGAATTTGAGATAATTACCGCCTGCTGCTTGGATTATGATCTCTTTCACGATTCTTGGTGAAGGGCGCATATCATCTGGGATCATTTCAGTAAAGTACCCCACGAAGGATAAAGCATTCACATGACACATCCTCCCCTCAGCCACCTTGAGAATCTGAGCTTCCATCTCCGGTATAAGCTCTTTGTTGATATTCATATTTGGCCTAGTGGTCTTTTATTAAAAGTAAATGCAGTCAAATTAGTCAGAGCAGGTGGTGGGTATTGTTGCTCAAAAGATGGTTAAAAACTTACCAGAAATTTATCTACTGTTAACGAAGTGTGCCTCGTCTTCAAAGCCAGAAATAGGCAGTAGACAACTGCAACTTCTAGATATTCGACCTAATCAAACATGTAGAAATCAACAAATATTTATCTCTGAAAATTCTATCCTGCAATTTTATTTTATTTTTAAAAGGGTTTTAGAAGGATCTATTTGATTACCAGGAATGCTGCCCTTGATGAGAACCGATCAAAGTAGCAGAGAGCAAGATATGGTATGAAGACATCCCTATCTTTGTGTAAGAACAGTAAAAGGGAAGTTTTAAATTTGATGTTCATACCCTTTTTTTTTCTCTTATAAACAGAGGAATGGTTCAATTCTCAGAGAAACCAGACAAACATGGAAGTTCAATTTTGTGAAAAAAGAACAACTTCGTTTCATATTTTCTAATTTTCTCTGTGTTTCCTATAAACCAAACAGAATCTATAAAGTTTAATTAAATAAACCATCAAAGAAACAGAAATTTCAGCCAAACCAAACGAAACCCACATGAGTCCAACACAAAAAAAAAACCCTTAAAAACTGAAAAAAGATACCCATTTTCTTGACAGTCAAACAAAAAGAAAGTAAAAGAAAACTCAATTTCAATTCACGCGATCATGCCTTTCATTTTCCTTTGTTTTCTCACAAACCAAACAGAATATATTGTATCCCAACTATACATTCATTTTCTTTCGGTTTTCTCACAAACCACACAAAACCCACATAAGTCCAACACACGTCTCTTCTATTTGCATAGCCCACAAAACCCACAAAACCCACAAAAAACCCATTTTCTTGACAGCCAAACAGAAAAAAAAAAAAACAATAAAGTAAAAGAAAACTCACTTCCGCTAAAGGTAACAATGCTCTTCTTCTCCGAACCGCTGCGTCTCTTCTATTTGCATAGCCCTCCTTAGCCATAGAAAGCGTTTCAACATCAAAAAGATCTTCACATACCCTTACCGGTGATTGAGTTGGATTGAACTCCATCTTTTAAGAAACTAGTTTAATTGCTGAGGAAAAAACAAAGAAGAAAAGAATATTTTTGAAAGATATTTTCGTTAAAATGGGTATTGAAAAGTATGGTTTCTCTCACTAGATGGTTATTCTGGTTACTTAGTCGAAGAGTGAGGATGGGCGGGAAAGTGAGTAGCTCTCTCCTAAGTACAAATATTCAATAAAGTCATCAACTAAATAATAAACTCTAATAGGGCCAGCCCAATAGTTGAGTTGATGTCTCGAGTGTGAGTCCATTCAGCAAATCCAGCTTATAAAATTCTCTTGTTTATATATTTTGTTTGTTTTTGCAATTAGCAAATCGATTGGGGTCAATTGATATTAATACAAAATACCCACTTTTCTGTTCGATAAATGTAAAAACAATGTTTATTCTGGCAAAATTAGTAAGAACAAATTTCATTTTTCAAAAGCTAGTGAGAAATGGAGAATTGGGCCCAGATTCAAATGAGTCCATAACAATTCACCAATTGCCACTTTTAGTAATGTGCCTCCTAATTCCTAAATGCACATTTTGTAACAATATGTTATATAAAAAGAACTCAGAATTCACTATAAATTTCAACTACTACTTGAAAACACAAATCACAACAATTGAATAAAAACTCAAAAGAGTTACCATTGGCTAGATTTTTTTTTTTTCTTAAAACTTCATATGATGATTAATAAACTTTAATGAACTTTTAAAATGCGCATAACCTGTAATGCGCATAACAGAGGAATGATTCAATTCTCAGAGTAACCAGACAAACATAGAAGTTCAATTTTGTGAAAACAGAACAACTTCGTTTCATATTTTCTAATTTTCTCTGTGTTTCCTATAAACCAAACAGAATATAGAAAGTTTAATTAAATAAACCATCAAAGAAACAGAAATTTCAGCCAAACCAAATGAAACCCACATGAGTCCAACACACGGCCAACACATAAAAAAAAACCCTAAAAAACTGAAAAAAGATTCCCATTTTCTTGACAGCCAAAAAAAAAGAAAGTAAAAGAAACTCAATTTCAATTCACGCGATCATGCCTTTCATTTTCCTTTGTTTTCTCACAAACCAAACAGAATTCAAATTTCAGCATTCAAGATATTGTATCCCAACTATACATTCATTTTCTTTCGGTTTTCTCACAAACCAAACAAAACCCACATAAGTCCAACACACGTCTCTTCTATTTGCATAGCCCACAAAACCCACAAAACCCACAAAAAACCCATTTTCTTGACAGCCAAACAGAAAAAGAAAAAAAGAAAAAACAATAAAGTAAAAGAAAACTCACTTCCGCTAAAGGTAACAATGCTCTTCTTCTCCGAACCGCCGCGTCTCTTCTATTTGCATAGCCCTCCTAAGCCATAGAAAGCATTTCAACATCAAAAAGATCTTCACATACCCTCACCGGTGATTGAGTTGGATTGAACTCCATCTTTTAAGAAACTAGTTTAATTGCTGAGGAAAAAACAAAGAAGAAAAGAATATTTTTGAAAGATATTTTCGTTAAAATGGGTATTGAAAAGTATGGTTTCTCTCACTAGATGGTTATTCTGGTTACTTAGTCGAAGAGTGAGGATGGGCGGGAAAGTGAGTAGCTCTCTCCTAAGTTCAAATATTCAATAAAGTCATCAACTAAATAATAAACTCTAATAGAGCCAGCCCAATAGTTGAGTTGATGTCTCGAGTGTGAGTCCATTCAGCAAATCCAGCTTATAAAATTCTTTTGTTTATATATTTTGTCTGTTTTTGCAATTAGCAAATCGATTGGGGTCAATTGATATTAATACCAAATACCCACTTTTCTGTTCGATAAATGTAAAAACAATGTTTATTCTGGCAAAATTAGTAAGAACAAATTTCATTTTTCAAAAGCTAGTGAGAAATGGAGAATTGGGCCCAGATTCAAATGAGTCCATAACAATTCACCAATTGCCACTTTTAGTAATGTGCCTCCTAATTCCTAAATGCACATTTTGTAACAATATGTTATATAAAAAGAATTCAGAATTCACTATAAATTTCAACTACTACTTGAAAACAGAAATCACAACAATTGAATAAAAACTCAAAAGAGTCACCATTGGCTAGATTTTTTTTTTCTTTCTTAAAACTTCATATGATGATTAATAAACTTTAATGCACTTTTAAAATGCGCATAACCTGTAATGCGCATAACAGAGGAATGGTTCAATTCTCAGAGTAACCAGACAAACATAGAAGTTCAATTTTGTGAAAACAGAACAACTTCGTTTCATATTTTCTAATTTTCTCTGTGTTTCCCATAAACCAAACAGAATATAGAAAGTTTAATTAAATAAACCATCAAAGAAACAGAAATTTCAGCCAAACCAAATGAAACCCACATGAGTCCAACACACGGCCAACACATAAAAAAAAACCCTAAAAAACTGAAAAAAGATTCCCATTTTCTTGACAGCCAAAAAAAAAGAAAGTAAAAGAAACTCAATTTCAATTCACGCGATCATGCCTTTCATTTTCCTTTGTTTTCTCACAAACCAAACAGAATTCAAATTTCAGCATTCAAGATATTGTATCCCAACTATACATTCATTTTCTTTCGGTTTTCTCAGAAACCAAACAAAACCCACATAAGTCCAACACACGTCTCTTCTATTTGCATAGCCCACAAAACTCACAAAACCCAAAAAAAACCCATTTTCTTGACAGCCAAACAGAAAAAGAAAAAATGAAAAAACAATAAAGTAAAAGAAAACTCACTTCCGCTAAAGGTAACAATGCTCTTCCTCTCCGAACCGCCGCGTCTCTTCTATTTTCATAGCCCTCCTTAACCATAGAAAGCGTTTCAACTTCAAAAAGATCTTCACATACCCTCACCGATGATTGAGTTGGATTGAACTCCATCTTTCAAGAAACTAGTTTAATTGCCGAGGAAAAAACAAAGAAGAAAAGAATATTTTTGAAAGATATTTTCGTTAAAATGGGTATTGAAAAGTATGGTTTCTCTCACTAGATGGTTATTCTGGTTACTTAGTCGAAAAGTGAGGATGGGCGGGAAAGTGAGTAGCTCTCTCCTAAGTACAAATATTCAATAAAGTCGTCAGCTAAATAATAAACTCTAATAGGGCCAGCCCAATAGTTGAGTTGATGTCTCGAGTGTGAGTCCATTCAGCAAATCTAGCTTATAAAATTCTCTTGTTTATATATTTTGTCTGTTTTTGCAATTAGCAAATTGATTGGGGTCAATTGATATTAATTCCCAATACCCACTTTTCTGTTCGATAAATGTAAAAACAATGTTTATTCTGGCAAAATTAGTAAGAACAAATTTCATTTTTCAAAAGCTAGTGAGAAATGGAGAATTGGGTCCAGATTCAAATGAGTCCATAACAATTCACCAATTGCCACTTTTAGAAATGTGCCTCCTAATTCCTAAATGCACATTTTGTAACAATATGTTATATAAAAAGAACTCAGAATTCACTATAAATTTCAACTACTACTTGAAAACACAAATCACAACAATTGAATAAAAACTCAAAAGAGTTACCATTGGCTAGATTTATTTTTATTTCTTAAAACTTCATATGATGATTAATGAACTTTAATGCACTTTTAAAATGCGCATAACCTGTAATGCGCATAACAGAGGAATGGTTCAATTCAAAGAGTAACCAGACAAACATAGAAGTTCAATTTTGTGAAAAAAGAACAACTCTGTTTCATATTTTCTAATTTTCTCTGTGTTTCCTATAAACCAAACAGAATATAGAAAGTTTAATTAAATAAACCATCAAAGAAACAGAAATTTCAGCCAAACCAAATGAAACCCACATGAGTCCAACACACGGCCAACACATAAAAAAAAACCCCTAAAAAACTGAAAAAAGATTCCCATTTTCTTGACAGCCAAAAAAAAAAAGAAAGTAAAAGAAACTCAATTTCAATTCACGCGATCATGCCTTTCATTATCCTTTGTTTTCTCACAAACCAAACAGAATTCAAATTTCAGCATTCAAGATATTGTATCCCAACTATACATTCATTTTCTTTCGGTTTTCTCACAAACCAAACAAAACCCACATAAGTCCAACACACGTCTCTTCTATTTGCATAACCCACAAAACCCACAAAAAACCCATTTTCTTGACAGCCAAACAGAAAAAGAAAAAAAGAAAAAACAATAAAGTAAAAGAAAACTCACTTCCGCTAAAGGTAACAATGCTCTTCCTCTCCGAACCGCCGCGTCTCTTCTATTTTCATAGCCCTCCTTAACCATAGAAAGCGTTTCAACATCAAAAAGATCTTCACATACCCTCACCGGTGATTGAGTTGGATTGAACTCCATCTTTCAAGAAACTAGTTTAATTGCTCAGGAAAAAACAAAGAAGAAAAGAATATTTTTGAAAGATATTTTCGTTAAAATGGGTATTGAAAAGTATGGTTTCTCTCACTAGATGGTTATTCTGGTTACTTAGTCGAAGAGTGAGGATGGGCGGGAAAGTGAGTAGCTCTCTCCTAAGTACAAATATTCAATAAAGTCGTTAGCTAAATAATAAACTCTAATAGGGCCAGCCCAATAGTTGAGTTGATGTCTCGAGTGTGAGTCCATTCAGCAAATCTAGCTTATATAATTCTCTTGTTTATATATTTTGTCTGTTTTTGTAATTAACAAATTGATTTGGGTCAGTTGATATTAATTCCAAATACCCACTTTTCTGTTCGATAAATGTAAAAACAATGTTTATTCTGGCAAAATTAATAAGAACAAATTTCATTTTTCAAAAGCTAGTGAGAAATGGAGAATTGGGTCCAGATTCAAATGAGTCCATAACAATTCACCAATTGCCACTTTTAGAAATGTGCCTTCTAATTCCTAAATGCACATTTTGTAACAATATGTTATATAAAAAGAACTCAGAATTCACTATAAATTTCAACTACTACTTGAAAACACAAATCACAACAATTGAATAAAAACTCAAAAGAGTTACCATTGGCTAGATTTATTTATTTTTTCTTAAAACTTCATATGATGATTAATAAACTTTAATGCACTTTTAAAATGCGCATAACCTGTAATGCGCATAACAGAAGAATGGTTCAATTCTCAGAGTAACCAGACAAACATAGAAGTTCAATTTTGTGAAAAAAGAACAACTTCGTTTCATATTTTCTAATTTTCTCTGTGTTTCCTATAAACCAAACAGAATATAGAAAGTTTAATTAAATAAACCATCAAAGAAACAGAAATTTCAGCCAAACCAAATGAAACCCACATGAGTCCAACACATGGCCAACACATAAAAAAAAACCCTAAAAAACTGAAAAAAGATTCCCATTTTCTTGACAGCCAAAAAAAAAAGAAAGTAAAAGAAACTCAATTTCAATTCACGCGATCATGCCTTTCATTTTCCTTTGTTTTCTCACAAACCAAACAGAATTCAAATTTCAGCATTCAAGATATTGTATCCCAACTATACATTCATTTTCTTTCGGTTTTCTCACAAACCAAACAAAACCCACATAAGTCCAACACACGTCTCTTCTATTTGCATAGCCCACAAAACCCACAAAAAACCCATTTTCTTGACAGCCAAACAGAAAAAGAAATAAAGAAAAAACAATAAAGTAAAAGAAAACTCACTTCCGCTAAAGGTAAAAATGCTCTTCCTTACCGAACCGCCGCGTCTCTTCTATTTTTATAGCCCTCCTTAACCATAGAAAGCGTTTCAACATCAAAAAGATCTTCACATACCCTCACCGGTGATTGAGTTGGATTGAACTCCATCTTTCAAGAAACTAGTTTAATTGCTGAGGAAAAAACAAAGAAGAAAAGAATATTTTTGAAAGATATTTTCGTTAAAATGGGTATTGAAAAGTATGGTTTCTCTCACTAGATGGTTATTCTGGTTACTTAGTCGAAGAGTGAGGATGGGCGGGAAAGTGAGTAGCTCTCTCCTAAGTACAAATATTCAATAAAGTCGTCAACTAAATAATAAACTCTAATAGGGCCAGCCCAATAGTTGAGTTGATGTCTCGAGTGTGAGTCCATTAAGCAAATCCAGCTTATAAAATTCTCTTGTTTATATATTTTGTCTGTTTTTGCAATTAGCAAATTGATTGGGGTCAGTTGATAGTAATTCCAAATATCCACTTTTCTGTTCGATAAATGTAAAAACAATGTTTATTATGGCAAAATTAGTAAGAACAAATTTCATTTTTCAATAGCTAGTGAGAAATGGAGAATTGGCCCAGATTCAAATGAGTCCATAACAATTCACCAATTGCCACTTTTAGTAATGTGCCTCCTAATTCCTAAATGCACATTTTGTAATAATATGTTATATAAAAAGAACTCAGAATTCACTATAAATTTCAACTACTACTTGAAAACACAAATCACAACAATTGAATAAAAACTCAAAAGAGTTACCATTGGCTGGATTTATTTTTTTACTTAAATAATGTAATTATGTTTGGCAGTGGGGAGGAGATTAAAAAATTAAAAAATTAAAAAATTATATGGTGAATAATGTAATTATGAATCGATTTTTTTTTTTTGTATTATATTATTTGAGATTAATTTTCATATTAATAAAATTTGTTAATTAGTATTACTCATTTGTAAAATAACTCTTTTTATCCATAGCTAAAGGATGTAATAATTACAATGCATTTAACAGTTGAAATTTTTCGTTGTCATGGAGATAAAAAGCAAAAATTCACACCACATTACTCTTTATATATGTAGATTTGTCGGTTTATTTATTTATTTATTTATTTGCTAACAAAATTCAGACATAATGTATAGTGTGGGTTCAACTGTAAATTTAAATTAATATACATATTGCCTAAGTCCACCACATAGTACAATCTAAAAAGTAACTCACATTTTTTTTTACAGTATCCATCTAGACTGGATATTTTTTTGAAACTTTTACCATTGGTAGGTTTCGAGTGACCAACTTGTAAGTCATTTACCCAAAACTCAAGCTCATCCATTTACCAACTGAGCTCTTTCTACTATAAATTTAAATTCCATTTTAAATACCGAATTCAAGAGAGTGGACAGAGTGTACGTGGAAACACTTTTTGGGTTATACAGGACTTGTAAATCTGGGAAACAGGTTAAATAGAAATTCCATATTTCATAGTACCATAGCCTGTTTTTAAATAAATTCTAAAACTATTTGCTTAATATCCCTGTTGGGTGATCTCATGCCGATTTTATGTTCTTTTTTACATGCCACTCTTTCAAAGTTTTCCTCCCCCATTTACCTGAAAATAATAAATTGAATTAGGATGAACAAAATTTGGAGAGAGTAATTCTATGGTAGACTTGTATAAATCATGGATATTTTAAGGACTAATTGCACAAACATCCCCTGAGTTTATGCCTAATTGAAGCTAAAGGGAACGTTTACTCAAAATTACAAAACCTCCCCTACTGTTCCTTGTAAGGACAGATGCAATGTAGGACGAGGGGGGGCCACTACCCCCCTGAAGTTTTGAAAATTATAAATTTACCTCTGTTTTAATTTTTTACAACATCCTTAATTTTCATGTTTTTATCCTTAGTTTTCATGTTTTGTGTTTTTATCCTTATTTCATTTTTCATTTTTCTAGTTTTCTATAAACATGACATCTAATATTTTTCCTTCAAATCACATTTTAAAAATATCTTTGATTTTATATATAGTATTTCTTTCGATGAAGCTTAAATATAAATGAAAATTGAATCATAACATATATGTTATATCTTAGCTAATATATATATTTTTTCATTTAAATACTTTTATTTTCTTTTACAATCTTACTTATCTCATTCACCATAATAGCATATATTATAATGTGTTATTTATTTTTAAATAATCAATGTGTCAACCTAACATATACATATGTTAGACAATATGAGGTTGACATAGAGGTATATATACCCCTCACACCACAAGGTTGTGGATTTGAGTCTCTCCTCCTCCCCAAACCCCCCGAATTATTATAATATTTCAAAAACATATACATATATTTATGTTTAACTATTAAGATATTTTTTCAAATAAACTTTTTAAGTTTTTAAAAATTAAAATAGTTTTTGAATGTTAGAAAAATACTATGCGTACAATTAATTTTTAATTAATTTTCTACCTCCTAATTCTAAACATTATTATTGAATCATGAATAAAGAGCCAAAAAGTTTTTATATATTACGTTTAGAGTAATTTTAGACATTCCAACTCTATAAATCAACTTGTATTCCAACTACTAATGTGTCAATCGATAAATGAATAAGGTATTTTTTTTATTAATTTTTTCTTTAACATACCCTCTAAAATACATTATAAAACTCTTTATTTTACGAAGCCGGATGACGGATTAATTTTTAAAGTTTCAAAATCTCTACAGACGAATGTATAAAATACATTCGTCGGCTAAAACTACTAAAACCTTAGCAGATGAAATACATTCGTCGGCTAAAACTTGTAGTTTTAGTCAACGAAATACATTCGTTTGCTAAGGTTTTAGCCGACGAATTTATTTCATCGGCTAAAACCTATTTTAGTCGATGAATGTATTTCGTCGGCTAAAATAGGTTTTAGCTGACGAAACTCAAAATTTCATCGTCTAATACCCTGCCCGACCATGATGTCCCCACGAAATTGCTGACGAAATTTTTTCGTTGCGTAATACCTCTCCAGACAAATTTTGACCTTTCCCCACGAAAATGGTTTGTCTGGAAAGACTAAAATTCTTGCAGTGCCCCTGCTGGAAACAATTTCTGGCTCTGTCCCTGGTTACTTGTCTACTGTTAGAAGTTTATGGCTTAGGGGTAAAACTGTCTTTCTGGTAATATATATTTAAAACTATAGGAAAATAATCCTCTCTCCTCTTCTAGTTTCTTCTACTTTTATTTCTTTCGTCTTGCTCTAGTTTCTTCTACTTCTTCATGTTTTTTTTTTCTTCAATTTTCTCTTTTGGTATTGGCTATTCCAAGTGAGGTTTAACCGTTTAAGTGAGTTGAGTGAGTTCAATTGAGTTAAGCTTGAGTTTGGCTGAGTTGCATTATTTTTCTTCCTATCTTCCTCTTTTGAGTCTAGATCTATGAATTAATAACACTTTGATGTTCTATGTTAAATTATATTTTTTTTAGGTTTTGATTAAAAAATAAAAGGATTTTTATTGTTTGTAAACATTCTTCAAAATCGATTCCAAACTGCCTTATACAAAAATTAAAAAAATAAAAGATTTTTTTTTATGGCTTCCTTCCTTGAAATGCAATTAAGGGGTTTATAAAAGAAAAAAAGTCGGAGTAGATTATATTTGCTCTGGTTGAAAAAGTGATAATGAACAATGTTGAGATTGTTACTTTGATGATGGTTTGATTGGTTTCTATGATGTGGTTGAGTTGAAATCTCTATCAATAGGGTTTATAATAAATGTGACATGATGTAGTGTGGTTTTGATGCTGAGTACAAAAACTTCAACATATAGTAAAGTTCTTCTCCAAATGGAGGAGATCTGTTTTAATTTTTTTTTAATTTTTTTTTTTTTAACTTTTAATGATTTCTTAATTTATTTTATTTTATATTAACTTTGCTTTTTTAATGGTTTAGATTTGTTTTTATTTATTTATTAATTTTGTTATTGTTTTCTGAATTTTAATTATAGATATATATTAAGGTTTTCAGATTTGTTTTATATTTATTTTTATATATTTTTTATATTATTCTAATATAAAGCTAATAAAATAATAAATAAGGTAACTAACTAGGGCATTTTAGACAATTTGAGCTGTTAGACTAGACGACTAGTCAATTGTTAACTTGGATGGTAGTCAACTAACGGCAGGGAAGGTTTGTGCAATTTAAAGCAAAAGTTCCCTCTAGCTGCAATTAGGCATAAACTCAAGGGATGTTTGTGCAATTAGTTCATATTTTAATGCCTTCCTGTATTACATTACAAAGCTGGCACATAGTTTGCTAACTAGTAAATACCCAGTTCCAGCACTTAAATATACAACAACTATAATTATGTTGATTCTTTCGCTACACCAAAATACGTTTTTAACAAACAATAAGCTAGGGCACAAAAACATACATAAATGAAAGTTGTTAGATAGGTTCAATTACAACTTTCAATTTTGCATGTTGTTATTTTCTAATATTCCACAACATGAGAGAGAGAGAGAGAGAGAGAGAGAGAGAGAGAGAGAGAGAGAGAGAGAGAGAGAGAGAGAGAGAGAGAGAGAGAGAGAGAGAGAGAGAGAGAGAGAGAGAGAATTCTAATCAAAAACCAACCCAACTGAAGTGGAAAATTCGTTTTTAACAACATACATAAGATTAACAGTTAAAAACCATATTTCAAAAAAAAAAAAAAAAAAAATTATGTCTATATCCAAAACTACAAACATACCCCTTACAACTTAGTTTTATTTATTTATTTATTATTTTTATTTTTTTTATTTTACAAAAAAAAGGTAAAACCCTAGAGAAAATACGTGAAACCTTAGAGAAAATCGTAAAATGTTGAAAAAACATGAAATCTAATCTAAAAATTGTGAAATCTCATAAAAACATGAAATGTTAAAATAAAAAAAAAGGACTCGAAAAATTTATTAGCACTCTTTAAAGAGTGAGTTAAACTATCACCAACTTAATAACTTAAGTTTTACCCCTAAAGAAAAAACGTGAACCTTAGAGAAAATCGTGAAATGTTGAAAAAATGTGAAATCTGATCTAAAAATCGTGAAATCTCATAAAGATGTGAAATGTTAAAAAAAAAAAAAAAAAAAAGGACTTGAAAATTTATTAGCACTCTTTAAAGGGTGAGTTAAATTATCACCAACTTAATAACTTAAGTTTTAATAGCACTTAAATTGTGGATCTGACAGAATACCTTTAAAACACACTCGCAAAAATAAGTCTTGTGTTTTTTTTTTTTTTTCCCGAGACTTATTTTGTTATTTTCGAGACTTGTTTATAGTTTTCGAGATTTATTGGGCAAAAATGAAAAATTTCATTTATTTATTTATTTATTTATTTTGCATCTTCTTCATCGACCTCCAATGGAGGTTGAACAGACTTCCAATGGAGGTATATTCCATCTCCATTGATGGAGAACCTCCGTTGGTCCTGCATTAATGGAGGTTTTTGAAAAGAAAAAAAAACCTGAAATGGCAAAAACGTAATAAAAGAAGGAGATGGAGGTATTTTTATCTATTGGTGCCATTTAAATTTAACTTATTAGAAGAGCGATACTCTTAAAAGTTAATAAAAAAATAGTGCTAATTCCCCCAATTTCCATGTTCAAAAAATTTGTAAAATCTAGAAAAATAACTTGAAATCTTAAAAAAATTTATTAAGGCAAGTTACTGTAGAACTATGTTTTAACTTTTTCTATGCTAATTACCAAAAAATCCCTCAAAAAGGGATGCTTCAATAGCTTTCCCTTCGTCTTGAGGTTAGGTTTTCTTTTTCCTTTTTCATCTTTTTATGTAGATACACTGCTATTGTGAAGGAAAATTTTCGGCAGTGTTGTTGTGCCTAGGGTGTGTTGCCCAAGCGTGGTGTCCCATGTTGCCCAGCGCGACGTCTAATTTGTAATGTTATAGTGATAGTTATGTAATTTAATAGACTTAAGGTACGGTTCTGGATTATTTTTTCAGGACCAACTTGACTAGAGAAGCACCTTATAATAAAATCCTAAACTAGAAAAACAAACTCTAATAAGGCCAACCCAAGATCAGTCCACTAGTTTAGTTAAGGTCTCGAGTGTAAGTCCATTCAGCAAATTCATCTTAGAGTGGCACTATTTACACCCCTAAAAAACTGTATGTACACCCCATTAAAAAGTTTTAAAATATTATAATCCATAAACACACCCCACATATTACAAATATACCCTTAAAATTTATTTTTTTAAGAAATTAAATTTAAAGATTAATCTTCAACTTCCGGGATTTACCCAAATCAGAAACTCTAGTCCACAAACAATTGTATCATCACATCACTTAATTTTTTTTTTAAGATACATATGTTTGATGAAGTAGAGAAAAAAAAAAATCTTTGATTAAAAAAAAAAAAAAAAACAAGTGAAATAACCCTAGATTTGAAACTGAGAAAACATCAGACTTTGAAGAAGCTTCGGAGAGAAAAAGAGGTCGCGGGGGGAGAGAGAGAGAGAGATCTTTAAAAATAAATTTAACAATCTAGAAACCTCTCAATCCAGCAATCTCCTCCATATTAAAGTGATGCAAATATCATCGCTCTTCATCTTATAAATTTCTTTGTTTATATATATTGTCTGTTGTTTGCATTTGTTTTTAGCAAAAATAAGATTTAATTGGAGTCGCTATATTTCTACAAAAATGGCTTTAATAATAAATGGATCCGGCGAGAGAGTAAAGTTCTTGATTTAAATCTGAAAGGCCAAGGTCCAGGAGTAGAATCATGAAAATATATAATAGGTAATTTATAGCATAATAATAATTCTACTCCTGTTCAGATTAGGATAAATAATTGTTAAAATAAAAAAGATTAGATCCGAGAAATTAAAGTAATCCTAAAACTATAAGGCAATCAAAAATCCTAATTCTAGTCCAAACTCATTAGCCTTCGACTACTATTCAAGTATTCAGTTTTAGTATAATTATTGAGTTGTATAATTTTAAAATCGAAGATTTAAAATTTAAAATAAAATAAAATATTTAACATATAATAATCCTTTCTCATATAATTGCCACCGTAATTATACGGCTATAATAAACAATTCCTATATTATAGCTAAATAATCCTACCAATGGTAAAAGTTTTTTAAAAAAAATACTTGGTCTCGGATTAATACATAATGTCCAATATATATATATATATATTGTTTTTCCTTTTTTGCATCGTAAATATTTTATTATAAATTAAATCAAATATTTCGAAGACACAGAAACTATCAGAACAAGATTAATAATTTGTTAAAATAGAAATGACAAAATTATTGATTAACAAACTTGTGACATTATCAGAACAATATCCCACAAAACAAAACAACCCGTTTACACTTGGTTGTCATTTTAAATCACGTTGTTGTGAAGCACATGTGTACATATATCCCACAAAACAAAACAACTTGTTTACACTTGGTCACCATTTTATATTACTATAAGTATTTGTATTAATTTTGGATTAAATTAAACTAATTAAATATTTTAGATTGGATATTTTAATTATTTATTGGATTGGATATTGAATCATAGTGAATTGAAAGATTGTAATATGACTAAATTCCAAACTCTAAATTCTAAATTCCGAATTTCAATTTGGAAAATATTAGGATTAGAAATGGAGAACGAGGGTGGAGGCGAGGGAACCTCCCCCACAAACACCCCCATCCCTGCTTCCCCCAAATGGGGTTTGGGGACAGGGGTGGGGGTGGGGGTGGAGGGACCCTCCCTGCCTCAATGGGGCCCACGCCCATCCCTAGATATGAGAAAGGGTAATATAAACCATGTCACTATTTTAGATCTTTTGGACCTATGGGTCAGTCTTTAAGGTTGATCAATGTTGACCCATAATGTATGCAAAAACATTTGGGCTTTGACTTTTCATTTGTATTACTAATAAAGCCCGTCATCTATAGGGTCATGACCTATATTCAATTTCTTGTTGAGTAGGCCTATTTATGGCAAATACAATAGAATTGGAATTTATTATTGTTCTCAATTAATTCCATAACGAACATGTTAGATGTTTGCCGGACTTTTTTAGATTTGGTGAGGTAGATCCTAAATTATCAGGAAGAATACTCATCGATCATTACATATACTTTTAAAATACGCTATGAAATGGAAAGGGACCCACAAATAAAAACACATTGGTATACACCAGAGGATGAAGGTTTTCAAATTAAACATTGTCATCTTTAATGCAAACATACATTAATTATATTTAATTTAAAATTTATTTTCTTCTTTATTATACTATTACGTTGAGACTTTGTATATTTTATGATCCACATCACAAATTTAATGGTCCGTGTCTTCAGCTTCACGAATTTAATATGAATACCAGCAAATTTACTCCTAACTCAAGTGCACTTCCTCTAAACATCCATGATTAAGGGAGGAACCAAAAATCTTTGTTTTGAGGGGACTAAAGTCAAAAGTTATAAAATTGATTATTTTTTAAACATTTTTTTGAATTCCAGTTTTGTCAATAAAATCATAAAGTATGGGGAAACCCTCCATCATAGTGGGAGTTGTTTTCCAGATCATAGTTATAGTGATTGATCTCATCAGATATTAGCAAATTTATGACCCAATAGATGTCCAACTCCAAAAAATAATAAAATAATCGTGACTTATGTAAGAAAAAAAAAAGAGTGTATATATTGGCCATTATTGTTTTTCTAATTAAGATTATCTCCATGAATTTAGGGGTCTATATCTTGAAATAACAGCAGATACACAATTAGCTTGCATAATTAAATCAAGTTGAGCTATTTTGTTTGGAGGATCTTCTAAGTGACACCTATTTTCTATAGGATTATGACACTTTTTTAATGACGATATGTCAAGATAAGAATAATTACAAGTAATAATCAAAAGATTATATTGTAAGAAATTCACAGATCACAACCCTATTTTAGCTGAAAATATCATAAAGGTAGTTTAAAAAGCTAAGATTAATTAGTACCTATCCGATTCTTATTTTAGCAACAATTGACTGGTTCTTCTACATATCCGGACATTTGTTTCATTGTTTATATAATACAAGATCTGTGATTTATTATTACAACTTTTGAACGGGAAACATGAGGCTGCCGCCCCACATTAATTGTCCACTATAAAAATTCCATGTATAATCTAATAATAATATATTTGACCTACATATCAATTGTTTTCTGAAAAATTCCATTACACGGCATATAAAATTGCAAAATGATTTTATAAGGACATTAAATGGTTGAACTTAATTTGAATAATATACATATATAGAAATTTCAGACAATCATGATTTTATAAGCAGAGCTTCTCTGAAAGTCACAAAAAACTCGGAGCTGTAAATACTGTAAAGCGTTTGATAAAAGTACATAACGAAAAAGTAAGCTAAAACAGAGAATGATGTAGATCCATTAATGGAAGCCAATGAAGCATCGTTTGATCATAGCATGATCTCCTGATGATAGATATTGTTGATCAATTGATGTTGTATTATGATACTCTGTTATGACTTAAGAGCTTTGATACACATTAGACTTGTTGGAAGCTTGTTCACATTTGCTGCTGAATGCTTGCGAAAAGCCTCTGTATTCTTCTTATCAATGAAGGTGTTAGTGGTTATGAGAAAGATATTGCAGCCCAGATCTGGGAATCCTTCAAAATAGTTATAGCTCAAGTCCAAGTAAACCAAATGTTTAAGATCAAGCAAAGAGGGATTGATCTTACCACGCAACTTTGACCAATTCAATTTAATCAGAACATCACCAATTCAATCATGTTAGAATGGTGAGGTCTCAGCTGATGAAGAATTCTCAACAACATGAGAGTCAACATTCAGCTGACTTTCTTGCCCCATCTGCCATCTAAATTGTCTTGTAAATGATTTCATTCACGTGACCTCACATGTCAGCTCTAATGTGAGCCAATTATAGTGCGACGCGTGTGAACACTTGATTTCAAGTTGATTAAGCTTGATGTAATTAATTCAATTCATCCAATAAGGAAAATTCTCTCTGTTTTCTTTTTATTTTCTCATGTTCTTCTTTTCTCTCTCAAAGCTTATTTAATAACAGAGTAGCGGTTTTATTGAGTTTGTGTAGGGTAGAAATGATCTCTGCACTCTGGCCATGTTGAATTTAATTGCAGGAAAGAGGAATTTAATTGCTGTATTTTCTACTATACCCTCATCAATTTTATATTGAAATTGATTTAACTCATGCTTCAAGTACTATGAAGTGTGTTTAGAATTTTTTTTTTATATTTAACTTTTTAGGATGGAGTGTTTTTAGGATATATATATATATATATATCTATATATAGATCAAATTGGATTGTAAATTATATATATATATATATATATATTGAGATGTGAATATGTGATAGTTTTGAATATTCCATTAATTTCTAGCTTTATTAAGTTGGTCAATAATTTGACCTCAGAATTACTAATCTCATGACTTCAGTTCATGAGAATTTAGACCCGGCAGAATTACATCCAAACCACTAATTTGACCCAAACTCATTCGGCAAAAGTAGTTATTGGTTCTAGCTTTATTGGGTTGGGTCTTAAAACCGAAAACAATAATAGATGGAGCTTGGATTTATCTCTCAAAACCCATAAAACCCACGTCCCACCCATTAAGTTTAATAATAATATTATAATAATTTTACATTCAATTTGTACTTGCAAAATAAAACCTTACATTTCCTAAATTGATTAATAAAAAGGTTTTTTTAAGATTGTTTTGACATACACTTTATTTTCAATTTAATATAGAGTGATGTTAGGCTTTCCATTTTTTTCCTAAATGTTTGTAGAATGTGAGGTGTAAGAGCATCCACATTGGTGCAAAAAGAAGACCCACTTTGCAAGACCCACTTTGGGTTTCATAAAATTGTTTCACATTGGTTGCAAATGAGACCCAAAAAATAAGACCCAAAAGTGGGGTCCACAAGAGTAGACCCAAATGGAGTTCCACATTTGGAACCCAATTTGGGTCTTGCCCAATGATTGGGGTTGGGTTCCCAACCCTCTCCAATCATTGGGTTGGGTCTTTTTTTTTTTTTTTTTTTTTTAAATTTATATATATATAATTTAAATTTAAATTTAAATATATAATTATTAATTTCAAAAAATATATATATAATGAAAAAATATATATATTTAATATTTATATTTCAATTATTTAAATTTAAATATATTATTATTAATTTCAATAATTATATACATAATGACAAAATATAAATAAATTTAATTAAATCAACAACGGAACAATTTCGGAATTTTGATATATATATATATAGACCGGTTCTCGGTTCGGTTCACCAGTTTGAACCCATGAACTAGAAACCTCACCGGAATATCCATTTTTTTTAAAACGAACCGAATTGAATCGGTAAATAGTGAAAAACCGAAGAAAAACCGATTGAACCGGTTCGGTTCGGTTCACTGGTTTTTTGCCCACCCCTAAATTTAATAAATATATATTTAAATTATTATAATTTAAATATATTATTATTAATTTCAATAATAATATATATTGAAAAAAATATAAATAATTTTAAATGAATAAATTGTTTATTTTAAATTAAAAATTATTTATTAAATAATTATTGATTGTGTTGATATTTTAAATATATTATATAATTTATTTATTAATATATATAATAATATATATAATATTTGAAAGAAGAGTAATAATTGTTTGGAAAAAAGTTAAAAAAGTAATGAAACCGAACCGTTGGAACCGACGAAACCGAAATCGGAAGCGGAACTGAACCGTCGGAACCGTCGAAAACCGGACCAGAACTGAAACCGAACCGTCGGAACCGTAAAACCCGAACCGTTGGAACCGCTAGACCCAAACCATCGGAATACCAGACCCGAACCTGCGGAACCGCTAAAACCGGACCGGACCGGACCGGACCGGATCTGGACCGGAACCGGAACTGGAACCGAGGAACCGGAACCGGAACCGAAACCGGAACCGGAACCGAAACCGGAACCGAGGAATCGGAACCGGAACCGGAACCGGAACCAAAACCGAAACCGAAACCGAAACCGGAACCGAACCTTCAAAACTGAAACCGAAATTGGAACCGGAACCATAATCGGACCTTTAAAACCGGAATCGGACCTTTAAAACCGGAATTGGAGCCGATTTTGAAGGTTCAAAACCGAAGCCGGATTCAAACCGAAACCGACGCCATGTCTAATCGTATACAATATTTTGTTTTAAATATTTATTTTTATTGTTGATGTAATTCGGTTGTGATAATTTTAATTTATAATTTTTTTTAAAATGAATTATAATTTGTTAAATAATTGTTGATAGTGTTGATATTTAAAATATATTATATAATTTATTTATTAATATATATATATATATAATATTTTAAAGAAGAGTAATGATTGTTTGAAAAAAAGTAAAAAAAGTGGATCCATTTTTTTTTTTTAATTTTGCCCCATTGTGGGGAAAATGGATCCAAAAAAAAGAGACCCAAATGGGAAGACCCATTCTTTGAAAAGAAGATCCATTTTTGATGATGTGGCACAAAGTGGGTCTTGTTTTATCACTCCACCAATGTGGATGCTCTAAACATCATATCGTTCACCACATAATCTCATGATTTATAAGATGTTGACACCTCACGTGTTACATACATTCGGGAAAGAATTTGGAAAAAAAATTGGGAAGCCTAGCATTATTCTTTAATATATTACTATTGCATTATAATATGTTTGTTTATACTTATGTTATGAGTATTCAAATATTTTTATTATTGTATTCTTATTTTTACAATTAAAATTATTATTTACTAAAAGTAATAAAAAAAATAACGGGTTAAATTGATTGGATTTAGGTTACCCATTATATTAGTGAATGGGTTTGGGTTTACATTTTAAAACCCGTTAAACTAGAGTGTGTTTGGATTGAGTAAAATTGGTTTCGACTCATTTATCATTTGACACATATTTGATTTGATTCAACCTGTTGTCAGGACTATTGGAAATACTCAGACTGATTTATGAATTACTTGGAATTGGAAAATTTTGTTCAGCATTGCATACCCAACTGATCGGATTCTCTCCACCATTCAATCTAGCTTCACAAATCTGTTTGGTTTCCGGTGTTTCTATTATGCCGCCCACCTGTAAAGGAGTCGCACACTGATGCAACAAGGGCACCTACGAGCATGCTTAGCATCAGAAGACAGACACTATGTGATGATAGTCTGAAGCCTAAACAGAGCATTAAAGAGAGCATCAAAAATAGAGCTCAATATGTTGATAGTCTGGACTCTGGAGTCTAAACAGAGCATCAAAAGCAGAGCTCTAAAAGCACCAAATAAACTAAATAAACTAACGGTGATATTAGTATACTAATATCTAATTAGTGAAGAAAGTTAGTTGCCTGTTAGTAACAAACTTAGCTGATGGAGATTTTGAGAGCTTACTTGTATATATTGAGAGCTTTGTAACACGGTTACAATCAATAAAATACTATCCAAAAATCCTCCATTGATGGAGATTTTCTCAGCTACCAAACACTCATTTTCTCGCAGTCTTTTTGACAAACACTTTCTTGTTTCTATAAAACGTCACTAGCTACGCTTTCACCACCAACTGTTAGACTTGGTGCTTGGGAGGATTATCCATGCTATTTATACGAGTGGTGGTCGATTTTTCAATCATTTCAGTCATACGATTATTGACTTCTTTCTAACCTGTGAAAGTGATGCCATGGTTTGAGGAAACTCAAGACCTTCTGCTGACACTTGTTTGATGAGTGCTTGATAAGTGATAATTTTATGGGATTAATTCCAAAAATAAAGAATACAGTTTACAATTCATTCAAGACCTGACTCCCAACTTGGACTTATTCAAAGTAGCAAATTCACCTGCTACCTTGTTAGCTAATTCGTGTTGTGTTGCTGTTGATTTTCTTGTCAATTACTGAGTTGATAGATTTTTGGATGTACCTAACTAGGATTCTACCTACTCCATTTTTAAATGTGTTTTAGGTCTTTGATTTCTAATTAAATATCCAACATATTAGATTTGAAATAGTTGTGGAATTCTTTAATTTATGGTCTAGGGATTTGGGTTTAGCAATGCTGATGCTTGGATGTATTCCAATGACTTACCTCAGATGGGTATTCTTTGCTTGCTTTGTTTGTTCCTCTTTGGGGATTCAAACCCTAAGCCAATCTTGCGATCCAAGTGATTTGTTGGCACTGAAGGAATTTGCTGGAAACCTCACAAATGAATCTGTCATCACATCATGGTCCAATAATTCTTTTTGCTGTCAGTGGGATGATGTTGTCTGTGGAAAGGAAGGCAATGAATCAGTTGACACTAGAGTGGCCATGTTGATTCTGCCCAAGAAGGGACTTAAAGGGATAATTTCTCGCTCTTTGGGCCGTTTGGATAAGCTGAAATTGCTTGACCTTTCTTGCAATCATTTTGAAGGCGTCTTGCCTGCTGAGCTCTCAAATTTGAAGCAGCTGCAAGTTCTTGATTTGAGCTACAACATGCTAACGGGACGGGTTTCACCGGTGCTTTCTGGTTTGAAAATGATCCAATCACTGAATGTTTCTAGTAATTCATTCAGTGGGGACTTGTTGGAGCTTGGGGGATTTCCAAATCTTCTTGTGTTCAATGTAAGCAATAATTCATTCACTGGCATGCTTAATTCTCAAATCTGGAGTGCCTCAAATGGGACCGAGATTCTTGATTTGTCGATGAATCATTTTGTGGGAAATCTTCAAGGCCTGGACAATTGCAGCTCCTCTCTCAAAGAATTGCATGTGGATGTCAACTCCCTTTCGGGTCAACTTCCGGGTTCTTTGTATTCATTCCCATCTTTGCAACAACTCTCACTCTCTGAGAACTACTTCTCAGGCCACTTAAGCAAGGAATTGAGTAAGCTCACTAGCCTTAATTACTTGATCATTTTTGGAAATCACTTTTCAGGTGAACTTCCTAATGTATTTGGAAACCTTACAAACCTTCAATTCTTTATTGCAAACTCGAATTTTTTTTCTGGTCCATTGCCTTTGAGTTTGGCTCTGTGCTCGAAGCTCCACGTACTAGATCTTCGAAACAATTCTTTAACTGGTTCTATTGATCTTAATTTCACCGGATTGCCTAGCCTTGTTACGCTTGATCTTGCCAGTAATCATTTTTCCGGGCCCCTTCCGAATTCCTTAGCCAATTGCCATCAATTGAAAATTTTAAGCTTGGCCAGGAATGGCTTTGCTGGTCAAGTACCTGAAACTTTTGCCAAGTTAAAATCCCTTTTGTTTCTCTCATTGTCAAACAATAGTTTTGTGGGCTTATCTAAAGCACTATCACTGCTACAGCAGTGCAAAAATCTCACCACTCTTATCCTCACAAAGAATTTTATTGGTGAGGAAATTCCAAAAAATGTGAGTGGGTTTGAGAGCTTGATGGTTTTAGGGATTGGAAATTGCGGTCTTAAAGGTCACATCCCAGTTTGGCTGTCAAGCTGCAAGAAGTTACATGTTCTTGACTTGGCATGGAATCACTTGGATGGAAGAATCCCTCCTTGGATTGGTTCGATGGAGAATTTGTTTTACTTGGACTTATCGAATAACTCTCTTATTGGAGAAATCCCGATAAACTTGACAGAACTAAAGAGCCTCATTTCTACAAATTGTTGTTCCTCCAACCTTACTTCTGCTGCTGGCATTCCACTATTTGTTAAGCGAACCCGGAGTTCTAATGGTTTGCAATACAAGCAGGCCTCGAGTTTCCCCCCATCGATATCGTTGAGTAACAATATGATAAACGGGACAATCCCTCCTGAAGTTGGACGATGGAAGCAGCTTCATGTTTTAGATTTGAGCAGAAACAATATTAGTGGGACCATGCCCAGTTCCATTTCGGAGATGCAGAACTTGGAATATTTAGACTTGTCATCCAATGATCTAATTGGTTCAATCCCTAAATCATTTGACAAACTTACTTTCCTGTCAAAGTTTAATGTGGCTTATAATCATTTGCATGGAGAAATTCCAACCGGTGGACAGTTCGATACCTTTCCTGCCTCGAGCTTTGAGGGTAACTTAGGTCTTTGCAGGGAAATAGATCTTCCTTGTGGTTCTTCCATTGTTCCGAAGCCTGTAATTCCTCAGCAATTAACAGAACTCGAATCTCCATTTGCATTTGATTGGAAAGTTGTTATGATAGGATATGGAACTGGGATAATAATTGGATTGGTTCTTGGTTACATATTCTGCGTAAGAAAATACGAATGGTTTGACAAAATATATGAGATGCGACCGAATAGAATCGAGATAAAGAGGGGACGCTGAAATTGAATGTAATTAGCTCCTCAAGACATCAGGTACTTTTCTTTTTCTTCTTGCTCTCTCTATTTCATGTGTTTTCAGTATATTTAAAGTAGAGTGAATAAAATTAAAGGAGCAGTTGAAAAAAATGAAGAAATGGACCAGCAGTGATTTGCATCTAGCTTTTGTTGAGTGATGAAAGTTGTTAATCAATTCCGTTATCTTAGGAACATATGTGGTCATGTAAAGAATATATATGTGACATTTCTTATCACTTTATCAGTTCCACATGCACTGGTTTCCTTGTAGAAAATTTGATGAATGTAAGTTGCTTTATCCTCACTACTAGCTAGTACTTTACAACAAATATTTGCTTCTGGTTTTCTTGTAGTGGAAGTGGACTCCATTGAAGAAGAATTAAAATTAGAACTGACACCACACCAAGTGCTCCATCTCATGTTCTGCCCTGAATGGTCCTCTTAACAATCCTCTGCCAGCATCTCAAATAAATATGACAATGGTTCATTTTGTTTTGATGAAGTGCCATTAATTAAGTGCTTATTGGGATTTCTATGGCTTTTAGCTGAGCTTTTCTATATATATTTATTTAGATCAGATTTAAGGTTTTGGGGGAAAAAAATAAAAATTAATAAATGATGACAGAGATCCATTGATCTATATCACATGATGGAGATCGCGTGATCTCCACCAATAGTGATGGCCGTGTGATGTCTCTATCGAATGGTGGAGATCACACGATTCTCCATGAGATCCCACATATCTCCACCGTTCGATGGAGATTGTACATATCTCCGTTGAATGGTGGAGAATCGCGCAATCTCAATCATATGGTGGAGATCCGTGTGATGGAGGTCGTAAGATCTCTATCGATCGATGGAGATCTGTGCAAGAGAGATCCGTGAGAGATCTCCCATCGCCGACCACAGATCTGCCCTCGCTGGCCATAGATATCACTTCGCCACCACCTCTCATCAACAACCGCCCACCATCATCAACAAGTCAACAACACAAAAACTCAGCTTCAAATCTAGTGAGACACGACTTCATCCAACAATAAAATTTATTTTAATATTATAGCTAGATATTAAAATGAATTTAAAATATAAAAAAATTTATTTTGTTTCAACTTGTATTTAAAATATAAAATATAATATTCCAACGGCTATATTCCAACAATTATATTTCAACCTTTATAAATAAAATCACCTCATTTCTCATTTTCATTCTCATAAACTTTATTTATCAACAACTTATATTATTAATAGTTATGGCATTGTAATCAATTTAAAATTGAATGCTGACATCATTTTTTTAATAAAAAAAACTATCCCAGATCAACCAACTCTTTTGGTGACATGCTCACGAAGTTGGGATCCAGTAGGGGGAAGACAAACTGGTGTGGGAGATCACTTGAGTTTTTTTTGTCCATGCAGTTGGTGTTCTGCTGTTCCTCTTTTGCTTTTGCCATGTTTTGTGTGCTTTTAGTTGTGGGCGTTGCTTGTTTGCCCAGGTGTGGGCATTCGTTTGGTGGTCTCTTGTTTCTTGCTCCGGGGTCTTCTTGTTGTTTGTTTGCTTGTGCAGCATAAAATGGCTCATAAAAATAAAAAAAAAAATAAATAAAAAAAAAAAAAAATTGTTTAACAGTAATAAAATAACAAGAAAGAGAATTTGGCCAACATAAAATGGCTCTCCAAATTTAGAGAGTGCCTTGCTATTTCTCCAAAATAGATAGCCATGTTAGGAAGTGGTTGGATTGCAAAAAAACCATCACACTAGCCATTTTGCCCAATGAGCGTGTTTAGAGAGCCCCCTTAGAGCATCTCAAATGGGGCTCTCCAAAGAAACATGCTCCTTAGTTAAAATGGCTAGTGATGACCGATTAAATTTAATAGAATACAACATTTAAATTATATGAACCTTAAATTCAAACACAAAATACAATTAAACAAATAGATGAAAATAATTATTTAAAAAAATAATATGAACCTTAGAGTTTGTTTTACCTTTATATTTTTAATATTTTAAAAAATAATTATATAATACCGAATCAACCTAGACGAGTCAGGTCATCGTGGTTCGATCCATACCCGACCCGGTTACAAACTGGGTCAACAATATTTGACCCATACCCGACCCAAGCCCCATTTAAAATGCTTCAAACCCACCGCAAACGGATCGGATCCTCATTGGTTTGGGGCTGAGTTGGGGATTTTTGCCATCCTTATCCGCTGCTTTATTATTTAATTTAGTTAGGATTAAGTGCTTACCACCATGCTAAAAACTATAGCAGACACTGTAGATGCAACTTTATTTCCTTATTACGTGCAAGCACGGAATATGTTTGGGGGTTATGTTGTGTACTTGTGTGTGTTTCTAGCTTACAGAGTAAGGGCAGTCAAGAGACACTGTTGTGTTGAGTGTTGAGGCTTTTGCTTGCAGGGAAAATTTAGACTTTAGAGAGAGATGTTGAAGTGAGACAGTATTAGGAATGTCTCTGGCACTGCTCTTCTTTTTATTTAGGGGCATTTCAAAATCATCCCTATGGTATTACAAAATACCATTTGTTTTTGTTGTTTACAAATTGACCAAAATGATAAATATATGTGCATAACTATTTAGTCCCTTAATTTCTAAAAACAACCAAAAAGTTTTATTCTATTAAAATCCATTATCAAACCGTAAATTTGACTACATTTGACTTTTGAAATGTCAAAAAAATAAAAAAATAAAAAATAAAAAATAAAATAAAATAAAATAAACTCCTTCAAATCAAAACAAATCAAATATATATATTTAAAAAAAATGGTGAAAGCCATAGCATTCTCCCCTTCACCAAAAAACTAAAATATAAAAGAAATAATATATACATATATAAAGGGTTGTATTAATTAACATGTGCACCAAGAAAAATACTATAAAAGAAAAAGGCTAATCAACTCAATCTCTGCAAGGTAGAAACAAGACAATAAATGTTTTCTTTTTATAGTATTTTCCTAGGCGTTAACCTATGCCTTAGAGGCTCGTTTGGTGTGGGGATATGATAGGATTATTTTCATATGATAGGATTGAAATGGATTGGATGAGATATGATTAGACTAAAATTAGTACTGTGATGTGTTTGGTGTTGTATGAGATAAGAGTAAAATAGTCCTATTTCTTGTTTGATGTGGTATGCAATTGGATAAAAATATAAGTTTATCATATATCTAATACAGTGTGAAATTGATTAATATAAAATTAAATTAAATTATTTTTAAATAAATAAATAATTTAATTTTTTTAAAATAAAAATATTTAAAATTAATATTAATGGAATAACATTTTTTAATTAATATTTTAAATTTTATAATTAAAAAAATATAAGAAGAAGAATTTTTAAAAAAAAAATATGGGACTAAATAGCCCTCCCTCACCTAGATAAAATGATTGTATAAAATTTGACTGGTTAAACTAATGATTTAAATTAAATTTTGAAAAAAATTAAAATATTTAAAACCAATTTTAAACAAATAATGTTTATTTTTATTTGTTAAAAATGAAAATTATTACTTTTAAAATGTTTAAAAGTATTAATTATTAAAATATATCTACATTTTAATCACATAAAAAATAAAAAATAAAAATTGAAAAATAAAAAGTATAAAGTGATAGGACTAATATTAGTCTCATATAGTCATATTGGTTGGATAAGTTGCTTGTATGAGATAAAATAATCTATCATCTCATGTAAGCAACAAACATGAGAGATGAGACTAAAATGAGTCATATCTCATCCTATCTCACGCACCAAACATGCTAGATGAAATATGTAACTATCTCTTTCTTGATTTGAAATAAAAAAAATGAATATATTTTTTCCTATTTTCATGAACCAACTAAAAGTTATCTTCTTTTTCTTTGATAGAGACTAGTGGACCCCACATCCACCTCCTCCAGTGATTTATTGTTTAATTATATTAAGATCAAGTGTTTACCACCGAGCTAAAAGCTATAGCTGATAGTAGAAACGTAGCTTTATTTCCTTATTATATGTCAGCAAAGAGCCCCACATCTATACATGTTGTGATTGGTCTTTAACTGTTTAATTTGACTAAGAAAAAATTAAATCGATCATTAAAATGATATATCTTCAAACATAAGGAATTGTTTTGTATTTTATGAAATCATAAAGACTATTTTAAATTTTCCCTTAAGTGTATAGATGGATACTAGTAGATGTCTACTTAAGGGATATTTTTGATATTCCATAAAAGGGTTATGGACCATTTTGATCAATTTGCAAACAATGGAAAATGTCGTATTTCATGAAACTATAGGGACCTTTTAGAGTTTCCCCCTTTCATAAGTCTATGGTTTGGGCCGCCCCATTAGCCCATTCATGCATGCTTGCTTAGTTTTAGTGCTCTTCAGGCCCAGTCGAACTCCAATTGTTTTGCGCTTTGTTCAATCTCTCATCTCTCTTCTTCAAACTCCTCTGTAGTCTGTAACAGAAGAAATGAAAACTGAGAACCCAACACGGTGTCACAGAGTAGCCATCAACCATCAGATCATCAAGTGTAATGGTCACTTCACCCCAAGAAAAAAGGAAACTTTTTGTATCAGAACACAATTTCTCTGCAAGACCAATAACCAAATCAATGTTTTTTTCTGATTCTATACGTGGAACTCAAGATTGCTTCAAGTATTCCACCTTTCTTCCATGTGGGTTCATGCAAAGATGCCATTTTTTCAACCCATTTTCGCCAATCTTTCTGTGGTAATCTCCACCCATAAAAATTGACCTTCAAAGGCCACTTTTGGGCTGAAATTTCGGTGGTATGGAGGAGAAACAACTTGAAGGAAGCTCATAAATAGAGGTCACTGTAGGTTGTAGAAAATACACGGAGACTCAAGAGTTTAAAAAAAAAAAACGAAGTTCTATGGAGATGAAGACCGGAGAGTGTGTACATTTGTTTATATATATTTAAATAGTCTTCGGGTTTGGGCCACCACATCAGCCCATTCGTGCTTCGTTTTAGTGCACGGTAGGCCACTAGGCCCAGTTCAAGGCCAATTGTTTTTAACTTTTCTGGAGTTTGATCAGAGTCCAAGTTGGGTCCGACTCATCGGAAGTGGACTGGTAACGGTGCCCACTCTCAGACAAGTCATGAGTCGACTCAATACATATTTTTACACGTCACTAGTTAACTTAGTGCATTATAAGGCTTTCCCTTTCAATTTACACTTTCATGTAAATGAGAGTAGAACTACATGCTATGTTTACATCAATTGGATTGTATTAATAAAAATAATAATAATTAGGGTCAAGCTAATAATTATATATGAGTAATGTTAGACATCCCAATTTTTTTTTTTCCCAAATTCTATCACAAATGATGTGGCACGTGAGGTGTCAACATCACATCAGTTATCAAATAATCTCATGATTTATAAGATGCTAACACCTCTCGTGCCACATCATTTGGGACGAAATTTGGGAAAAAAAAATTAGGATGTCTAGCATTACTCATTACATATAATCCGAAATTGATTTAGTTATAATAAATTTAATTGGAAATTAGACAACATTTATTTTTCCCTGTTGAAAAGCCCAGCTAACGTTAATTATATTAAATTGCCAAGTTTATAATTAGAGTGAAGACTATTTTATGAGTGGTGCTATTAGCACACCCCTACCGGTTTATTTATACCCCACTTTTAAAATTTTGATTTAATTAAATAAAATTAAATGTTTAAATCAATTTTTTTTTGATTTATTTCCAAATCTACCATTTTTACTTATTTTTCAAATTTAATACACCCCATCTCTTATCCCTTGTATATGTCTCTCTCTCACATCCATTGAAAGATTTATTTTTTCTTCTTATTTATTTTTTAGTTTTTTCTTCTTCTTATTTAATGGTGGAAAAGGAAAAAAAGAAAAAAAAATATAGGATTGTTTCAACACAACGACAACTTGATATCATTAAAAAAAAAAAAAAAAAGTAAACTTCAAACTTACTTCTAGAGAAGAAATTGTTTCCAGATGTTTGATATCATTCTCAGACAATTCTTACAGATGCTTCATATCATTCTCACCCAATTCTTTCAGATGTTTGATATCGTTCCCAGATTCTTCCATAATATTTTGTATGTGTAAGAAGAAAATTTTAGGGTTTAAAAGTTCATGAATTTATTTTTTCAAGAAACAGATTACAAGAATGTAGGTTTTTTTTTTTTTTTTTTTTTTTTTTTTTTTTTTTTTTTTTTTCCGAATAGGAATGTGGGATTTTATTAGATTAATTTGGTAGAAGATTTTGTTTCCTTAAATTTTATGTTCCTTTCAATAATTTTGATAAAGGAAAAAAAATACTACATAATTAAAAATTGGGGCATAAATAGACCGGTAGGGGTGTGTCAATAGCACCACTCCTATTTTATTTGATGATTGCAACTCAAAACAGCACAAGATTGAACACAAACACTTGCTTACAACATTAATCACAAATTTGTCTCCAAGATGATTCAAGAAATGAGAATACATATACCTCCATCTTCTATTAACAAATAGATCGAGGACCTATTACACTCTAGAATCCTACAACAAATCCTAGTGCCATGCTTACATAGAACCAATTCACCTCATCATTTTCACTACCATCCTTTTCTTGATCTCCACTTTGATGGTTAAAAATTGAATAAGCAGTACAATTCCTCGCAAGTGGAGCTCCACAAAGCTCATTTCCAGTAAATGATGATGCATTGTATCTTTGTAATTGAGTGCTTGAAGGAATCTTCCCAACTAAATCGTTATTGAAAAGTATGGTTTCTCTCACTAGATGGTTATTCTGGTTACTTAGTCGAAGAGTGAGGATGGGCGGGAAAGTGAGTAGCTCTCTCCTAAGTACAAATATTCAATAAAGTCGTCAACTAAATAATAAACTCTAATAGGGCCAGCCCAATAGTTGAGTTGATGTCTCGAGTGTGAGTCCATTCAGCAAATCCAGCTTATAAAATTCTCTTGTTTATATATTTTGTCTATTTTTGCAATTAGCAAATTGATTGGGGTCAGTTGATAGTAATTCCAAATACCCACTTTTCTGTTCGATAAATGTAAAAACAATGTTTATTATGGCAAAATTAGTAAGAACAAATTTCATTTTTCAAAAGCTAGTGAGAAATGGAGAATTGGGCCCAGATTCAAATGAGTCCATAACAATTCACCAATTGCCACTTTTAGTAATGTGCCTCCTAATTCCTAAATGCACATTTTGTAACAATATGTTATATAAAAAGAACTAAGAATTCACTATAAATTTCAACTACTACTTGAAAACACAAATCACAACAATTGAATAAAAACTCAAAAGAGTTACCATTGGCTAGATTTATTTATTTTTCTTAAAACTTCATATGATGATTAATAAACTTTAATGCACTTTTAAAATGCGCATAACCTGTAATGCGCATAACAGAGGAATGGTTCAATTCTCAGAGTAACCAGACAAACATAGAAGTTCAATTTTGTGAAAAAAGAACAACTTCGTTCCATATTTTCTAATTTTCTCTGTGTTTCCTATAAACCAAACAGAATCTAGAAAGTTTAATTAAATAAACCATCAAAGAAACAGAAATTTCAGCCAAACCAAATGAAACCCACATGAGTCCAACACACGGCCAACACAGAAAAAAAAAACCCTAAAAAACTGAAAAAAGATTCCCATTTTCTTGACAGCCAAACAACAAGAAAGTAAAAGAAACTCAATTTCAATTCACGTGATCATGCCTTTCATTTTCCTTTGTTTTCTCACAAACCAAACAGAATTCAAATTTCAGCATTCAAGATATTGTATCCCAACTATACATTCATTTTCTTTCGGTTTTCTCACAAACCAAACAAAACCCACATAAGTCCAACACACGTCTCTTCTATTTGCATAGCCCACAAAACCCACAAAACCCACAAAAAACCCATTTTCTTGACAGCCAAACAGAAAAAGAAAAATAGAAAAAAAAAAAAAAAAAACAATAAAGTAAAAGAAAACTCACTTCCGCTAAAGGTAACAATGCTCTTCCTCTCCGAACCGCCGCGTCTCTTCTATTTTCATAGCCCTCCTTAACCATAGAAAGCGTTTCAACATCAAAAAGATCTTCACATACCCTTACCGGTGATTGAGTTGGATTGAACTCCATCTTTCAAGAAACTAGTTTAATTGCTGAGGAAAAAACAAAGAAGAAAAGAATATTTTTGAAAGATATTTTCGTTAAAATGGGTATTGAAAAGTATGGTTTCTCTCACTAGATGGTTATTCTGGTTACTTAGTCGAAGAGTGAGGATGGGCGGGAAAGTGAGTAGCTCTCTCCTAAGTACAAATATTCAATAAAGTCGTCAACTAAATAATAAACTCTAATAGGGCCAGCCCAATAGTTGAGTTGATGTCTCGAGTGTGAGTCCATTCAGCAAATCCAGCTTATAAAATTCTCTTGTTTATATATTTTGTCTGTTTTTGCAATTAGCAAATTGATTGGGGTCAGTTGATAGTAATTCCAAATATCCACTTTTCTGTTCGATAAATGTAAAAACAATGTTTATTATGACAAAATTAGTAAGAACAAATTTCATTTTTAAAAAGCTAGTGAGAAATGGAGAATTGGGCCCAGATTCAAATGAGTCCATAACAATTCACCAATTGCCACTTTTAGTAATGTGCCTCCTAATTCCTAAATGCACATTTTGTAACAATATGTTATATAAAAAGAACTAAGAATTCACTATAAATTTCAACTACTACTTGAAAACACAAATCACAACAATTGAATAAAAACTCAAAAGAGTTACCATTGGCTAGATTTATTTTTTTACTTAAATAATGTAATTATGTTTGGCAGTGGGGAGGAGATTAAAAAATTATAAAATTATATGGTGAATAATGTAATTATGAATCGATTTTTTTTTTTTTTGTATTATATTATTTGAGATTAATTTTCATATTAATAAAATTTGTTAATTAGTATTACTCATTTGTAAAATAACTCTTTTTATCCATAGCTAAAGGATGTAA
The DNA here is from genome assembly GCA_954870605.1 of Acer campestre. NCBI lineage: Eukaryota > Viridiplantae > Streptophyta > Magnoliopsida > Sapindales > Sapindaceae > Acer > Acer campestre. The sequence goes on from OX940801.1 coordinate 44,111,132, forward strand.
TAATTACAATGCATTTAACGGTTGAAAGTTTTCGTTGTCATGGAGATAAAAAGCAAAAATTCACACCACATTACTCTTTATATATGTAGATTTGTTGGTTTATTTATTTATTTATTTATTTGTTAACAAAATTCGGACATAATGTATAGTGTGGGTTCAACTGTAAATTTAAATTAATATACATATTGCCTAAGTCCACCACATAGTACAATCTAAAAAGTAACTCACATTTTTTTTTTTACAGTATCCATCTAGACTGGATATTTTTTTGAAACTTTTACCATTGGTAGGATTCGAGTGACCAACTTGTAAGTCATTTACCAAAAACTCAAGCTCATCCATTTACCAACTGAGCTCTTTCTACTATAAATTTAAATTCCATTTTAAATACCGAATTCAAGAGAGTGGACAGAGTGTACGTGGAAACACTTTTTGGGTTATACAGGACTTGTAAATCTGGGAAACAGGTTAAATAGAAATTCCATATTTCATAGTACCATAGCCTGTTTTTAAATAAATTCTAAAACTATTTGCTTAATATCCCTGTTGGGTGATCTCATGCCGATTTTATGTTCTTTTTTACATGCCACTCTTTCAAAGTTTTCCTCCCCCATTTACCTGAAAATAATAAATTGAATTAGGATGAACAAAATTTGGAGAGAGTAATTCTATTGTAGACTTGTATAAATCATGGATATTTTAAGGACTAATTGCACAAACATCCCCTGAGTTTATGCCTAATTGAAGCTAAAGGGAACTTTTACTCAAAATTACAAAACCTCCCCTACTGTTCCTTGTAAGGACAGATGCAGTGTAGGACGAGGGGGGGCCACTACCCCCCTGAAATTTTGAAAATTATAAATTTACCTCTGTTTTAATTTTTTACAACATCCTTAATTTTCATGTTTTTATCCTTAGTTTTCATGTTTTGTGTTTTTATCCCTATTTCATTTTTCATTTTTCTAGTTTTCTATAAACATGACATCTAATATTTTTCCTTCAAAGCACATTTTAAAAATATCTTTGATTTTATATATAGTATTTCTTTCGATGAAGCTTAAATATAAATGAAAATCGAATCATAACATATATGTTATATCTTAGCTAATATATATATTTTTTTCATTCAAATACTTTTATTTTCTTTTACAATCTTACTTATCTCATTCACCATAATAGCATATATTATAATGTGTTATTTATTTTTAAATAATCAATGTGTCAACCTAACATATACATATGTTAGACAATATGAGGTTGACATAGAGGTATATATACCCCTCACACCACAAGGTTGTGGATTTGAGTCTTTCCTCCTCCCCAAACCCCCCGAATTATTATAATATTTCAAAAACATATACATATATTTATGTTTAACTATTAAGATATTTTATCAAATAAAATTTTTAAGTTTTTAAAAATTAAAATAGTTTTTGAATGTTAGAAAAATACTATGCGTACAATTAATTTTTAATTAATTTTCTACCTCCTAATTCTAAACATTATTATTGAATCATGAATAAAGGGCCAAAAAGTTTTTATATATTACGTTTAGAGTAATTTTAGACATTCTAACTCTATAAATCAACTTGTATTCCAACTACTAATGTGTCAATTGATAAATGAATAAGGTATTTTTTTATTAATTTTTTCTTTAACATACCCTCTAAAATACATTATAAAACTCTTTATTTTACGAAGCCGAACGACGGATTAATTTTTAAAGTTTCAAAATCTCTATAGATGAATGTATAAAATACATTCGTTGGCTAAAACTACTAAAACCTTAGCAAATGAAATACATTTGTCGGCTAAAACTTGTAGTTTTAGCCAACGAAATACATTCGTTTGCTAAGGTTTTAGCCAACAAATTTATTTCATCGGCTAAAACCTATTTTAGCCGATGAATGTATTTCGTCGGCTAAAATAGGTTTTAGCTGACGAAACTCAAAATTTCATCGTCTAATACCCTGCCCGACCATGATGTCCTCACGAAATTGCTGACGAAATTTTTTCGTTGCGTAATACCTCTCCAGACAAATTTCGACCTTTCCCCACGAAAATGGTTTGTCTGGAAAGACTAAAATTCTTGTAGTGCCCCTGCTGGAAACAATTTATGGCTCTGTCCCTGGTTACTTGTCTACTGTTAGAAGTTTATGGCTTAGGGGTAAAACTGTCTTTCTGGTAATATATATTTAAAACTATAGGAAAATAATCCTCTCTCCTCTTCTAGTTTCTTCTACTTTTATTTCTTTCGTCTTGCTCTAGTTTCTTCTACTTCTTCATGTTTTTTTTTTCTTCAATTTTCTCTTTTGGTATTGGCTATTCCAAGTGAGGTTTAATCGTTTAAGTGAGTTGAGTGAGTTCAATTGAGTTAAGCTTGAGTTTGGTTGAGTTGCATTATTTTTCTTCCTATCTTCCTCTTTTTAGTCTAGATCTATGAATTAATAACACTTTGATGTTCTATGTTAAATTATATTTTTTTTAGGTTTTGATTAAAAAATAAAAGGATTTTTATTGTTTGTAAACATTCTTCAAAATCGATTCCAAACTGCCTTATACAAAAACTAAAAAAATAAAAGATTTTTTTTTATGGCTTCCTTCCTTGAAATGCAATTAAGGGGTTTATGAAAAAAAAAAAAGTCGGAGTAGATTATATTTGCTCTGGTTGAAAAAGTGATAATGAACAATGTTGAGATTGTTACTTTGATGATGGTTTGATTGGTTTCTATGACGTGGTTGAGTTGAAATCTCTATCAATAGGGTTTATAATAAATGTGACATGATGTAGTGTGGTTTTGATGCTGAGTACAAAAACTTCAACATATAGTAAAGTTCTTCTCCAAATGGAGGAGATCTGTTTTAATTTTTTTTTTATTTTTTTTTAACTTTTAATGATTTCTTAATTTATTTTCTTTTATATTAACTTTGCTTTTTTAACGGTTTAGATTTGTTTTTATTTATTTATTAATTTTGTTATTGTTTTCTGAATTTTAATTATAGATATATATTAAGGTTTTCAGATTTGTTTTATATTTATTTTTATATATTTTTTATATTATTCTAATATAAAGCTAATAAAATAATAAATAAGGTAACTAACTAGGGCATTTTAGACAATTTGAGCTGATAGACTAGTCAATTGTTAACTTGGCTGGTAGTCAACTAACGGCAGGAAAGGTTTGTGCAATTTAAAGCAAAAGTTCCCTCTAGCTGCAATTAGGCATAAACTCAAGGGATGTTTGTGCAATTAGTTCATATTTTAATGCCTTCCTGTATTACATTACAAAGCTGGCACATGGTTTGCTAACTAGTAAATACCCAGTTCCAGCACTTAAATATACAACAACTATAATTATGTTGATTCTTTCGCTACACCAAAATACGTTTTTAACAAACAATAAGCTAGGGCACAAAAACATACATAAATGAAAGTTGTTAGATAGGTTCAATTACAACTTTCAATTTTACATGTTGTTATTTTCTAATATTTCACAACATGAGAGAGAGAGAGAGAGAGAGAGAGAGAGAGAGAGAGAGAGAGAGAGAGAGAGAGAGAGAGAGAGAGAGAGAGAGAGAGAGAGAGAATTCTAATCAAAAACCAACCCAACTGAAGTGGAAAATTCGTTTTTAACAACATACATAAGATTAACAGTTAAAAACCATATTTCAAACAAAAAAAAAAAAAATTATGTCTATATCCAAAACTACAAACATACCCCTACAACTTAGTTTTATTTATTTATTTATTTATTTATTTTTTTTATTTTTTTTATTTTACAAAAAAATGTGAAACCCTAGAGAAAATACGTGAAACCTTAGAGAAAATCGTAAAATGTTGAAAAAACATGAAATCTAATCTAAAAATCGTGAAATCTCATAAAAACATGAAATGTTAAAATAAAAAAAAAAGGACTCGAAAAATTTATTAGCACTCTTTAAAGAGTGAGTTAAACTATCACCAACTTAATAACTTAAGTTTTACCCCTAGAGAAAAAACGTGAACCTTAGAGAAAATCGTGAAATGTTGAAAAAATGTGAAATCTGATCTAAAAATCGTGAAATCTCATAAAGACGTGAAATGTTAAAAAAAAAAAAAAAAGGACTTGAAAATTTATTAGCACTCTTTAAAGGGTGAGTTAAATTATCACCAACTTAATAACTTAAGTTTTAATAGCACTTAAATTGTGGATCTGACAGAATACCTTTAAAACACACTCGCAAAAATAAGTCTTGTGTTTTTTTTTTTTTTTCCCGAGACTTATTTTGTTATTTTCGAGACTTGTTTATAGTTTTCGAGACTTATTGGGCAAAAATGAAAAATTTCATTTATTTATTTATTTATTTATTTTGCATCTTTTTCATCGACCTCCAATGGAGGTTGAACAGACTTCCAATGGAGGTATATTCCATCTCCATTGATGGAGAACCTCCGTTGGTCCTGCATTAATGGAGGTTTTTGAAAAGAAAAAAAAAACCTGAAATGGCAAAAACGTAATAAAAGAAGGAGATGGAGGTATTTTTATCTATTGGTGCCATTTAAATTTAACTTATTAGAAGAGCGATACTCTTAAAAGTTAATAAAAAAATAGTGCTAATTCCCCCAATTTCCATGTTCAAAAAATTTGTAAAATCTAGAAAAATAACTTGAAATCTTAAAAAAATTTATTAAGGCAAGTTACTGTAGAACTATGTTTTAACTTTTTCTATGCTAATTACCAAAAAATCCCTCAAAAAGGGATGCTTCAATAGCTTTCCCTTCGTCTTGAGGTTAGGTTTTCTTTTTCCTTTTTCATCTTTTTATGTAGATACACTGCTATTGTGAAGGAAAATTTTCGGCAGTGTTGTTGTGCCTAGGGTGTGTTGCCCAAGCGTGGTGTCCCATGTTGCCCAGCGCGACGTCTAATTTGTAATGTTATAGTGATAGTTATGTAATTTAATAGACTTAAGGTACGGTTCTGGATTATTTTTTCAGGACCAACTTGACTAGAGAAGCACCTTATAATAAAATCCTAAACTAGAAAAACAAACTCTAATAAGGCCAACCCAAGATCAGTCCACTAGTTTAGTTAAGGTCTCGAGTGTAAGTCCGTTCAACAAATTCATTTTAGAGTGACAATATTTACACCCCTAAAAAACTGTATGTACACCCCATTAAAAAGTTTTAAAATATTATAATCCATAAACACACCCCACATATTACAAATATACCCTTAAAATTTATTTTTTTAAGAAATTAAATTTAAAGATTAATCTTCAACTTCTGGGATTTACCCAAATCAGAAACTCTAGTCCACAAACAATTGTATCATCACATCACTTAATTTTTTTTTTTAAGATACATATGTTTGATGAAGTAGAGAAAAAAAAAAAATCTTTGATTAAAAAAAAAAAAAAAACAAGTGAAATAACCCTAGATTTGAAACTGAGAAAACATCAGACTTTGAAGAAGCTTCGGAGAGAAAAAGAGGTCGCGGGGGAGAGAGAGAGAGAGATCTTTAAAAATAAATTTAACAATCCAGAAACCTCTCAATCCAGCAATCTCCTCCATATTAAAGTGGTGCAAATATCATCACTCTTCATCTTATAAATTTCTTTGTTTATATATATTGTCTGTTGTTTGCATTTGTTTTTAGCAAAAATAAGATTTAATTGGAGTCGCTATATTTCTACAAAAATGGCTTTAATAATAAATGGATCCGGCGAGAGAGTAAAGTTCTTGATTTAAATCTGAAAGGCCAAGATCCAGGAGTAGAATCATGAAAATATATAATAGGTAATTTATAGCATAATAATAATTCTACTCCTGTTCATATTAGGATAAATAATTGTTAAAATAAAAAAGATTAGATCCGAGAAATTAAAGTAATCCTAAAACTATAAGGCAATCAAAAATCCTAATTCTAGTCCAAACTCATTAGCCTTCGACTACTATTCAAGTATTCAGTTTTAGTATAATTATTGAGTTGTATAATTTTAAAATCGAAGATTTAAAATTTAAAATAAAATAAAATATTTAACATATAATAATCCTTTCTCATAAAATTATTGAGTTGTTTATACGGCTATAATAAACAATTCCTATATTATAGCTAAATAATCCTATCAATGGTAAAAGTTTTTAAAAAAAAATACTTGGTCTCGGATTAATACATATTGTCCAATATATATATATATATATATATTGTTTTTCCTTTTGAGCATCGTAAATATTTTATTATAAATTAAATCAAATATTTCGAAGACACAAAAACTATCAGAACAAGATTAATAATTTGTTAAAATAGGAATGACAAAATTATTGACTAACAAACTTGTGACATTATCAGAACAAGAACAAAAATAAAAGATATCATTACATTACTATATATTGTTTTAATAATTTGTCTTCAAACAAACAAACCCAGACGCAGATGTTGTGGGTTCGGAACAACAAATTCAAGGTTTTGAGAGGGATGAAGAGGAGGAGGAGATGTTTCAGAATTTTGGAGGGGAAAACAATGTCGGCTAATCCGGCAGAAATTAGGGGGGATAATGCATCACCGTTTTCTCAAAAATGATCATTTTGCCCTCCGTTTTTCAGATTTTTTTGAAATCGTTTTTTTTTTCTCATAATTTTATATTTTACAAATTTATTTCTTTTAATATATTACTTATAAAGTTATGATAAACAACTTTAAAAAACCATTAATCATGTCGCCACTTTCAACACCATTATTGAACTTTCAAATTTTTTTGTAAAAGCAAAATCATTTCTAAATCATTATTTATCATATATATATATATATGTATTTAAAATATAATTATTTATCATATCTTAATCATGAATAACATCTTATCAATATTAAATAAAGATGGTTTAGGGTTTGTTTAATTATTTTTAGGGATAATTACTCCAGTGACCATCAAATTGATGACACACTATCAAAATTGCCACTCGATTGGAAAGTTGTTACAAAATGACTATTTTTGACGAACTTTGTGACACTAATGGTCATTCCATCCAATTCCATCTAATTCTATCCAATTCTATCCAATGAGTGGCATTTTGGTAAATAAGGATATGCCATTAATTTATTTTAGATGTTTTTTGGAAATCAATTTTTTCAATGAGTAACATTTTGATAAATAAGTGGATGACATTAATTTATTTTGGATGTTTTTTAAAAATCAATTTTTTTTTTTGAAAAGAATAATTATATTTAGTGTGTGTAAATATATATATATATATATATTTACACACACTAAATATAATTATTCTTTAAAAAAAAATGGCTTAGATCAATAATATATCTGTATCAAAATATGAACACCATTAAATATTATTCATTTTTTCTATATATTTTTTTTCGCTATAAAATGACCAACTGTATATAGCATTCATTCTCTGCTCAAATTCGAATCAGGAAGAGAAAAGCATAAGAAATGAGTTTTCAAATTTTTTTGTTATCATCATTCCTATTATATATATTTGTTATCATCATTCCTATTATTATTATTTGTAGCTTATGCTCAAGAACAATCAAATATTTGTAATGTGATAGACTACGGTGCACTCGATGATGGACAATCATATATAAATCTAAAAAACAAAGAACAAAGAAGAGACACGTGTATTGATATAAATCATTTCTTTTGTTTTTTGAAAAAAATAATTATATTTAGTGTGTGTTTATATATATATATATATATCTACACACTAAATATAATTATTTTTTTCAAAAAAGAAAAAATTGATTTCCAAAAGACATCTAAAATAAATTAATGTCATCCACTTATTTATCAAAATGTCACTTATTGAAAAAATTGATTTCCAAAAAATATCTAAAATAAATGAATGGCATCCCCTTATTTACCAAAATGCCACTCATTGGATGGAATTAGATGGAATTAGATGGAATGGCTATTAGTGTCACAAATTTCAACAAAAATTGTCATTTTGGGACAACTTTCCAATCAAATGGTCATTTTGATAGTGTGCCATCAATTCGATAGTCATCGGGGTAATTATCTTTTTTTTATTATTATTTAGTTGTTTGTATCTTATAGAATGAAAATTTACAATAATTAATAGTAATAAGGGTATAAACATCAAATTACTTTTTTCAATCAATTTTATCTTTTAAAAAACAAGTCATTAGTTCCAGATTTTAGTATCTATTCAATTTCAGTCAAATCCAAGATTGTTCGGACAAAAAAACAAACGACCCCTTAGTTTTTTAACGTTACAAAACCAGACTTATAGTATGTTAACATTAACATTACAATAAACTTGATCCTGTAATCTTACAAAACGAAGATCCTGATTTTTTTTGTCCAAAACCGTTGTGATTACATAGTTATTAAATACAAATATTCAATAAAGTCCTCAACTAAATAACAAACTCTAATAGGGCCAGCCCAATAGTTGAGTTAATGTCTCCAGTGTGAGTCCATTCAGCAAATCCAGCTTATAAAATTCTCTTGTTTATATATTTTGTCTGTTTTTGCAATTAGCAAATTGATTGGGGTCAGTTGATATTAATTCCAAATACCCACTTTTCTGTTCGATAAATCTAAAAGCAATGTTTATTCTGGAAAAATTAGTAAGTACAAAATTCATTTTTGAAAAGCTAGTGAGAAATGGAGAATTGGGCCCATATTCAAATGAGTCCATAACAATTCACCAATTGCCACTTTTAGTAATAAAATCATGGTCCATGTTATGAGCACCCTACCAATGTAAATCCTTATTTATTATTTGTTATAAGGGCCATTATCGATATAAGTCTTCATTTTTTTTTTTTTTTAAATATCAATATTTTAACAGTCTTTTAAAAAAAATACCTGATCCCGAATTAATAGATATTGTCAAAAAAAAAAAAAAAAAAAAAAAAAAAAAAAAAAAAAAACATTTTTACTATCTTTTCCTTTTTAGCATCCGTGACCCCTATATTTTTCTAACAGTTCAAATTTTGATATTTCAATATGTAAAACTAAAATGATAATTGTCATCGTTTTAATTCAAATTTTGGAATTTGGGGAGTGGGTGGATACAAAGATAACACAACCTCCTCAATGAATAATCTCACATTGCATATGTATGAGGTATTATTCGCTTTGATTCATTGGATCTCATGGTTTTGAGTTTAAAAGGGTCTTTGTGGGCTAAGGCTAACATTTTATTTTTTTAATATCATAAAAGAATAAAATATAAAATATAAAATAAATAAAAAAATTATGAAGCTCCGGCATCCTAAAAATTGAATTGGCCCATATCCAATAAAAAAAATTGGCTCTTGTAATATAATATAAAAACAATGCATGAATGTTTAGACTCTACTTATTTATACATTTCTTAATTCCATAAAGAATTTCTTGATTGTTAAATTCTTGGTCTAAATTTGATTGGATTATTTAAATTAGATAAATAGCCTAAATTTGATAGACTACTTGTGCATCCAATATAAGTCTAAACGGTGTTAGTTGATGTCGCGCAAGTTAAAAAAAAAAAAAAAAAAAAAAAAAATAGAATAAAGCTAAACTTATTTTTATTTTATTTTTTCTTGTTTCTTAAATAAATATTTTTGTTGTTTTTTTTTTTTTTAAATTATTGTTTGATTTTATTTTTATACTAGTTTACGGCCTGCACCTTGTCCAGACATCGTAAAATATATTCTACTACCCAACTCTTAAAATTAAACTAATAAAAATATCAAATTGTCCATAGTTAATATTCAAAAATGAAGATAATCTTTTTATAAAAAATAACAGCAAAAGCTAGTACAAATAATTTAAAATTTAGAAACAATTTTTGATTAAAAAAAATTCAATTTTAAAAACAGCTAAAAAAATAAAAAATAAAACTGAAGATAATTTTAAAAATTAAAAACATTTGTGTTTACTTTAAAAATAGTACAAAAAAATTAATTGGAGTCAATACGTTAATGGTATGATAAGATGAGGTTGGCCTAATGATTTATCCATCACACATGTACCATACCACTAGATTGTGAGTTCGAGTCGGTCTACGTTTGCATTTTTAGCAAAAATAAGATTTCATTCTAATCGATATATTTCTTTAAAAAAAATGGCTTTCATAATAAATGGACCCGGCAAGAGAATAAAATTCTTGATTTAAATCTAAAAGGCCAAGGTCCAGGACTGGAAAAAAAAAAAAAAAAAAAGATTAGGATCAATAAATCCTATCCAAGAAAAGTAATAACAAGTGCGAGAACAAAAACTGAAAATGCAACTAAGCTACTAATGATGTTGTGCAAGATCTGTGGTGGAGGGTGGCCTAGTCCAAGGTGCCCTAGGCCTTCCTCGGTCTCTAAGAAATGTTTTTACAACAATTACATTTAGAAATTTGTTATGAAGGTATTTGCAATGTACTAATTAGAAAGTATTCAAAATATATATTTTTTAAGTTTTGACTTTTGAGAAAACATTTTTATTCTTTAATTAACCAAAAAAAAAAAAACATTTTATTAATCATAAAACCTTTTTAACAATACTATAATCACCTCCAAATACACTATAAATTTCAATTACTACTCTTAATTTCTTGGCTCCTTCGTTTTTTTTTCCCTCATTGGTTTAATTTTTGTTTTGTCATTTTGCCGTTACACAATAAAGAGAGGCACACTAACACATGAAATTGATGAAATATAATTAAACTAAATGGAATTAAATAAATAAACAATAATCATACACAAGTGCAAAGATTTTATATAATAATAAATTTGTTAGGGATATGTTGAATGGTAACAACTAAAAAAAGCCATGAAAGATGCAATTGTGTTGGACATATTTAAAGAGGTGGGCGTGTGTTGATTGATGCACCCCATTTAATGCCTCCAAATGATGCTCTTTGAGGTTTCTATTTAATTTTCCCTTTCACATTTATTCAAAATCTCATCATTTCATTGACTTGCTCTATAATAATATTGCCATTTATTTATTTGTTCTTTGAAATTTATCGAGATTATTAAACTAGTATATGTACGATGTGAGTCTTGAACCCCAACTACAACTATTTAACCAAGCGCTAATATGCAACAATGAAATCCACAACTTATGTATAGACGACGTATAGTGTTACGTAGAATGTAGAGTGCACAAAGCTTGTGGGCCTATAGAAAATAGGCCACTTTCCATCAACAAGTCCATATCTAGTGTAGGAAATATTTAAAATATTAAAGAAATAACTCAAATTTTTATTTTATTTATTTTATTTTTTATATATATATACCACTTACGGGTATGACGGCTCAAATATGATACATTGATATGTTGAATGAGCACTATTTACTACTATAACATATTGAATTGACTAAGCAGTAAGCACATGTTCTCAATTTCTTATTTGCATAAAACTTGAATTTAATCATATTGTTATTGAGTTGACTAAGCAGTAAGCAGGAAGCACTCAATTGACCTGACACTCAAGAATCAAGATCATGTTTATTTATGCTCCATGAGGGTGATGATGTGATTCTGCAAATTGTTGAGAATAATGAAAAGTTTGAAATCTTAATCTCGAATTTATCCTTTAATTGAGTTAATCTTTCATTTTAACGTCTTATTTTCTATATTGACTAATTTATACTCAAATATAAATGGCTGTTTATTTGATTAACAAATTTAGATTATGTTACTGTAAATATATAATGAAGCATTCTTGATCTCTTAACGAATTAAGTTTATTTTGAAGGGATTAATAATAATATTTAAAGTTTAATTCAGACATCGAATATTACATAAATAATGAAATTATATTAAGTAGTTGAATATAATTAAAACTTGGGGTTTTTTTTAATTATGACAATAAAAAATGATAAATTCTTTAGAAGAGTGGGCACACGAAACTCGGTTTCAAATTTGAATAAATAAATAAAACAAAAAATCATAGAAACGTGATAATGAGCTTGACAAAGATTAATTCCCATAATGCAATGCTTCTTACACATGAATCTTATATTAATGAAGGGCACCAAAATGAGATGTTAGGTTTTGACTTGTATTCCTAAGTGAATCAAATGTTAACTAAACAAAACTCAACTGATGTGGAATTTCCTGGAGACGTGGAATACGCTTGGAAGTTGAAGGTGGTGTTTGAGGGTGGTTGAAGACTAGAAGAATGGAAGAATGAAGCAAACCAATGTGGGTTGCGTTGTGGCTTTAACACAGCGGTGTAGTGCTATGATGTATGCTGTGGATTTCGACAGCGGTAATGAGAGCGGTCGAAGATTAGTGGAGAGCGCCGCGAGTGGTGCTGTGAAAGCCACAGCGGTGGCAAGAGCGGTCAGGAGCAGAATTGTTTCATGGTATTGGAAGCGGGATGCACACCATGACCAATGCGGCGGAGACAATGTATTGCTGAGATCGGGAATGTTACGCAAATTAGGAAAAGGTATTCTTCTGGAAGTTCTTGTGCTTGAATGAAAATGATTTACTCCTTACAAGAAGGCTTGTCATAAAAGGAAATAGTATTTATATGGACCAAGTAAGTCTTGTACGTTTAGGAGTAGGATTTCCTTTTATCTTAAACTCTCTACAACTAGTATAAAAAGAACCTTGTAATTAGGTTGAAGCGTGAGATCCGGAGAGACCCAATGGGAATATCCGATGAGGGATCCAAGGAAATATCAGTGGATCAAGTTAGAGATCCATGGGTGATATTTAGGGGAGACTTAGGGAATATTGGGGGGGTTCTTAGTGAGGATCTTGTGAGCGTGGTTTGGGGTTTGGTGTGAGAGAGAATCCTAGAGCATATGGTTGTAACAGTTTATCATATAGTGAAACTTTCTCTGTCGTCCTCACGGCCTGTGGTTTTTTACCGATTTTGGGTTTTCCACGTATATCTTGTGTTGTGATTGTTTATTCTCTCTCATCTATTTTTCTGCTTATTGACGTTATTAATTGCTATGAGTTATGAGCATATATTAGGAACGGCGTTTCCGCGTTCATCGGTTCTAAGATTATCCCCAAGAATTGGTATCAAAGCCATATGGTTTGGCGATGGCGATGACAAGTCTTTACGGGAGATCATATGGAGGACTTGGTGGCATTGGGATAATGAAGATCATGGTTGCCTAGTATGGTTTAACAAAGAAGATGCGTCTTGAAGGCGATTTCAAACTCATTAGGGTTTGATGAAATGAAGAATTTGATAGAGAAGAAGTTTGGCTTGTAGTGACAGATACGAGTCATGGAGAGCCAATCTGTGTTACACAATGCGCTGATTGTATCAAAAAAAAATTAAACTCTCAAAGTCTCTGGTGTGGTGTGGGGCTTATCCAGCAGAGCACTCTCAGTTTCTAGTAGCAAGTCTTTCACCATGTATGTCATGTAAGGATAGAAGGTTTTTCATAGGTTTGGGTGATGTAAGGACATGTTTATCCTTTTAGTAGTTTTCCCCACTGGCAATGGAAGAGGATATGTTGCTGCTAATAATCCATAATTGTACACAAGGCGTTAATCAGAAAGTGATGCAAGGTGTATGGTGGACAAAGATGTCGATGGCTAACGAACTCCCTGTAAATCTGATTTGAAGAGTTGCACCATAATTTCAACAGGTTATTTCGACATGGTGCCGGAACAACGAACACAAAAATTGTGTGAAGGAAAATCTTAGGATGGTTCGTTCCTAAGTTGTTATACCTTGTGATGGGTTATGGTGATTCTCGGTGATGAGAATTGTGGCTATGGAGAAAGGTCTTGAGAATTCAAGTCAAAAGGGAGAATTTTTAGGTTTTGACTTTTATTCCTATATGAACCAAATGTGAACCAAACAAGACTCAACTGCTGTGGAGCTTCCTAGAGACGTGGAATACGCTTGGAAGTTGAAGGTGGTGTTTGAGGGAGGTTGAAGACTAGAAGAACGGAAGAATGAAGCAAACCGATATGGGTTGCGCAGTGGCTTCGACAGCGGTTCCCATAGCTGTATAGCGCTATGATGTATGCTGTGGATTTCGACAGCGGTAATGAGAGTGGTCAAAGATCAGTGGAGAGCGCTGTGAGTGGTGTTGTGAAAGCCACAACAATGGCAAGAGCGGTTAGGAGTAGAATTGTTTCATGGTATTATAAGTGGGGTGCACACCGTAACCAATGCGGCAGAGATGATGTATTGCTGAGATCGAGAATGTTGCGTAGATTAGGAAAATGTATTCTTCTGGAAGTTCTTGTGCTTGAAGGAAAATGATTTACTTCTTACAAGAAGACTTGTCATAAAAGGAAATAGTATTTATATGGAACAAGTAAGTCTTGTACGTTTAGGAGTAGGATTTCGTTTTATCTTAAACTCCCTGTAACAAGTATAAATAGAACCTTGTAATTAGGTTGAAGTGTGGAGTTGAACACCATGTAACATCAGAGAGTGTGAGTGAGATCCAGGGAGACCCAATGAGAATATCTGAGATAGGATCCAAAGAAATATCAGTGGATCAAGTTAGAGATCCGTGGGTGATATTTAAGGGAGATTTAGGGGATATTGGGGGGGGGGGGGGGGGGGGGGGGGGGGGGGGGGGTTGCTCTAAGTGAGGATCTTGTGAGCGTGGTTTGGGGTTTGGTGTGAGAGAGAATCCAAGAGCATATGGTTGTAACAGTTTATCATATAATGGAACTTTCTCTGTCGTCCTGACAGCTCGTGGTTTTTTACCCGTTTTGGGTTTTCCACGTATATCTTGTGTTATGATTGTTTATTCTCTCTCATCTATTTTTCTGCTTATTGACGTTATTAATTGCTATGAGTTATGGGCATATATTAGGCACGGCGTTTCTGCGTTCATCGGTTCTAGGATTATTCCCAACAAGAGAGAGTACTGAAAAATTAAAATTTCAAAATTATATATATGAGAAGTTTGAATTCTCACATTCATAGTAAAATTACTAAACATAATATGAAAAATAGAGATGTTAGATTACCTAAAATATTTGTTCAATTAATGTTCGCATGTGAAATCATGAGAGATTGTGGTGAGTGATGTGTTAGTTATAGTTCACAAAACACATCATTTAGACATGAATTTAGTGAAATATCAAAATAGATGAAGGTTAGAAAAAGAAGTCAAGGTATCTAAAGCCTAAAGCGTATCTATTTGGTGGTCCTAGGCCATTACGAGAGGACCAGCTCCTTAGACCTAAGGATGACAATTTTACCCAAACTCGTGGGTACCCACCCAAATCCGAACCACATGGGTTTGGGTTTGGGTTTTGCTATTTGGGTCGTGGGTTGGGTTCTGTTATAAAAAAGCAAACCCAAAGCGGGTCCGTGTTTGAAAAAAATTAAAAAAAAAACAAAAAAAACAAAAAAAAAAAAAAAAAAAACGAGCCCAACCTCTTAAAAAGCTTTGCTCAAAACAACTTCGTTTTGAACAAATTGGAATTCTAAATTAAAAATGATGTCATTTTAAGTTAAAAAGTAAAACCTAAATTTATATTTGGGTTGGTGAATTAAAACCTAAACCCGAATAAGTTCATGGGCTGGGTTGAGGTATCCTCAAAACTCGTGGGTCAAAACCTAAACTTGTAAAATTATTTGACCCAAACTTGTAAAATTATTTGGGTTCACAAGTTTAGGTTTAGAGAAACTCGATCCGTTGACATCCCTACTTGGACCCTGATGAGGACACTGGATCTGAAGAGAGATATGGTCACATACTCACATCTGATGTTGCTAAAGTGAGATACAAGACTTGGACCGTTGGATCTCGTGAATCATTAAAGTAAAACAATAAATAAAAGAGGTGTTCTCACCTTCAAAAAAAATTACCACATCTGGTAATTGGACCACACGACACACGAGTGCACATTTTTTGTTTGTACAAATGTCAATAACATCTTTCAAGATACTCTGTTTCCTCTTCAAAAAACTTTGTATCAAAAAAGGTAGCTTTTACCAAAAACACTGAAAAAATTACTATAAATATTTGCAAAACATGTGTGCGCCAAATATAACACCTGTAAAAAATAAAATCCCTAAATTGTCTGCTCTTCTCCCTTCGATGCGTTGTTGCCATTGTCGTAGCTTCTTACTTCCGATTTTTCTTCACCGTGTTTAGCTACTCTAGGGTTTTCTAGAAAGCAACAGCAATCGGAGAGTCAAAACGAATTGCTTCGAGTTAGATCTCTATCTATCTCAATCTCTTATCTCATCTATCAATTCAGTAAGTTTTGTTATTGTTTTCACTAGACAGATATTCAATTTCCTTGAAATTTAGGAATTGAACCTTTGAATGTTTTGTTTTAGCATGGAATTTCTTAATAACACATTTGGATCGGAGGACCGGCATGTAATTGGAGATCATGTGGTAGAGACCCAAAGGCAAGAATTGGAGAGATTAAGCGTTTGTCGTTTTAGTGCTTGCACCAATAAACCGAAATGTTAGGGCTAATCCACGGCAGAGCTGGAACAGGGAGGGATTGTGGGACAATACCAGGTAGTGGCGATGGATGGGAGGCAATGGATGAAGCGTTGAATCAGGAAGGTAAAACTAGTTTTGTGTGTCATTAAATTATACTTTGTTCTCTATAAGTTATTGTTAAAAAAAAAAAAAAAAAATGAAAGATTCATACAAGTTTAGGTAAACATCTATTGGCTTTGGTTTGATAGATTTGGTTGGTTGATGGAAGGATACCGATAACTTGGCTTGATAGAAAAGCAAAACATGAAACTGAGAAGAGGCACTATAAAAAGCTCTTATTCAAACTTGGTTTATGTGGGAGTGTAGGTGATGGTAGGAAAAATTTGTAAAAAACAGACTAGTTTGTACAAACATAGCCAGAATCATCAGTTATCGTGCTGTTGTTGCTTGAATCAGAGTCACTAACTTCCCCTTCATCGTCTGCCTCTTAACCCTGCTCATCCACATCTGAATGTTCATCATCAGAGTCGTCTTCCGCCTCATCCACATCAACATCCATTTCGTCGTTAACGAGGGGCTGCAATTGCAACCCCTTCCTTGCTATCATTTTCATCAAGTGGGAATTCATCACTATCCCACTTGAGTTCAAAGTACAAAATGTCTTCGATCTCAACTATCTGCTCCTTTCCAGGTCTTGTCTCTATTTCCTCCATTGTACGTGAGCTCTCAGCCACCAACTCCTTTCTAGGTCTGTGAAACATGCTTAGTTCGATCTCAACTGCCTGCTCCTTTCTAGGTCTTGTCTCTATTTCCTCCATTGTATGTGAGCTCTCAACCACCAACTCCTTTCTAGGTCTATGAAACATGCTTGAGCTGGAGCTCTTAAAAAAAAAAAAACATGCTGGGGGGGGGTTGTTCTAAGTGAGGATCTTGTGAGCGTGGTTTGGAACAGGGAGGGATTGTGGGACAATACCAGGTAGTGGCGATGGATGGGAGGCAATGGATGAAGCGTTGAATCAGGAAGGTAAAACTAGTTTTGTGTGTCATTAAATTATACTTTGTTCTCTATAAGTTATTGTTAAAAAAAATAAAAAATGAAAGATTCATACAAGTTTAGGTAAACATCTATTGGCTTTGGTTTGATAGATTTGGTTGGTTGATGGAAGGATACCGATAACTTGGCTTGATAGAAAAGCAAAACATGAAACTGAGAAGAGGCACTATAAAAAGCTCTTATTCAAACTTGGTTTATGTGGGAGTGTAGGTGATGGTAGGAAAAATTTGTAAAAAACAGACTAGTTTGTACAAACAGAGCCAGAATCATCAGTTATCGTGCTGTTGTTGCTTGAATCAGAGTCACTAACTTCCCCTTCATCGTCTGCCTCTTAACCCTGCTCATCCACATCTGAATGTTCATCATCAGAGTCGTCTTCCGCCTCATCCACATCAACATCCATTTCGTCGTTAACGAGGGGCTGCAATTGCAACCCTTCCTTGCTATCATTTTCATCAAGTGGGAATTCATCTCTATCCCACTTGAGTTCAAAGTACAAAATGTCTTCGATCTCCACTGCCTGCTCCTTTCTAGGTCTTATCTCTATTTCCTCCATTGTACGTGAGCTCTCAGCCACCAACTCCTTTCTAGGTCTGTGAAACATGCTTAGTTCGATCTCAACTGCCTGCTCCTTTCCAGGTCTTGTCTCTATTTCCTCCATTGTATGTGAGCTCTCAGCCACCAACTCCTTTCTAGGTCTATGAAACATGCTTGAGCTGGAGCTCTTAAAAAAAAAACATGCTGGGGGGGGGGGGGTTGTTCTAAGTGAGGATCTTGTGAGCGTGGTTTGGAACAGGGAGGGATTGTGGGACAATACCAGGTAGTGGCGATGGATGGGAGGCAATGGATGAAGCGTTGAATCAAGAAGGTAAAACTAGTTTTGTGTGTCATTAAATTATACTTTGTTCTCTATAAGTTATTGTTAAAAAAAAAATAAAAAATGAAAGATTCGTACAAGTTTAGGTAAACATCTATTGGCTTTGGTTTGATAGATTTGGTTAGTTGATGGAAGGATACCGATAACTTGGCTTGATAGAAAAGCAAAACATGAAACTGAGAAGAGGCACTATAAAAAGCTCTTATTCAAACTTGGTTTATGTGGGAGTGTAGATGATGTAAAATATGTTTGATGGGAATGGTAGGAAAAATTTGTAAAAAACAGACTAGTTTGTACAAACAGAGTCAGAATCATCAGTTATCGTGCTGTTGTTGCTTGAATCAGAGTCACTAACTTCCCCTTCATCGTCTGCCTCATAACCCTGCTCATCCACATCTGAATGTTCATCATCAGAGTCATCTTCCGCCTCATCCATATCAACATCCATTTCGTCGTTAACGGGGGCTGCAATTGCAACCCCTTCCTTGCTATCATTTTCATCAAGTGGGAATTCATCACTATCCCACTTGAGTTCAAAGTACAAAATGTCTTCGATCTCAACTGTCTGCTCCTTTCTAGGTCTTCTCTCTATTTCCTCCATTGTACGTGAGCTCTCAGCCACCAACTCCTTTCTAGGTCTGTGAAACATGCTTAGTTCGATCTCAACTGCCTGCTCCTTTCCAGGTCTTGTCTCTATTTCCTCCATTGTATGTGAGCTCTCAGCCACCAACTCCTTTCTAGGTCTATGAAACATGCTTGAGCTGGAGCTGCTGCTTGAGATGTTACTCCAAAAATTTGTTTCTTCTTACAAATCTCTTGAATCATCTCTGTGCATCGACTTAGATCCCCATAAATCAACAAAGAAATCAAAGATATCTCATCATTAATCATATAATTCGGTTGATATATAATTCAAGTATCCAATTTCAGTGGTTACCTTATTGACACGATTGCAAGAAGCAAACCTCTCAAAGCACTCGTCCAATCTTTCAGGAAACCAAACCGAGATAGCTATGAAAACACCTGACGCTGCGATCACCGAAGGCCTGTACTGTGTACTATCTATATCTGTGATGGAAAACAAAGAAATTCATCCGGGATTTGATTCAGATATCAAGAACAACAGAAAACAAAACAATGGAATTTGAGATAATTACCGTCTGCTGCTTGGATTATGATCTCCTTCACGATTCTTGGTGAAGGGCTCATATCATCCGGGATCATTTCAGTAAAGTACCCCACGAAGGATAAAGCATTCATAGGACACATCCTCCCCTCAACCTCATCGAGAATCTGAGTTGTCATCTCCGGTATAAGCTCTTTGTTGATCTTCAGATTTGGCCAAGTGTTCTTTTATTAAAAGTAAATGCAGTCAAATTAGTCAGAGCAGGTGGTGGGTATTGTTGCTCAAAAGATGGTTAAAAAATTACCAGAATTATATCTACTTTTACGAGAGGTTTCCTCGTCTTCAAAACCAGCAATAGGCAGCAGACAACTGCAACTTCTATATATTCGACCTAATCAAAAATGTAGAAATCCACAAACATAAATCTCTGTAAATTCTAGCTTGTAATTTTATTTTATTTTTTAAAAGGGTTTTAGAAGGATCTATTTGATTACCCGGAATGCTTCCCTCGATGAGAACCAATCATAGTAGCATAAAGCAAGATATGGTATGAAGACATCCTTGTCTTTCTGTAAGAACTGTAAAAGGGAAGTTTTAAATTTGATGTTCATACCCTTTTTTTTTCTTCTTATAAACAGAGGATTGGTTCAATTCTCAGAGTAACCAGACAAACAAAGAAATTTATTAGGGAACTGATTCAGATATCTGTAGTCGATTAGATCTACAATTAATTCTGATCGTCGAGGTAGGTACTGGCAACCTGTAAATAAACAAAGAAAATAGAGCGGTGGTGAACCACAAGATGGGCTGTTCCCTTTGGGGGCTCTCCAACACTCAAGTCAGTATTTGTTCGATATACAATGAATTAAAGAAAGTAGAGTAGCAAACCTTATAAAGTTCAGGGTGTGAGGTCGACACATATTCTTCAGGATTAACGTATTGGCCCAAGGTTTGTGAAGTTGTTCCTTCAAGCTAGGAGAAACCTTCATCATCGGCCCATTAGGACCCTAAGAAATCTAGATGTCTTCAATTCCAATCTTAATCCTCTCTCCGATGCTCAAATCAATATTTATTTGATATACAAGAAATTAAGTAAAGTAGAGTAGCAAACCACATAAAGTTCAGGGTGTGAGGTCGACCTATATTCTTCAGGATTAGCGCATTGACCCAAGGTTTGTGAAGTTGTTCCTTCAAGCTAGGAGAAAGCTTCATCATCGGCCCATTGGGACCCTCAGAAATCGAGATATCTTCGATTTCAATCTCAATCCTCTCTTTGGTAGCTCTAAAAACCAGACCAAGAGTTGGATGTTGACATACTCATGAGTTTTGATTTAAAACTCCCCATGGCTTTGTTGCTTATATATTCAGCCCCAACATCATTACAACCAAACGTATTATGTTCAGCTCTAATTTGTACAAATTTCATTCAACTACTGCAACGTCAAATGCAAAAATTTAATCAAAAAAGATTACACAATACACACAACTTCAAATACTAGTAATTCCATAAAAGCCTCACTTTGTATCTGTGTTATATTAATATATGCCGCCTATCAACCCTGCCAATATCTCTATCTCTCTAAAAAATGCTATAATCAGACAGCTAACTCAAATGACTTCTTCTTCTTAGTCCATTAGCATTATGTTGTAGCCTGAATCTTTGTGTTTAGCATTAACATTTTTTATGTGCACTTGTTCTTGCCCGGGATTAACTTCATCGGAATCTTCGATAATTGATTCCTCATCTTCTTCATTGTCTTAATTGTCTTCCGCTTCGTCACCTCCATCATAACCCTTGTCATCAAAATTTCTGGCCGGCTAATCATTTACATCAGCATTAACATTTTCCATGTGCAATTGTTCTTGCCTAGGAATAACTTCATCGGGATCTTCAATAATTGGTTCCTCATCTTCTTCATTGTCTTGATAGTATTCTGCTTCGTCACATCCATTATAACCCTTTTCATCAGCATCTGCACGTTCATCATCACTATCGTCTTACGCCTCATCCATATCCATTTTGTCTCCCTTAGGCGCGGCTTCTTCGTTAACAGGTGCTGCAACTGTATCCACTTCCATGTTGTCATATTGATAACCAATCCACTTGAATTCAAAGTAAACAATTTCTTCACTCTTCAACTCTTTAGATATCTTAACTCCTAGCTCCTTTCCAAGTTGTCTTTATTTCCTCAATTGTCCATGAGCTCTCAGCCACCGAATCCTTTCCAAATCCGTGAAACATGCTTGAACTGCTGCTTGATGCTTCTTTAGCTTGAGATGTTACTTTGATAATATGTTTCTTTCTACAAATCTCTCGAATCATTTCTATACATTGACTTAGATCCCCATGAATCAACAAAAAAATCAAAGAAATCTCATCATTCATCATACCATTCGGTTGATATATAATTCATGTATCCAAATTCAGTTTGCCTCCATGTAGACACAATTGAAAGGTAAAAATCTATTAAAGCACTCGTTGAATCCTTTTAGAAACCGAACTGAGCTAGTTATGAAAACATCTTATGCTTCAATCACCAAAGGCCTGTACCGTGTACCATCAATGTCTGTGATGGAAAACAAAGAAATTCATGAGGGAACCAATTCAAATATATATAGTCGATCATATCTACAATTAATTCTGATCATCAAGGTGGGCACTGACAACCTGCATATTAACAAAGAAAATAGAGCAGTTATGAACTACAAGAGGGGTTGTTCCCTTTGGAGGACTCTCCGATGCTCAAGTCAGTATTTATTTGATATACAAGGAATTAAGGAAAGTGGAGTAGTAAACCACATAAAGTTCAGGGTGTGAGGTCGACCCATATTCTTCAGGATTAGTGCATTAGCTTAAGGTTTGTGAAGTTGTTACTTCAAGCTATGAGAAAGCTTTATCATCGGCCCATTGGGACCCTAAAATCGAGATGTCTTCGATTTCAATCTCAATCCTCATTTTGGTAGCTCCAAAAACCAGACCAAGAGTTGGGTGTTGACATACTCATGAGCTTTGATTTAAAACTCCCCGTGGCTTTGTTGCTTATATATTCAGCCCCAACATCATTACAACCAAGCGTATCATGTTCAGCTCTACTTTGTACAAATTTCATTCAACTACTGCAATGTCAAATGCAAAAATTCAATCGAAAAAGATTACACAATACATACAACTTCACAACTCTGCCGATATCTCTATCTTTCTAAAAAATACAAAAATTCAATAAAAAATGCTATAATCAAATAGCTAACTCAGTTAACTTCTTCTTCTTAGTCCATTATCATTTTGTTGTAGCCTAAATCTTTGTGTTTAGCATTAACATTTTTCATGTGCACTTGTTCTTGTCCGAGATTAACTTCATCGGAATCTTCAATAATTGGTTCCTCATCTTCTTCATTGTCTTAATTGTCTTCCGCTTCGTCACCTCCATCATAACCCTTGTCATTTAAATTTCTAGCCGGCTGATCATTTACATCAGTATTAACATTTTCCATATGCACTTGTTTTTGCCTAGGAATAACTTCATCGGGATCTTCAATAATTGGTTCCTCATCTTCTTCGTTGTTTTGATAGTATTCCGCTTCATCACATCTATTATAACCCTCTTTATCGGTATCTACACGTTCATCATCACTATCGTCTTACACCTAATTCATATCCATTTTGTCTCCCTTAGGTACGACTTCTTCGTTAACAGGTGCTGCCAGCTGTATCCACTTCTATGTTGTCATATTCATAATCGATCCACTTGAGTTCAAAGTAAACAATTTCTTCACTCTTCAACTCCTTAGACATCTCAACTCCTGGCTCCTTTCCAAATTGTCTCTATTTCCTCAATTGTCCATGAGCTCTCAGCCACCGACTCCTTCCCAAGTCCAACAATTTCTTCACTCTTTAACTCCTTAGACATCTCAACTCCTGGCTCCTTTCCAAATTGTCTCTATTTCCTCAATTGTCCATGAGCTCTCAGCCACCGACTCCTTCCCAAGTCCGTGAAACATGCTTGAGCTGCTGCTTGATGCTTCTTTAGCTTGAGATGTTACTTCGATAATATGTTTCTTCCTGCTAATCTCCCGAATCATTTATAAGCATTGACTTAGATCCCTCTGAATCAACAAAGAAATCAAGAAATCTCATCATTCATCATACAATTCGGTTGATATATAATTTATGTATCCAAATCCAGTTTGTTACCATGTTGACACGATTGAAAGACGAAAAACTATCAAAGCATTTGTTGAATCCTTTAGGAAACCGAACTGAGCTAGCTATGAAAACACTTGATGCTACAATCACCGAAGGCTTGTACCATGTACCATCAACGTCTATGATAGAAAACAAAGAAATTCATAAGGGAACCGATTCAAATATCTATAGTCGATCGGATCTACAATTAATTCTTATCGTCGATATGGGCACTGGCAACCTATAAAATCGACAAAGAAAATAAAGCGGTGATAAACCAAAAGAGGGGGTTGTTCCCTTTTGGGGACTCTCCGACGCTCAAGTCAGTATTTGTTCGATATACAGGGAATTAAGGAAAGTAGAGTGGCAAACTGTATTTGTTCGATATCGTGGGTTGAGTGTTTGGTCGAACTTGATTTTGTTCGATATTGGTAGTCAAACAGTTTGATAGTTTGAATGTCTTTTATTAACTCCTTTGCTCGACTCGGATCAATCGAGGATTGATTTAGACTTTGTTCGAAGGAGATAATATCAAATCGACCAGGTGATGGTTCATCAATTAATGCTAGATGAGAACCACTGCAATAAATGTTTGACAGTTGAATTGGGCGGTGATGATTTGAGAGAGTCTGAGAGCTTTCGCGTAAGTGGTGAAAAAATAGGACCCTCTTCTTAGAGAAGGGGTCTCTTATTTATAGTGGAGACCAGGGGTCTTCAACGTCTCAATCCTTTAAGCGAGAGCATGGATCAAGGGGTTTTAATTGCTCATTTGATTCGTTTGAACCTAGCAATGAAGGCTGACGTTGGGATTCGTGTAACGTCCAATCATGATTGACCTTTTATAATGATTTGATTTGATCACGTGCTTTGACTTGGTCTGATGACTTGTGGGCCAATTTTAGGGCCCTTGGGCTAATATTGACGAGTTTTTATGAAGCAAATAGTGGGCTTGTTTTTAATTAGGCCAGAGCCTCGATTTTGACTACTACAGTTTATCCCCCACTCTTCAAACTTGAAATCTTCGAGTTGGAGAATTTATAGGATTAAGTTCGAAGTTGACAATTTGTATTGAGTTATATCGAGGAACTTTTTTGGTCGATATTAGATATATGGCTTTCGGACAATTGGTTGCGTTTGACTTTATTTAGTTCGATAGTTATTGAGTAATTTCGATATAAGATTTTGCTTTGAACTTTGGTTGATGGTAAGTAACGAGCAAAAGTGTTTGCTAATGTGATGTATAATTGGTCTTCTCTTTTATGGTTTCAAGATCCTCTAGGGCTGACATGGCAAGATTTTTATATGGGCATGTCTATCAAAACGAATAAATTTGAATTGGCACCTTTTGGGTTGCCGAAAGTTACAATTGTCTTTTCGAATGATGTCACTTGAAAGGATGTGCCTTTTCTTTTTGTGACATGTGTTCATTGAGTCCTTTATAAATTTTGAAATTCTTCTTTCTTCTCACTTGTCACCTCGACAACAGTGTTCTTGCTTTTGCCAATTAAATTGGGCCTCTGGACCAATTAAAAACAAGCCTACTATTTGCTTCGTAAAAACCCATCAGAATTAGCCCCAAAGGCCCAAAAATTAGCCCACAAGTCATCAGACCGAGTCAAATCACATGGTCAAATCAAATCATTACAAAAGGCCAATCATGATTGGACGTTACACGAATCCCAACATCAGCCTTCATTGTTAGGTTCAAATGAATTGAAACGGACAATTAAAACCCCTTGATCCATGCTCTCGCTTGAAGGAGCGAGACGTTGAAGACCCCTGGTCTCCACTATAAATAAGAGAGATTTTTCACCACTTACGTGAAAACTCTCAAACTCTCTCAAATCATCTCCACCCAATTCAACTGTCAAACATTTATTGCGATGGTTCTCATCTAGCATTAATTGCTGAACCATCGCATGGTCGATTCGATATTATTACCTTCGAACAAAGTCTAAATCGTTCCAAGTTGAACAAAGGAGTTTATCAAAGACATTCAAACTGTCAAACTATTCGACTACCAACATCGAACAAAATCAAGTTTGACCAAACACTCGACCCACAATATCGAACAAACACGATTTGCTACTCTACTTTCCTTAATTCCTTGTATATCAAACAAATAATGATTTGAGCGTCGGAAAGTCCCCAAAAGGGAACAACCCCTCCTGTGGTTTGACACCGCTCTATTTTCTTTGTTGATTTACATGTTGTTAATGCCCACCTCGACGATCAGAATTAATTGTAGATCCGATCGACTACATGTATTATATTATTTGAGATTAATTTTCATATTAATAAAATTTGTTAATTAGTATTACTCATTTGTAAAATAACTCTTTTTATCCATAGCTAAAGGATGTAATAATTAATTCCCACCACAGAACTCTTTATAATCCAATGTAGATTTGTCTTTTTTATTTATTATTATTATTATTTTTTTTGTTAACAAAATTCTGACATAAAGTATAGTGTGGGTTCGACTGTAAGTTTATAATACTATACATATTTGCCTAAGTCCACCACATGGTTCCACTGTAAATTTAAATTCCATTATAAATACCGAATTCAAGAGAGTGGACAGAGTATCCGTGGAAACACTTTCTGGACTTGTAAATCTGGGAATTAAACAGGTTAAATTGAAGTTTCATATTTCATAGTACCATAGCATGTTTTTAAAATAAATTCTAAAACTATTTGTAAATCTGGGACTTGTAGGGTGATGAGGTGATCTCATGTCTATTTTATGTTCTTTTTTACGTGCCACCCTTTCAAAGTTTTCCTCCCCCATTTACCTGAAATTAATAAATTGAATTAGCTAGAATGAACAAAATTTGGAGAGAGTAATTCTATGGTAGACTTGTACAAATCATGTATATTTTAATGCCTTCCTGTATTACATAACAACTATTATTATGTTTGATGCAATTGTTAACAAAGTATGTTGTTGGATATGGAAGTAGAAGATGGAGAGGTGGTTTCCATTAAAGTTAAAATATGAATGACAAAAATATTGACCAGCAAACTTGCGACATTATCGGAACAAGAACAAAAAAAAAAAAGAGAGAGACATCATTACATTACAATATCCACACCTCTTAAGAAGACTGCCTTATATCTTATAAATATTTATCATATCTTAATCACGAATAATATCTGATCAATATTATATAAAGATGGTTTAGGGTTTGTTGAATAATTTTTATTTAATTGTTTGTATCTTATAAAATAAAAATTTCCAATAATTAATAATAACAAGGGTATAAACGTCAAATTACTTTTTTCGAACAATTTTATCTTTTTTAAAAAAAATCAAACAAGTCATTCAGTTCCAGATTTTAGGATATATTCAATTTCAGTCAAATTCAGAATTGTTCGGTCAAAAAAAAAAAAAAAAAAAAACCGACTCCTCAGTTTTATAACGTTAAAAAACCAGACTTCTAATATGTTAACATTACAAATTTGATTATGTAATATTATAAAACAAAGATCCTAATTTTTTTTTTATTTTTTTCCAAAACCATTGTGATTATAGAACTATTAAATACAAATATACAATAAAGTCCTCAACTAAATAGACAAACTCTAATAGGGCTAGCCCAATAGTTGAGTTAAGGTCTCGAGTGTGAGTCCATTCAACAAATTCAATTTATAAAATTCTCTTGTTTATTTATTTATATATATTTTTTCAGTTTTTTTGCAATTAGCAAATTGATTGGGGTCAGTTGATATTAATTCCAAATACCTACTTTTCTTTTCGATAAATCTAAAAAAAATTGTTTATTCTGGCAAAATTAGTAAGTACAAAATTCATTTTTGAAAAGCTAGTGAGAAATGGAGAATTGGGCCCAGATTCAAATGAGTCCATAACAACTCACCAATTGCCACTTTGAGTAATAAAATCATGGTCCATGTTATGGGCACCCTACCAATGTAAATCCTTATTTATTATTTGTTATAAGGGTTTTTTTATTTATTTATTTTTTCTTTTAATATCAACATTTTAACTGTCTTTTCCTTTTTAGCATCCGTGACCTCTATATTTTTCTAACGGTTCAAAATTTGATATTTCAAGAAAAAAAATGTAAAACTAAAAAGATAATTGTCATTGTTTTAATTCAAATTTTGGAATTTGGGGAGTGGGTGGATACAAAGATAACACAACCTCCTCAATGAAAGATCTCACATTGCATATGTATGAGGTATTATTCACTTTGGTTCATTGGATCTCATGGTTTTGTGTTTAAAAGGGTCTTTATGGGGCTATGGCTAATATTCTTTTTTATTTTTTTTATTTTTTTTATATCATAAACTAGTCTTGACTTACCACAAAATAGTTTTGATTTCAACCGATTATGTGGGAGTAAACCCCAAAACAACAAATTTAAATTTCAAATCATTACTATAATCGTTAGTAGTTATGCTATTGGATAATCGTGCGAACAACACGGTACATATATTGATCTGATTGAAGTTACATCTAAGTCTCTAACTATACTTTTTTTGTTTTTTTTAATAAACTATACGTAATGTTGAATTGTTAATATTTTTTTAAATCGGACACCAATCGGGTCAAATATCTGTCGAGACTTGACGAAATCAACCCAATAAACATGGTCCAAAAAGAAACTCCCGCTACAAAGGAGACTCAAACCCCTATTATAAAAGCAAAGGGAAGTGTCTTATCATTTTACTGAGAGCGGTCGGGATAAATATCAAATTAATTATTAGTCCAAAAACATTTACGATTCTTTTTTTTATATTTTTGTTATATATATATATATATTTTAAGAAAAGGAAACAACAACAAACTATGAGGGACAAAACTAAACATGCATATCCGCCTGAACCGCTTCGGCTACGCAACAAGGGTACTCTTCCATTAACTATATCAAAATAACATTATTTTCTATCAATTGTATTCTACTGTATTTGTACCATACAAAAGATGACGACTTGCATGGGAAGGCTACGAATCCCAATCACATGACCGCCGTGAATTTTGTTTTTACAAGTATAATCTGTCCATATTTGTATTCTCAACGTGTACGGAATCTCTACTTACAAGTTGCACCATCAATTACTATTACCTGAAACCAAAGAACGTAATATCGGTATCGGCATCAATGTCGGGCTTCTAAATTTACGGATATATCGGGGATATTATCGATATCGGTGGATATTCTGTCAAAAATTAAAAAAATGATGGATATTTACATCTAAAGTTAGTTTTTTTTGTGTGAAATTTTAGGACAAGCTTAAATAAGTAATTATACATCAAATGAATCATATTTCAATAATAAATTAGCATAGTTATGAGTTTAATATAAATTATAACATAAATGGAGTATGTATATAATTTTTAAAATTGAGTATTTAATAGAATAATATTTTGTTTCACTTTTATAATATTATATACAATATAAAGAGATTAAATATTTAATAAACAAAATTATCATTAAAAAATATATATAGTAATAGTTCCACACTTCCAAAATTCTATCATAAATCATAATTCGTACATAATAATACATTGCGTGTCTGAAATTTAAAACCAAAATGAATTCCTTATTGGTTCAAATACATAAGATACATTTCTATCTTGATTCGAACAATAAATTTCCCAAGAAAACGTGCTTGCATAGTGTTCAATGTAGTTATTAATATGCCACACGTATGCTGCTTGATCTCTTTCAACTGATCCATGAATTGGGTAGTTTGGATTTACCCAACTTTGTGGATATTGTTGATCTGCATACATAGGTATTGCATATGACATTTGTGGAGAAGGATAATCAAATATATTGCAGCCACCATAACTACCATAATATGATACATGAGAACCTGGCAATGTCTGCGAATCACCCAAAGAACTATGTTCTGTGTCTATACTCATTGAGGAGAGAGTCATATTCAAAGAATCTTCATCATTTTGACTTGTTCCTCCATGCTATCTACCATCAGTTTGATCAAAATTACATGCATGAGCATCCCAACCCGCCGCACTAGCATTCCAACCTGTTGCACCAACATCCCAACCTCCAGCACGAACATCCCAACTTGTTGCACCAGCATTCCAACCTCCTGCACCAAAATCCTAACCTCTTGCCTCATCCCCACCATCCCCATCATCTCCATCATCTTTTCCTTCACTATTTACATTAGAGGTATGTTGGTCATCGGAAGAGCTGGTAACAATAACTCCACGATCTATACCAACTTCTTCTCTAATCACTTGTTCAACATTTATTCCCATTTCTCGAGCATGCGAAGCAATATGTGAATCAGGATTTCCCTTGTCATCATCCAAGGAGGCAGGTCTAAGCCAGTTAAAAATAGGATTCTCATTATCGTCTCCTGCTTCAGCAGCTACTTGAAATAGATCCATAAAATCAGTTTCATTTACTTTATCTTTTTCAGCTGCCATATCCCTAAGTTTCAATTTTATATTATAATAACAATAAACAAGTTGTTCAAGCTTAAAATAGGCAAGATGGTTCCTTTGTTTTGTGTGGATTAAAGCAAATGTGGACCAATTTCTTTCATATGCAGAAGATGATGATGTTTGTGATAGTATGCGAACTGCTATTGCACTCAATGATGGAGCACAGTTTCCATACATTACCCACCAATCAGCTGTAATAAAAATTATTAAGTATTATAAATATGAATATTATTTCAATGATATTATTATTTATTATTAATATGTAAATTTTTGTAATAAAAGTTATATACCTGGTTGCATTTTGCTTCTAGCTGCAATGACCGCTCGTTCACCAAAACTTTTCCTTCCATCCTTAAAGTATGTGAGCTACATTCCTGAGATCAATATGTATATAATATATATTAATATGAGTATATGACACAATACTCACATGCAAAGAATTAATAATACTGGAATTATAAAATTGGTTGTAAATTGTAACTTTTTACCTTATTTCCAAAATTAGCAATTCCTGCAACTTCAATGTCTAATTGCGCATAGACATTATGTATCAGAAGATCCGAATTATCCCCAATATACTATTTTTCAAAATTCTATCATTATGATTCTTTACCATACGGGCCATACCAAATAATTATGTTCTTATTTATTTTTTATTTTATTTTTTGATAAAAATTATTTGAGTTTCTTTATATTCTTTACTCAAAACTCAAAAGAAACAATTTGATTATTTTTACACGTTTTACACAAATAATTTTGAGATTCTTTTATTTGGAATGTCGGCACAAAGTTACAAAAAAATCAATTCTATATATTTATAAATTGATTGGTACATATTTAATACTATTTGAAATTAGTTTTACACATTTGAGTCACCAACAATTTTTTTTTTTTTTCATATTGCCTTCACAAAATTTTACATATTTTACATGTCCACTCTTTGGTTCTTTATTCAATTTTACTTCAAGTCCTCAATAATTTTACTATTGACTATTATGTTGAAAATTTTTATAAATTTGTTAATGCTTCTTCTAAAATAATTTTCAAGCTAAATTATTTTAACAATAATTTAATTGTTTAGGATTAAAAAAAATATTTTAATAATATGCAAAATATCCCTGGACTTTCGGGGTAAAATTCATGAAATTTCGGGAATTTCGGAATATTTCGGGAATATCGGGAGATTTTAACGGATATTTCAAAATCGGCCGGATATTCTGCAGTATATTGGATATTTGCCTGTTTCGATATCGGTCCCTCCAAAATACGGATATATCGGTGGATATATCCGTATATCTATCGATTTTAAGTACTCTGCCTGAAACCAACCCAACAAAGAAAACAAAAAATCAAACAGAAACCAATTATGATAATTTTTACGAAATTTGACAAAAACTATTTGAAAATAGAAACTCTTTTCATTTCTTTTTTGGAAGTCAGAAACCCTTCCAATATGAGAAAATATTTTATACACCAAACACATTGCTGAATAGTACATCCAGTCGGCTATTGATAACCGGAAATATGTTATATTATAGGAAATATATACGCAGGGGCGAAGCCAGGGTGTTTTAGTAGGGTGGGCTAAACTAATTATATAATTTTTTTTTTAAACGAACTTCGACAATACGAGAAAATTATATCCATTGAAAATTTTGAAGATACACTTAAATAAGAGGGAGCATAATGAATCGTACCTATCAAAATTCATATTCTAAACAAAATACATAAATTGTTTTAAAAGATAACGATTAGATAAGAAAAAAAATGTAATTACAATACAATCACGAACTATCTCAGTTTTAACAAATTTTGAAAGAATGTAGAACGATAGAACCGTATAAGTGAAACTTTTCCTACTTGTTGGAACATGTTTAGCTTTCAAAAGTTTATTTTGTTTGTGTATAATACTCTAATGTGTTTTACTTTTTTGTGTTTAGTTATGTTAATTCGATAAATATAGTTGTAAATTATGGGTTAAATTAAGGGAAGTAAATGTTATATGTAAACTTTAAAAAGTATTTCAAAAAAGTTAGATTGGGCTACAGCTAGCTAGGCTACTTTAATCATACCTCCACCCTGTATATATGTGTCATAAGAAAATGTACATGAGTCAATGAAGCACATATCACATCTCCAGATTCCTGTGGCTGCCGGAGTACCCAATGCATCAAATATTTTCTCCTCTTATAGAAGAATTAAACCAAACATTAAATCAAAGAATCTATACTGGTCAAATTATTTGACCAAATGATATATATGATAAATTAATTAATAGTGAATATATTGATTATAAAATGATGTAATGCAGACGTGGTGATTACAATTGAGCTTGTTACGCCCCTAAAAAAAAAATTTAAAAAAAAAATAAATAAATAAAATTGAGCTTGTTACATCAAATGGTTTGAAGAAAAAGACGACTTTAAAATATAATACACAAATAAATGATTATTTCGAAATTTCTGCAAAAACGAAGCTGATGGCGACAAAATAAGGTGGGATTTCTTTATCATATCCAAACTCTCTCTCCATAAATAGTAAAATAGATAACCAAACCTTTTGATTTCTTAAGTTGTGTAGGTACAAAACTCAATATATTATTATATACATTTTCTTCTTTTCTCTTACTTTTTAAAATCTAATTGGATATTCTCTCTACAAAAACTGACTCCTCTCTCTCTCTCCCTCTCCCTCTCCCCATCTTCTTCACATCACATACAAAACTCCTCTTTCTCTCTGTGTTGCTCCAAAAAAAAGTTGCAGACACACAGAGAGAGAGAGAGATCATGGAAAAAGTTGGTGTTCTTGTTTGTTTGGTGATTGTGGCCATGGATGCTGTTGCTGGTATTCTTGGTATTAAAGCAGAAGTAGCCAAAAACAAGGTAACACATAAAAAATAAAAAATAAAAAATCTTTTAATGTAAGTTGGTAGAATAATAATTTCTTATTTTGATGATGAATTAGGTTATACATATGAGGCAGATGAAGAATTCTGGGTGTAAAGAACCAAGTCGTGAGGCTTACATGCTGGGTTTGGCAGCAGCTGCCTTACAGGCTTTAACTCACATTATTGCTAATTTGCTTGGAGGGTGTATGTGTATCTGCTGCACAGAAGACCTTGAAAGATCTACTGCTAACAGGCAATTCTGGTTTACTTGTCTGATCTTATCATGGTATGTGTTTCTTTTCAATACATAATTATTTGTTTATGGTAAATATACAGTAGTTTGAAAATTATTTGTTTATGGTAAATATACAGTAGTTTGAAAATTATTCAGTGCGGGAATCTTGTACGAAAATCTGCATTTTACACCGGTGTCAATTATGATCTTACACGAAAAACATACAGGATCTCGCATCTAATCAATTATGTATGCCGTGATTATTCACTGTAATTAATTAATTAATTAATTAATCTTGGCATGTTAATTAATGAAGTACTTAATTAATCTTCATTGGGTAAAATCATCTTTATTGGGTAAAATCTGTTGACATTTTATTGTTCAATTTAATAGTTAATGTAACATTTTTGTGGTTAATTACTGGTAACTCTAGAGTCATTAATTTCATTAATTGACTATTAACACATGCTGTACGTTGACATGAATTTCATTTTCAGGATTGTGGTGGCCATTGGATTTCCGATGCTGATCATAGGCATGTTAGAGAACTCCAAATCAAAAGAATCATGTGAGATCTTTCACAATCATTTTCTGTTGATTGGTGGCATTTTCTGCTTTCTACACAGCCTCCTATGCATTGCATTCTATTTTTCTACCAATTTCAGTTTTAAAAATGAAACCAATAATACACTTGGTCAGATTCATGATTATCTCTGATTGATTATTTTTCAAATAATTTGGATTGGGGAGTTCAATCTCTAGTCAACCCTATTGTTGGTAATTCTCTCAAATAAATTCAGAGGAAATTGATAGAAGGTGTAATCATTTTTGGGTGTAGAAATATATATAGAATCTTTTTCAAAGAAGTACATTGAGGAAGGTAACTCATTTTGTTTCAACCATTCGATTAATTTGTTTAAGCATAGATGAATAGGTTCAAATTAAACGAGAGTAATGTTATACAACCCAAATAATTAACTCAAATGATGTGGTAAATGAGTTGTCTTGTTAAAGTTGGTTAAGACTTCAAAGTCAACAAAGGACAAAGAAGAAGATGTGCGTCATGCTATACAAGAGACGGCGGTTGGAAGCGCTTCAAAGGTGAGAACGATGTGCATTGCGCTATGCAATTGCACATCGTCTCGGACAGCAATCTGTGTCCAGAAGGTGAGTGTTGCACAATTGGCAGTGGTGAGGACAACAGTACATCACCAAAGATTTTCGCCGTGCAAAGCGATGTGCAATTCGAAAGTGGTGCAATTCCAGAGATTTTCGCTGTGGGAAACGTTGTGCTACAGACAGCGGTACCAATAACGGTTTGGAGGATTCGAGCGAGAACATGAAATCCTGCATGGAAAGAAAAGATGAAAAGAGAAAAGAAGAAACAAACTCCAATTAGGATTTGGCTAACCATTGTGCTCCCATATAAATACTAGTATTTACCATTGTAATTGGTGTGTGAGAAAAATTTGCTAGAGAGGGAGAGCACAATTGCAAAGAGACCGTAAGAGAGACAAAGAGATTGTCATCAACTCTAAAAATAGTGGACTGAGTATGGTGCGCTTCATAACGTAGGCAAATTGTTGAACCATATTAAATCTTTAGTGTCATCTTTTACTTCTTATTGCGCACTTTCATATTTTCTACGTGTGTGTTTGAATTTGTGTGTGCGATTTTTCCTACATCATTATCATCAACACACACATAACATGGGATGATGTGATTAATGAAAAACTACTTACCACATCACTTAGGTTAAAATTTGGATTAAAATTTTGGATTGTTTAACATTAGTGATTAAACATAGTTCTCTTAAATTATATTTGGACTTTTAGTATAGGTCAAGGGCCATTAAATTAAAGTCGTCCAAGCGTCGATGTAAAGGTTCAAATTAAATAATGGTCCTTATAAATTATATTTGGACTTATACTATAGGACAAGGGCCATTAACTTTATGCCAAGTGCATCACATGGTGTGACATTAATGGTCCGAGATTAAATTTGTAATATTATAGAACTAATTTTGTAATGTTAAAACACTAAATTTTCGAATTTTTAAAAATCGTCCTAATTCTCTAATATATATATATATATAGATAATGAAGTTCATTAAAAAAATAGCAAATATATTAATTTGAGGTTATTTTTTATTAATAAAATATTTTTGTTAAATTAAGATACAACTAGAAATAAAGAAAAATTAAATTAAATTAAAAAGCCTCTTTTGTACTCTATTATTTTGAACTAGTTTAATATTGTATATTTTTATATTTTATATTTTTTTTGTTTATACTTTTAGTCTTTTACTATACAAACCTTAAATATTTATGTATTAAAAAACAAATATCATTTTTTATAATTCTCGATCAAATGTTAAAGAGAGATGACCCTTTTATAAAATGCTCTTAACTAAATGCCTTCTTAGAAATTATTTATATCAATTATTTTTAAAAGAAAAATATAAAAAAATTATATTTTAAATTTTAATTACATATAAATCATATCCTAATAATATTTTAGGCTTCTATTAAATTATAATATCTAAATATAAAGGACAAAATTGTAATTAACAGAAGTTCACTAGGGAAGTTGCCATTGCCAGTTGTAAAACAAAAAAAAATCAGGACATTAGGGCAAACCGGTAATTTACACAGATCTTGCATCGATCCTCTCGTCGTCACAAGTAAACAATTCAATTTGAAATCAAACAAATAACAACGACGCCGTTTAAAAGTGGTAATACGAAAACGTAAAATCTGAACCGTCCACAATATTTGTCCAATCAAACGGACACAAACTCCGATCCGCGTACTTAACTCCCATTGGTCGAATCTCAACCCCTCTGTCTCTCTCTCTATATAATCTCTGACCCGCAACTCACACCTTCATTAATAGACGCAACGCCATCTCTCTCTCTCTCTCTCTCGCAAGTTACCATTTTTATTTAAAGAAATTTTCTTTCTTCTGTTGCGATGGCGGGTCGGGGCAAGACACTCGGATCTGGAGCTGCAAAGAAGGCCACGTCACGGAGTAGCAAGGCGGGTCTCCAGTTCCCAGTTGGCCGTATCGCTAGGTTTCTCAAGGCCGGAAAGTACGCTGAGCGGGTCGGTGCCGGAGCACCCGTTTACCTCGCCGCCGTTCTCGAATACCTTGCCGCCGAGGTATCGATTCCTTCTTTCTTCTATATGTGTATCTCTCTAATCTCTATGATTATGTTTATAAGATTTTTTTTTGTGTGATTTTTTGAAATTATATTATTGGGAACAAAAATTGGGGATTTTGATACTTTGGTCTTTCAATTGGTGGTTCTCTGTGAGAGATTTTGTATTCAATTTAAGGTGTTCTTTTAACTTTTGCAAAAAATTTTGTTTCTGGATCTAGGGTTTTCGATTTCTTGAACATATTTTATTACTTTTATTTTTCGTAATTCTACATTTAGGTTTGAAAATCTGAAATTGAGAAGAAATATGATTTATTTAGGGATCTTCAACTCCAGATCCCAATTTGTTGATTTTGATGAAAATCTTAATCCTTTAAGATAGTTTTTGTGCAATTATCTGTGAAATTAGAGTTTGTATGGATATCTATTCGTTTTGATGTGAAATTAGGGTGTATTTTTTTTAAAATAAAAATAAAAATAAAAATTAGATCTGCGTTTCTGAAAATTCTTTGTTATTTTTTGGTCTCAGGTTCTCGAATTGGCTGGAAATGCTGCCAGGGACAACAAGAAAACTCGCATTGTTCCACGCCACATCCAGCTTGCAGTCAGGAACGATGAGGAGCTCAGCAAGCTTCTTGGAGATGTAACTATCGCTAACGGTGGTGTGATGCCAAACATCCACAACCTCCTCCTCCCCAAGAAGGCCGGAGCTTCTGGGTCCAAGGCCGCTGGTGATGATGACTCTTAAATTGAAAGGAAAAAAAAAAAAAAGAACTGTTGAAATGGAAATGGAAAAAAAAAAAAAAAAATTGATGAAAAGTAATGTGTTTCTAATTGTCTTTGTTAGTTTAGTTTTTGTTGTTACTTAATGGATCTTCAAGAGTAGGGAGTTGATTCAACAAACAATTTAGTTGTCTCGGTAGTGTTTTAGGGTTTTTATCTTAGTAGTATTGTGAATACAAGATATCATCATCTTCTAGTTGCTCAATAGAAGAAGATTTGTCTATTTTTTATTGTCTCTCCTTTTTTTTTTTCCTTTTCATGTGGGTTGTTATATTTAGTCACATCAATTGAACTCGATGATTCCAATATTGGGTGTTTTGTGTGATCTTATTACTTACCTAATTTGGGTTTTCATATTGTTGAAAAGAGTAGTTTATAACAAAAGCAGAATCTTGTTGACTTGTTGTAGATTTCAATCTTGTCTTGGTTGTTTTGGACGATTTCTGTGTCTTGAACTTGCATGAACCTACAAATTTAGAAATCCCAGATGTCAATCAACCTGTTTTTGCACTATAGTCTTGCTATAGTCGATTTCGAAATCAAAGCAAGACAGAGTGAGGCTTGTACCTTTAATCTTACCCCACTTGGAAAGCAATGCAAGAT
This sequence comes from Acer campestre, assembly GCA_954870605.1. Taxonomy (NCBI): domain Eukaryota; kingdom Viridiplantae; phylum Streptophyta; class Magnoliopsida; order Sapindales; family Sapindaceae; genus Acer; species Acer campestre. The sequence continues at coordinate 44,148,831 of OX940801.1, forward strand.
AGTGTAGATGTGTAATCTTCAAAGTAAGAACAAGAAAATGATCTTCAGATAGGTCTTGTTGATAATGACCAACAAGAAGACCAATATACTGCATTACGATTCCTCGAGTTCTCTCTTTGCTGATTATAGTGGCTATTCTTTGAAATTTATCTCTAAATCACCTTCATGCAAGCGTCGGGATCTTGGACCATCTTTAAATAATGAGTACATGCTGCTGCTTCAACAATCTTTTAAGAACAAGTTGGCACCATTGGTGAGGGAGGTGGTGACTGGCGAGGGAGGTGGAGGAGGGTTTTCACCTTCTACAAATGGCGGCGGTGGAGGAGAATTGACACTTGGTTCGGATTCTTGGGACATCTTGAAGGGGAGAAAAAACAAGTTTTTGAAGAAAAGAGAAAACAGAGAAAAATGAAATTCTGATTGATTGATTTGTTAATATATACACAAATGACTAATATTATTCAAAAAATTCACATAAAAACATCTTTAAAGTGATTCAATGCAAGTCCCTTAAATCCCTCGTCAAAAATAGTTTTGAAGAAAAAAGAAACTAGAGAAAAAAGAAATTCTGATTGATTTGTATTCTTTATTATATATATATTTATAAATAAAAAAGAAATAACCCTTGACAATAATATACACAAGAACACAAGTATTATTCAAAAATTAGAAAAAAAAAAAAAAAAAAAAAAAAACCTCTCTTACACTATGTTTGTTTTGAAAGAATTGGAGAAAAAGGAAAGGAAAGGAAAGGATTTGAGGGGATTTCTAATTTCTTGTTTAGATGGTTAAATGAGAGGGAAAGGAAAGAAAATGGAGGGAAATGGAAGGAAATGAGTGGAATAATTTATTTCTATTTTAAACATTTTGGTTTCCATCCAAATTTGAGAGTAAAGGGAGGGAAAGGAAAGGAAAGGAATTCACCATTAATAATTTTTTCAAAATCCCAAAAATAACCCTATATATTGTTTACATTAATATTGTTAAAAGAAGGGTATTTTCGTAAATAAAATAAAATAACTATCCTTTTCTTTCCTTTCCACCCATAACCATCAAAACAACAATTATTAAAACCACTATCCTCTATTCCTCTCCTTTCCTTTCTTTTCCTTTCCTCACTATCATTTCCTTTCCTTTCCATCAAACCAAACATAGTGTTAGATTAGAAGTGATTCAATGGTACATATGTAGGAGTCTTGTATATCTAGTTACTCCAAGCAGTGGAGTTATTTCTAGACATTACATCAATTAAAATGGTCATTTGATGATACATCAATTCGTTCTGCTTAAAGAAAATCTTAAGATTTGATAAAAAAAAAAAAAAAGTATCTTAAATATCCTGTTTTGATCACTATATATTAGGATTTCCAAGACTTTGTGAATCATTTATTTGAGTAGGATTATTATACTATAAATACTCTCTTATATTCTTAACATTAGAGGAATATAAAAAACTTGTAAGAGACCAATTGCAAAGATCTCTCTGGTAAGAGAGATAAATCATTATTAATATGTATCCACTCATCAATTAACACTTTAGCTATATATTTATAGTCCGGTTGATTTTTTAAATTTTTATATAAAATTAGTTTACATGGATTCAATACAACTTTAATTAATGTTAGTATTATGTTAGTTTTGATATGGGAGCTAGAGATCCATGGAGATCTCCACCATTTTTTTTAATAATTTTTTTTTTTAAAGAAAAAACATTTCTTTTAACTTTTATTTGGTCTCTACCATCCATCTATATGAGTGGATGGTGGATGGTGGAGATTCATTTCCAGTTTATTTTTTTATTATTTCAACTTAACTACTTTTAAAATTTTTATTCAATTTTTAATACAAATAAAATAGTATATTTTTTTTTTTCATAGCATCAACGTTTGACCCTTTTTTTTTTTTGTTTTGGCAAAAGGGTTATTTTGATGTGTTTTCAAGAAAAGTTGAGGATCAAAGAATCTAATACTTACATGATGGGTAAAAAAGTGAAATTTCCCATGCAAAGAAAATAATCATTTTAGAATTTTCATTGTGCGTGTACAGAAAGAATATAGGGGTGTGAAGAGAAATGTTTCGGATGACTGCACTTTAATTATTTCTTAATGTAGGCAGTCCAATACAAATCAAATCTCCTAAACAACTAACAATTGGAAAGTTATCAATCTATAATTAAGGGTCAAATATTATAAATAGAAACTTAAACAGATACTATAATTATTTACGGAATATCTCACAAAAATGTGAGATTGATTTGGTCAACTTTCCCTATAAAATTGTTGATTTTAAATTTCAAAGCCAGGTCCATTAATGATTTTGATTAGGTGTGACAAAAAATTGTTTTGATAAGTAGAAAATTCCTTATTATTTATATTATGATTTTATCTATTAGAATCCTTATTCGATGAAGGAGTAGGGTTATTATGCTATAAATATCCTGTTATTTCTTTTAGAGGAAAATAAAAAGAAGATAATTTGTATATCTCGTCAGCTTCCGGCAGATCCATCCATGAGTAGCTCAACGGGTAAAAATGACGAACAAGTGCAGAATAAGCATCCAGGTATTTCGTTGGATGTGGAAGTAGAAGATGAAGAGGAGGTATTCATTCAAGTTAAAATTACAAGACCAAAATCAAAATCAACAGATAGCAAATTGCCTAAGAAGTTATCACAGGTTATCAAAACTATAACTAAAAAACCATCATCGAGATATCAAATTACAATATCCACAGCTCCTAAGAAGACGACTATTGGATCCACACCCAAATCATCATCACCACCACCATCATCATCTACTGCCATTGATGATCAACAAAAAGGAGGCCATGGAGGAAGAGTTGAATCCAAATCATCATCTACTTCCATTGTTGAACAAAACGGAGGAGTGACAATATCAACGGGAGGTAATTTTTTTTTTTTTTTTTAATTGTTACTTGTATTGAATCCCATTATTAATTATATATAGGTTGTTTAATTATTTATTAATTATGTATTTGTTTTAACAATTAATTAATAATTTGGCTTCAAACAAACAGCTGATGTTGTGGGTTCGGAACAACAAATTCAAAAGGAACAACAAATTCAAGGTTTTGAGATGGATGAGGAGGAGGAGGAGATGTTTCGGAAATTAAAAAACCTATCGACGTAGGTACCATATCAATGAGCCCCGGTTTTACCCTTTTTAGGCATACTTTCGTAATGTCCATTTTCATCATATTTTAGGAATGTCCTTCTTCGCTAAGGTTTATTTCTTTTAGGTCTTTTTTATGATCGTTCACGTTTTAGTCAACTTCTTTGTGTTTATGAGTTAAATAATAAATATGTTTTTTTTTTTAAAAAAAAAATTATATAAATTTAAGGTTTTTTGGAAGGGGAAGGAGTCGGACCCACTACGTGTGTGATTATGTGTTTAATTTAGCGGATGCCTGTGTCTTTTTGCTTAGTTTGGGATTTTCATGATCTTTTTTTGTTTTTTACTTCAATACAATTGATAAATTACTACTAAAATTAAAGTAATTGTGAATCTCATTAGTTTAATTAATTTGGTGATTATGTGTTTAATTTAGTGGGTGTCTTTTTCTTTATGCTAATTGAATCTCATTAGTTTAATAAGTGGTTCCTGATTAACTACAAATAATTAATAGGAAAGTGTCAACACTTTTATAGTCTCGTTTCTGTTTACTGCATTTCTTTATAAATATTGAATATTTAATTCTTCTCTAATTCACTATGTGTAAACGTGTATAAATCGTACCCAAGTATCATAAACGAAATACAAGCCATACAAGCCATACAATATTTCTTTAGTTCATTATATTATTCCTTCTAATAATAAAGACAAATAGATCAGGACGAAGAGGAAATTGAAGGAAATAGCCTTCACTTTCTAGGAAATAGCACATTGGTGAAAAAATTGCATATCTAGCCTTTTTGCCCCATTTACCACATTGCCCTATAAAACCCCTCAGCTGGAATTTCCCTAAATACCCTCTTTAAATATTTTATTCAATATAACTTGTTCAAGTTTACTAAATTACCCTCCAATATGATTTCCCATAAAATTCACCGACATTAACATTAGTACGCAAAGCTCAAACCCAAACAACAAGAACCCTAAAAACTCCTTCGCTAAATATTTCTCTCTGGTTCTCTCTTCTCTTCTCTGCTCGTTTGTTCGTTTGTTCGCTCTCTCGCTGCTTCGAGTTCTGTCTGATTATATTTGTGTGTTTTGTGTTTTTGTGTTTTCAACAAGCTATTTCCTAGAAAGTGAACATTGGGAAAGGATAGATATGCAATAAATCCCCAGGAAGAATTATTTAGTAAGGATAAAAGACAAATAAATAAAATAAATCATAGAACAATAATAAGGAAGCATTAGTTTACAAATCTACAAATCAAGTTCAAAATAATTACGATGTTTAAACAATACAGGTTTGGAGATTAATTATAATTATGGGATGTTTTACGAATTATGGTGTTTGATTAAAGTTGTTAATTTATTTTGGATTTTTAATTTCTGAGTTGCCTCTTCAAACTAGTATCTTGTCAATTTTTAAATACCCTAGGCAACCAATGGAGACGAAATCCGAGCCAATGCAAGTTCCTGCAGCTGTGTCTAACCCTAACCCTACCATTTCGGCCTCACAGTTGCCTGTGAGAACACCATCTCCCGTGAGGGCTTCTCCAGCGGCCAAGCCCAAGGCGAAGGATCCCAACAAGAGAGCGATGAGTATGGAAGAGAAACACAAGTTGTTAACTGGGTTGAAGAGTTTGCCGCAGGAGAAGTTGGTGCATGTGGTTCTTATATTGACGAAGAGGAAGAGGAATGGGAATCTACTGCAGTATGGTGATGACATCGATATTGATTTAGATGCTCTTGATTCGGAGACCCTCTGGGAGCTTGACCAGTATGATGACATCGATGTTGATTTAGATGCTCTTGATTTGGAGACTGTCTGGGAGCTTGATCGGTTAGTGACAAAGTACAGCAGCATCTCATAGGGTAAGTGAAATTGATGTTTGGTTGTGTTGTGATTCATTTGCTTTAACCGATTTTGTGGGTTAAATGGGGAATGCGTTGTGTGTTACAGGATGCTGTTGAGAAAATTGAGGTGGCAATGGAGGCCAAGAAGCTGAAGAAAGCTGAATAATTCTTTTTTAGAGAGTTTGCAAATATATTGTTTAGACTTGTTTAATTTGGTGGTTATATGCTTTTAATATAGTGGTTGACTTTCTCTATCAGTTAATTGAATCTCATTAGTATAATAAGTTGTTTCGTATCAACTACAAATACGCAATTTAATAAGGTTAAAGACAAATAAATAAATCCTACACTATAATAAGGAAAAGCACTGGTATAAAGGTTTATCATATATGAACATTAAAGAAGAACATATCACACCTTCACATTTGTTGCATGGGGCCATTAATGGCAATTTTTCTCCTGTAGACATATAAGTGTGAGCACCTCATCACTTATAGCATATAATTAAGTGTGAGCACCTCATCATTTTTACTATATAAGTATTATTTAACCAAATTACATTGTTTTTTCTGGCAAAAAGTGATGAGGTGGATAAATGTGAGTATGCTCATACTTATGTGCCTACATGAGAAAAACTGATCTCATCCAATGATACTTCCTTAAATGGCTCTTTTCTAATTTTTTATATAACAAAGAACTCTTTATATCCAAAAGTCACCAAAATAGTAGTTTTAACATTATCGAAAGAAAAGATGATTTTAAAACACTAGTCAGAAGTCATAGCCATAAATCTATTATTTTCTCTTTTCTTTTTAACTAAATAGCAAACAAACAAACTAGAATCGAAAGAAACACGAACAACCGAATGAAATGAAAGAAATTAAAAAAGAAGAAAAAAAAAAACCTTCAAATTCGAAACATTTCACCATTAGACTAAAGAACAAGGAACATAAAATTAAACTACCTTCCAATGAAATGCACCAACAAGTTGGGTTTCATAATAGAAATTACATAGAAAGAAATAAACTACAATTAAGTCCACTAATAGGGATGGACGTTTCCCTATGGGGCCCCACCCCCATGGGGGAACATAGGGTTTTTCAGGGGAATTTTTGCCCCCAAATAGGTTTTGGGGCTGCGGCGGGGTGCAAACTTGGCCCTCTTTTCGGGTTTTGAAAATTTATTTTCTTATGCTTTATAATTAAAGATTTTTGAAGTGTAAGACTATGTATGTCCTTGATTAGATGTAAATAATATTTCATTCTTAGTTACATCATCTTACTATCGAATATCGATGATGTGTTGATGTTAACCAAAAAATAAACTTCATATTTATACTAAAATTTTTTAATTGACAATTAATTGCTTCCTTTTATCATTATTCATCATATTTTGTCTCAAGATGTTGCTCAAACTAGCATCTTGTAAGTTTTTAAATACTCTAGGTAACCAATGGAGGTGAAATCCGAGCCATTAACGTGAGTTCCTGCAGCGATGTCTAACCCTAAGCCGAAGGCGAAGGATCCCAACAAGAGGGAGATGAGTATGGAAGAGAAACACAAGTTGACTATTGGGTTGCAGAGTTTGCCGTCGGAGGAGATAGGGCATGTGGTTGATATATTGAGGAAGAGGAATGGGAATCTACGGCAGGATAATGACGAATTTGAGGTTGATATATACTCTCTTGATACGAAGACCCTCTAGGAGCTTGATCGGTTTGTGACAAATTACAATAGAATCTCACAGGGTAAATATCTTACAGGATAAATTTCTTTGTGATTACGAGTTAAATATAATGTTTAGACTTGTTTAATTTGGTGATTATGTGTTTAATTTATTGGGTGCCTTTCTCTTTCTGCTAATTGAATCTCATTAGTCTAAAAAGTCCAATGCAACACAAAAATTATTGTAATTTCATTAACTGATAAAAAAAATATTCTAAACCCTAAACTCTAAAGGCACCGGGTCACATGCATGTCGGGTCGAAATCATCAGGGTTCATGGGTTCATTATCACTAATCCTCATGAATGAAAAAAATTCATGCTTCTTAATCAATTAATTACGTAAAAGATGGCCATCCAATTGAAAATGTAACCCTTTTTCTCTCAAAAATATCCATGTGAGAACAACCAATCATAGCCAAAGCAAACAAAGACTATGGGTCGGGTCCTACAGTCCGCCGCGTCCAGCGCAGGTACGGTAGTTGGAAACCCGATTCCGTGTAGAAATGGGCCTAACAATTTGGGCCGCTGGGCCCATTAAATAAATAGCCTAGTAATCAAAAAAAGAAAATAAAAAGACAAATAAAAATAAGCATTGTGTTGTCAGAAGTGGGATTTGAACCCACGCCCTCGTTAGAGGACCAGAACTTGAGTCTGGCGCCTTAGACCACTCGGCCATTCTGACTTGATGTTAGTCTTTCACACAATAATATATATAAACATGTAATACAATAATTATTTTCTTTGAATTGCTGATTTTAGACCCCCTTACCTTATAAAATTGTAACCCATTTGAGAGCAACAAAAGACAACACCATCTCTTTGGTCTGGCCTCCATTGGTTTTGCAAATTGCAATAAAGACCCTGAAAGCCCTCTATAGTGAAACAATTATCAATTTTCTAGTCTAATAATAAAGTTTAGCAGAACTATAATTTGCATCAGCAGTAACACAACATATATATTGTCAAATAGATGGTTTTATTTATTATTCAGATGCCAAAGGAGCATCAAATTGCAATAAAGACCCTGAAATCTCTCTATAGTGAAACAATTATCATTTTTCTAGTCTAATAATACAGTTTAGCAGAGCTATAATTTGTATCAGCAATAGCACAACATATATATTGTCAAATAGATGGATTTTATTTATTATTTAGATGCCAAAATTATAATCCCAGCAAACTAGGTTTCGGTTATTTCGGTTAGCATCATGCATCAATATAGATGGTTTCTGATAAAACTACAAATGAGAAGAACTAACAAAAAGCACCAATAGAGACAATATCATCAATGTACTATGCTTTTGCATCAAATGCTCAATTTTATACAATTAGCAACCATCTTCTCACAAAATGTCTTTAATACTCTGAAAAATCTACAAAATTCGACACCAAAACTAATCAGATCACTGCCCTACAGACCTGAGTCACTCTCTCTTGGTATCTTTAATCTCTTTACCAATGGACTTGGATTCACCAGGTGCCTCATCACGTCCACCTTCTTCAGGATTTTCATCAAGGGGTTTCTCTGGATCATCACATTGACCAACTGGACCCTCAAGATCGTTCTGGTTCATTGAGCCCGAATTGTCTTCTCCAGCAGTATCCTGAAATGGTGATGGTACTGGTGGCCGTATTACCGCCAGAGGGACAGGATTATTTACAGGCACAATATCAGAATAAGCTCGATCAGGACCCTGATCGAAACTAGTCTTAACCAAAATTGGCAACAAAGCACGCATTCCAGGATTATCTTCAAGTTCAGGAAAATCAAGCTTTCTTTGAACATCTGAACGATCCCACTCCAGGTTCTCTCCTCTTCCTACTCCTTCAACGTGAACACTCGTGAGCAGCTTTTCATTGTCATCCGAAGGTTTCTCCTCCTCCTCCTTGTTGTTGTCCCCTTTTTCGTCTTCTTCGTTGTCATCTGAACCCATAAGTGCATCCATATTCCATAGAACATCTGAACAGTTATACAACTGTTGTTGCTTCTCATTCCTGCAAATCGTCCCAGGATGATCAATCTTCTTCCAAAACTGCTTCCTGTAGTACTTCTTTAACTTCTTTATGATTAAAATGCAATCGCTCACAGAAAGATCGAGTCTTGCCCAGTGCTGAACAAAATCTTCCATGTCTCTAACATCTTCATACGGAAACCTGAGAACCATCGAAAAGTAATCGAAAAGGGACTGCAAGATCGTCATCAATGTATCGAAATTTGCGTTGCTCCAAGCCACCTCCTCTGCATCTTCTTCACTAATAATTGGTTTCTCCACAGGCTCAGGAGGATTTTGATTTTCACTCTTTTTCTCCTCCTCAGGAATAATTGGAATTTCTCTCTGTCTCTGCCTTTCTTCGTCCACTAAATACTCTGGCATTTTCTCCTTCATCTTCATATTCAACTTCAGCTTCAGGTTCTGCTTCTTGTCAACAACCATTTTCCACTTTCTGTCGACAGCTTTATATTGTTTTAGAGGTTTCTTCTCAGGTTTTTTCCCACTTCCAGGTACGTTTGAGGATCCACCGATCACTACCGGTTTATTTTGCGATGATGTCGTAGTCATCGATGAACCAGCCCGTACTCGGATTTCAATCTTTCTCTGTCTTCGTTCTGTACAGTAATCGAACATAACCTCATTTTGCAACACAAACACTCTACGGTCAGGAGGATTCATGGAATTCAAGCTGCCCTCACCAATTTCAATCCCTGTCGCCGTATATTTCCACCGTAACCTTCGAAGCACTACCTCAAATTCACGCCATGGAACACGAACTTGAAGCCAATTGTTGATGAAATCCTTCATTGTTGCTTGACTATCGAAAGGGTGTACTCTGTTTTGTTGATTATAGTCTCTAATGCCCATAAAGAAGCCCAATTGAGTCTCCGAATCGTGTTCCAAGCTCCATAGAAACGACGGTAATGGAATTGCAACATTTCTTGGATTCCTCCTGTTATCTACTTCGTCACCGTCAACACTACCCTTCAACTTTTTCCCTTTTCTTTTAGAATCGGAATAAGAATCTTCCTCGACGGATTCGTGTGGTCGCTTCTCCTCTGTTACATTCCTCTTTTCTTCTTCTTCTTCTTCTTCCTCAAGCTCCAATGGAACATTTCTTGGATTCCCATCATCTACTTGATCATCACCGTCGTCAACACTATCCTTCAACTTTTTCCCATTTCTTTTAGAATCGGAATCTTCATCTTCGTCGGCGGATTCGTGTGGTCGCTTATCCTCCGTCGTCACAGTCTTCTTGTCTTCTTCTGCTTCCTCGGGCTGCTCTTCAGAGAGTTGCTGTTCTGGGGATTTCGCCATTTCAGTCACTTCGTTTGGTGGATTATTTTCTCTCTGTTCATACATTTTCCGGGAAAGTGAAAGAAAAAGGATTCTTGGAAGAAAAAAAAAAAAAAAAAGCTCCTCGAGAAGTCGTGATATTGTGTGAGAAAAAAATATTGAAGATTGATCAGTTAGTTAATTTCAGTTATCAGATTTCTTCAAGAGCTTTAATTAGGTGCGGTAGTGCACACTTTAATAGAAATTATAACCACCCTTCGACTCATCACTCGGTCTCCGTACATGCAATCTGAATGTATCTGGACCATTGCTATATATATGCTCGATAATACCTTAATTTGGAACATAGTAGGTATAGAAGTTCTCAAATAATGTAAAAAATAAAATAAAATAAAAAATCTTTTTTTTTTTTTTTTTTTTGAAACAGCGAAGTTTATTAATTGAGCCTCAAAGAGGCAAAAAACCAAGAACAACAGAAACAAACATGAATACAAAATAAAAGAAATTAAAAACAAACATGGATTTCCACCATGGTTTATATATATATATATATAATTCCTTTAAAAAAATTGGAGATTATATATATAATTCCTTTAAAAAAATTGTTTAATCTCCAACCGTTCATCACAATGATGGACGGTTGGAGATAAATATTTTTTGTTTAATTTTTGCTAGAAATATTTTGAATTTTCTTAAATTAGGACTGATAATATATTTAAATCTAAATGGCCTTTAATTTGATTAGCCACTATCAAAATGTTCAATTGATGAGAAATTCAGTTTAAAATGGTTATGATAGATGGATTTTATGATGAAAATATTCATTCCGTAGGGAAAATTATTATATTTGTCAGCCATTTAGTTAGGAGCTACCCTAGTGGCAATTAGAAAATTCAAAATATTTCTAGCAAAAATTAAACAAAAAATATTTATCTCCAACCGTCCATCATTGTGATGAACGGTTGGAGATTAAACAATTTTTTTAAAGGAATTATATATATATATATATAAACCATGGTGGAAATCCATGTTTGTTTTTAATTTCTTTTATTTTTTATTTTTTTGATATAAAATTATTTTCTTAAAAAAATTGTTTAATTTCCAACCGTCTATCATTTTTAAAAAAAAGAGAAATTCATATAAGTTAAATGATTTGAATGTTTTCTTAGAGCTAAAGAAATTTATAAACAATCTATTGGATTTTTTTTTTTTTTTTTTTTTTTTTTTTTTTTTTTTTTTTTTTTTTTGAATATACCTATTGGTTCAATCAGTGAGATTTAATTTCTGCATGTTTATAAGTTAAATATGTTGTTTAGAGTTCTTTCGGTCATTATTTATGTATTTTAGTGGATTTAGTTTATTCTATGTTTTCGGTTTTTGTTAGCAAATTATCAATAGATTCAAATTATTTTAATTGCTTTAACATTAAAAAATACAAAAACTTATATCAATCTTTCCAATACACCATTACACAATATGAGATTGCGTTTCACTTTTTCAAAAGTTAACATGTGAAAAATTAGAAATCTACCGTGAAAAGTTTGGTATTGCTCTTTGCAATGAATTGCTTTTGGTTCAGCTGTGGGAAAATTGTTTTTGGATTTACCGTGAAAAGTATTATGACTGTGTAAAATTACTGGAAATAACATGAAAGAATATTAGAGATGTTTTAAAAATAAATAATTTGTTTTATTTTTGTGTGACCATAAATATGTTATAAAATAAATAAATAAATAAATAATTTGTTTTATTCTTGTGTAACCATAAACATGTTATAAAATAAATAAATAAATAATTTGTTTTATTTTTGTGTGACCATAAACATGTTAAAAAATAAATAATTTGTTTTATTTTTATATGTTCATAAACATATTATAAAATAAATAAATAATTTATTTTATATTTGTGTGATTATAACACATTATTATTTTTTTTTATTTATTTATTACCATATGAGTAATGCTATATTATCCAAATTTGGTATCCAAATGACATGACAACACTTGCAACACTCTAATCCATTCATTCAAATTGTATTATATTTGCATGATTTAAATGAATGGGTTAGATTGTTGCCTTTAGATTGTTGCCTCGTCATTTAGGCACCGGATTTAGGCATCAAATGTGGGTAATGTAGCATCACCCATTGACATATATATTGCGAATATATTAAAAATAAAAAAAAACCCTTTAAAACACTTTATTTTCATTTGAAAATGACTTTTTATTTATTTATTGCCATATATATTGTTCGATAAACCATGACCACAACTCTTAAAAAAGAAGAAATTAGAGTCGGTTGACTTAATTAATTATCATGATTTTACTGCTTTTTCCTTCTAACGATGCATTTATTGATCGGATAAATATCCATATATAAGCATTGCAATAAATGAATGGTTAATATATGATTAGCACTTTGTAAGAGCATCTCTAATGGTATCCTCAAAAGTATGAGAGTAATCAAAATTTGATTATTTAACCAAAAAACATTGTCCAATGGAGTCACTAAAATTTAGCAATAGCAGTTATCAATAATCAAAATTGCCTCTTCAATAATCAAATTTGAAGATTGACTTTCAATCATCAAATACAAACTTAACCCAAATTAACTGTTGTAATTTTATTATTTCTCTCTCTTCTGTTACTTTTTTTTTTCCCTCTTTTTTTTTTCTCTGATCATCTATGTATTTCATCTCAACCCCAAAAATTTCAATTAGGTAAAATTCGTCTCTTCATTACGAATGGATCAATACCCATATCATATACATTATCTTATTTTTAATAATTTTTTTTATATAATTTTTTAGCAAAAAAAAAAACTAATATATCATTGTGGTATCATTACAAGTATATCATTGTAGACTATATAATCATCAAATTTAGCAAACCCTGAAAACAATGCTCAAATGTTGAGGTGACAACTTTTGAGGATCCAAATTTGTTTATACTATTTGGAGATGCTCTAAACAACCAATCACATGTGAGGAAAATGTGAGGATGAGGTGAGGTGAGGAGAGAATCCTGGTCCTTATTGATTAGGAATGCTGTTAAGGTTTGTGATTATTGTAGCTTACTAAAATCAGAATTCCTCGATAATCGGTTAAATAAAATAAAATCAATTGATCTAAGTATTGTAAATATCATATTATAACTTAAATCAAATATTGGTATTGGATATTATTTGGAAGACACTACAAATATCTTCTTTTTATTTTCAAATTGCTCTAATTTTTCTCTGGAAAAAAAAATAAAAAAATTCATTTGTCTCTCTGCCTCGGGTTTTTGATAGACTATGACTACATCTACACCAGGTAAAAAAGAAGAAATTGATAGGAAGCATTGAGGTATGTTGTTGGATGTGGAAGTAGAAGATGGAATCGGAGAGGAGGTATCCATTCAAGTTAAAATAGGAAGAACAAAATCTCCTGCAACCAAAAAAAGATATCATCAGATAACAATATCCACACCTTCTAAGAGAACCAAATCATCATCATCTACTGACATTGATGATCAACAAAAGGAAGGAGGAGGAGTTGGATCCAAATCTTCCATAGGAGAAGGAAGAGTTGGAAACAGATCATCATCGATTGCCATTGTTCAACTAAAAGGAGTAAGAACAATCACAACAATATCAGAAGGAGGTAATTAATTTTTAATTGTTACTTGTATTGAATTCAATTATTAATTAATTAATTTTTTGTTTTAACAATTAATTAATAATTTGGCTTCAAACAAACTGACCCAGATGAAGATGCAGTGGATTTACCATACAATGTTATTTTGTACCTTTTGTTACGAGTACGTTTGGGAGAGCTTCTCAAGTAGATCTTTTTGCAGTAAATGATCTTTTAGAGATAAAACTTTTAAATAAAAGCCGTTGGTCGTTTGGTTGTCAATTAAAAAGAGAGTTTTTTTAATGATAGAATTACCAAAATACTCTAGTAAATATAAAATTATATGGTTATATTGGAGATTTTAGTGTTATTAAAAAAACTTCAAAAGATCTACTTGGAAAAGCTTTAAATTTGGGCTTCTCCAATTAGATGTAAAACAACTTTTTTAATCATCTAAAAACTCTACTGGGTGACAACCAAACGATACAAAAAAATAAAAAATAAATAAATAAATTGAAAAGAGCTTTTTTTAATTAAAAAAACTCTTTTAGTCAGTAGACAAGCTCTCCCAAACGGACACGTAGTCATGGTCTATCGAAAACCTGACGAGATAGACAAGAATGTGTGAGACTAGAATTAGGGTTTGGACTATAATTAGGATTTTGATTACCTTGTTGTTTTAGGATCACTTAAATTTCTCAGATAGGATTTGTTTACCGTGGTTTTTTTTTGAATAATTATTTACCCTAATCTGAACAGGAGAAGAATTATTATTATTATGTTTTAAATAACCTGTAATATATTTAAATGAATCAAAGGAGTAAAATTCTTACAATTTCCATCTAACAATTCGGTGCCAATGACAGCAGAAGAACAACTTCAGAAGTTGGTGAAGAAATTTGAGATGATGTCAGTTGCCACCACCGCCGATGATGATTTTGATGTATCATCAATATATCCATACTTGGCAGAGTCATTGCAGCTTGAAAATGTATTTAGAGTAGAAGCTGCAACGTTGGCTCATGCTAAGAAAAACTTGAGATTGATGGGAAGCTCGAAGATGAAGGAGTTTGATTATAAATGGATCAGCTGAAAGAGGAACAGATAGAAGATGAAGGAGTTTGATTATTAACATCAACACATCATCATCCCGCCCGCCCCCCACCCCCCAAATCCCATTTATAAAATAGAGACTAAGTATGCCTCGACCCGCACCCTCCTCCCCAAATCTCATTTATAAAAAAGAGACTAAGTATGCCTCGACCCACACCCTCAAAACCTATTTAGGTGTAAAAATTTGCCCCAAAAACCCAATAGGCTGCGTGGGGCCCGGGGGGTGGGGCTCCATGGGGAAATGTCCATCCCTATAACCCTATTAGTGGACTTTGTTGGTGCATTTCATTGGGAGGTAGTTTTATGTTTTTTGTTCTTTAGTATAATGGGGAAATGCTAAAAATATTAATACATAAACTAAATATACTAAGAGATAAAAAGAGATGCGACTTCCCCCCTACATATTTTAAACCTTCTCCTACAAAAAAACTGGTAATACCAACCCCATTCGTAATTCCATCAATCACTCGTCTATCGAACAAATGGCTTAGTTCAGTTAATCCTCTTATCCATTGAGTTAAGAATAGTACATAAAAAACATCTATATAAGCACGATTATATGACCAATCATATAGCAAATTGATAATTTTATCTCCCAAAACTCTTTGACTCTTATTGACAATTTTAGTAAATAAATTAACTCCATTCCAGTTTTGGAAAGATGAATAAAAAGGTTTATATAAAAAAGCCGCTATAAATACTCCAAAAAACATTATACTAACCGTGAATTTGGGGTTTTTTTTTTCCCTTCTTTTTTAATTTCTTTTGTTTCAGACGGTTGTACGTGTTTACTATTTGGTAGCTAGAAAATAATAAAGAAAGAGATAGGATGCCAATTCTAGAATCTTTTGTTGTCTTGGTACCTCTACTAAGCCTTTATCGTAAATGTCTTTGGTAAGACGATTCTAGTTTGTTTATTTGCTATTGACTTGAAAAGAAAAGAGAAAAGATCGGATTTATAGCTTTGACTTCTAACTAGTGTTCTACAAATCATCTTTTCTTTCGAGAATCCGTTAAAACTATTATTTAAGTGATTTTTGGATATAAAGAGTTCCTTGTTATAAAGAAAATTATAAAAGAGCAATTTAAGGGAGTATCATTAGAATACAAACCCCCTTAATGGCCCCCTAGAACAAGTGTGAAAGTTTGTGTTCCTTATTATTGTGTAGGATTTACTTATTTGTCTCTAACCTTACTAAATTGCATATTTGTAGTTGATATATAAGAAACAACTTATTAGACTAATGAGATTCAATTAACTGATAGAGAAAGTCAACCACCAAATTAAACAAGTCTTTACAATATATTTTCAAACTCTTTAAAAAAGAATTATTCAGTTTCCACATCTTCGTTCCCTGCATCCCCTTTCTTCAGCTTTTCTTTGCCTCCATTGCTACCTCAATTTTCTCAACGCAACCAAACATCAATTTCACTTACCCTATGAGATTCTCCTGTACTTTGTCACAAACCGATCAAGCTCCCAGAAGGTCTCCAAATCAAGAGCATCTAAATCAATATCGATGTCATCATATTGCAACTGCAGTAGATTCCCATTCCTCTTCCTCTTCGTCAATATAAGAGCCACATGCACCAACTTCTCCTGCGGCAAACTCTGCAACCCAATTTCCAACTTGTGTTTCTCTTCCATACTCATCGCTCTCTTGTTGGGATCCTTCGCCTTCGGCTTAAGGTTAGACGCGGCTGCAGGAACAACATCAATTTCACTTACCCTGTGAGACATCTTGTAATTTGTCACAAACCGATCAAGCTCCCAGATGGTCTCCGTATCAAGATCCTCTACATTAACCTCAAATTCGTCCTTATCCCGTAGATTCCGATTCCTCTTCGTCAATATATCAACCACATGCCCAATCTTCTCCGGCGGCAAACTCTGCAACCCAATTCCCAACTCCTGCCTCTCTTCCCAACTCATCTTCCTCTTGTTGGGATCCTTCGCCTTCGGCTTAGGGTTAGACACCGCTACAGGAACTCGCATTAATGGCTCGGATTTTGCCTCCATTGGTTGCCTAGAGTATTTAAAAACTGATAGTTTTTAATTAATGGTGTCTTTGTTTTTTCTAACTTACATCTTAATTTATATGATTAAAATTTTTTGGCTAATTGGCACAGATGCCCCCTGAACTTTTCAAAAAGTTGCACTGTGCCCCCTAAGTTTTTTTTTTCTACACTAAACCCCCTGAACTCTCTTAAATTTGCAATTGCTGAAGGAATCTACCCCTGGTGAGGGGGCAAATTCCTTCAGCGATTGCCAAATTACAAGAGTTCAGGGGGTTTAATGGCGAAAAAAAAAGTTCAGGGGGTAAGGTGCCAATTCGGTACAGTTCAGGGGTATCCGTGTCAATTAGCCAAATATTTTTTATACCAAGTAGTACTCACAAAAGTTTTCAATTGGGCCGTTCAACTTGAACCAGGCCCAGGAAAGGCCCGAATTCTTTTTTTTAAAAAAAAATTAGTTTTAGACAAACTCCGTTTTTTTAGGAAATCTTTTTAGTTATTTGTTAGGAAATCTTTTTAGGAAATCTCTTTTATTTAGGAATCCATGGATGTTTAGGAAATCTTTTATAAATTTAATATTTTTTCTTGATTGTTTTATTTAAAACTAAATCTAATTCAATTATTTTTTTAAACCCAACAAGAAATTCCCATTGCAGATTTCGTAGGTGAAAACCCTTTGATATTAAGAAATCTAAATTAAAAAAAAAAAAAAAAATCCTAAGACATATCAGACAATATGAATAGACATCTTTTTTTTTTTTTTTTTTGGAATTAAATAGACATCATTTAACCTAACAAAAAGTGCAATTTTTTTTTTCCATTCATATGTACCATACACACAAAATAATTGCAAAAAAGAGAAAAATAAAACCAGAACAGATGAATCAAAAGAAATCCAGAACCCAAAGAAAAAGATGAGATAGATAGGGTTAATTATCAGAGAAGAAAAAAAAAAAAGATGAGAGATCACAGCCTTACTGGTCTAGATCACAATTTTAATTTAGACTGTTGCGAAGGATTAGGATTAGGAAAACAAAGTTTTTAATTATAATATCTAATTTAACTTCTCGGATTCTGTAATAGGTTATAACTAATAAGTAAGTGGATGACAAGTCCCATGGGCGTAGTGGACGAGCTTGGGGTTTGGGTAGGGGTGGGCGTTTTCGAGTTGGGTTGAGTTGAAAATTTTCAACCCAATCCAACCCAATATTTGTCGGGTTGGGTTGGGTGATCGGGTTCAACTTTTTAAGTCCAATAGAAAAAATATATTTGAATTCAAATTTTGTTATATCAAAATTCAAAATTAAAATAATTTTTCACCCTAATATCATATTGCATAGAGTTTAGATTCCTAAATATATTACAAAATTGTTTAAATATCTGTTGCATAATTAAAAAATAAAAATATAACAATTTATCCAACTTGGAAAGTCTCTATCTAAGCCTCCCATCCAATTTACAATTATAATCACTTCGCCGAATATCTTGCGGTTGGATAATCTATTATTTATTTTAACCAACATAATAGTTTGAGTTTAAATACAATTATTAGACTTTTTTCTACCAAATCTTCAATTAAATTTGATTGGAAAAAAAATAAAAAAAATAAAAAAAACATTTTAAAGTATAATCAAGGATGTGCCAATTAATACAAAATATGAAGACAATATGATTGCATATTTTTAATAAATGTATTATATTTACGTATAAAAATATTTAAAAGTATGTATTTATATTTGTCATTTATAATATTATAAATGGTGTATGAGTGAAATTTTTAAATATTAAAAAAAAAAATGAGATTTCATAATAAATCTAATAATAAATAAAACTATTTAATTTACTTTTTATTATGTATGTCAGTTGTCGGGTTGGGTTGAATTATATTTTATTAACTCAACCCAACCCAATCTAGTCGGGTTGACGGCTTGGTGTTTTAAATAGGTGAATAGATAGAAATTGTAAAAATAAAATAAAATTGGGTGACATCACGAGAAATACCTCAGTGCGACCTGATCTACACAATCCACCCACTCCTATCACGTGATTGGATATTGCAGCTACGTGCCATGATACCAATTGCCAGCAATATATCCTCGGATACACTGGACCCTAGAAGATCTATTTCACTGACAAGAAAATCTTGTGTGTTGCGAATGCGGCCACGGGCCACACTAAGTCGCCAATGTAATTGTGACATATCATAAAACATTTTAAAGCAATCAAATCTATTATCATACATGGCACAATTTAATTGGGATTGTTTCAATGTCACTTCCTGAAACCACTACACACAAGTTTTCTACTTGTTGACGTATCTCTATATTATATTATATTTACGTGCTTCATTTTAGTTCCCACTCCAATTTCAAACCCTACTCTTTCTTTCCAAAAAAATATATTCAATCCCTACTCCATTGGTGGAAGGTGAAAACAAATCTTCATTTTGTAAAAAGGGAGAAGAAGAAGAAGAAGAAAAAGAATCAGAATTAAATTCATTAGAAGAAGTATCAGAAATCATAAGTAGTTTAAAAGAGAAATATTTATACACCTTAGCACTTTGTCGTGTTCAATATTTTATGAAAAAAAAAATTGAAAGAAAGAAATTTTATGATCAATTAATAAGTGGTGTGATCGTAATAATCATACAAGTGCTGATATTGCCACCCATAAATATAATTTATACACTCATTTTCTAAGTACGCTCATGTCTAAAATAGTAAAATTAAAAAATTAAACTATTAGTATAAGCACACATCTCGCCAGGTTTTCGACAGACCATGATTACAGCAGGTAAAAAAGAAGAAATTGATGAGTCGAAGAAGCATGGAGGTATGTTGTTGGATGTGGAAGTAGAAGATGGAGAGGAGGTATCCATTCAAGTTAAAATAGGAATGACAAAAACAATAACTAGCGAAGTGTCTTCTGCGACTCCTGAAATTATTAGAACCAAAGAAATATATCATCACATTCCAATATCCACACCACCTAAGAAGACTACTATTAAGACACCATCATCATCTACTGCCATTGATGATCAACAAAAAGGAGGAGCAAGAACAATGACAACAATATCAACAGGCGGTAATTAATCTTTAATTGTTACTTGTATTATATTTAACCCAATTATTAATTATATATAGGTTGTTTCATTATATATTTATAATTAAATTGTTTGTTTTAATTAACATTTAATTGATTTGGCTTCAAACAAACAGACCTAGATGCAGATGTGGTGGGTTCGGAACAAGAAATTTTACGTTTTGAGATGGATGAAGAGGAGGAGGAGATGTTTTGGAAATTAAAAAACTTATCTACGTAGGACACTTCGAGAGACCATTTGGAGGGGCAAGCGGCACCCAAATATATTGTTGGAATTGTCACGAGCTCAGGTTTACTCTTTTTAGCCATATTTTAGCAATGTCCGTTTTCGTTAAAGTTTATTTCTTTGAGTTCATTTAGATTGTTCTGAGTTTTTGAAGTAACTCAAATTTATCTTTTTGGGGGTTAGTTTTGAGATTTTAAAGTTTGATTCAATTTAGGAAAATCCCAAGCGAATCTGATCTTTAATAAAAACTATGAAGCAAATTCTTGTTGTGGTTTCGAGAATTTATTGTTTTGGCTTAGCCTATTTGTTAAGTTGGGACCGAATTTTTTTATGTTTATCTCTTTCTGCTAATTATCTCATTAGTCTAATAAGTGAATTTTTTTTCATTTTATTTGAAATAGTCTAATAAACTACAAATAAGCAAGTGTGTGTATATATATATATATATTTATTATTAAATGAGATATAACTTATTTTAATTTCGATATATTTCAGTAAGGACCTTGATGAAATCACATATATTTTTATGAATTTTGATTTGATTTTTTTTAATGATAAATTTAATGAAATCTACATGTAAACAAAATTTGAGAATTTTTCTAGCACTAGAACTATTTATCCTGATTTTGTTAAATATAAAGGAATCGGAAAAATGAGATAAATATAAGAAAATTAAAAAAAAAAATAGCTCTAGTACTTGAAAAAATTCTCAAATTTTATTCATAGGTAGATTTCAATGAATTTATCATCCATAAAAAAATTTAGATCAAATTTCATAAAATAGATGTGAATTTATCGGAGTCTTTACCGAAATTAAAATAAAGTATTATATATTTTGAAGGAAAGGAAACACGAAACAAAAAGCGAAGAAAGTTGAAGATCAACGATTAGACAATAAATAAATCCTACAACAATATAAATTAATAAGGAAGGTATACGAATCTATATGATCATATGCCACAATTTTTCTCAAAATTTACCTTCAATCCACCAAATCAACCGTACAAAAGTAAAACAATTCAAAACCCACTACAAAATCAACACTTTTTTTTTTTTCTTCAATTTAAACCATAAAAAATACGATAATATAATGATTTGTGACATATGGAAATGTGATAATATAATTGTTGGCACTTTTTAATTAAGGGTGTCTTTGTTTTTTCTAACTTACATCCTAATTCCTTCAAAAAAAAAAAAAAAAAAAACTTACATCCTAATTTATGTGATTAAAATATTTTTTTTATACGAAGTAGTCATCACAAAAGTTTTCAATTGGGCCGTTCA
This sequence comes from Acer campestre, assembly GCA_954870605.1. Classification (NCBI taxonomy): domain Eukaryota; kingdom Viridiplantae; phylum Streptophyta; class Magnoliopsida; order Sapindales; family Sapindaceae; genus Acer; species Acer campestre. The sequence continues at coordinate 44,170,188 of OX940801.1, forward strand.
ACTTGAACCAGGCCCAGGCAAGGCCCAGACCCAATCTCGAACTCTTTGATCTAGATTGATTTTAACTTAAAAGAGTAATGCTACTAAATTTGTCTAAATTTAGTATCTAATCTAGTATCCAAATGATGTGGCATCATTGATTTCTTTGTATTATATTTGTATTATATTTGCATTATATTTGCATGATTGAAATGATTGGATTTATTTTGATACTAAATCTGGACAAAGTAACATTACTCTTAACTTAATTCGAAAATATGCAACAAGCTTATTATATATCATTACATAGTTTTATATATAATTACATAGTTAATTATATTTCATTACATTGTTTTATATGTAATTACAAAATTAATTATATAACATTACATGGTTCAAAGACTAAGGTGGCATTTGTTTTTTTTGTTTGAAATCTAAACAAGTCTAAACTATTCTGAATTTTGAATGTGTCTGAAATCTGAACTCTAGACAACATGTTATATATATATATATAATATCTGAAATCTGAATTAAAAGTTAGGTTGTTTGTTTTTTCAAAACACAAGATCTAAAAACATCTGAAGTTAGGTTGAAGATTTATATATATATATATATAGTGAGATATTTTTGTGAGTGGAAAATAAAATAAAATTGAAATATGAGATATCATTTTATTGGAATAATGTGATTTGTGGGAGGGTATTTTGGGTATGAAATTTTAAAATAATTTCAGACCTATAACAATTAAGATTTCAGCCACAATTTGTGACTTTTTAACTTTAGATGTTTTTATTTATTTATTATTTTTATGTTTTTTCAGACTTCAATATTTGAAAAAACCAAACAAAATGTCTTAAATGACATTTTAGACCCTATAACCCAACCCACCGCCCCCCGGCGGGGCGAATTGCACAAACACTTAAATTTGGAAAAATAAAAATAAAAAAGCCTTTGCGAATTGCAACTCATTATCAGAAGTGTCTACGGACATATATAGCTAGCATTTTTTTATTCAAATGAGTTCACTAAAATATTATATTTGAGAGGGGCAAAAACGAAAACTTAAAAATAAAAAAATAAAAAAATAAAAAAAATTTAAGTTTGGCAAACAATTTTTTTTTTAAGTTTGGCAATGAAATTCATTGAGGTAAATTTCTTTTTTAAGTAAGAATCTGTGAACTTTATAATGAGCTTGTGGGAGAAAAAATGTATTCGATCAATTCAAAAGATTAACCTAGACCCAATGATATTATCTAATCATTTTACATGCAAGATTAACATGGTTTGAGCCTAAATACAAACATAATAAATTTATATAACAAATTCAAATATAATTTATATATTAATATGTTAGTAACCAACAAACCCAATAGATTAAGAGGAAAAGGTTGAACAATAATATTTCTAAGGATCCAAAATTTACCTTCAATTAGGATTTACAAAAACATTTAGCTAACAATTAACTATAGATTATCAAATATAAGCACCGAAAATTATAAGTACTTTATTTATTTGAAAATGAATCGAAATTACCAGATTATATATTATAAGTTTATAAAGTAAAATGTTGGGCTATTATAAAGAACATTTATTATCATACAGGTCAAACGAGTTTAATAAATAATATTTGCAGCAGATCCTTCAAGGCCCTGCCACATAACATTAAATAAAAAAATAAAATGAATTAAAGAGTCGGATAATTGAATAAGAAAACGAGCATGCAAATTGAGCCCCAGAAGGTGAATATAATCAGATATAATAGTATATTGAATATTGATTGGAGAATCATGATGCATGCGTTTAATTAGGTGATATATATACCTGAATTGAAGTCTCCGGCCTATAGAAAAAGCAATAAGAAAAGAAGCATTGAGTTGAAATGATGATTTTCCTGCAAATGGCACTTTGATTTGATTCCTGCAATTTCTAATTTACTCTGTTTGGAGTTTGGACGTAGCAGATGAGGTATACTAAAGCTACATTTTAATTCATACTCGTTTATTGATTTAAAATGCTCAATACCGCAAGAAATGCTCAATTTTTAGACAATTTAAAATCGTTTATATCATTGCCTTGGTGATTGTCTTAAACCGTAAAGAGCTTTCTTGAGTAGACAAACCTGATTTTTTTTCCTTGACTTTCATATCCTTTTGGTTGAGCCATGAGAATTCTCTCTTCCAGATCTCCGTGCAAGAAGGCAATTTTGATATCAAGTTGCTCTAACTTAAGGTCATATTGTCATACCAATGAAAGTAAGATTTTGATAGAGGTATGTCTTACAACAGGTAAGAATATTTCGTCAAAATCTACTCTCTCCTTTTGTGTAAAACCCTTTGCAACTAGTTGTGCCTTGAATAGTTGAATCTTAGTAATTCAACTCCTAGTATCCCTTCCTTTCTCTTGAAAACCTATTTGTAGCCCACCACTCTTGCTTTTTCTGGTTTATCTATTAATTCCCATGTATTATTTTTGTTCAAAGAGTCAATTTCATCATCCATTGCAGCCTTCCATTTATCAGAATCATGAGAACTCATTGCTTCTTGGAACAACTTTGGCTCCTTAACATTCACCTCTTCTGCTACTTCTAGAGCATAGGCAATAACATCAGCTACACATTGTTATGTCAGACCGTGTATCTTGCTCTTTCTCCTCGACCAATGCTTCCTCCTTATCTCCATCGGACTACTCCTCTTCTTCATCGAACAATGCTTCCTCTTCCTCCTAAGGCTCATCACCATCTTCCTTTTCCTCATAATCTTCTTATTACTCATCCTTCTCTTCCATTGCCACTTGACTATCAAAAGGATGCTCGTGGAATCGTCGATTGTAATCTCTTATGCCTGTAAAGAAACCCATTTGAGTCTTTGGATCGTGCTTCAAGCTTATAGTGTTCTTATCTGCTACTTCCTCGGGCTGCTCAAAGTGTAGATATTCTGGCATTTTCTCCTTTAACTTCCATCTTAATGCTAACTTTTGTCTTAATGTAAACTTCTCGTTTTTCTTCTTAACCACATTTCACTTTAATGATCCACCAATCACTACTCTTTTTTAAGAAGATACCAATGAACCCAGATTAACCTTTATATATCTTATTTCTCTGTAATAATCGTACAAAACCTCAATAAAAAACAAAAAAAAAAAACTCTTCGGTCAGTAGGATTCAAGTAACTCAAATTTGAATTGATTTCAGCCCTTATTTTAGTATATCTCTGCCAACACCTTCGAACTATAGCCTCAAATTCGAGCAACGGAACACCACGAACTTGAAGTCGATTGTTGACTAAATCTTCGATTATCGCCTGACTATCGGAAGGATGCTCGTGGAATTGTCGATTGTAATCTCTTATACGTGTAAAGAAACCCATTTGAGTCTCTGGATCATGCTCCAAGCTTACAGTCTTCTTATCTTTTACTTCCTCAAGCTGCTCAGAGTGTAGATATTCTGGCATTTTCTCCTTCTACTTCCGTCTTAATGTAAGTTTCCCGTTCTTCTTCTTAACCATAATCCACTTTAATGATCCACCAATCACTACTCTTTTTTGAGAGGATGCCGATGAACCCGGATCAACCCTTCTATCTCTTATTTCTCTGTAATAATCATACAAAACCTCGATAAACAACAAAAAAAACTCTTCTGTTAGTAGGATTCAAGTAACTCAAATTCGAACTGATTTCAGCCCCTGTCTTAATATATCTCCGTCACAACTTTCGAATTATAACCTCAAATTCGAGCAACGGAACACCACGGACTTGAAGCCAATTGTTGACTAAATCTTCGATTGCCGCCTAACTATCAAAAGGATGCTCGTGGAATCGTCGATTGTAATCTCTTATGCCTGTAAAGAAACCCATTTGAGTATTTGGATCGTGCTTCAAGCTTACATTGTTCTTATCTTCTACTTCCTCAGGCTCCTCAAAATGTAGATATTCTGGCATTTTCTCCTTTAACTTCCGTCTTAATGTAAACTTCTTGTTCTTCTTCTTAACCACATTTCACTTTAATGATCCACCAATCACTACTCTTTTTTAAGAAGATACCAATGAACCCGGATGAACCTTTATATCTCTTATTTCTCTGTAATAATTATACAAAACCTCGATAAAAAACAAAAAAACTCTCCGGTCGGTAGGATTCAAATAACTCAAATTTGAATTGATTTCAGCCCTTATTTTAGTATATCTTTACTAGCACCTTCGAACTACAGCCTCAAATTAGAGCAACGGAACACCACGGACTTGAAGCCGATTGTTGACTAAATCTTCGATTATTGCCTGACTATCAAAAGGATGTTCGTGGAATCATCGATTGTAATCTCTTATACCTATAAAGAAACCCATTTGAGTCTCTGGATCATGCTCTAAGCTTACAGTCTTCTTATCTTTTACTTCGTCAAGCTGAGTGTAGATATTCTGGCATTTTCTCCTTCTACTTCCGTCTTAATGTAAGCTTCCCGTTCTTCTTCTTAACCATAATCCACTTTAATGATCCACCAATCACTACTTTTTTTTGAGAGGATGCCGATGAACCCAGATCAACCCTTCTATCTCTTCTTTCTCTGTAATAATCATACAAAACCTCGATAAACAACAAAAAAACTCTTCGGTTAGTAGGATTCAAGTAACTCAAATTCGAACTAATTTTAGCCCCTGTCTTAATATATCTCCGTCACAACTTTTGAATTACAACCTCAAATTCGAGCAACGGAACACCACAGACTTAAAGCCGATTGTTGACTAAATCTTCGATTGCCGCCTAACTATCAAAAGGATGCTCGTGGAATCGTCGATTGTAATCTCTTATACCTGTAAAGAAACCCATTTGAGTCTTTGGATCGTGCTTCAAGCTTACAGTGTTCTTATCTTCTACTTCCTTAGGCTGCTCAAAGTGTAGATATTCTGGCATTTTCTCTTTTAACTTACGTCTTAATGCAAACTTCCCATTCTTCTTCTTAACCACATTTCACTTTAATGATCCACCAATTACTAATTTTTTTTTTTAGAAGATGCCGATAAACCCGGATCAACCCTTCTATCTTTTATTTCTTTGTAATAATCGTACAAAACTTCGATAAAAAAAAAAATAGTCTTCAGTCAATAGGATTTAAGTAATTCAAATTCGAACTGGTTTCAACCCCTATCTTAGTATATCTCCGCCACAACCTTCGAACTACAGCCTCAAATTCGAGCAACGGAACACCACGGACTTGAAGCCGATTATTGACTAAATCTTCGATTACCGCCTGACTATCGAAATGATGTTCGTGGAATCATCGATTGTAATCTTTTACGCCTGTAAAGAAACCCATTTGAGTCTCTAGATCGTGCTTCAAGCTTATAGCCTTCTTATCTTCTACTTCCTTAGGTTGCTCAAAGTGTAGATACTTTGACATTTACTCTTTCAACTTCCGTCTTAATGCAAGCTTCCCATTCTTCATCTTAACCACATTCCACTTTAACAATCCACCAATCACTACCCTTTTTTAAGAGGATGTCGATGAACACAGATCAACCTTTCTATCTCTACTCTTTCTGTAATAATTGTACAAAATCTCGATAAACAACAAAAAAACTCTTCGGTATGTAGGATTCAAGTAACTTAAATTTGAACTTATTTCAACCCCTGTCTTAGTATATCTCCGCCACAACCTTCGAACTACTACAGCCTCAAATTCGAGCAATGGAACACCACGAACTTAAAGTCGATTGTTGACTAAATCTTCAATTGCCGCTTAACTATCAAAATGGTACTCGTGGAATCGTTGATTGTAATCTCTTATGTCTGTAACGAAACCCATTTGAGTCTCTGGATCATGCTCCAAGCTTACAGTCTTCTTATCTTTTGCTTCCTTAGGACGCTTAAAGTGTAGATACCTTGGCATTTTCTAGTTTAACTTCTATCTTAATGCAAGCTTCCCGTTCTTCTTCTTAACCACATTCCACTTTAATGATCCACCAATCACTACTCTTTTTTTAGAGGATGCCGATGAAACCGGATCAACCTTTCTATCTCTTCTTTCTCTGTAATAAATGTACAAAACCTCGGTAAGCAACAAAAAAACTCTTCTGTCTGCAGAATTCAAGTAACTTAAATTTGAATCGATTTCAGTCATTATCTCAGTATATCTCCGCCTCAACTTTCAAACCACAGCCTCAAATAGAGAAGACAATAACAACAAAAAAACTCTTCGGTCAGTAGGATTCAAGTAACTCAAATAAAAACTTATTTCAGCCCCTGTCTTAGTATATCTCCGCCACAGCCTTTGAACTGCAGCCTCAAATTCGAGTAACGGAACACTACGGACTTGAAGCCGATTGTGGACTAAATCTTTGATTGTCGCCTGACTATCAAAAGGATGTTCGTAGAATCGTTGATTGTAATCTCTTATACCTGTAAAGAAACCCATTTGAGTTTCTGGATTGTGCTCCAAACTTACAGTCATCTTACTTCTACTTCCTTAAGCTGCTCAAAGTGTAGATATTCAAGCATTTTCTCATTTAACTTCCGTCTTAATGCAAGCTTCTCGTTCTTCTTCTTAACCACATTCCACTTTAATAATCCACCAATCACTACTCTTTTTTGAGAGGATGTCGATGAATCCGGATCAACCTTTCTATCTCTTATTTCTTTGTAATAATGGTACAAAACCTCGATAAACAAACAAAAAAAAAAAATTCTTCAGTCAATAGGATTTAAGTAATTCAAATTCGAACTGGTTTCAGCCCCTATCTTAGTATATCTCCGCCACAACCTTCGAACTATAGCCTCAAACTCGAGCAACGGAACACCACGAACTTGAAGCCGATTATTGACTAAATCTTCAATTACCGCCTGACTATCAAAATGATGTTCGTGGAATCATTGATTGTAATCTTTTACGCATGTAAAGAAACTCATTTGAGTCTCTAGATCGTGCTCTAATCTCAATAGAAATGAACCGTCGTCAACATTATCCTTCTAATTCTCCTTTGTTACATTCTTGTCAACACTCTCCTTCAACTTTTTACCCTTTCTTTTGGAATCGTAATCGTGGTTCACATTCTTCTTATCTTCTTGTGGGTTATCACTGTCGTCAACACTATACTTCAACTTCTCTTCTGTTACAGTCTTTATGTCTTTTTCTTCTTCCTCAGGCTCCAATGGAACATTTCTTGGATTCTTGTCATCTACTTCATCATTGTCGTCAAAACTATGCTTCAACTTTTTAAAGAAACCCAATTGAGTCTCTGGATCGTCCTCCAGGCTCACAGTCTTCTTAGTAGATGAACCCATTTCGTAGATCTTTCTCTTTCTTCTCCCAGTATAATAATATAACTGAATCTCATTCATCAACAAAAAAACTCACTTGTAAGTAGAATTCAAGAAACTCAAATTCGAACCAATTTCACCCCTTCGCCATATATATCCCCATATGTTGAGTCTGTTTTTCAGGAGCCTTCGTTTCACCAATTAAGTAACCGATCTTGCCTCTTCCTCAGATATACATCCGAACCGTTTGGGACCAACACAAGAAATTTCCTTTATTAAGTCGAATGGTTGTAATCAGAACAAAGTGGGATTCAGAGTGGATTTTTGAAGTGTGGTTCGTGGTAAGATCAGGAGAAGTTTCAGTGACTTTAGATATAATATACAGATCTGGAGTAGAGGCGGGTAAGAGGTTTGATTAAGGAAAAAAAAAACAAAACAAGGCGTTTTAGGGCTTCTAATTGCTAGAGGAACCAGGTTCTGATACCATATGAAACCTATAATATTAGGTTTCATTTTTATTTTACTATATTTTAAATGGTACAACCTACTTCTTTTATAGAGTTTTACAAAGAAGGAAAGAAAAAAGGAAAGAAATAAAAGAGAATATACAGTTGTACAAAAGAATAAAAGAGACTAGATTTTAAGGGAAGAATAATCTTATAATAATCTCCTAATTAAGACAAAATAAAACAGCTAGTGATTCCCAATAATCTTGGTCATTATTTGACCATATTTTGTTGAGATCTCCAACAAAGACCGTGAACCATGATTCCCTTTCCAAAAGAAAGGGTAAAAAGTTGGAGAGTGTTGACAAAAATGTAATAGATGAGAATATAAAGGATAGTGTTGTCGACGGTTCATTTCTATAGAGGTTGGAGCACGATCCAGAGACTCAAATGAGTTTCTTTACTAGCATAAGAGATTGCAATCGATGATTCCACGAGCACCATTTTGATAGTCAGGCGGTAATGGAAGATTTCGCCAACAATCAGCTTCAAGTCTGTGGTGTTCCATTACTCGAATTTGAGGCTATGGTTTGAAGGTTGAGGCAGAGATATACTGAGACAGGGGCTGAAATCAGTTCGAATTTGAGTTACTTGAATCCTGCTGACAGAAGAGTTTTTTTGTTGCTTACTAAGGTTTTGTACGATTATTATAGAGAAAGAAGAGATAGAAAAGTTGGTCCGGGTTCATCGGCATTCTCTCAAAAAGGAGTAGTGATTGATGGATCATCAAAGTGGAAATTGGTTAAGAAGGAGAACATGAAGCTTGCATTAAGACGGAAGTTGAAGGAAAAAATGCCAGAGTATCTACACTTTAAGCAGCCTTGAGGAAGTAGGAGATGAGAAGACTGTGAGATTGGAGAACGATCCAGAGAATTAATTGGGTTTCTTTACGGGCATAATAGATTACGATCAACAAAATAGAGCACACTTTTTTGATAGTCAAGCGGCAATGGAAGAGGAAGATGAGGAATAGGAAGATTATGAGGAAGAGGAAGATGGTGATGAGTCTCAAGAGGAAGAGGAAGCATTGTTCGATGAAGAAGAGGAGTGGTCCGATGGAGATGATGAGGAAGCATCGGTCGATGAGGAAGAGGAGTGGTTCGATGGAGATGAGGAGGAAGAATTGTTCGATGAGGGATGAGGAAGAGGAGTGATCCGATGGAGATAAGGAGGAATCATTGGTCGATGAGGAAGACAAAGATACACGGTTTGACATAACAATGGATAACGACAACAGAGCTGCACGGTGAACAATAGCTCTGATGACAAATTGACAACCGATGGTGAATATTTGGTGCCCAATTGCATGTTTACTATATGTGCTTTTTCAATTGTCTAAAAATTGAGCTTTTTTTGCGGTATTGAGCATTTTAAATCAATAATCGAGTATGAATTAAAATGTTGCTTTAGTATACCTCATCTAAATTATAGTAGCTAGGGCACTAAACCACCTGCTACGTCCAAACTCCAAACAGAGTAAATTGGAAATTGCAGGAATCAAATCAAAGTGCAAAGTGCCATTTGCAGGAAAATCATCATTTCAATTCAATGCTTCTTTCTTATTGCTTTTTCTATAGGCCGGAGACTTCAATTCGGGTATATATATCACCTAATTAAACGCATGCATCTTCTTCAAAAAAACAAAAAAAAAAAAAAACAAAAAAAAAAACAAAAAAAAAAAACAAAACGCATGCATCGTGATTCTCTAATCAATATTCAATATACTATTATATCTGATTATATTCACCTTCTGGGGCTCAATTTGCTTGCTCGTTTTCTTATTCAATTATCCAACTCTTTAATTCATTTTATTTTTTATTTAATGTTATGTACTTATGTGGCAGGGCCTTGAAGGATCTGCTGCAAATATTATTGATAAACTCGTTGGACCTGTATGATAATAAATGTTCTTTATAATAGGCCGACATTTTACTTTATAAACTTATAATATATAATCTGGTAATTTCGATTCATTTTCAAATAAATAAAGTAGTTATAATTTTCAGTGCTTATATTTGATATTCTATACATATATAATTGTTTGCTAAATGTTTTTGTAAATCCTAATTGAAGGTAAATTTTGGATCCTTAGAAATACTATTTTTCAACCTTTTCCTCTTAATTTATTGGGTTTGTTGGTTACTAACATATTAATATGAGTGACGATATTTACACCCCTCAAAAACTGTATGTACACCCCAATTTATTATATTTTTGAAAATCCAATATTATCCTTGAGTAAAATTACTTAAAGGACTAAATAGTTTGTAAATACACACCAATAATTATTAATTGGTTTTATATCAATATTTTGTAAAAGAAGAAAAAGGAAGTTTCATATTAATTGTTTGATATGATAATAAAAACCTTTCTATTTTATCAAATCCTACCTTCTATTTTAAATACTGATTTCAATTTCTTTTATGGAATACAAATTGATTGAGTTGACAAACAATTTACTGCTACAATTGAGTGAAACAAAAATGAATACCAACAATAAACTTTCTTATGAACAATTTTTTTTTTTTTTTTTTTAAAAAAAACTTTCTTAGAAACAAAAGAATTGAGATACACCGTTTTGTGTTGAGAGCCTCTTTTTATATAAAGAATTAAAAAAAAAAAAAAGTTTTAATGCAATGAAAATAATTTTATTTCATACCATTTTTTAGTGACATCAAATGTTTTTGCAGGAGTTAGAAATTATTTATTTGAATAAAAAGATATAAAATAATAAAATTTTAAATAAATTTTAAATTAGATAACCAAATAATGGGGTGTGCTAACAAAAATATAATTCAATAAAATTAAAGAAAGGGTATTTTTGGTATTAAGTGGGGTTTATTTACGAACCAGAGATTTTTAAAATATTTTAGGGGTGTACTTACGAAAGGGGTGTATATACAGTTTTTAAGGGGTGTCAATATCGCCACTCTATTAATATATACATTAATGCTAGACAATCCAAAAATTTAGTCCAAATTCTAAACCCAAGTGTTGGACTCTTAGGGCCCGTTTAGGATAATTTTTACTTTTGACTTTTGGCAGTAGAAGAAAAGAAGTAAAAACCTGAGCTTTTCAATTACTGTTTGGATAGTATATTTTAGAATAGCTTTTGTATCAAAAAGAGCTTCTGAGACTGTTTGGTTGAAACATTTTAAAATCTCTTGTAATCCTGATTTGACCTTTTTACCCTTGAAGAAGAGCTTTTGTGCCTGTTTGGTTGTAATTAATTAAAATCATTTCTAACTGTAATATAACATTTTTACCTTAATTGGAATAAATAATAAATGTACATTTTTTTTAAATAAAAGTTTCCTTCGTATAGGATAATATAACATTCTTTCAATTATATCTCCTTAAATATATACTAAAATAAATACATTTGTACATAATAGTTTATTACAAATTAAGTACAATAATTGTTCTAAAATAAATCTTAATGATAAAGTAAGAAAATCATTCCCTTTTCACGTTCAACTTTTTTTTTTTTTTTTTTTATAAAACTCTAAGAAATATAAAACTCGTTTCAACAGCAAATGAAAAATCATTCCCTCTTCATGTTCAAATTTTTTTTTTTTTTTTTTTTTTGACTGGTTGAAATATCATTCTAGACCATGAAATATTGACAGTGAGCAAGCAATGAAAGAGATTAAAATCATATTAGATAAAATATTATAGAATTGTAGGAAGAGAACAAGTCACGTCTTCTCAGTTCTCACCCATGTATTCAAACAACTTGAACAAGTAAAGAGAGTTTGCCTCCTTCAAATCAAAATATTCATCACCGGAAGACTCACCAAGACTAATAAGATAAACCAATCTACCAGTTAATATTTAAGGAACAAATCAGTCCCAATCATTGTTCTTTCCAGATTCTACTGGTCACTCTAAGCTTCAATAACAGTCTCCTCCAGAGAAAAACAGAGCCATACTGCATTGGATTATGAGACCATCGAAGCTGTCACAAACCTTTCTGTGGCTATCCCGTATGCTGTGTGGCACCCCTTGCCATACCATCTTCCACCCATTACCACCCACTTTAAGACTATAGCTATAGTTTTTAGCTTCATTATCATCTCCCATAAACCACAAGAATGCTATGTAGACAGGAGCAGGTGCCCTACCAAGCTGGAAAGCTTCGAAATGCAAACAGAAGCTCGAAAGAAGCAGCCACCTTCTCCAGTGCAAGACATCTGATGTTACCTAGTTTGTGCCTGCAAGTGGGGCAGTGATTGTGCACCTTGGGCTTGCATCCAGAACATATCGTGTGCCCATTTGAACACTACAACAAAACAGAACATCAATGGAAAGAATACAAGCAACCAATTACATCGTATACGTTCTCCTAACGTTTCTTTCTCAGCAATAGCATAAGTATCAAAATAGTAATACAAATTAGTGTCCAAAAACTAGCCAAATTGCAGAATACAAGATTTGATCAGTCTATAAAGTAATAGATTTCTAGGTTTTGGATGGAAGCACCTCTGAAAGCCTATTTCGTGAACAAAAAAGGCCTTCTAGAAAATAAATATACATTTCATGCAACATGAACTGTTACTTTGTAAGGATGTAGCGCATTTGCACGAAGCTCTGTAGCTCACTTATATCCATGTTTTGTTATTCAACAACAAAGGGACTAATCGATTATGTATCAAATTTTGATCCACACAAATCTATTATTTCTTTTCATTAGCAAAATGAGATTGTAAGACTTGAGGTATCTATTAATATATAGGAAAAGTATAAAAAATTAAAACCAACCAAAAACTTGCAAATCAAATTTCAAAAACCCAACCACATTTGTTCAATAGAAATCACACATGGGCTTTTCTTTTAGAAAAAAAATTCATTAGATAGTTCCAGAGATTAAAATGTTTTATAGAGATTCACAAATGATCCTAATCATATTTAGTTGTTTGTAACAAAGAGCCAAATTATATTAATCAAATCAAGTTAAACAATGCATTATATTATTCCAGAAAAATTGAAACCTCCAAGGCTCCAACCGAAAAAGAAAGTGAATCCCCCTGTTCTTATCAATTTGTGTACTATTAGAATTCTGAATCATTATGCATACGCATTAGACTCAAATGTTAACCAAATATAAAAATTGGATCGTAATCTAAAAACACAACTCAAAACAAACAAAAAAATGGCACCAAAATAGAAACCCACTTCACATGTATAAACAAGATCTGATTCTCATCAATAACAGACCTCCAAATGCAAAATTGACCAAAACCCACTTGCATTTAGAGCAATAAAAACCCACACTCAAATGCCAAACCACCCGAAACCCATTTTCAAACATCCATAAATAAACACATACTCTCCATGTAAAAAATAAAAGAAAAATTCGAAAAGTTTCAGAGAAATTTGAAGTCAATTATTGCACTAATCCAACTTTCCAAATACAAACACTTAGTCAAAAAAGATAAACTACAAAAACTAGAAGCAGTGATGATCATCGAATACTTACTTGGTAGAATGGATTTTTTCTGAGCAAAAGACAAGAGTTGATGCTTAGTTCTTCGAAATCGTATCAATGGTGGAGTTTACATGGTGATAATTGGTGGGTTTCCATGGAAATTTGGTTGATTGTTTTAAAAACTCAAAACATAGAAATGATTTGTCGAGATTTTAGATAAAAATCACAGTTAGGGTTCATTTGAAAAGGGGAAAAATCGTGTTTGCATATGTTAAGAGCAGTGAGATAGGATACAATTGGAATTATTGATTTGTTATTTATACCTATAAGGGTAAATACGTCATTATAAACGTTTCATTTAACCTCATTTCAGCTTCATTGTTTTTTCTGAAAGCTCTTTTTAGTTGGATATAGTTTTTGTTAAAAGAGCTTATAATCTTGATAAACACTTATCATGAAACACCCAAATAGGTTTAAAAGCTACTTTTGGACTCCAAAAGAGCTTAAAAGCTCTCAATAAGCTTAGCCAAACAAGACCCTAATGGCAATGACTGAAAAGTTATAATTTCAACATATGAATATATAAATGAATTTAATCCTTTAAGGGCACGTTTGTTTCACTTTATTGTATATTATTAGAGATTTAAAATGTATTACGTAATGCAACATTTACATAAGTGTCTGGACAGTTTCGTTTTATTGCACTAATTAGTTTGAATAGTGATTCTAATAAAATAAACACTGCACTATAATGGGTTTATGTTTTATTAGCAAGTGAGATTTTGTTTTTTGTTTTTCAAATCAAGTTATAAAAATATTAATATAATTATATAGAATATTATTATCTAATCCAATCCAATCCAATCCAATCATATACGTTACAATACAATACGATATACCAAACGTGTCCTAATTGATAAGCAGAGTCATTTATAGGCTAATATTATTATTGGGTTTTTTTTTACTGTTTGGGTTTCTAATAGGAGGGTATAGGTGGGTCTTAGCTGATTATTGGGCCTAAGCCCACCAAATTGGTGACTAAGTTATGGACTCAACTCACTTATAGGGCTTTTTCTTGATAGACCAATGAGTAATGCTTCTCCACCCAAAATTTCAATCTAAATTCCAACCCAAATGTGAGGTGTCGTCACCACACACAACATCAAGTCATGATTTCCGAGATTTCTTGGCTGCCATGATTGAATACTACATCAGGAAATGGAGGTACCCTTCTGAAGAAACCGAAAAAATCAAAAGATTGAAGACGAATTATAAGAAACGAGTACAAAAGATCAGAGACAAGGAGTTAATTTTCTTGAGGGTGGATGATCTACTGTTGTTTAAATTGTCACAGTTCATATGGGGTTTTGAGGAGCCATCGAGACAAGTAGAAGTGGATAAGAAAATCTTGGCTGCCATGGTTGATTACTACACCAGTGAATGGAAAAACCCTTTGGAAAACTTGATTGATTTTCACAAGAATCAGCTTAAAATGGAAATTTCTTTAAGCCAACGCTCAGAAACAATCCACAAGTTGAAGAGGAAGTACAAGGAACATCAGGTACAAAAGAAGAACAGGGATTTGGTTTTGGATGATTTGGATGGTATACAATTGTTTAAATTGTCAGAGGACTTGTGGGGTTCTGAGACTGAGGGTGTTAGTAATTAAAATGATGAACTTTGAAGGAAATTGTATGATCTGCATCTGTATTCTGTACTGTAGTAGTTTGATCTGCATCTGTATTCTGTATTCTTTTTACAATTTATAGAGTTTCAGCAAGTTGAATTCTGTGGATGTTCTTGAATGTTGTTATACATTTTTTTCAAGCTTCAAGTTCAATGGAGAAAACTTATATAGAGAAATCCCATAAACAATTAATATAAGCTCCATAAATAATGTCGAAATTAAATAACAAAAGAAAGAAGAAAAAAAGGTGTCATTATTGAACAGTGAGGAGAATATTATATCAAATATAAAAGGGACTACAAAGTAAAATTAAGCATAATAATAAAAAATAAATAATCAAGGAATGAATGATTATTACAGTTAATATATATATATAATCCAAGACCTGTCCATAGCAAATTAGTGTGGGATCATGACTTTTTTTTTTTTTTCTTTTTTTTTGTACGGTATTCATCTATTTACCTATTTAGGCCATGTATTTTTTTTGAAACTTTTATTATTGGTAGGATTCGAACCACCGACTTGAGTGTCATTTACATTACATTGTAATTAAAGGGCGCGATACATTGTGCATACCGAAAGACATGAAATACGTACCTTTCTATTATGAACATACTAAAAATTAATATATAATTCTTCCATATATGAATGGTAAATTCTTTATTGTAATAACAAATAAACATCAACCATATAATTCTTTGAGTTCCTCTAGATCTGTTCTCCAAAAATATAATCTCCCATTTAATTTCCATATATATTTTAGATCAACAGACAAGTCAGGAATGAAGCAAATCTGGTTTCTTGGAGCAATAGTGCAAATTTCAGGATGTTATTCACACAAAATACTAGACTTAAAATTTGTTACAGAGTTGACATTTTTACCACACACATCTTAATTACAAATTTGTATCCAAAATTAATTTGTTACATTGTACAAAAAATATGTTACACGTAATTTATCATATAAAAAATAATATAAATAATTATAAATATTTAAAATGAAATTTTAATTCAAAAATTATTATGTTACAAACATTTTATTAAATCAAATTAAATTATTATTAATTTCAAAATATATTACATCAAAAATATTATAAAAATTAGATATATATTTATTATTTTCTGAAAATAATAATAATTTAAAATATATAAAAATTGATTTTAACTATTTTAAATATATTATATTATAAATATTTAACTAAATTAAATAGAAATTAAAATACTAAAAAAATATCACATATTTATTTAAAGAGTGGCTCTATTGCCACCCACAAAATATCTTCCTACACCCATGTTTTAATGAAACTTTTTTATTTCTAAAATACCCTTACATTTAATTACTTAAAATACATAGCTTTATAATTGGAAATTAAATTTACTTCCTACACCCATAAGTTGAACACCCATAGGGTTGGGTCTTTGTTTTTTTTTTACTTTTTTCTAACTTAGGGCCCGTTTGATTTTCCCACTTAATATTTAATGGCACTTAGGGCTCGTTTGGTACGTTGTATTGTATTATACTGGATTGTATTAGATTAGGTTGGATTGGATAGTATTGCATTGGACTGTATTATTATTATTCGATTCTGTGTTTGGTGATATTTCGTATTGAACTGTATTAAGTTATACAATA
This sequence comes from Acer campestre, assembly GCA_954870605.1. Lineage (NCBI taxonomy): Eukaryota > Viridiplantae > Streptophyta > Magnoliopsida > Sapindales > Sapindaceae > Acer > Acer campestre. The sequence continues at coordinate 44,186,667 of OX940801.1, forward strand.
TTTGAATGTGATTCATATTAGACTGTATTAATAGATTTTTAAAATAAAAAACATATTCTAAGGGAATCATTCCAGTCATTGGCCATCATTGTGGCTAATCAAACCAATAAGGAATCATTCTAGTCATCACTTCATTCTTTTGCTAACAATCCAAAACACCAAATGAAAATCTAAAAGAGTGAAAAATGATTAGATAGAGCTAATACAAGGTTGATGCCATCAGCTCGGCTATCAAACCAATAGGGAATCTTATATATATTTGCATATCAATGAATACTTCCCAAATCATTGAACAAAAAAAAAATGAATACTTCCCAAATCTGTTTCAATGGAAATCAACAACTACCATCACCACCGTCCAGAGTCCAGACCCAAACCCTATCACCCAAACCCCCATCTCAATCAGTTTTCTAGAAGCCAGATGAGATCGAGATCTCAGATTCATGGATTCGCAGATCTCAAACCCAAACCTAACCGCTCGTCAGCTTAATCTCATATCCGCAGTTCCATCTGATTTGATGTTTGGATTTGGGTGGTTTTGTGTGGATGTTTTTAGGTTTGGGTTGAGGATGAAGGTTTCTGGAAAAAAATTAAAAAACAGAAGTTGAAGAAAAAGAAGAAAAAAGAAGGTTTCTGGAGGAGTTGCAGAGAGATAAGGTTGAAGATTGAAGAAGAAGAAGAAAATTAGATGAGAGGCTCATTGTGTGTTGTAAGAGAAAACACAGAGAGAGAGAGAGAGATGTGGGTTGAACTAATACAGCCTAAACCCGTGTTGTTTCTATGTATTATTTAGTGCGGCAAAGGTTGTATTAAAGACACTATTCACATCCAAACAGCACACTTGCATCGCATCATATAATACATTTGAATTGACTTATGCAGTCCAATACAGGCAAACAAACACACCCTTAATGTGTTCCATTAAATTGTTTTGTTTGATTTTTTAAATGACAAAATTACTAAACAACTCTTAAAATCACTTATTTATAAAAGTGAAATTTTTTCACTTTTCACTTAACCAAAACACAACTAGATTGATAAAAAATTTATACTTCTAAAACTATCCTCACTAATCTAATAAATTTCCAGCTTTGTCTTCTCCCACAACCCTAACTATATTAAATTTTTGGATGACTATATTGCCACCCATTAAATGTCTCCATACACCCATTTTTTCTTTAAAATATATTACTTAAATAACCTATAACAAAATTATTTTTATATCAAAATTATATAAATTCATTTGCTACAATTGCAACTGGGGGAAAAAATTAAACTTCTACTATCTTTTATATTTAGTTTTTCTCTAGTAAAAGAGAAAAACTAGAGGCTCTTTTTAGAGTGGGAATAAACCGGCAAACCATATTTACATTTGACAATAGAAATAAAATCAGCCAAAAGATTAGGCAGCATACAAGACTAACTATAATCCGATCAAAAACAAAAAACTTACTGGTTGCTGAAGTAGTCTTTGAAACCGTCTTCTTCGAAAAGAGCTGTAAAAGTTGATTTCTCCGATTTGGTATACCTATCCAATAATTGACCGGCAGCAGACATATCCTTGTTTAGCTTGCCCAAGAAAGTAAGACCAAGATCTTCCTTGAACATCAGCTTGATTGTTCTCTCTTCAGCTCTCGATTTACTCTGCAAATCTAGGTAAACTTTCTGGGGGTTATTATCATACTCGGCTCTGCTCACTACGTAATAGCCCAATTCATATGCTGCTTTCCTGGCATTGTTATATGCATCTTTTCTGCCCCGTGCTGTTGTTTGATGCTCTTCAAGCAAATGAGTAGGGATGTCCCCTATTACATCATTACAGTCTTCGAGGAAGGCTTTCGTGTGGGCAGTCCCATCATAGTAGCCTTCCCTGTCTTTCACCTTCTGTGGAGGGTCGGAGATGCTGACTACCAATCCAACCACTTTGTTCTCAACGAGAAAGGCCTCCAATTCTTCAACTACAAGAGTTGCGGGCTTCGGGGGGTAGTATACTTCATACTATATGAACTCTAGTAGACTCTTAGGCTTGTAATCGTACCGAATAATAGCTCCAAGCGGAGACCAATTTCCGGGAGTGAATTTCACATCAGACACTGCCAAGCCGTTGTACTTCTTGCCGGTGTCAACTGCAAGAAGAAAAACTAGAGGCTCTTTGTTAATAGAAGCAAAGACAACATCACAACGTCGACATATCTTTACAATTCCCCACACCTTCTTCTCCATTTATTATTAATTTATTACCATAGTCTCTCAAGATTCAATATGACAAACAAGATAATAAAAACCAAAAAGTAATAATAAGAATATTAATAGATTAACTAACAAATGAAAATAATTAAATAAAAGAAATTAGTCAATATTTATATATTAAAATGTAAATATATATATAAACCACAAATGATATCAAAGTACTTAACTTGTGTATAAAATGCTCAATTTTTAGACAATTGAAAAATCTCCTAAACTCTGTTATACTAAACATGCAATTAGGCACCAAAACTCCTTGACCCTACCCCTGCCCATTCTAGTCCTACTTGATCTTCACCATGGACAAGCCTCTGTTTGTTATTGTCTTCTCTATTTGTTATTGTCTTCTTTGTTTGAGGCTGTGGTTTGAAAGTTGAGGCGGAGATATACTGAGACAAGGGTTGAAATCGGTTCGAATTTAAGTTGCTTGAATCCTGTTGATAGAAGAGTTTTTGTGTTGCTTACCAACGTTTTGTATAATTATTACAGAGAAAGAAGAGATAGAAAGGTTGGTCTGGGTTCATCAGCATCCAATCAAAAAGGAGTAGTGATTGGTGGATCATCGAGATCTCAGTTCACGGATTCACAGATCTTAGACCCAAACCCAACCGCCTGTAAGCTCAATCTCATATTCGCGGTTCAATCTGATTTGATGTTTGGATTCGAGTGGTTTTGTGTGGATGTTTCTAGGTTTGGGTTGAAAATGAAAGTTTCTGGAAAAAAATGAAAAGAAGAAGTTGAAGAAAAAGAAGGTTTCTGGAGGAGTTGCAGAGAGACAAGGTTGAAGATTGAAGAAGAAGAATAAAATCAGGTTAGAGGCTCGTTGTGTGTTGTGAGAGAAAACACACACACACACACACACACACACACACACAAATGTGGGCTGAATTCTAATACAGCCTAAACCCGTGTTGTTTTTATGTATTATTTAGTGCGACAAAGGATGTATTAAAGACACTATTTGCATTAGCTAATGCAATACCAAATGGCTGTCCAAACCAGCACACTTGCATCATATAATACATTTGAATTGACTTATATAGTCCAATACAACAAACAAACACACCCTTAATGTGTCTCATTAAGTTGTTTTGTTTGATTTTTTAAATGAAAAAATTACTTAAACAACTCTTAAAATCACTTATTTATAAAAGTGAAAAAATTTCACTTTTCACTTAACCAAAACACAACTGGATTGATAACAATTTTATACTTCTAAAACTATCCCCACTAATCTAATAAATTTCCAGCTTTGTCTTCTCCCACAACCCTAACTATATTAAATTTTTGGATGACTATATTGCCACCCATTAAATGTCTCCATACACCCATTTTTCTTAAAAAAATATTACTTAAATAACCTATAACAAAATTACTTTTATACCAAAATTATATAAATTCATATGCTACAATTGCAACTGGGGAAAAAAATTAAACTTCTACTATCTTTTATATTTAGTTTTTCTCTAGTAAAAGAGAAAAACTAGAGGCACTTTGTTAATAGAAGCAAAGACAACATCACAACGTCGACATATCTTTACAATTCCCCACACCTTCTTCTCCATTTATTATTAGTTTATTACCATAGTCTCTCAAGATTCAATATGACAAACAAGATAGTAAAAACTAAAAAAAATAATAAGAATATTAATAGATTAACGAACAAATGAAAAATAATTAAATAAAAGAAATTAGTCAATATTTATATATTAAAATGTAAATATATATAAACTGCAAATGATATCAAAGTACTTAACTTGTGTATAAAATGCTCAATTTTTAGACAATTGAAAAAACTCCTCAGCTATACTAAACATGCAATTACCAAAACTAATCAAATATTCACCCTGTCGCACGTGCACCTCTGCTATTATCAGAGCTATCATCCAATGCCATTGTTATGACAAATGCGTTTCTTCATCAGCTTCATCGACCAAGGTTAGACCATCATTAGCTTCGGCCTCTTCCTTCTCATCTCCATCAGACCATTCCTTTTATTCATCCTCCCTTGCCCTAGCCCATTCTTAAGGCTCATCTCCATCTTCCTCTTCCTCTTCCTCATCACCATGTTCATCGTCTTTATCAAACCAATCATCTTCTCCATTCCTTACCTTTGCCCATTCTTAAGGCTCATCAAATCAATCTCTATCTTCCCCCCTCCTCGACCCTACCCCTACCCATTCTAGTCCTACTTGATCTTCACCATGGACAAACCTCTGTTTGTTATTGTCTTCTCTATGGTCCCCAAAAATCCTTCATCATCTACATATTTCGGCATTTTCTGCTTCGACGGCTGTCATAATGTTAATTTCAAATTTTGCTTCTTAACCACCTTCCACTTACTGATCACTATTCCCTTGTTTTGAGATGATACATATGAACTAGAACTAGTTTCTTTGATCTGTCTATCTCTTCATTCTGTATAATAATCGGAAATCTCATTAAGCAACAAAAAAACTTGTTTCTCTAAATTCAAGTTCGAACCAATTTGAAAGAAAAATTCTAATACCATTTTAGTGACAAACCTGGAGAATCAATCAATGAATTTGAACGAATCAACTGATCAATTATTTCAGTTATGTGTACTCAATGCTCTGGCATCTTAGAGAAACACTATGGATGTAAACAAGGTACATGATTTCTGTTATAAGCAAAGCTGGTTACGTTCAAAAAAAAAAAATTATTTCAGTTATGTTCCTTCAAATTGTAACCTACTTTGAACTTTGAATTAAAATGAAATGTAAACACCGATTCTTCTTTGTTTTTTTCTCTAGCTAAGTACTGTATAAATATATATATATATATATAATATTTTTCTAATCTAAAATGATCGAGATCTTGCCTTACAATTGTATCTGTATTTAGAGTTTGTTTGGTATGGCTTTTCAATTTGAGTTTCTAAAATAGATCTTTTTGCAATAGGGCTTCTAATGAGTAGAGCTTCTAACAAAAAAGACTTTTGATTGTGTAAATTACAAAAAGGTATTGACAATGTATTTTTAGAAATATTTTTTGGTTGAGTGAATTACAAAAAAAGCTGTTGACAATGTATTTATAATAAAAGAGGTATAGTGGAATATCTAAAATTTATAAAGGGTAGTTGAGACAATTCATATGTTTTTAAAAAGCTCAAAAAAAAGCTTCTTGGAGAAGCCCAAATACAAAAATTTGGGCTTCTCCAAATAAACATAAAATGACTTTTTTAAAGGGTAATTGAGACAATTTATATATTTTAAAAGTTGTTTTGAGTTTTTCCAAACAACCTAAAAAAACTTCAAAATAGCTTCTAATATTAAAAAAAAACGCTTTTGATCCTTTCAAAAGTCATACCAAACATACACTTAATAAAAAATGCAGAGAAAGAGAGAGAGGAGAGACAACTAACTAGCTAAGGGCTCCATTACCCCCATTAATTATGACAAGGGCTCGTAATTTTTCACCGAGCACTGAGCTACATTAGGTTAGGCTTGATAATAAAGTTGTGCTTTCTGCAAATACTACAGCACACACATCTAGAGAAGACTGAGCAAGCATTTAGTGCAACCAGTGAGTTTGAAGACTATAAAGTTAGGTAAATCTAATTTTCTCTAGTCGAAAACTTAAGTTTTACCTATCATACAAGCCTTAGATTTGAACACTATCTTTGTGGAATAAACCAACCTTATCATAACTTAATTCTGCTAAGTATGTTTTTTGGCGGCAAGGAACGATCTCCTAATGATGTTGACACGACTGTTTTTGTCTTTAAAACACGTCAAATGATGTTTTATGTTGATTTTCAAAACAGATTTTTAAACGCTTGCAACTACTAGATATATTAATTTAGTAAAGGGGTGAGTAAGAGATTGTTCTGTAGGGATTATGAATGACAATTGATATGATTAATTAATCTTAGTTATGCTAAACTAATGTGCATAAATGTAAATCATAGATTGAATGATAAGTGTTGGTTTGGAAAACCAACAAACATACACAAGATAGCAAATAACAAGATAACAAGAGAGCAAAAATGTAGATGGTAGGAAAAATAGAAGACTCAACTATCTAGATAAGAAATGTGGATTTAATCAATTAATGAGAAACTAAGGAATTGATAGAGTCACCAATGGATATTAGGCATGTATAAATGGCTTCATTAAATAACCGTTCTCACTATTACGAACCGATTGTATTCGAAAGTGTGGTGTTTTTGGATCCATTTATACATGCATAGAACCCTAATGGTTAATGTACAAGTAAGGAAAGTTGATGAGGTTTAATAGGACTCTAACTTATTGAAGTCGTCTTTATCTTCTTTCCTGTTCCGTGTATCTTGCATATTAAATGGACCAGATCTCTACCGGATTTGGACTCTGGTATCTTTAAGGAAGTTTGTTTCCTTATCATAGTGTATTCCATGGTTCCTTATTTGAATAAGACTCTTTCTCTGCGTATTTGAGTCGTGGATGCCTTGAATTCAATATCGTCTGCATGTCGCTCAACCGACCATTTATCTAACCCAACCAGATCTCATTCGTCCAGATCGGTTACTTAACTCGACCAGATATCTTAACCCGATCGACCTAGTTACCCGATTGATCTGGTCACCCCCGATCAGGTCCATGACTTGTTTCTTCGAGCCTGATTCCATTGTTATGTCAGACTGTGTTTCTTCATCAGCTTCATAAACCAATGCTAGACCATAATTAGCTTTGGCCTCTTCATCTATATCAAACAATTCCTTCTCATCATCCTCATCTTCTCCCTCTGTTGCCCATGCTCAATCTTGAGGTTTATTGATATGTTTTTGTTGCTAATCTCCTTCTTCCTCATTACCATCTTTATCAAACTAATCCTCATCTTCTCATTCCCCATACCTAGCCCTTGTCCCAGCCCCAGCCTATTCTCGTGGTTAATTGATATGTTCTTGGTTCTCATCTCCATCTTCCTCAACACCATCTTCATCAAACCAATCCTCATTTTCACTCTGCCCTACCCCAGCCCCAACCCATTCCTATTCTTGAAGGAAAATGTATGATCTGCATCTGTATTCGGTACTGTAGTAGTTTGGTCAGCTTTTTACAATTTATAGAGTTTCAGCAAGTTTAATTCTATGGATTTTTTATTTATTTATTTATTTATTTTACGGTATATGTCTATCTGCCTATCTAGACCATGTATTTTTTTTGGAACTTTTGTCATTGGTAGGATTCAAGCCGCTGATTTGAGAGTCATTTCTCAAAGCCCCAAGCTCATTCATCTACCAGCTAAGCTACGCCCCTGGGAGCATGTGGGATCATAACTTGAGATTTATATGGATTTTACATTACATTGTAATTAAAAGGTCGATACATTTCCGAAAGACATGAAATACGTACCTTTCTATTATGAACATACTAAAAATTAAAATATAATTCTTCCATATATGAATGGTAAATTCTTTATTGTAATATCAAATAAACATCAACCATATAATTCTTTGAGTTCCTCTAGATCTGTTCTCCAAAAATATAATCTCCCATTTAATTTCCATATATATTTTAGATCAACAGACAAGTCACGAATGAAGCAAATCTGGTTTCTAGGAGCAATAGTGCAAATTTCAGGATGTTATTCGCACAAAATACTAGACTTCAAATTTGTTACAAAGTTGACATTTTTACCACACACATCTTAATTACAATTTTTTATCCAAAATTTATTACACAAAAAATATGTTACACATAGTTTATCATATAAAAAAATAAAAATAATTATAAATATTTAAAATGAAATTTTAATTCAAACATTATTATGTTACAAACATTTTATTAATTTAAATTAAATAATTATTAATTTCAAAATATATTACATTAAAAATATTATAAATTATATATATATTATTTTCTGAAAATAATAATAATTTAAAATATAAAAAAATTAATTTGAACTATTTTAAATATATTATATTATAAATATTTAACTAAATTAAATACAAATTAAAATACTAAAAAAATATCACATATTTATTTAAAGGGTGGCTCTATTGCCACCCACAAAATATCTCTACACCCATATTTTAATGAAACTTTTTTATTTCTAAAATATCCTTACATTTAATTACTTAAAATACATGGCTTTATAATTGGAAATTAAATTTACTTCCTACACCCATAAGTTGAACACTCAAATCTATCATAAACTCTAATAATATATACTTAATCAAACCCAACATCAAATAGGAAATATGTTTTTTTTTTCACATATAGTCAAGGAATGGATGAACAACTAATTGATTTAATGGATTCCGAATGCATTTTATATATGTTTACTTTCAATTTTATTACTATTTTGTGATTAAATAAAAAATTAATGTAGTTGTAACCTTATAGAACTGTTTTTTTTTTTTTTAAAGCTGTTGTTGTAGAAGTTGATCAAGTGTTCATGGTTTTCAAGCACAACTCACTCAATCACTTTACTTTAATTCAACTACAAATTCTTTTTAATTTAATTAGTTTGTAAACCAAAAAACTTGGTGGGTGGATTTTAAAAAAACCAAATATTTAAATGAAAAAAATTGATTTGTTTGGTGATTGAATTTTTTTTTTTTTTTTTTTTTTTTAAGATAAAAGAAGTTGCATATTGTTGTTTATTTAATTACTATTGTTGTTGTTTTCTATGATGGTGATTAATTAAGTGTGCAAACCATTATGATTTTATGGTTTTTTATAGATAATTCAATACATTGATTCCGCAAGTAACAACGAAAAAATATAATTAGTTTTAGAGTTGAATTTGTATTTTATTTTTTCCCAAGTAATTAAAATCTTAGTTGTAGAGTTTTATTTGAATATGATTTTTTTTATCCGAGTAAATTCTATAATATTTGTTTAAGGGAATGGAGAAATTGTACATAGTTTTATTTTTTTATTATTTTTTTTTTTAAGAAGAAACTGAACATATAAGAATTTTTTATTTTTTTTTTCAAATGAAGGGAAATGAGTGTAATGAGAAAACAATATGTTTAAAATTTTAAAAGGAGTCAAATTAATATTTTTAATTTTTTAATATGGGTGTAGGAAGAAAAATGGATGTAAGAAGATATTTGGTGGGTGACAATAAAGCCACCCTTATTTAAATCACATGAAAATATATAACAAGTTATTTAAAGCGTAATAATAATTATTCTCCTGTTCAGATTAGGATAAATAATTGTTTAAAAAAATAAGAGATTTATTATCAGAGAAATTAAAGTAATCCTAAAACAACAAGGTAATCAAAATCTTAATTTTAGTCCAAACCCATTACCATCATACAAATATTTCTAGTCTCTAGCGTTCCATTACAACGATTAAAAAAATGAAGAAATTCAGATCATGACTATAACAAGGCAATAGTAGGAAGAATATTTGGATTCAAATTTGATTCGGTTGAATTGATTAATTGTCAAGATTTTAGCAAGAAAGATTAGTATGATTATTGCCTTATTGTTTATACTTGATTCCAGCCAAATATTGTGTTTCCTTCTAAGCATTGTAAATATTGAATTATAAATTCAATCAAATATCCTCCTTCCTTATTTTCTATGTGTAGGTAGAATATGGAGTGGAAGCATCCATTTTCGAATACAAATACAACCATTCACCATTAGGCTTTCTCTTGGTTTGTCATGCCTCATGAGTTCAGCTATTATACAGTATAGTTATTGAGTTTTTATTGGTTATTAGATTTCAATCCAATGGTTTACAAAAATCAAATATTTAAAATTATAAAAAAATTATATATATATATATATATAAAATTAAAAACAGAAAATAATTCCATCTCTAGTAACTGCCACAACGATTTAGTTCCTATATAATAGCGAATCCTAGTTTTAAGTAAAACAATCAAGAAAAAATATAAAGATTTCCTCAAAGACGCTTCAGTTAGGTCTTATTTTTTTATTTTTTACAACGTTAATTGGTAAGTAGTGTCTGGCTTTCTCTTTTTTTCATTAGTTATCATCAAACTCAATCTCGTATATTTTCCTAGTTTCTCCATCTTTCTTCTTATTATTGTTATTTTAATTAGTGCAAATTATGTTTAGATTCCTTGATATGAGTAACCGAGAAATCTCAGACAGAAAAAATTCAATCTTTTTCGTTACAAATTATGTTCATTTCGAATTATATCATTCTGTTTACTGTTTTATGATGTTTGATTAATTTATTATTGATTTATAATTTCGGAGTTGCTTTCTTTTATCATTCATCATCGATATCTTGTCAATTTTTAAATACTCTAGGCAACCTATGGAGGCGAAATCCGAGCAAATGCAAGTTCCTGCAGCAGCCGTATCTAACCCTAACCCTAACCCTCCCATTTCGGCCTCACAGTTGCCTGTGAGGGCTCCTCCAGCGGCCAAGCCAAAGGCAAAGGATCCCAACAAGAGGGAGATGAGTACGGAAGAGATACAGAAGTTGGGAATTGGGTTGCAGAGTTTGCCGCCAGAGAAGATTGGGCATGTGGTTGATATATTGATGAAGAGGAATCGGAATCTACGGGATGAGGTTGAATTCGAGGTTGATGTAGAGGTTCTTGATACGGAGACACTCTGGGAGCTTGATCGGTTTGTGACAAATTACAAGAAGATTAAAAGGCAAGCTTTGATGTCTCACAGGGTAAGTGAAATTAATGTTTGGTTCATTTGCTTTTTTTGATTTTGTGGGTTAAATGGGAATATATGTGTGTCGTGTTATATATACAGGAGACCAAGAAGGTGAAGAAAGGGGACGAAGATGTGGATATCAGACGTTATACTAGTCATGAGTCCACAACAGGTAAAAAAGAAGAAATTGATACTAGTCATGAGTCGAAGAAGCATGGAGGTATGTTATTGGATGTGGAAGTAGAAGATGGAGAGGAGGCATCCATTCAAATTAAAATAGGAAGAACAAAATCAATACCTAGCAATGTGTCTCCTGAAACCAAAAAAAGATATCATATTACAATATCCACACCTTCTAAGATACCCAAATCATCATCATCTACTGACACTGATGATCAACAAAAAGAGGTAGTAGGAGTTGGAACCAAATCATCATCGACTGCCATCGTTCAACTAAAAGGAGGAGTAAGAACAATCACAACAATATCATCAACGGGAGGTAATTAATTTTTAATTCTTACTTGTATTCAATCCAATTATAATTAATTATATATAGGTTGTTTAATTATATATTAATTTATTTGTTTTAACAATTAATTAATATTTTGTCTTCAAAAATATAGACCTAGATGCAGATGTGGTGGGTCTAAAATGTTATTTTTTACCCGTTGTAGTAGTCATGGTCTGTCAAAAACTTGACGAGATAGACTGGAATGCTTGAGACTAGAAATTAGGCTTTGGACTAGAATTAGGATTTCGAGTACCTTGTTGTTTTAGCTAGGATAACTTAAATTTCTCGGATAGGATTTGTATGTTTATCGTAGTCTTTTTTTTTGAACAATTATTTATCCTAATCTGATCAATTATGATGGAGGTATGTTGTTAGAGGATTTGGAAGTAGAAGATGGAGAGGAGGTATCCATTAAAGTTAAAAAAGGAATGACAACTAGCGAAGTGACAAAAACAACTCCTCACATTATTAGAACGAGAAAAAGATATCATCACATTTCAATATCCACACCACCGAAGAAGACTACTATTAAGACACTCGAATCATCACCATCATCATCTACTGCCATTGATGATCAACAAGAAGGAGAAGGAGAAGGAGTTGGATCCAAATCATCATCATCTACTGCCATTGATGATCAACAAAAAGGAGTAAGAACAATCACAACAATATCAACAGGAGGTAATTAATCTTTAATTGTCACTTGTATTCAATCCGATTATTAATTATAGGTTGTTTCATTATATATTAATTATTTGTTTGTTTTAATTAACAATTAATTGATTTGGCTTCAAACAAACAGACCCAGATGCAGATGTGGTGGTGGGTTCGGAACAAGAAATTCAAGTTTTTGAGAAGGATGAGGATGAGGAGGAGGAGGAGATGTTTCGGAAATTAAAAAACCTATCAACATAGGACACTTCGGGACACCATTTGGAGGGGCAAGCAGCACCCAAATATAACATTGGAACCATGTAACGAGCTCAGGTTTACTCTTTTTAGGCTTATTTTAGTAATGTCCTTTTCTGTCAAAGTTATTTCTTTGAGTTTAATTAGGATTGGTCTCGGTTTTGGAAATAACTCAATTTTTTTTATTCATTTTTTTTTTTTGGGTTAGTTTTAAAATTTTCAAGTTTGATTCAATACAGAAAAATCCCGAGTGAATCGGATTTATCTTTAATAAAATCGGTTCCTTTGGAGCAAATTCTTCTTGTGGATTCAAGAATTTATCACTTTGGCTTCGTCGCCTATTTATTTAGTTGGGGCTGAATTTCTTTGTGTTTATAAGTTAAATATGTTGTTTAGACTTGTTTAATTTTGTGATTATATGTTTAATTTAGTGGGTGACTTTCTCTTTCTGCTAATTGAATCTCATATTAGTCTAATGGATTTAGTCTGTATAGTTGCTGAGTAGTTATGTGGGAGATTAATGAGAGATGCAGTACACCATTTGAACTAATTAAGAGTGATCGAATAAGCATATTAATGATTATTTTATAACATTTAAATTTCTTCACATCATTATCGAACGATGAGTATACTATTAAATGGGAACTCTCAACTTTGAAGAACACACTTTTCTTTTTCCTAGTTTTTGTTTGAGGGTTTTAGTTATTCCTTTCAGAATTCAGAATTTCAGAATCTATTTAAATCAAACACTATAAGCTTTTGTTTGAGGCTTTGAATTATTCCTTGCAGAATTCAGAATTTCATAATATATTTAAATAAAACAATATAAGCTCAGCCTGATTATCGCATTATACTATATGGAAGGAGTTACACAAAAACTCGAAATAATATATATATATATATATTAAATATATTACAATAAATTCGTGTTTGAGAGAGGTGGACACGACAATCTAATAGTATAGGTATGAGGGGCATACTATTAGGTCAACCTCATCTCGTACTCGATATAACCCAACTCATCTATTTCTTAGTACCCTGAATTTCTAAAATATATATGACACAAACACAATAGCGTACTATACAAATATATGGACTGCATTTACAAGATTCTTCGAAATATTTAGTTAAAAGCTCAGTAAGCCTCCCTAATTTAATAATATTTAAAACCCAATAATGAAATAATGAGTTACACGTGATCATGCAAGTAGAAGTAGAATGCACATGTTAATTTCATTTATTTTATTTGAATTGCATTCCTCATGAGGATATGAATACATTGGTTGGTGATAAATCTTTCTTGTATGAGTTTATACTTTTTAAAGTGTGATCGATTAAAACTAATGTTTATTTGTTTAAATTACTAATTGTTTATTTTCATATATATTTTTTTAAACAATTTGTTATGAGAAATTGGAGGGAATTAAAATCTAACAAATTTAGAATGAAACGGAGTGCATTCATTTGAGTGTCATTATGTATGTGATTCCGAATAGTGTGTATTATGTCTTGAGATGTTAAGAACTTCAAAGAGGTATTTCTTTGAAATGCCTTTTCCTCCCGTATCTCCAACACTTGTGATGACCTTCTCTGAAAACACTCACAAAGATGATATTTGGTTCGATGGAGATGAGGAGGAAGCATTGGTTGATGAGGAAGAGGAAGATACACAGTCTGACATAACAACGGATGAGGAAGATACACAGTCTGACATAACAACAGAAGAAGACAACAGAGATGCATGGTGAACAGTTTACTGTAGAACTTTTTCAATTGTCTAAAAATTGAGCCTTTTTGTGGTATTGATAAAAAATATATATATATATATATGTTGATAAAAATTGAACATTTTTTGCGGTTTTGAGCATTTTAAATCAATAAACGGGTATGAATTAAAATGTACCTATAGTATATCTCATCTGAATTATAATTCAATAATCATCATTTCAATTCAATACTTTTCTTATTGCTTTTTCTATTGGCCGGAGACTTCAATTCAGGTATATATATCACCTAATTAAACGCATGCATATTTGCATGCTCGTTTTCTTATTCTATTAATAATTCAATTATCCAACTCTTTAATTCATTTTATTTTTTATTTAATGTTATGTGGCAGGGCCTTGAAGGATCTGCTTCAAATATTATTGATAAACTCGTTGGACCTGTATGATAGTAAATGTTCTTAATAATAGGCCGACATTTTACTTTATAAACTTATAATATATAATCTGGTAATTTCGATTCATTTTCAAATAAATAAAGTACTTATAATTTTCATTGCATATATTTGATAATCTATATACATAATTGTTTGATAAATGTTTTTGTAAAGAGTGATGCTATTGGCACACCCCCTACTCTTCTATTTATACCCCACTTTTTTAATTGTTTAGTATTATTTTTTTTCCTTTATCAAAATTACTAAAAGAGACATACAATTTAAGAAGAAAAAAAATATTCTATAAAGTAAATCTAATAAAACCCCACATTCAATTTCAAAAAAAAAAAAAAAAAAAACCTTCTTTTAATCCTTTTCTTGAAATATATATATTTTTTCATAACTCTCAAACCCTAAAAATATTTGTACTGGATCCTATTTGAACAATAAATCAAACACTTAGGGTGCATTAGACATATGAGATATTGATTATTATTTAATCTCATGACTCTTTTAGAATCTGAAAGTGAATTGATGATAACAAAAACAAATACTAGCTTTTTGCTTCTTGTTTAGTTTTGTTTGTGGGCTGTTTCGTTTTTTTCTCTGTGTGTTTTGTCTTGGGTTACTCTGTTCTTTGCTCTTTTCTTGGGGTTGTTTGCTTGTTCTTTGTCTTGTGACTTCCTGACATTTTCTATAAAGCTTGATGTTTAAAAAAAAAAAAACACTAAAAAAGAAATAAAAAGAAAATAAAATAAAATTCATTCATGGGAGATGAGAGAAAGACGAGACTAGAGATAAAGAGATATGAGATAGATATAGATATTAGAGATGGGGTTTATTAAGTTAAAGATAAAGAGATATGAGATATATATATAGATATTAGAGATGGAGTTTATTAAATTTGAAAAATAAGTAAAAGGGTAGTTTTGAAAATAAATAAAATTAATTAATAAAAGCATTTAACTTTATTTAATTAAATTAAAATTTAAACTAGTGGGGCATAAATAGATGAGAAAGGGGTGTGCCAATATCACCACTCTTTTGTAAATCCTAATTGAAGGTAAATTTTGGATCCTTAGAAATACTATAGTTCAACCTTTTCCTCTTAATCTATTGGGTTTGTTGGTTACTAACATATTAATATATAAATTATATTTGAATTTGTTATATAAATTTATTATGTTTGTATTTGGACTCAAACCATATTCTAAGCCCGTTAATCTTAAATGTAAGGTGATTAAATAATATCATTGGGCCTATGTTAATCTTTTGAATTGATCGAGTACAATTTTTTTCTCCCACAAGCTCTTTATAAAGTTCATAGATTTTTACTTTTTTTAAAAAAAATATTCTCTCTAGATGAGTAGTCTAGAGAAATTTACCCCAATGAATTTCATTGCCAAAGTTAGCTATATATATACATACATACAGTCTTTCTACTGTTAGTTCAAACTGATATAAAATATATCAATTATTTGTATGTAGACCATTGGATTTAAATATGCACTGACAAGTGCATGCATGTCAATTCAAAACATTTAAATTTAATGACCCACATACAAGAAACCGATATACTTTATATCAATTCGAACTGATAGTAGAAAAATTGTATTTATATATATATACTATTGATATAATATGGTGTAGTTACTTGGAGCAGGAGGAAACTATTTTTATGAGGAACTGATTTTAGGATTAGGATTTGGAAGAAAAAAAAATTACAAAAGGGTTTTAGGAATTAGTGTTCTTCTCTCATCAAGATTTTTACTGTGTTCCCAACTAAAGTCAAATAAACAAACAAAACGATTTTTTTTAAAGGAAAACATTCTTTAGTTTTTTTCCCCTAAATTATTCATAAAAATTGTATTTTTTTTTTTTTAATAGTTTTCGTTTTGGCCCCTCTCTAATATAATATTTTAGTGATACAACTCATTTGAATAAAAAATGCTAGCTCTGTCCGTAGAAACTCCTGATAATGAGTTGTAATTCATAAAGCCTTTATTTATTTATTTATTTATTTATATTTTTCCAAATTTAAGTGTTAGTGCAGTTCAGGGGTGTTTGTTTTTTGAGTCTGAAGTCTTAAACGGTTTGAAATGCCATTTAAGACATTTTGGTTATTTTTTTTTTCAAACATCTAGACTGAAAAAACATTATAAAAAAAATTAAAAATAAAAAAAATAAAAAAAAATACATCTTAAGTTTTTTTTTTTTTTTTTTTTTGAAGGAATATACATCTTAAGTTAAAAAGTCACAAATGGTGGCTGAAATCTGAAGTGTTATGGGTCTGAAATTATTTTAAAATTTCATACCCAAAATACCCTCCCACAAATCACATTATTCCAATAAAATGACATCTCATATTTTATAGTATCTCAAATCACACTGAAATTTCTTACCATTTATGTTTACTTCTTACGGCTAAACCACCCCAGTATCACTCGCAAATTGCACTGCAATTTATTTATTTTTTTTCCACTCACAAAAATATCTCACTGTATATATATATAAATCTTCAACCTAACTTCAGATGTTTTCATATCTTGTGTTTTGAGAAACAAACAACCTAACTTTTAATTCAGATTTCATATAATGAAAAAAAATTAAAAAAAATAAAAATAAAAATAAAAACAAACATATTGTCTAGACTTCATATTTCAGACATATTCAAATTTCAAAACAATTCAAACATGTTTAGATTTCAGACAAAAACAAAAGCCACCTTAGTCTTTGAACCATGTAATGATATATAATTAACTATGTAATTATATATAAAACTATGTAATGATATATAATCAGCTTGTCGCGTATTTTTGAATTAAGTTAAGAGTAATACTAGTTTGTCCAAATTTGGTGTCAAAATAATATGAGGGAAGGAGCCATCAGGGGTAAAGACGTAAACAAGCTTTACAGCAAAAAATGAGAGCTTTTTATTAAATGAAAAAGTATATACATATCAATAAATGAAATAGTATATACATATCAAGCAATGAGTGAGAAAGGTAAATGGGAAAGCTAAATAGTATTCCCCTTCAAGAAATATGGTTCTTCTCTCATCACGATTTTTACTGTGATCCCAACTAAAGAATTATTATTATGATTTATGTGTATGGTTGTTGGGTCAATTTTTAGTCTTTAGATTTCAATCTAAAGTTTTATATAAATTAAGGATTTAAAAATTAAAACAGAAAATAACCTTCTCTCTCACATAATTAACCATTGATAATACAGTGTATTGTACCCAATAAACAAATACCTAAATAAACGGAGTTTGTCTAAAACTTTTTTTTCTTTTCTTTTTTAAGAATTCGGGCCTTTCCTGGGCCTGGGGCCTGGTTCAAGTTGAACGGCCCAATTGAAAACTTTTGTGAGGACTACTTAGTATAAAAAATATTTTAATGTTTAAATTAAGATAGGCTAATTGGCACAGATGACCCCTGAACTCTTCAAAAAGTTGCATTGTGCCCCCTAAATTATTTTTTTCGGCACTAAACCCCCTAAACTCTCGTAAATTTGCAATCGCTGAAGGAATCTACCCCCTGGTGAGGGGGCAAATTCCTTCAGCGATTGCAAAATTACAAGAATTCAGGAGGTTTAATGGCGAAAAAAAAAGTTCAGGGGGTAAGGTGCAAATTCAGGTATAGTTCAGGGGGTATCCGTGTCAATTAGCCATTAAGATATAAGTTAATAAGTTATAAAAAACAAAGACCCCCTTAATTAAAAGGTGCCAACTGCCAACTGCCAACAATTATATAATCACATTTCCATATGTCACAAATCATTATATTATCGCATTTCTTTACGGTTTAAATTGATAAAAAATAAATAAATAAAGTGTAGCTTTTTTAGTGGGTTTTGAATTGTTTTACTTTTGTACGGTTGATTTGGTGGATTGGAGGTAAATTTTGAGAAAAATTGTGGCATATGATCATATTGATGCGTATACTACCTCTTCCTTATTAATTTATATTGTTGTAGGATTTATTATCAAGAATGAACTCTTTATTTATTTGTCTTTATAATTGTTGATCACCAACTTTCTTTGCTTTTTGTTTCGTGTTTTCATTACTTAAAAAAAGAAAAAAAGAAAAAACTATACTTACATATTTGTAGTTGATCAAAAACCACTTATTAGACTATATCAAAATTCAAATAAATAAAAAACCACATGGGTGTAGCTCTGTCTCTGCCGCTAGATGGACGAGCTTTGGGCTTGGGTAAATAATTCACAAATCAGCGGCTCGAATCCTACCAATAGTAAAAAAAAAACTTTTAAAAAATACCTGGTCTATATTCTAGATAGATGGATCGATAGATAATGTAAAAAATAATAATAAAAAAAAATAAAAATAATAAAAATCCACTTATTAGACTAATGAGATGATTAGCAAAAAGATATACACAGAGAAATTCTGTCCCAACTTAACAAATAGGTTAATCCAAAAAAATAAATTCTCGAAACCACATGAAGAATTTGCTACAAAGTAACAGTTTTTATTAAAGATCAGATTCACTTGGGATTTTCCTAAATTGAATCAAACTTTAAATCTCAAAACTAACCCCGAAAAAGATAAATTTGAGTTATTTCTAAACTTGAGCTCGTGACAATGCCAACGATATATTTGGGCGCCGCTTGTCCCTCCAAATGGTCTCTTGAAGTGTCCTACGTAGATAAGGTTCTTCATTTCCGAAACATCTCCTCCTCCTCTTCATCCTTCTCAAAACCTAAAATTTCTTGTTCCGAACCCACCACATCTGCATCTGGGTCTGTTTGTTTGAAGCCAAATCAATTAAATGTTAATTAAAACAAACAATTTATATATTATATATAATTAATAATTGGATTCCATACAAGTAACAATTAAAGATTAATTACCTCCTGTTGATATTGTTGTCATTGTTCTTGCTCCTCCTTTTTGTTTATCATCAAAGGCAGTAGATGATGATGGGTAGATGATGATGGTGATGATGATGGTGTCTTAATAGTAGTCTTCTTCGGTGGAGTGGATATTGGAATGTGATGATATATTTCTTTGGTTCTGATAATTTCAGGAGTTGCAGAAGACACTTCGCTGGTTATTTTTTTTGTCATCCAGATCCTTTTTGTAACATGCAAATATCTTCACGTGTCATTATTGAACGGTAAGACGAGAATATTATGTCAAACCGTCAAGGATGTATAAAAGGGACCACAAAGTAAAATTAAACATAATAATAAAAAATATTCTAAATACACGTCATGATTTTGTAAAATATTATTCTAATTATATTTTGACACTCCTATCTCCTTTGAAGACACTTCTTTTTAAAAAGTTAAATTAAATTTTTTAAGGCCTTTTAGTATCGAAGGATAAAAAGTCTAAATCACCGTTAGAGACTTCTGAGAGAATGAATACACCGTATCATAGTGGTGGTCTCTTTTATAAGATTAGGTTGATCCGGTGGTTAGCCCCTCTCACCTAATTCATTGAAGTTGTGGGTTCGTGTCGTATATCACACCCTTAAATCACGAATTAATTATAATAGTTCAAAAAAAAAAATAGTATAAATAAATAAGGATCATTGAATGATTATAACAGCTATTACTTTTTTTCTCGTACCTTTTTTTTTTCTTTGTTAAAACCTCTAAATTAGTTGTTTTCAACACAAAGTTAAATACTATTACTATTTGGGCATCAATGACTTTTAATTTAAAAAGTAAAAACCAATTAAACTACAAACAAATTGATAAATTTGAAGACACTAATGTTGATTGCCTTCAATCACAACAGCTTGGATTTCTGTTCACCAATTTGCTGATTTACAGTGTCCGCGACGTCGGTAACTTCATCTTGGGGTTTGTCTGGATTTTCAGGTTTTGCTATTGAAGTTGCATTATCATTGCCGGGAAAACGTTTATTCCAGGATTCTAAAGAAGGTGACAATTCCCCTGGAAGTTGAGGAGGAAATATACCGGAAATATCATGATTAGAGTAGCTTTCTATAAAAAGATTAACCAGAACATGCATTAAAGAAAGTAATTCTTCAATTTCAAATCCTGGAAAAAAATCCATGTAACGCCTGATATTAGCTGCAGGATCCTCCTCCACATGCACGATGAACTCATCGTTCCATTCAATCTCAGGACCCTCATCGTCACTCAATTGCCATTTCCGCCTTCAGGAACATGATCAAGGCTATCCCCTATATTGGTTTTTTCCATTGAACTTGATCAGGGTACGTGAGAGAGAAGATGTACTCAATTGTGTATGTTTTCAATTTTCAGAAATATTTATATTAATTAAGTTCATAGGAGTAGTAATTAGATTATGATCCAATCTCTTCAAAGGATAGCCTTACAATTCGGATGAGAGTGTTGCTAGACTTGTAAATTTTAATTTTCCTTAGTAGTAAATTGTAGTAAAACCATTGTCCTTTTTCACAATTCTAATGCAATCAAATTCACCAAAATGACTTTCCTTTTTACAGCTCATGTGTAATCAAATCCAGTAAATTTTTACAATTCCATAGAAGTATTAAAAGGTTACCAAGGTGATAAATGCTTTTCATTTTTGTGCCCAAATATAAATATATATATATATAGTCTTTCTACTGTCAGTTCGTCCTAATATAAAATATATTAGGATGAAGAATGTGGACTATAGATTATAGATAAGTTTTGATAAGTGCATACATTTTAAGTCAAAGTATGTAAATCTAATGATTCACATTCTTCGTCCTGATATATTTTATATCAGAACGATCTGATAATAAAAAAACTATATAAATATATATATATATATATAGATTTTCTATTATTAGTTTGTTCTGACAATAAATATATCAGAACGAAGAATGTGGACCACTATATTTACATACTTTAACTCAAAGTGTATGCACTAATGCACATGTCAAAACTTCTCCACAATCTGTGATCCACATTCTTCGTCCTGATATATTTATTGTTAGGATGAACCGACAATAGAAAGACTTTTATATATATATATATATATATATATAAAGATTGGAGAATTGAAGAGAGAAAACCAAAAGTATCCATTTGAAATATTAAACTTTTGTTAGTAACCACTTTTGAAACTTTAATTGTTAATAACCACTTTTTTTAAAAAAAAATATTGAGTGTATATCCATAAATTACAAAAGTAACCGTGAAATTAGTTTTTTTTTTAAAAAAAAAAACCTCAAACTTGAAATCATGACTAAAAACTTGAATGTTGAAACTTAATCAGGACTAAAATGAAATGTAAAACTTGCAATCATGACTAAAATGAAAAATGTAAAACTTGAAATCATGCCCAATTTCCTTTCTTCCCCAAATTCCCCAAATTCCCAAATTAGGTTTTTTATTTTTTATTTTAGGTTTTTTCTTTTTTCTGCAGATCACAGCCGGCGACCGTCGCTTGGTCGTCGCCCATCGTCGGACGTCGTCGTCGTCGCCGTCGACCTGGGCTACGCCGGACGTCTTCGTCGAGCTTCAAGAATCTGCAGATCGTGAAGCGCAGCGACAACGATGATGTCTCTCTCTGTTGGTTCGTGAAGCACGGCGACGACGTCTGGTGTAGCCCAGGTCAACGGAGACGACATCCGGCGATGGCAAGATGACTTCCGACGATGTTTGAGGAGAAAAGAGAGAGAGAGAGAGAGAGAGATCAGAGAGAGAGAGAGAATGTAGAGGAGAGAGAAAAGAAAGAGAGAGAGAAAAAAGAGTGTGTGTGTTTGGGGTGGTTTTTATATGAGGGCTTTCTAGTAATTTTATAAAAACATGGTTATTAACAATTAAAATTTCGTTTGTGGTTAAAAACGAATTTCGCATAATATATGTGGTCATTTTTAACAATTTCCACTTAAGAAGGAATCCTGTTAGGTTGTTGAAGAGTGAATCAATCCCTTTTAACCCACCTAAACCATTCATATATATTTCATGTATATATAAGGTTAAGTGCATGAAAACCCTTTTGTGTTTTAGGGTTCATGTGATTTGAAACAATATATATATATATATATCTATTGAATTTTTTTCTTTTCAAAAAGATATATCTATTGAATTGAGAATTATAAAAAATATATATATATTAATGTATTACATAATTATTATACAGTATTTAAATTCAAAAATATTAATCAGAAAAATCAGTTGTCACTTATTTTTTTGAATAATACATGAATGTTCGGTTTATTCTGACATGCTGATTCCTGAACAATATTAACATTAATTAGCAAACTGCTTTAATGAAAAAAAAAACAAAACAAATTAAGGATATTAAACAAAACCACGTGTAATTACCGGATGATACGTCTAGTTCTTTGATAAGGGCTTATTTTAATCTTAGCTTACAATTGTTAGCTGATCTTTTTTCATCTAACGGTTGTTCTTTATTATGATTAGAAGTTCGTATGATGCGAACTTCGTACAGTAGTGTGACCCATAATTTTATTTTATTTTCTTGAAAAAATACTTATGTTAGGGCTTACTCTAGCTAGCCTTAGCGATATTCAATTTCTTCTGACATCCCAATTTATTTATTTTTTTTAACTCAAACATTCCAAAATGTTGCACATATATAAATCATAACACTTAGATTGGTAACATATATAAATGATCTCCTGTACATACACACCATTTACCATAAAATTTGAGTGAAATCAGGTAATACGTTTTGACATAAAATTAGAGAGATTTTGCTTGATAATTTTTTATGATTTGTTGCAGGCTTTTGACTTTTGTGTGAATTTTTTAAAATATAATATTAGACTCAATTAGTTAAAGAGGATATATTTACATCTTTATAAAAATTGTATGTGCACCATTTGTTATGTACACCCTCATTTAAAAAACACACCTCAGTGCTACAAAAAATGTTTTCTTTTTAAGGTTGGTTATGTTGCTACCCAAAAAACTTAGTTTCACACCCACTTTTTAAGTAAAAAATATTATTACTAAAACACCCTTACAGTTAAATTACTTAAAACAATTTTCAGTTTATTCCTCCATTTACATTTTTTTTTTTTTTGAGAATCCAAATGTCACTAAAACACCCACTATGTTTGGTTTGATGGAATTAGAAAGAAAGAAAAGGAAATGATTTGGATGAATTTATAATATTTTGTTTGGATTATTCTGATTTTGAATTTGATTTACAAAATTGCGTTTGGGGTTTAGGGCAATTTGATAATCTTCCTTCAAAGAGTTTAATATTTAAAATAACACTTAAAAAGGGTAATCCAGGAAATTCATGTCTCCTAGGGGACAAAAATGCAAGTAAATCAAGATGGGGACATTTTTACTCCTTCAAACACAGTATAGAACATTTCCTTCCATTTCCACTACTATCTATGACTATTTCTAACTACTATTGCACAAATTAGACTACATGAAAGGAAAAGTCCTAACACAACGACAACGTTCTAACGACAACGACATGCAATTCCTGTAACCATGAATCTACTCTCAGCTAGACCTTCTAACGACAACATTCCTGTAACACAAACCGAAGACATCCTTTCATCTGTTTAGTTAAGCCGAATTGTTTTCAACAATGACATGCAATTCAAGGAGGTAGCCAAATTGTTAAAGTTAATAATTTAACAAAAACCTCAATGGAATAAAGATGTTCATGAAATTTATTATTGGAGTTGATAGAGATGCTTGGATTTTTGTGAACACCAACTCCTCATCATTACACATTTTTCTTCAACTTCTTTATTATAATATAACAAAGAGGAAAATAGATAATGGGGTTGTTGTTATTGTAAGATGTGTGAGTGTGTGCAGTGTGAGAATTAAGGACCCAAACATAAAAATAAGTTTTTATATATATAAAAATAAGTTTATATATATATATATTTATAGGGTAGTGTTAACATGTGCCCTAACAACCAATTTATTTCTATAAATAAAAATAAACACACATATTAATAACTGTATTTATTATCTTATTACTATAAATGTAGTAACTATTTTCCATTTATAGTAGTAATAAAGTGGTTGTTAACATATGTCCTTAAAGGCACAAGTTAACATTAATTATGAAGAATTATGACTCTTATTATAATTAGTGTTATTTGTTATTTTCTTTTTAAAATGGAATTAGTGTTATTATTATTGTTTTTTCATGAAAATCAGACTTAAAATATGCTTCCCGTCCTGATTTAAGAATTTATATTATATATGATTTTAGAACTTCTATACATTCTCTGATCCATGATTATTCAATTTTTTTTTTTTTTTTTAAACTGATTCAATTTAATATCTTCTAAGATATCACTTTTAAATCCTTGATTTACAAATTAAGAAAAAGGAAAATAATTTTACTAAAATATGGCTTAAAAAAAAGATCTTTGATATGATCCAGAAGAGCAATGTTGTGATCTGAAATCAACCACTTTTTAATCATTTGAAAGCACTTTGGTAATAATGCAAACAAACAGAGCAACTTTAGCATAAATAAATTCCCTAAAATGTCTGGTGATTTTGCACAAGGATTTGAATTGGCTTGACCAGACACTTGAACTACAATGAAACAAACACTAAGCACTTGATGATAGATAGATATATATGTAAGGGCTTACTCTAGCCTTAGCAATGTCCAGTTTCTTCCAACATCCCAATTTTTTGTTTCTGTTTTTTCTAACTCCAACATTCCAAAATTTTGCACAAATTTAAATCATAACACTTAGATGGTTACATATATATATAAATGATCTCCTGTATATACACCATTTACCATAAAATTTGATTGAAAATTAGGTGATACATTTTGACATAAAATTAGGGTGAAATTTTACTTGATACATTTTTTATGATTTGTTGCAGGCTTTGGACTTTAGTAGTAATTTTTTTAAACATAATATTAGACTCAATTAGTTAGAGTGAAGATATTTACATCCTTATAAAAATTGTATGTGCACCATGTGCACCATTATTGCATGCACACCCTCATTTAAAAAACACACCTCAATGTTATCAAAAATGTCTTCTTTTTTATAAGGGTGACTATATATGTTGCCACTTGCCACCCAAAAAACTTTGTTTCACACTCACTTTTTAGTTTTTGAATGGTGCTATTTGCACACCCCCTACCGGTATATTTATGTCCTACTTTTTAAAATTTTGATTTAATTAAATAAAATTAAATGCTTTAATTAATTTTTTTGATATATTTCTAAAACTACGTTTTTTACTTATTTTTCTAACTTAATACATCCAATCTCTGATCCCTGTATACATCTCTCTTTCACCTCCATTGAACGATTTATTTTTTCTTCCTTATTAGTTTTTTTTTTTAGTTTTCTTTTTTCTTCTTCTTCTTCTTATTTCATGGTGCAAAAGAAAAAAGAAAAAGTAAACAGGTTGCTTCAGCACAACAACATCTTGATATCATTCTAAAGAAAAAACTAAACTTCAAACTTACTTCTAGAGAATAGTTTGATATCATTCTATTAATTCAGGGGTAATTTAATTTTATTATAATGCAATCTCAAAAATAATAATTATTATAAAAAAATAACTAATTCAGGGGTAATTTAGATATTTTAAATTTTATGATTAGTCAAACTGTCAATTAACACTTAGTCAACGAAAAACAGGGGAAGTATGTGCAATTTTAGCAAAAGTTGTAGCTGAGTGCAATATTTATTAAAATCATGGATATCTGTGCCATTTTCCGATTTTTAAATAATGTTAAGAAATTGGTTTTTGGCCCTCTAAGATTCACTAGATGTGACTTGGTCAGTATGGACCAGTTCAAATTGGAATGCTGGTCAAAAAAAATCTGCTGAATCTAATAATTTAACCAAAAAAGATGTCAAATTTATTCTTGTAGTTGTTCAAAGTTAAGATTCTTATTATAATTAGTGTTATTTATGTTATCGTTTTTAAATGGAATTAGTGTTATTATCCTTTTTCTCATGTTTATATCCATTCATTAATATAATCATATTTTCTATTTATATTTTCCTAAAAATCAGACTTTGCTTCATATTTTCATGTTTCAAAACAAGTCATTGTAGGCTTGTCAAATGGTCTAATTATGCTTTAAAATATGGATTTAGATCTTCTGCTAATCTAATTTTTTTCTTAGATGAAATCAGAAAAAAGATCAGATCAATAGATGATTCAAATTCTTAATTATATAGTATCTCCCCATACATGACTCGGGTGATTTGAAGATAAGTCAAAAATTTGGACTCTTAATCCATTATTAAGTGTATTTCTAGATAAATAATTTGAAAGAACTTTGTCAATAATGAAAACAAAGCAATTCAAAATGTCTTTGTAAGTGATTTTGCACTGGGATTTGAATTGGCTGGACCATACACATGAACTATGAAATGAAATAAATCTTTTCTTCTAATATTTAATTGTAAAACAATTCCTAATCTCAGTACTATCTATTATAGCTAGTTACATCACTTTCAAAAAACTCAAAATTGTTAACATAATTCCTTTAAAAAGAATTATAAATAAAAATATATATACATGTCAAGACATTATTCCTTCAATGTCCAGTTTCTTTCAACATCCCAATTTTTTGTTTCTGTTTTTTCTAACTCCAACATTCCAAAATTTTGCACAAATATAAATCATAACACTTAGATGGTTACATATATATAAATGATCTCCTGTATATACACCATTTACCATAAAATGTGATTGAAAATTAGGTGATACATTTTGACATAAAATTAGGTTGAAATTTTACTTGATACATTTTTTATGATTTGTTGCAGGCTTTGGACTTTAGTAGTAATTTTTTTAAACATAATATTAGACTCAATTAGTTAGAGTGAAGATATTTACATCCTTATAAAAATTGTATGTGCACCATGTGCACTATTATTGCATTTACACCCTCATTTAAAAAACACACCTCAATGTTATCAAAAATGTCTTCTTTTTTATAAGGGTGACTATGTTGCCACTTGCCACCCAAAAAACTTTGTTTCACACTCACTTTTTAGTTTTTGAATGGTGCTATTTACACACCCTCTACCGGTATATTTATGTCCCACTTTTTAAAATTTTGATCTAATTAAATAAAATTAAATGCTTTTATTAATTTTTTTGATATATTTCCAAAACTACGCTTTTTACTTATTTTTATAACTTAATACATCCAATCTCTGATCCCTGTATACATCTCTCTTTCACCTCCATTGAACGATTTATTTTTTCTTCCTTATTAGTTTTTTTTTTCTTCTTCTTATTTCATGGTGCAAAAGAAAAAAGAAAAAGTAAACGGGTTGCTTCAACACAACAACATCTTGATATCATTCTAAAGAAAAACTAAACTTCAAACTTACTTCTAGAGAATGAATTGTTTCCATATGCTTGATAGCATTCTATTAATTCAAGGGTAATTTAATTTTATTATAATGCAATCTCAAAAATAATAATTATTATAAAAAAAATAACTAATTCAGGGGTAATTTAGACATTTTAAATTTTATGGTTAGTCAAACTGTCAATTAACACTTAATCAACGAAAAACAGGGGAAGTATGTGCAATTTTAGCAAAAGTTGTAGCTGAGTGCAATATTTATTAAAATCATCGATGTTTGTGCAATTTTCCGATTTTTAAATAATGTTAAGAAATTGGTTTTTGGCCCTCTAAGATTCACTAGATGTGACTTGGTCAGTATGGACCAGTTCAAATTGGAATGCTGGTCAAAAAAAATCTGCTGAATCTAATAATTTAACCAAAAAAGATGTCAAATTTATTCTTGTAGTTGTTCAAAGTTAAGATTCTTATTATAATTAGTGTTATTTATGTTATCGTTTTTAAATGGAATTAGTGTTATTATCCTTTTTCTCATGTTTATATCCATTCATTAATATAATCATATTTTCTATTTATATTTTCCTAAAAATCAGACTTTGCTTCATATTTTCATGTTTCAAAACAAGTCATTGTAGGCTTGTCAAATGGTCTAATTATACTTTAAAATATGGATTTGGATATTCTGCTGATCTAATCTTTTTCTTAGATGAAATTAAAAAAAAGATCAGATCAATAGATGATCTAAATTCTTAATTATATAGTATCTCCCAATACATGACTAAGGTGATTTCAAGATAAGTCAAAAATTTGGACTCTTAATCCATTATTAAGTGTATTTCAAGATAAATAATTTGAAAGAACTTTGTCAATAATGAAAACAAAGCAATTCAAAATGTCTTTGTAAGTGATTTTGCACTGGGATTTGAATTGGCTGGACCATACACATGAACTATGAAATGAAATAAATCTTTTCTTCTAATATTTAATTGTAAAACAATTCCTAATCTCAGTACTATCTATTATAGCTAGTTACATCACTTTCAAAAAACTCAAAATTGTTAACATAATTCCTTTAAAAAGAATTATAAATAAAAATATATATACATGTCAAGACATTATTCCTTCAATGTCCAGTTTCTTTCAACATCCCAATTTTTTGTTTCTGTTTTTTCTAACTCCAACATTCCAAAATTTTGCACAAATATAAATCATAACACTTAGATGGTTACATATATATAAATGATCTCCTGTATATACACCATTTACCATAAAATGTGATTGAAAATTAGGTGATACATTTTGACATAAAATTAGGTTGAAATTTTACTTGATACATTTTTTATGATTTGTTGCAGGCTTTGGACTTTAGTAGTAATTTTTTTAAACATAATATTAGACTCAATTAGTTAGAGTGAAGATATTTACATCCTTATAAAAATTGTATGTGCACCATGTGCACTATTATTGCATTTACACCCTCATTTAAAAAACACACCTCAATGTTATCAAAAATGTCTTCTTTTTTATAAGGGTGACTATGTTGCCACTTGCCACCCAAAAAACTTTGTTTCACACTCACTTTTTAGTTTTTGAATGGTGCTATTTACACACCCTCTACCGGTATATTTATGTCCCACTTTTTAAAATTTTGATCTAATTAAATAAAATTAAATGCTTTTATTAATTTTTTTGATATATTTCCAAAACTACGCTTTTTACTTATTTTTATAACTTAATACATCCAATCTCTGATCCCTGTATACATCTCTCTTTCACCTCCATTGAACGATTTATTTTTTCTTCCTTATTAGTTTTTTTTTTCTTCTTCTTATTTCATGGTGCAAAAGAAAAAAGAAAAAGTAAACGGGTTGCTTCAACACAACAACATCTTGATATCATTCTAAAGAAAAACTAAACTTCAAACTTACTTCTAGAGAATGAATTGTTTCCATATGCTTGATAGCATTCTATTAATTCAAGGGTAATTTAATTTTATTATAATGCAATCTCAAAAATAATAATTATTATAAAAAAAATAACTAATTCAGGGGTAATTTAGACATTTTAAATTTTATGGTTAGTCAAACTGTCAATTAACACTTAATCAACGAAAAACAGGGGAAGTATGTGCAATTTTAGCAAAAGTTGTAGCTGAGTGCAATATTTATTAAAATCATCGATGTTTGTGCAATTTTCCGATTTTTAAATAATGTTAAGAAATTGGTTTTTGGCCCTCTAAGATTCACTAGATGTGACTTGGTCAGTATGGACCAGTTCAAATTGGAATGCTGGTCAAAAAAAATCTGCTGAATCTAATAATTTAACCAAAAAAGATGTCAAATTTATTCTTGTAGTTGTTCAAAGTTAAGATTCTTATTATAATTAGTGTTATTTATGTTATCGTTTTTAAATGGAATTAGTGTTATTATCCTTTTTCTCATGTTTATATCCATTCATTAATATAATCATATTTTCTATTTATATTTTCCTAAAAATCAGACTTTGCTTCATATTTTCATGTTTCAAAACAAGTCATTGTAGGCTTGTCAAATGGTCTAATTATACTTTAAAATATGGATTTGGATATTCTGCTGATCTAATCTTTTTCTTAGATGAAATTAAAAAAAAGATCAGATCAATAGATGATCTAAATTCTTAATTATATAGTATCTCCCAATACATGACTAAGGTGATTTCAAGATAAGTCAAAAATTTGGACTCTTAATCCATTATTAAGTGTATTTCAAGATAAATAATTTGAAAGAACTTTGTCAATAATGAAAACAAAGCAATTCAAAATGTCTTTGTAAGTGATTTTGCACTGGGATTTGAATTGGCTGGACCATACACATGAACTATGAAATGAAATAAATCTTTTCTTCTAATATTTAATTGTAAAACAATTCCTAATCTCAGTACTATCTATTATAGCTAGTTACATCACTTTCAAAAAACTCAAAATTGTTAACATAATTCCTTTAAAAAGAATTATAAATAAAAATATATATACATGTCAAGACATTATTCCTTCAATGTCCAGTTTCTTTCAACATCCCAATTTTTTGTTTCTGTTTTTTCTAACTCCAACATTCCAAAATTTTGCACAAATATAAATCATAACACTTAGATGGTTACATATATATAAATGATCTCCTGTATATACACCATTTACCATAAAATGTGATTGAAAATTAGGTGATACATTTTGACATAAAATTAGGTTGAAATTTTACTTGATACATTTTTTATGATTTGTTGCAGGCTTTGGACTTTAGTAGTAATTTTTTTAAACATAATATTAGACTCAATTAGTTAGAGTGAAGATATTTACATCCTTATAAAAATTGTATGTGCACCATGTGCACTATTATTGCATTTACACCCTCATTTAAAAAACACACCTCAATGTTATCAAAAATGTCTTCTTTTTTATAAGGGTGACTATGTTGCCACTTGCCACCCAAAAAACTTTGTTTCACACTCACTTTTTAGTTTTTGAATGGTGTTATTTACACACCCTCTACCGGTATATTTATGTCCCACTTTTTAAAATTTTGATCTAATTAAATAAAATTAAATGCTTTTATTAATTTTTTTGATATATTTCCAAAACTACGCTTTTTACTTATTTTTATAACTTAATACATCCAATCTCTGATCCCTGTATACATCTCTCTTTCACCTCCATTGAACGATTTATTTTTTCTTCCTTATTAGTTTTTTTTTTCTTCTTCTTATTTCATGGTGCAAAAGAAAAAAGAAAAAGTAAACGGGTTGCTTCAACACAACAACATCTTGATATCATTCTAAAGAAAAACTAAACTTCAAACTTACTTCTAGAGAATGAATTGTTTCCATATGCTTGATAGCATTCTATTAATTCAAGGGTAATTTAATTTTATTATAATGCAATCTCAAAAATAATAATTATTATAAAAAAAATAACTAATTCAGGGGTAATTTAGACATTTTAAATTTTATGGTTAGTCAAACTGTCAATTAACACTTAATCAACGAAAAACAGGGGAAGTATGTGCAATTTTAGCAAAAGTTGTAGCTGAGTGCAATATTTATTAAAATCATCGATGTTTGTGCAATTTTCCGATTTTTAAATAATGTTAAGAAATTGGTTTTTGGCCCTCTAAGATTCACTAGATGTGACTTGGTCAGTATGGACCAGTTCAAATTGGAATGCTGGTCAAAAAAAATCTGCTGAATCTAATAATTTAACCAAAAAAGATGTCAAATTTATTCTTGTAGTTGTTCAAAGTTAAGATTCTTATTATAATTAGTGTTATTTATGTTATCGTTTTTAAATGGAATTAGTGTTATTATCCTTTTTCTCATGTTTATATCCATTCATTAATATAATCATATTTTCTATTTATATTTTCCTAAAAATCAGACTTTGCTTCATATTTTCATGTTTCAAAACAAGTCATTGTAGGCTTGTCAAATGGTCTAATTATACTTTAAAATATGGATTTGGATATTCTGCTGATCTAATCTTTTTCTTAGATGAAATTAAAAAAAAGATCAGATCAATAGATGATCTAAATTCTTAATTATATAGTATCTCCCAATACATGACTAAGGTGATTTCAAGATAAGTCAAAAATTTGGACTCTTAATCCATTATTAAGTGTATTTCAAGATAAATAATTTGAAAGAACTTTGTCAATAATGAAAACAAAGCAATTCAAAATGTCTTTGTAAGTGATTTTGCACTGGGATTTGAATTGGCTGGACCATACACATGAACTATGAAATGAAATAAATCTTTTCTTCTAATATTTAATTGTAAAACAATTCCTAATCTCAGTACTATCTATTATAGCTAGTTACATCACTTTCAAAAAACTCAAAATTGTTAACATAATTCCTTTAAAAAGAATTATAATTAAAAATATATATATATATATGTCAAGACATTATTACTACATCTATACTACTAATGCACAAATTAGGCTGCATGAAGGCACAGCCAGTGTATACCGTGAATCGGCTCTAAGCTGGCCCTTGAACAACAATGCCGGTATATCTTCCATATGTCGCTCCGTCCAGTTGTCTGCTCCGATGACAGAGACCCTATGAAAACTATTTAGATTCACATAGGCTTGCCTCCTTTTAGCTTTTCAGTGAACACGGATTGTTTCATCGAAGTTCCATCGTAACATTGGCCTGAATAAATTTTAATGCAAAGTGAGTTTCAGCCTTCAGGAATTTTGCACATGAAAAACAAAAAGACTGCTAATTTACAGTTTAAGTATAGTACCTTCTCCAAAGGAAAATTATGTATCTTCATCTGAACTAGAATCATCCTTCCGCCTCTCTGCAATAGCATGAAATAGTTTCTGACGAGGATCAATATAGGGTTGTTGGCGAGTATCAGATGAAGATGATGCATTAGAAGACTCTTTTTTCGGTGCTTTTGCTGGCTTCCTTGGTGCCTCTCTCACCTCTCTGCATACCTTATCTAAAATTATTAAAAAGTCCCTTACTATAACAAACAAACGCAAACCCTCATCCTTCCCTGCGTTCCCATGGAAATAATCACCAGTGCTCTTCACTATGCCCATAATTCTCTTTTCTTCTGTTACCAGCCACTTGATATCAACCTCGGCGTTCTGCACAAAACTCTTCAATGTTTCATGGAAGCCACTTTCTTCTTCTAAACTCCTCATATCTGAGTTGAGGAAATTCCGGGCTTTTAACAACGAATAGTTGAGTTTCGCAACAGAACCCGTTAAGCCTTCAGCATCCAAAGCTGCTGCTTTCTTGACATTTTCAAGCTCACTACTCAAACGTGAAAGTACCTGAAGACCAAGATTTCGATAGTGATCTTCTGTTTCATGTGAAATTTCCTCAAGAAGATCATCTGTTTTCACACTGGAGAAGCTCTGGCTCTCTCTCATTGCACGAGTAGCTCTCACACCTTCAGTCCGGCTTATCTCCTGAACAACAAAATGCAATAGTGTGGTCTTGCCATCTACTCCTTTTACATCTGCTAATTTCAAAAGAGTATCAAGTTTGAATGCTTGTGCACCACCACGGAAAGTGCCATCATTCATGCGATTGCCAGTTTTGAGAACAGCTTCTAGAAGCTTGTGGAATAGTCGGCTATTTCTAAGTTCCTTGCAAGCAACCTATAATCCCAGTTAACATGGTTAGTGTCCAAAATTGAAGAGTTCTTAAAGGAGACTAGTACACAAAAGACTGCAATACGACCCATCGTAATTTTTGATATAGTAGCATAAAACATTAATACAGGAAAATTACTTGAACAGTAAAATAATGTCATGAGGAATCCTGCACAGATGAATACGCCAAACTGAAATAAAGTCCTTTGCTACAACATATTTTACCAGAATAATTCACAAATGTTAACTTGTTTGCTATTGTGTTATATTTCTCTTGTTTAGGTTTTCTTTATTATTATTATTATTTTCTTATTTGTTGCTTTCCAAAACAATTAGATTAGCGGCTCATTTAGTGTATCTAAACACAATTTCCGCTTTGCTAAAACAGTCCTAATAGATTGTTAGCTCTCTGTCAAGTTGCTATTTTAAGCATATTATGATCAATTGCAAAATCCCCAAATTATATTTTATAATTGGTTGTACCCTTCATGCTCATTGCTCGGGCTGCATTATCATTTGTTTTTATATGCCTTACTAGACACTGCCATTTTCCAACAGTGCGCCAATTACTTTCTTAAGCCTATTTAGTGTCACTCTCAGCTTACCTTAAGATAATCCCTCACTGAAAACACCAATTTTTTTCCTATTTCTTTCTTCCAATATAATACCTTCTTTCTCCTCAAATATTTGACTAGACTAATAGAGGAATTGTATCTTTGTTTGATACTAAGTCATTACGCCATTGGTTGTTAGATATATTAACTTGTCTTTCTATGATGTACAGCATGTTTATCATTTAATGTGGTTCTTGTGATTTCCAATTTCCTAGTAAAAACAAATTCATCAGATATATGACTAGATTTTCCCTTAATTACTCCATAAAGATCCATTTACTGAGCATGCATGGGTGTTTATTACCTTCTGGACCGAAGAACATAACAGCAGAGAATGAGAGAAGCAACAGGATTTTATATAAATGAGTTCCTAGACTCTAAATGTGCTCAGCAATTAGTAGTCTAACCATTTATCTATCATTGTTTGTGTTTTCCCGTATGTCACAGAACTCATTTATCATTTTGAAAATATGAAACATTCAGAGTCTTCACCAGACATGCACATGGCATGAGATCTTCAAGGACATTCATGAACTAGCAAAAAAACGACAAACAAGAAATACTGAATCTAAAAGGAGTCTAAGGTCTTCCATAAATTCGGGTCTAGTCTATGTGTCCATTTGTTACTATGATGGAGAGGAAAATGAAAATTTTAAGACCAGGGTGGAAATAAAAGCAAGTGATATTTCCATCATAATTCATTGCCAAAGTAGCATCTAACTTCCTCTTCTCAATTTGATCAATTAATATATACTTCAAAAAGAAAAGACAAAAAAAAAAAAAGGCTAAAGACAAAGAGCTGGATATATTAAGAAAAAGCAATAGACAAGCAATGTAATTTTCAAAATCCAATGTCTTACCTCCAGGGTTTCAAAGGACTCTTTTGTGAAGGTAACCTCCTCCTGAAGGGTACACATAAAGAGCAGTGCTTCTATACGTTTGAAAGCAAATGGAATGTCACCCAAAACTTTCAGAAACCGGTCAGCAGACCCAAGTTGAGAAATTTCACCGCTGAACAACCTAAGCTTCAGTTCTTCATCTGGTGTTGGTGCCATCTTCAACAAAGCTTGAAGGAATTCTACAGGTAGCTCATTTCCTGATTAAATTAGAATAGGTTAGATTGTTGTGATGCACTGAAACCCTGAACACAATAGTACCAGTAAATTTCCAGAAGTATGAATATGAAATACTGTGTTGATGAATTAGGCTTATTCAGATGGGTGCAAGTTTTAGTCACATTCAGTATAGCCGTATAGGATGATATAGAGAGGCAGCCTTGCTTTTATTGCTGTGGAACCCAGTTTACTAAACCTTTTCATTAATTTAATTATCATTTTTAGCATTAGGAGTTTTGTCTCCTATCCTAGAAAATATTTTAAGAAATAGTAATAATAGATGAATACTGAGTGACATAGCATTTCACCCAATTTTGTGCCAAGATCTACAAATAGGTGAACCAAACAGATTTGTATTCAATCGCCTATATTGAACTAGTAGTCCCAAAAGTTAAAGCTTATGAGTAGTGCCTCTTGTGCGAAGCTGGATTTAGTCAACAAACCTGAGACATGGATTCAAACATAGTACAATGGGGTGTTTCAAAATTTGAACCCAAAGTCTGGATCTGATCAGTTCTCATGACATGTTAAACTGTTAACTCAAAGCTTAAGTTTAGAGTAAAGGAAAACAATAAATATTCAAGTTCTAGCATGTTACATTTCTTAATTTTTATAAAAAAGAAAAAAGAAAAATATTTTGTAAAGAACTTTCATAAAATGTTCACTATTATTTGATACAAAAATTATCAAAGGTTTAGATGATAGAAGTTAAATTGAAGCCTAATTTGATAGAAGCCTAATTTATTTATTTTTATGCTTGTCCTTACAGAGTCAGAAACACAAACACAAGCTGCTACAGCTTCAAATCTCTCTCCCTCTCTCTGATAAATACTGATATGATGCAAGATTTAAAAAGTAAAGAAAAAGTGGAGAGAAAGTAACCTTCAAGAAGTGCATCACAAACTTCTTCAATCGTCACATTCAATGCCCGCAGCATAATTGCTAAATTCTGTGATTTTTTGGAATCAATGATCTGAATATACTGAGCACCTTGATCCACCGAAGACGACTCTTTCTTCCGTTCAGTTTTATTTTTATCAGTGGCTGCATACCCGAATAGCGTTTCTATCATCTCCTCATTGAACCTGTAAATTAGTATAGTACTCAGCAGCTAATAAACAGTATAGCATAAAGATAGAATAATGGAGTGACCCCAATTTAACTTACTGGAACGATCCTGATTTTATCTGATGCCAAACCATAGAATTATCTGGATTGGCTAAAACTTTATCCCAGAAAAATGGCTTCAGCTTAGGTTTAGGCTCAGCATCTCTCTCTGTCCCAGCTCCTTCACTAGAAGAAGCAGTATTTGATGGATGTTTTGGTCCAAGAGGTGGCCGAGGACCCTTTGATCCCAGCATAGGTGGTGGCGGTCGAGGAGGTGGAGGACCATTCTTTGGAAGCGGTGGTGGAGGTGGACCAGGTCTTGCATCAGGAGTTGGTGGAGGAGGTGGACCAGGTCTTGCACCAGGAGTTGGTGGAGGAGGTGGTCGAGGGGGAGGAGGACCACCACCCCCAGAAGGTTTCATTGGAGGAGGAGGAGGAGGTACAGGAGGGGGGTGAGGAGGTAATACAGGAGCTGGAGGAGGACCTGTGCTGCTGGCAGAAGCCCTAAGAAAAGAAGGTGGTTCATGAGGGAGGGGTTCAACCCTGCCAGGAGGCGGCTTTAGGGGAGGTCTTCCAGGAGGGGAGGCACCAATCCTTCCAGGAGGAGGCTTCAGAGGTGGTCCAACCCGCCCACCAACAGCTCCTAACGATGCACTTTCATCTAGTGAGGTATTAGAATCAAGGTTTCCAACCAACGATGAGGCCTTTATATCAGGGCTTGAGTTAATACCAAATGATTGATGACCAAGCTTCTCTCCTTTAATCGAATTGCCAGAACCTGAAGGAGTAAATTTTGAAATGGTATCAGAATTCCGTTGAAATTAGTAGATGTTGATAACAACAAGCATTAAAATATAGTTATATACCAATAGAGTAGTCATTCAAGCTTAGGCTTAGAAGGGGCCTCTCGTCATTTTGCCTAACTGCAGAACCTTTCCGACAGAACTTCATGCAGCAAAAAAAGAGCACTGCTGCAGCAATGAATGTAACTGATACTGTTACAGCTACAGCAATAACTACAGCCTTATGGTTATTGTTGTTCTTATTTGCCTGTTCTTCTGCAACAGAACCTGAAGTTGTAGGAGAACCTTGATCAATCGAAGGCGATGAATCAGGAAAAACTTGGAAAAATGGCGGTGCTGGAGCACGGACAGGGGGAGGAGAACGGAAGGAGGCATCGACAGGGTCAGGGACAGGGACAGGTGCAGAGACAGGGGCAAGGGCAGGAGCTGAGACAGGGTTTGGTATCTCTGCAGTGCTCCGAGATGATCTACTACCCAAATTTCGCCTAGGAGCATCGGGCCTGGGAAATAAAGACTCAATATGACTGGTAAAATGAGAGCCACCTTCTTCTCTAGTAATGTGGAACAGAAGATTGCTATTTCTTATACAATCTAAAAGAATTCTCTTCAAGTGGGGATGCAGCACATTATCCAATTTGTTAATGTTCTCTTCCCATGACTGACTTCTTAAATTGTTTTCATTAGTGCTACCCAGTGTTTCTTCTGTTAGACAAAAGTTAAGATCTTTAAAAACTTGCTTCAAGTGGATCAAATCTACCCTGCAACTGATCCATAATAATTTTGCCTGCAATAAGAAAATTTCCACAAATCTTAGTGTCTACTTCTGCATTCTGAAGTACCATAGCTATTGCATTAACTTGATCTCAGGCAAAGCTGAGATACAGGCATACAGCTATTGTAGAAATTTTCCTCAGATTTGTTCCAAGATGCATATATATGAGCATAGGTAGTTCAAACATAGGTGGTGTATTAAACTTAAACTTAACAAGTCTTGAGATGATCATACATTTATATGAATAAAGAATTAGGAAGAGTCATAGAAATGCAGATACAGTTACAAAAAGATGCTATCTATATTTCCGGCTTACGTAAAGCGATTTCCCAGTATTTCAGCATCATGACCCTCAAATTATGGAAAGATTGTTTAAAATTAAAGGAGTGACAACTTTTGTTAGAGTAGTAAACTAATGATTGCTACAATTAGAAATGATTTCCCTTTTCTGATAAGAGATTAGCAATAAACTAACAATTAGCATGTGCTTAATTTTCTTTCTTTATAGGTTTAGCAATAAAATCCTTTCTTCTTACCAAAACATTCTTTCAAGTTTCATCCATTCTGTGATATTACAAATGATAATTACTTCAATCAGGGAATCAGCACCTACTTTAATAGGTGGGTATCACACTAGAAACTTGAAAGGGCAACCTGTATCATGTGCTGCATTTTAGAGTTCATGCAACAAACTTTAAGAACGTTAGCAAAAATTTGCCTCCGCTCTTTTGCCTCTTCCCCACCAAACTACCCTATTCCGCCCCCTTTCTTCCATTTGCTTCAGAATTGTATACCCCCTAAGTGTTAAACTTTAATAACATGTATTTTATATAACTAATACACATGGAAGTACTTGGACTTCAAAATTTGACACCTTGAACTATTTATTCTACAACTGTTTGGCACGACAATTCTGTAGCATACATAAACAATTTTCACGACATTATTCTGATCTTTGTGAACAAAATTTGAATCCACCACGATAATATATGTTTGTTGCTAAGCATTACTGATCTAGTTTATCTATGCAACCAATAGACTTGCTATCTCATATCCTAATATGCAACCGAGAATAAAATTCGTTACTAGGAATAAAACAAAACCAATGTACAAGCATAAAAAATATCACAACAAAAGCGAAAACAAAGTATAGTCCTTTACCAGGTCCTCATCAACCTCCCCAGTCACCGGATCAACTAATTTGCTAAGAAACGCTTCCTCTGCCCTCCTCCGGTGTCCTGAGCTGATCACCAGTGATCCACAAAGCAGAACTACCAAAGATATGAAACAACTTGCTTTTATCACACCCATTTTTTCTTGAATCATCATTACAATCACATACAGTACTTTTCATTTCCCAATATCCTAAACCCCCCACTAAAACAAACAAAACCCTATCAACACCCCATAAAAGCCTCAATTTTACATCATTTTTAACCAACCCAATTCAAATTTCCCCTGAAAGAACCCTTGAAAAATGTATCAAACTACAACGGATACTTACAAACTCTCAAATACCCACCTCAATAAAAATGATGAAAAGTTGAAACTGGATTCAAAACTCGACACAACCCAACAAAACCCAGAATTTATGAGCCCTAAAAACGACAGAACAAGGAATCGGATCACTTCCAAAGCAAAACCCAGAACAAAAATTGATAAATGGAGCTGAAAATCTAACCCAAAATCAAATAAAAAAACAACCCCTTTAATGAACAAAACCTGAAAACATCCAAAATGTGAATGCACCAAAAGAGAAGCCAAAAAAGGAAAAAAGGTACTTTTTTTCTTGTGTGTTAAGGAAATAATGAAATCGAATTATTCGTATATGACTGGATCCAATCAACGAAAGCTCAAATATGTTAGCTGTTAATTCTTGTAAAAGGTGTTGACCTGGAAAAATTATGAGGCGTTTTCTTCACAGAGACCAGTTTTCGATGAAAAGCTGACAAATTGGATAAAATGTAGGTGCCTTTGTTTTCTCTGTTTTCCATTTTTTTTATTTTTCTATTTTTATTTTTATTTTTATTTTTTATGTTTGAAATTCTTGGGGGATATTTACGCTTTTACCAGATCGAACCAGATCTACTTGAATAAAAATGGAAAATAGATATTATTACAACTTAGCTTCAAAAAAATAAATATTATTACAAATTATAATTATCGAAAATTATTAGGAGTTGGATTTTCCCTTTTTTTTTATTATTATTATTATTATTTTTTATTTAAGGATCCTGCTTCTATAACATAAGAAATTGAATTTTTAACGGATCATAAACGGTAAAGCTTCATTTTGAAGTCATCAAACTCCGTTTAATAAGATAATTGATCATTGATATATATCGACGAGAATGATTCTGTAATGTTAAAGAACCACTTCTCCAACTTTAAAATCAAAACCTCTCATCTAATAAAAAAAAAAATGTGGTTATCTAACATTATAGAATCATTGTCTTGCACATAGCTACTTTTTTTTTTTTCTCTCTTTTTTTTCTCTCTACTTTATCGGTGCACGGTTTAGTGAAATCTAAATAAGGCAGTTGGGGTTCAAGAAGATTGTTGTTGAAACGGATGCTTTAAATATTGTGCAGCTACTTTGCACTGATAATTTCACGAACCACCCTAATTTTAGCCTTATTAAGAGCTGTAAAGAGCTTGTTAATGGTGACTGGAGTTGTGTTGTTCACCACATTTACAGAGAAGGTAATGCTCTTGCTGATGGTCTTGCTAGATTGGGGCATAAGATGGATTTGGGTGTCTGGTTTTTCGATAGTCCTCCTGATGAGATTAGAAGTATTCTTGATGACGATTGTAGAGGCAGCTCCTGTATCAGACAGTGCACTACAACGCCTATGGTCATTCATTAGTTGTTTTTCTTTGTTTTTCTGTTCCCTGGGCTTTGCCCTCCAATGTACCAAAAAAAAAATAAACCTTTCTTGTTTTTCAATTAAAATGAAGGAACATATTCTTATAGTTTTTCAAAATTTATCATATCATTACTAAAACATTGTCAACAACTATAAGAATAAATTTACACTTGGGCCTCTTGCGAATGAGGTTGGATTCTTTCTTGGAGGCCTCCACCATCATATATATATATATATTATTTGTCCCCCTTGGCCATTAATCCCAAGGGTGGGTGTTGTTCCATCAATTGTGAGTGTTCTCTCCCCGCTTGTGGGAGCTGTAGTCTGAGCTATGGTAGTAGAGCTCAATCTCGTCAGGCCCCAACAGTTGTTGTATATTAAAATAAAAAAATAAAAAAATAAAAAACTATAAGAATAAATTTTATTTAAAAAAATATAGAACACAATTGTTATTAATTGTAAAGGTGTTTTTTTTTTTTTTTTTTTTACAGATATTAATTGTAATAGTACTAATATATATTGTGAACAAAATAGAGAAAATAGATTTTATTATACTATTGAATGATCAATGGAAATTATCAAAAAAATAAATAAATAAATCAAAATTTGTATGAATATTCAAGAAGAAATGATGTGTTGAGGGCCCAAGCTCTCTCTTTGGTCAACCCAATCTCACCCACCTTTCAAATTTAGAGTTAACTCTAAATCAATGCTTTAAAAAAAAAAAAAAAAAAAAAATCTAAGATTTTCAATTATAATTAATTATAAAAATCAATACTTAGAATGTTTTATGAGAAGAAAGAGATGTTTTTATTGTAATAAATTTTCATGAACAGTAATAACAATAATCTTTATGTTGTGTTAAATTCTTTAATATTATACCCAAAAGTTGTATCAAATTCATTCCGGTGTTAAAAATTGACCAATTCAAAGAAATTCTAGTTTACCATTTTAAAATAAGATTTCAAAGTTGATCGCTCTTCTATCTTTTCAAAATACTATATATATATATATTTATATTATCAATTCGTCC
This sequence comes from Acer campestre, assembly GCA_954870605.1. Classification (NCBI taxonomy): domain Eukaryota; kingdom Viridiplantae; phylum Streptophyta; class Magnoliopsida; order Sapindales; family Sapindaceae; genus Acer; species Acer campestre. Next base: position 44,228,837 of record OX940801.1, read on the forward strand.
CGACAATAAATATATCAAGACGAAAAACATGGACCATGGATTATGGATAAGTTTTGATAAATGTATATACTTTGAGTCATAGTATGTAAATCTAGTGGTTCATATTCTTCGTCTTAATATATTTATTGACAGGACGAACTGATAATAAAAAATATATATATATATATATACTTTAATTTTTTTTCTACAAACCTATTTTTATTTTTATTTAAAAAAATAAAAAAAAACTATTACATTAATTTGAGATTCGAGTAAGAGATAGACTCAAACCCACAACCTCTTGATATAGGTGTAAAGAACAAACCGGTATGCCAACCTCATCTTGTCTATAATAAATTGGTAAGATTCAAGCCGTTGACTTGAGAGTCATTTACCCAAATTCCAAACTTGTCCATCTACCAGCTAAATTTAACTGGTAAACCCAACTCAAATCAATGCTTTTACCAACCTTTTTTTTCAACTCAAATTCCAAACTTGTCTATCTACTAGCTAAACTTTTTTTTTTTTTTGGTCAACCCAACTCTCACCCACCTTTCAAATTTAATGTTAACTCTAAATCAATGCTTTCAAAAAAAAAAAAAAAATCAATGATTTGCAATTATAATTAATTATTCTGTACTTAGAATGTTTTATGAGAAGAAAAAGATGTTTTTATTGTAATAAATTTTCATGAACAATAATAACAATAATCATTATGTTGTGTAAAATTCTTTAATATTATACACAAAAGTTGTATCAAATTCATTATAGTGTTAAAAATTGACCAATTCAAAGAAGTTCTGCCTTACCATTTTAAAATAAGATTTTAAAGTCAAACGCTCTTCTATCACTTCAAAATATTATATATATATATATATAATCTTTCTATTATCAATTCATCCTAACAATAAATATATAAGGCCGAAGAACGTGGACCACAGATTATGGATTATGGAGAAGTTTTAACAAGTGCATACACTTTGAATCATAATATATAAATCTAGTGGTCTACATTTTTCGTCCTGATATATTTATTGTCAGGACGAACTGATAATAGAAAATCTATATATATATATATACTTTAATATTTTTTTCTATAAACCTATTTTTTTTTTTTTAAAAAAAAAAAAAAAACTATTACATTAATTTGGGATTCAAGTAAGGGACAGACTCGAATCCACAACCTCTTGATATAGGTGTAAAAAACAAACTAGTATGCCAACCTCATCTTGTCTACAATAAACTCTTTTTTTTTTTTAATAGTATCTATCTATCTACTTATCTAGATCAGGTAATTTTTTTTTATTTTTTTTTTAAGGTTTTTGTCATTGGTAGGATTCGAGCCGCTAACTTGAGAGTCATTTATCCAAACCCCAAACTTATCCATCTACCAGCTAAATTATGCTCAATTCAAAATACACATTTAAGTCCAATTCATACACCATACCATACGTATGTTGATCAAGTAAAATATTGTCACTTGTACTTTAATATTCAAAATTTAAGTCCAATGTATTAGAGACTTGATATTAAAAGCACATCTTATACAAAACATTACAAAACATCACATTCACCAAACAGTCAATTAGATCACAAGAGATGATATAATTATTACAAATTAACCGAACTACTGAAGTCATAGTCTGTAATAAAATATTGGCAGAAATTCAGGTGGCCAGCAAGCATATACTAAACCTGCTTTTGAAAAAGAAAAAATTACTATACACAAAACTTTATTTTTGTGTGGTAAATTTTTTTTTAAAATAAAATAAAATAAAAGCTTTTAGTACCACTAAAAAAAAGATATGAAAAGTATATAAAATAGACAGAAGAATATGCATGCAACATGATAAGACTATAAGAGCAAAGGGGCAGGCACCTTACCTTCAAATTTATTCCTTTCACACTTGCTTTTCATCATCAAATGTCTCTTCAAGATGTTTTAATACAAAAACATTTTGTTTTCTTGGAAAAATGTAATTACCAATCACCCCCACAAAGTGATGATCATCGTTAATGCTTTTAGGGGAAACATCTATCAAACTTTTCTTAAAAGAAGCATCGAATTATTTTATTTTATTTTATTATCAAAAAAATAAAAAGTTTTGTCGATTTCAATCAAACATCATGAAATTAATACAAAAATTTCACCCTTCAATGATGATGAAACCTTTGTTACTTGTTTTAAATCCCCTAGAAATTTTAAAAACCTCTAATATGTAAATAGGGATGGTTAAAATCCCCGATCCATTCTAAACCAACGGGACTTCAATCCGTTTGGGACAGGTTTAGAGCACTTAAAACGGGTTCCGAATTGGATATAGGCCAAACTTTTTTTATCCGATTTTTTTTCGAGTCGGGCATGGGTCAACCATTTATGCCCTGATCCATCCTGTTTGATCTAGTATTTATATAATTAATTTTTAAAATATAAAAATGTAAAGAAAGAAATTAAATCTCTAAACTCTATGTCATTTTAATTAATTATATTTTATGTTTGAATTTAAAGTTCATTAAACTTAGACGTGGTGTACTTTTAGACGTTGTTGTGTTCTATTAAAAGAAGCATCTATCAAACTCCACAAAGTGGTCAATATAATGCTTTTAAGGGAAACATATTGTTGGATATGGCTCGAATTACCAATGGTTACCAAACACGATTTACCAATGCGGAGACTTCCTGGAGACGTGAGAGCGTTTGGGAGTATGAGATTATGGTTGAGGGAGGTTTGAAGTCAAAGAAGAACCAGAGAAACAAATTCGGTGAATTACCGCTACGTAGGACCGCTACGTAGGCAAGTGCCTAGGGGGCGGTCCTACCTTGCATTGAACTCCAGAGAGTCTCGTTTGAATTACCGCGGCCCAGGCAAATGCCTAGGGGGCGGTCCCAGGCAGCGGTAACAAGCAGAAGACAACGAGAATGAAGCGTGGATCACAGTTTTCTGAGTGGTCAAGTTCAACACGGTTTAGGAAGCAGGTGGCCAACTGCAACTTGAATCATAGTTAATCACAAGCACGTGTTGAATCAGGAAATATTCATGGAAGAGGAAATATGTTGCTTCTGGAAGTTCGAATAGGAAAATGATTTCTACTTTGAAGAAGACTTGTCATAAATAGGAAATAGTATTTATGTGGAACAAGTAATTCTTGTACGTATAGGAATAAGATTTCCTTTTAGCCTAAACTCCCTGTAATACATATAAATAGACCATAATAACTAGGTTATTAGTATGTGAAAAAACACCTAAGAGTGGTGGAGCAAAAATAGTAAATACTAGAGAGATCTCAAAGTGAGCATTGGGTGTAATTGGGTTTGGGGTATTATTTAGAGAGAGATCCTGAGTGTAGTGCTGGCAAAACGGGCCAGGCCCTGGCGGGTTGCCCGGCCCTGCCCGGCCCGACCCGTTACCAGATCGCGGGCCGGGCCCGGTAAGGCCCGCTAGGCCTACGGGCCTTAAAAAAATTGTAAAAAACAATTTTGGCGGGCCCCATAATTCAAAAAAAAAAAATTCAAAATTTGAATTGAGTGGTAGCTTTTGTAATTAACCAGGTGACAGTTAGGGGAGGAAAAAAAAATCCAAAAATTTTAAAAATTACACTTTTTAAAATCTTTTACAGTTTTTTTGCAATTATACCATAACCTAACATTTTCCTATAAATACCCCCATCACCCTCACCTCATTCTTTACATTTTCTCTACTTCTCTAATCTTTACTCTCTTATTCTCTATATTCTCTACAATCTCCAACATCTCTCACTCACTCTTTCAACTATTTTGTAATTTAATATATTATTTATATACTATATACTATTATACTAATATACTATACACTATACATTATATATTATATATTTACATACCTCCCACTCATGGATGACTTCTCCAGCATAACCATCGAAGAGAGTTCTAGTAGCAACCAGCCGACGAGCTAATGTAATTGTAAATACTTAATTATTTTTTTTCGATTGCACTCTTTTTCCCTTACCAAGTTTTTATCCCATTAGGTTTTTCTTGGTAAGGTTTTTAACGAGGCAATCATGATTTATAATTTATACTTTTTACCACAAATTTAATACGAAATTATAAAATTATAAAAATATTATTCATCAAAAAGTAATTAAGTGTTGTATGAAATGACAAATATTATATTTCATATTAAAATTATTACATTAATAATTACACAAAATTATTACAATGTATAAAAAAATAATATTATATAAAAAATGTTTTAAAAAAAATATTGAAGCCCGTTGGGCTTGGTCCGTTAAGGCCTTAACGGGCCGGCCCATTAAGGGCCCGTTAAAGGCTTAATGGGCCGACCCGTTAATGGTTTAACTGGCCCGGGCCCGGCCTGTCCCATAACGGGCTTGGGCCCAGGCCGGGCTCACCCTTTCGTCTAATGGGCCGACCCAGCCCGGCCCGTTAAGCGAGCGAAATGGGCCTAACGGGCCGGGCCGGCCCGTTTTGCCACCACTACCTGAGTGTGTGGTTGTAACAATTTACTACGAATTGGAACTTTCTCTTGTCGTCCTGACAGCCGTGGTTTTTTCCCTGATTTGGGTTTCCACGTAAATTCTTGTGTTGTGTGTGCTTGGATTTAGATTAATTCTCTTCATCTATCTTTTCTTTGTTACTGTGTTTGTTTGTGCTCTATCCGGCAACGCTTCCGCGCGTATAGTGAAAAGGTTTGTTCGCTAACACATATATCAAACTTCTCTTAAAAGAAGTATCAAATTATTTTATTTTATTTTTTATCAAAAAAAAATTAAAAGTTTTGTCAATTTCAATCAAACATCATGAAATTAATACCAAAATTTCAACCTTCAATGATGAAACCTTTGTTACTTGTTTTAAATCCCCTAGAAATTTTAAAAACCTCTCTATCATCAACTATATATAAATCTATCATTAAGATAAGATTGATCCAAAACGAGATTGACTTAGATGCCCATAGCACCTACATCATTGATGTTGTTTAAAATGTGTAAATCCTTAAATTTAAACGGTCGATATCTATTTTTAAGATTCGGAATATAATTTCGAATTTACTTGAATTTTATGGGATTTTTGCAATTCATCCAAGCTAATAAATTTTCAAGAATATTTAATGCTGAAATTATGTGGAAGCTGCCTAGAAATTCTGCATACACAAAGATTTTCAGTTGAAAGTTAACTATGAGCAATTCCATGCATGTCCACAAAATCATCTGTAATTTTTAGACAAAAGTAATTCAATGGTTTCCAAATGGCATCAATGCACATATGATCTTCTCACCAATTACCAAAGTCTTAGAAAGAAAATATTCTTTTTCACTTTATAGCCCTCTAATCCAAATATTCCAAGAGAATTTGTCCCACTGCTTTTTCTGAAAGAGCTTTTTTAAAAAAAATAAAAAATAAAAAAATAAAATAAAAATTATTTATGTTTCACATTATAAAGATATCACCAAGACACATAACTTGTCTCCAGGGAAAGTTTCTAAAGTTTTTCAGGAATTGGATTTTCTAGTCTGAAATGTCTAGTAGTTCCACGAAGATTGAAGTTCATCATCACACAGAAGATCAAAAAAATCCTGAGAAATGGTGTGTTTTGTTAGGGGAAGATGTGTTCAAAAAGTTTATCAGCCAGGGTAATCCAACAGTGCACAAGGTGTTTGGTGATGGCTCTCTGTTCAGTCCATTGTTGTTTGGAAAATTCTTCGATCCTTCCGATGCTTTTCCTCTTTGGGAATTTGAATCAGATATCTTGTTGTCTCATCTCCGGAGCACCGGACAGACCACTGTGGATTGGCTTCAGACAGACCAGGCTTATGTGCTGAAAGCAGAACTACCAGGTGAGGGTCACAAGACCAAACTACTGTTTTTTTCCAATCTGTAGGGACCTGTTTGATATAAATCCTAAATACAGTTCTTTGTTTGTAATAATAACAAGATATACATAAAATCTCAAAACAATATGTCTATTTGAAACTTTAGAAATAGTATTAAGATACAAATTACAATCTTAAAAATCAGTTGATTTTTGTTGGTTTTAATGTTTTCTTGTAGATTTTATTCAAGTTAATCCATAAACTTTATATCAACTATTTGAAAACTGATTTTCAATAGCGAATCTCAGAACAATATGTCTATTAAAAGTAGGGATGTCAACGGATCATAGTAGAATCGAGGTCCGTTAGCCTCTACCACGTCCATGCCCTAAACCTCCATCAGTGTAAACGGGCCGGAGCAAGCCCTATTTGGGTAGATACCCTACCTGCCCCTCGCCCCAATTTGACAGAAAATCCAAAATTATTTTTTCTTGTATAATTAATAGTTCATAAATGACAATAATAAATAATCTCATCAGATTACACGTTTTCAAAAAAGTTGGCTGGTTGTGTTCATGTCGACCCGTGATGTTATGACCCAAATTGCCAATCCTACGGTCCTACCTTGTCCTCAGATAGGGATTGGGCCTGTAGGAATTTTTGACTTCCTTGATTAAGAGTTCCCGAAATATCGTAATAGTTCAAAATAAAATTATATTAGGTGTAAATTAGTTCTCTAAACATTACTGGTTTGGTTGTTGAAGCAGGAGTTGGGAAGAATCAAGTACAAGTCCTTGTAGAAAATGGCAAGATTGTGGAGATTAGTGGGCAATGGAAGCAGATAAAAGAGTCCATGAAAAACGACTGGAGAAATGGCCAATGGTGGGAATTCGGGTACGTTCGGAGGCTTGAGCTGCCAGAAGATGCAGACTGGAGAAAAATGGAGGTGTTTTTGAGTAATGACATACTTGTAGAGATCAGAATTCCCAAGAATCCTCCTTCAGGCTCTGATGTTTCACAAGGAAAAGGTGCAACAGCCTAAAATTTCTGAAATTGGTGTAAGTTAATGTGGGTGATACTGATACATATATACTGCTAATTGAGAACGTTCAATTTCAACACAATGAAATCTTATATGTGATTACTGATTACTGATTAGAGTACATAACATTAACATAGTCAAAAAAAAAAAAAAAAAAATTGTATATGTTTGGAATAGATTTTCTACGGGTTAAAAGAACGTTTTTAATCCAAAAAGCCTTTTATATATATATATATTTCTTGTGTAGTTTAGCTATCACTACAGTAGAGCTTTCATAGGATTAAAAAATATTGCTTAATGTATGAGAGAAGCTTAATTTTAGGCTTTTGTAAGAAGATCAGAAGTATTCTCATGATATTATGTTAATTACTAGAGGTGTGCAGGATTCAATCCAATCCAATACGAATCATTGGATTGGATTAGATACAGGAAGGTAATTGGATCAGATTCCTAAATTCTAAAATCCATTGGATTGAATAGGATCTTGGATTTCCGTTTGGAAATCTGCCGAATCCGCTAATCCGCCTAAAATATTAGGTCTTAGGCAATTTATTTTACCCACTATTTTCTAATGTAAAGACCCAACCCAATACAATTTGATTATCTGAATATCTGTAAAGGTCTAACCCAAATACAATTTATAATATTACTATTTTAGGTTTTCTTTCTCAATATCTATTACCTTCTATTCTTCTTCATTAACATCACGGCTTATAAACATGTTACGAACTTACAATTATGATTTTATTTAATGTTGAACATTTGGATGATTTTATTATGTATACATTTGGAGCTGATGTCTAATGCTTATAAACATTTTGAACTATATAAAGTTTGCAATAGTTATGTTCTGTATATTTTTTTTTAATGTTAATTTTATTTGAATTAATTAGTAATGTTTGAATAATCTATTTGATTTTTTTTTCTTCAGATTGTAACTTTTATATATTAATAATGACTTTATATTAATTCGATCAATCAGATCAAATTGGATCAGATTGGAGTATTTTACAATCAGATCAGATCAAATTGGATCGGATTGAAGTATTTTATAATTTGATCGGATTAAAGTATTTTATAATCGGATCGGATCTAATAGTAATTGGATTGGATCGGATCGGATCGGATTACAATTTCTTCGATCCAATCAGATCACACTTAAATCGGATCCTACTATAAAATTGGATCGGATCTCACTAATGGACTTAACATGTAGACCACACTTAAATACAAATATTGATTCAAATAATAGATGCAGGCAGAACAACGTACATAATTAATATCAGTCACTCAATTGGTGTCTATAGATAGAGCTTCAAGCCTTCAACAAAGCTCATGAAGAATGTAAATGCCATAATTAATTTCATCTAACATATGTACCAGATCATAAAAATCTGATCTATATAAATGAATTTGAGACTCAATTTGAACTGAACAAAGACTTCGCAAACTAAAAGTGTGAACCACATAATGAGCACCTAGTACAAGAACCGACAACAATCACAATAAATATGATATTTATATATTAATTATAGTCAAACAAACAAAACGGGGATGTAGCTCAGATGGTAGAGCGCTCGCTTAGCATGCGAGAGGTACGGGGATCGATACCCCGCATCTCCACTTCTTTTTTCATTTTTTTTGTCTTCATTTTTAATTTTCATGGGCTGCTATAACAATTAGGCCCGTTAAAACATTTGAAGGATTTAAAAGCTCATAACAACATCAACATCAACATCTGTTTTTTTCCACACAAAAAATAAAATAAAAATATTAACCTAAAATTCAACTCAAATAATATGTCAAATAAGTGGTGAATGATATGTCAATGACAAATCATTTGCCATGTAATTGGGGTTGGTTTTTGGATTGACTAGCATTAGTGATATGAATAAGATGAACGAGGGTAGAAAGGTCTTTTTATTTTTGAAAAAAAAAAATTGGGGTTAAATTGTTAATCACTTAATTAGGCTTAGCCCATGAAAAAATTAAGTTTCAACCTTAGTGTTCCTTTTAGGAGCCAAAAAGCTTGTTTCTGAAAAAAATGTATACATGACATGAGTTGTAAGGTTTAAAAGACTATCAAATAAGAGACGCAACAAGCAAGCCATAAATATATTTTTTTTTTACGGCGTTCCTCAAATACGCGTCGTCTTTGAGAAATTATGTATCACTATTACGACGTGTACTGAATGCAATAAATAGTCATTCACTTGTTTATGAAAAATATATACATGGCATGATTTGTATGTCTTAAAAGACTCTCAAATAAGACACGCAACAGGTAAGCCGTAAATAATTATTTTTAACGGCGTTTCTCAAATGCGCACCATCTTTGAGAAATTATTTATCACAATTACAATTAGCACTGAATGCAGTAAATAGTCAGTCACTTGTGTCTAAAAAATGTATACATGGCGTGAGTAGTATGTCTTAAAAGACTCTCAAATAAGACACAGGTAAGCCGTAAATAATCATTTTTTACGGCGTTCCTCAAATGTGCGCCGTCTTTGAGAAATTATGCATCATTATTACGATTTGCACTAAACATAAATCGTGAATAATAACATTTACGACACGTAATTTATGTACGCTGTAAAACTCAAGCCGTAAAAGACCCAATATGTTGTAGTGTCATGTGCGATAACATTATATTGCCAAGGTTTGATCACATACAACTTATGTCTGATAAGATATTATATATAGGGAGAACTTTATAATATCATCATCTATTAAACATTTAAACCTAAAATATTAACCTAAAATTCAACCCAAATAATATGTCAAATAAGTGGTGAATGATATGTCAATGACAAATCATTTGCCATGTAATTGGGGTTGGTTTTTGGACTAAGTTTTTGGGTTGACTAGCATTAGTGATATGAATAAGATGAACGAGGGTAGAAAGGTCTTTTTATTTTTGAAAAAAAAATAAAATTGGGGTTAAATTGTTAATCACTTAATTAGGCTTAGCCCATGAATAAAAAACCAAAGAATTAAATATTTTGGGTATAAATATTTTTGACGAATTTTTCGGTTTTGACGGATTTTATATGAAAATCCAATATCTGATCCAATTTCAATCCAATCCGATTGGATTGGATTAGATCACCCATACCCCTAAAACTAAACCATAGTAATGCAATGAGTGATGCTATTGGTACACCTACCGCTGAACTATTTATACCCTACTTTTTAAATTATTTAGTATTCTTTTTTTTTTTTCCTTTATCAAATTATTTAAAGAGACATACAATTTTTACTAAAAAAAAAATCCTGTGCAAAATAAAACTAATAAAACTCCACTTTCCTTATTTCAAAACCCTAATGACATAGATTATTTCAAATCATTAAATGTTTACTATTCCTATTTATATTTTCTTTCAAATCTCGATCTCATGTTTAGTATTTATTGATTTTATTATTTCACTTTTTTTTTTCAAATTTTAGATCCATGTTTGCTATTTTTTTTTCTCAGGTTTTTTTTATTTTTTATTTTTTTATTTTTTTATTTTTTTATTTTTTTTATTTTTTATTTTCAGATCTTCCAGGCATTTTATGATTTATATCAATTCTCTTGTAGATTTTATTCTGAATCTTTCAAAGCTAGTTTAATGTTATTTACAAAAAAAAACAAAAAAACAAAAATAAAAAACAACAACAACAACAACAACAACGAAATCGCATCAACAATCACAACCAAGAAAATCTAATCTATGACTAAATGAAACCATACTAAAACCCTAACTCAATCGCTAAAAAAAAATCCTCAGACGATCAATAGCACACTCATAGTCTACCACCAACAAATCCAATCGACTACCAATAATAATAATAATAATAATAATAATAAATCACATCTAATAAGGATGGTTTCACCATGAAATAAGAAGAAAAAACAAGTTTTGTGAATGGATGTGAAAAACCTGTATATAAAGATTAGAGATGAAGTGTGATTTTATTTTTACTTTTTATAAAAAGATATGGGGTGTATTAAGTTTGAAAAATATGTAAAAGGGTAATCTTGGAAATAAATCCAAAAAATTAATAAAACCGTTTAATTTTATATAATTAAATCAAAATTTTAAAAAAGTAAGACATAAATAGTTCAATAGTTGCCAATGGCCTCTTGCCAATATTGTGTGACTCTCCTTTGAGAGACTCCACCACACGGTTCAATGCCTGACATGTATATATATATATTATTTTATTGTGCCACCTTTAGTGTGGGCGTCTTCTCCCCATCTATGGGAGCAGTTGTAGTTTAATTCTCGCAGGGTTCCGATAGTTGTTGTAACTTAATAAAAAAATAAAAATTAGTTCAATAGTCGGGGTTAAAAATTTATGGGGTATAAATAGCTTGACCCACATATGCAAGTGTCACGTGGCAATAGAATTTACTTCCAACACAAGTACATATGAATCTAACATATTAAACTTATCAAACAACAATTATATTATTCCTCACTCTTAATTACTTTATTTATTTCACCCACTTCCTCCAAAATCTTGGAGACTTTTTGTAAATTGTGTCACCTTGTCATCCTCAACCGGCCATGCTTTAAGAATGTGCCATGTGCGTGCTTGCTTTGCTTTGCTTAGCTATGATTAATCAATTAATTAATTAATTAATTTTGATTAATGTTTCCATATCAATAAAGACAAGATTAGGATGTAATATTCTTATTTTATTATTTAAATTAATAATCTCATTCAATTAATTATTAACCCAAGCCCAAGGTGAGACAGCCACTGTTCTGCAGATTCAAAACTTAGTGGGGTTTTTTTTTTTTTTGACTGATTATTATGTGATTAACATTTGTATATCATACAATGTAGTCTCTCAATTATAATATAATAGGGGCGGTCTTTGTGGATGGACTGATTAATTTATTAATCTTTGATCAAGCCCAAGCAATATCTAATTAGGAAGACTTAAAAGACAAATCACAATTGTTTTCAACTCTTGCTTTGTTATATTAACTTCTTCTTCTTGTTATGTAGATATTATTAGTAGGAGACCTTTTTCTTTTCGAGTTTGACACTGATCAGATTAGGGGTCTAATATAACTAGACAAGATTACCGGCTACAAGTACAGTCCTGAAAGCAACTCCCGTTAAGGGAGATGGATCTCTCCACATTTTATGATTTTATAATAAATTTGTGACTCAAACGTCAAACCCCATTTAAGGATGTAAAGGAAACATGCATAACCACTCGAGGTAGGAGTGGACGTACTTATACGACTATTGTGTGCATAACCCAATTAGAAGCTACCATCCATTGCTTCGCAAAGAGGCAAATCTAACCAATTACTGCAAATTTGTCAACATACAACAACCCACAACAATCAAAATCAACATTTCTTTTTATTTGTTTTTTCAAATATATATATGATTAAAGTTTGATAGATCATCAGCAACTCACACCACAGAGTAAATACTTCAATGTTGTGATAAATTACCAATTATATTTATAAAAAGGCAAGACATGAACATCAGCAGGTGAAGTCTGGTCTTTTTTTTCCATTAGGTGAAATATACATTTTATAAGCTGGAAAGTGACCATTCATCAGTCACTATGTACTCATCTTTTAAGTGTCAGAAGTGTTAGTGTATCAAGTTTAGCATATTAAACACACTTTTAGAGAGTATAAAGAGAGAGATTCCTACACTTCCTTTCTCAATGGGTATTGGGACAAAGTATTTAGTACATTTCGGATATGACTATAACGTTATTTTTCAGAATCGTTCTTATAGAGAATTATTATACTATCATATGTGAATTAGATTTACAATTGACTTCAATCTCATTTTTGATCACAATTGATTTTTAGTTTTTTAAAAAACTAACACCATTGTAAATCAAGGGTCTGTTAGGACCTAACGAGATTAGATTTTAATATTTTATAAGCATGGCTCGTGACGTAACTTTCACTCTAGGGATTTACTAGAACCTAACGAGATTTAGACTCAGAGTTGATTATTATGAATTGAACCATATGTCCATACGTAAAAGGGGATGAATACACATGATATGGGCAAAAAGAGCCAAATTGAAATGGGTAAAGAAGAAGGCTCCAAAAAGGAAATAATAGGAAAATGACCACATGAATGAAGCTGATTACCAAAACCCCAACATAGATATGCCAACAACTTGCACTACCATGTGAGACTGTGAGTGTGAGATGCCTACTTTAACTCTTTGTTGGATTCACCCTTCAACAAGAGTCAAGAAAAAGTTTTCTAGCAGAGTAAAAGTGAAAGCAAGAAAATTCTTGGCACCCATTCGACGCAAGAGAAAAAAAAGAAAAGAAAAGAAAGTACTATCTCAGCATCTCTGATTATTTTTCTATAGTACTAGTGTTAAAGTTTTAGTAGGCTTTGTTTGCTACATGAACACCAAAAAGAGTAATGATATATGTGAGAATCAACTTTATAATGATACAAAGTCAGGAACCGTCGTGAAAGAATGTCTGAACTTCGTCTATAACATTATAAAGCCGGGGTTTCACACGAAAAATATATGGGATCCTTCTGTAATGTTTTAAAGTCGAATCTCTCACGAAAAAATGTACAGGATTCCGTATTTGATAAATATTATTTTATGGGGGGAAGGGGTGGTATTTTTTTAATAATTGGGGATTTTTTGTAAGCTAAGTTAAAGTCTTGATTTTTTTTTTCTTTTTCTTTTTGAAGTATTCCATGAAATAAAAGTCTTGATACTTAAGTGTGTTTGGAGACTAACAAACCAAATTTTCTAGGTTTGTTATTGCCTAATAGGGAATTTGATATGTAAGATTATGGTTACTATTTTAGCTACTATATACATTATATTTGTTAACCAATAATTTATTGTGTATAAGGAGATAGTTGGTTATATATAATACTTCTTTAATCATGATCATCATGACTTTATAATTTTAGGACGACCAGCCACAACCATGGTGGTTGGACGTCTTTAACTTATAATTTTAGGACGTCCTTATTAGAAAACCATCACCATATATATATATATATATTTATTTAAAACTCCTAAGCTGCTTAAAAATAATTAAAAACATCACAAAGATTTAAGAAACATACACAATTGACTCTTTTTTTTTTTTTTTTAATTAAAAAGATTTGACTTGTTAAACATCAATTTATTATGATTTGCATAGTAATCACCTTGCTAATCTAGTTTCCATGTATGTAAAAACTAATTCTGAAATCTTTCTTTTTTTTTTTTTTTTTAAAGAAAAATATTGTTTAAATTTTTTATCAAATAATATGATATGTGAGCTATGATAAACACAACATCTCCTATATAAACTCACGATTTACATTATAGTTACCATTTGCATATCACATCCTTTTTTTTTTTTTTTTTCAAAAATTTTGGTATTTTGAATAGTAATATTGAGTCAACCACTTATACAATAAAAAATTTAAATATTATAATTAATTTTGTAACATGGTTTGAAATTTTGAATAAGTAATGGTGGATTTTTTTTTTTTTTTTTTTTGAATGAATAATAAGTAATGGTGGATATGGATTATGATGTATAATAGATTTTCAACTATTCTTATAATATATATATTTTTTAAATAGATTGATTATTTATAGATTTGACCTATGATACATCATTTTCATATGACTAGCAATCTAGCATAATCATCATTTATTCTTCCTTTAATTATAATTTTTTTGAGAATAATTAATATAATATAAATTTGGTATTTGTTGTTGCTAAATAATTAAAAAAAGGTTGTTAGTTTCTGGTCGTTGAAGTTTTAGTTTGTGGTTGATACAGTATGGTCTTTGGAGCCGGCCTTTACCAAATCAACTTTCAAATACTTAAAAAATAAAAAACAAGTAATCCATACTCTAATCTTAAAAATGAATAACTAATTTTGATTTAAAATCTTGGGATATCATTCCATCTCACACCAAACGTGTAAAAGTAACAACACCGGAAAGAAAACCAACACATCTACTAATAGTTCAAATGTTTTATGCACTTCTCTTTCACTTTAGTGATAAAAGTCGGGTTTTTCGTTTTTTATTTTTTTTAAGGGACATACCCAGCTCTACTATCATCATGTCTTGTATCATTTTTTTTTTTTTTTTTTTTTTGAAATATTACATTTATAGCTAGGCTGTTGGGACCTGTCAAGATTAGACAATACATGTTCAGCTTGGATAACTACTTCCATAAATAGAGAGAAACTCCCTACACATACTTGTAAAATACGCATGGTGGGACTTGAAACCCAAACCACTAAATGTGGAAGGAAGGTGCACCACTATCTCTACTAAGAGGTGATATGTGGGTTTTTCGTTTGTTTTCTTATGGCTATAGTGAGAATTGCTTTACGGGTTATACTTGTAAAGGCTGATTTTATAAAGTTTTGTCAAACCCATTATCGATTGCAACCCTAAACCGAAGTATAAAAAATTGTTTACTCAATTTATCATCATTATTTTTTTTTTTAGAAATCAATTTATAATTAGTAAATACGTTTACATGGCAGCAGTGAATTGACATATATACCCCGTGAACTCACGAACCACAACAAACAAAACGTTACACGTGGTCCTAGAAAGCTAGCAATTTTAGATACAAAACAAGGGCAAAATAGACATTTAACATACTTAAACAGTCACTTGCATATGAGTACCACTGTTGACTGGACCGCCAGATCCCTTTTCAAAACAACAAATTCAAAATTCAAAACCCAACGCCAACGGTAAGAATTTAATAAAAAACCGAAATTACCAAAATACCCATGCACATCATTGTTTTTATTCCACAAATTTTTTTTTAATTGTTTTTGAAAAACGGAAAAACAGAGTAAAAAAAATGATTTTTTTCACGGTCTGTGTCTGAGTAGTAGCAGGACAGACCAGTGCGCTTCTTCAATCATCCAAATCTTCCTGATCGTAAAAGCAACGGCTGTGATTACTATTTGGTAGCTTCGGGTGCAATTCATGGTCCCACTTCTCTGAACCAAACCCATCTCTCTCTCTCTCCTCATAATAATAATAATAATAATAACAATGGGTTCTTCTTCTAATAACCAGAATAAACCTCCACTACTTTTCAGCAGCAGCTGCAACAACAACACAACAAAAGCGAGTTCCTCCTTTAACGTAAGACATGGGTTTCGTTTGTTTTCTTGTTGTAGTTAATGGGGTCTCTTTATTTTTCTTAGTGATGGTTAAAGATTGGATTTTTTTTTGATAGGGTTCTTGTTGTTTCTTTTTGTAATAATTTTTTTTTTTCTTGTTGAAAATGTGACTGGTTCAAACTTGAAAGATTAAAGGGTTGTCTCTGTTTGCGCGTTTTTGGGTTGGGGGTGGATTTTTGTTATCTATTTTCAGTCGATTTTTGTGGGTGGTTTCAAGTCAAGACATGAATTTTATTTAATTTCTTTTGTTGATTTGATACCAAGTGTTCTCTAAATATTTCCCTTTATTGTGAATTTTTGGAATAAAAGAAGAAGAAGTGCTGTGGTGATGAGGTGACCTGGGATAGAGAAGAGAATTTTAGAGCAGAAAAAATGGTTGGAACAGCAACTAATGGCAGGATGCGGCAAGCGTTTTCAGTTGTAAATGGGGTTCAAGATCTTGGCCTGAGTAGCAACCCGACTAGTAATGCCGGTTCCGAATGTGGTACCATTGAATTTACAAGGGAGGACGTTGAGGCTTTGTTGAATGAGAAAATGAAGTATAAGAACAAGTATAATTACAAGGTCAGTTGATTTATCCCTTTGTTTTGGTTTTATGAGTAATTATGTCAGTAGTTATCTTGTAAAATTGGTTTTGATTTGCTTGATTTGGGATTTTTTAGGAGAGATGTGAAAATATGCTGGACTATATAAAGAGGCTTAGGCTTTGTATTAGATGGCTTCAAGAGCTAGAGGGAGACTATGCATTTGAGCATGAGAAGTTAAGGAATGCATTGGAATTGACCGAACAAAGATGTGCTGAGATGGGTATGTGATTGATTTCTCTCATGTTCATTGCCTTCATATTATATGCTGTTTGTTGATTCAAATTGATGTGCTTGAATATAGAGCTGAATTTGCAAAACAAGGAAGAGGAGTTGAATTTGATAATTTTGGAGTTGAGAAGGAGTTTCGCTTCGTTACAAGAGAAACTGGCGAAAGAAGAATCAGAGAAATTGGTACGAGGGCTAACTCTGAACCCAATACTGTCTAAAAGTTTTGTATTGTTGGCTTCTGTTTAGAAAGTGATTAGTTCTTTTATGTCAATGAATAGGCTGCAGTTGATTCTCTTTCAAGAGAGAAAGAGGCTAGAGTTAATATTGAGAGATCACATACATCTCTCTCAGAAGACCTCGGGAAAGCTCAAGAGGAGCTCCAAAGTGCTAATCAAAGGGTAATGAAACAATTGTAATATGAAATTGTTGTTCTTTTCCTGTACATATCCTCATTCATTGAGTATTCTGGTTAATGTGTTGACGTGGGTTTGCTTTGCTCTGCAGATATCGTCAATTAATGATATGTACAAGCTCTTACAGGAATACAACTCGAGCTTACAACTTTACAATACTAAACTTCAGAAGGATATTGATACTGCTCATGAAAGTATTAAGCGTGGAGAGAAAGAGAAAGCTGCTATAGTGGAAAACCTCAGCACTTTAAGGGGTCAACATAAATCTTTGCAGGAGCAACTTTCTTCCTGTAGAGTGAGTTTCTATTCCTAGATGAACTATAGCTCCTCTTGCCTGAATTTAAACACGCTGTACTAAGGAACTGGTTATGATGTACCGAGGAATAGTTTTGATGTTTTATCATTTTGGAACTTGATTATTTTATAACCTGAATGGGAACATATATCTTTACAATTCATTATCTATAATGGATTGTTAGTGACGGAATTTCTTTGGTTTTTTTTTTTTTTTTTTTGGTCTGGATTACAAAGTTGAAATTCTCATAATTGGCTTTCTGTCACACACAGAAAATACGATTATTAGTCACAGTTATAACTTAACTATAGTGAGTTCTGTCCATGAGTCCATCAATGTACTTTGGAGCAAGTTCAATGGCTTTTATGTAACGGATTCTTGATATCTTTCAAAAAAATTTAGGCTTCTCAAGATGAGGCAATGAAACAAAGAGATGCATTGGTGCATGAGGTAGCATGTCTTAGGGTGGAGCTGCAACAGGTCAGAGATGATCGTGATCGCCAACTATCACAAGTGCAGGCTCTGACTGCTGATGTAGTCAAGTATAAAGAGTTGGCGACAAGCTCAGAAGAACTAGAGGTCTGTTTGAACTTATTTTGTAATTTCCTCTCCGTGAAAGTACCCTATGCATTTCTCTTTTTATTTCTGAAGAGTTGGATTGCCTTTACAGGCGAAATGTTTTTCACAAAGTAACCAGATAAGGACATTGTCAACTCAACTAGCAACAGCAGAGAAGAAATTGCAGGTTTTTACCATCAAGTGTTAATAAATTACTCCATCCATTGTGTCACTACGCATTCTGATGCTTTAATGTGTTTCTACAATTACATTTATCCACCTTTTAGATGTCCGATTTATCCGCATTGGAGACGAGAACTGAATTTGAAGAGCAAAAAAACCTTATAATTGAATTACGAGATCGCTTGGAAGATGCAGAATTTAAACTTATTGAAGGAGAGAAGCTACGCAAAAAGTTACATAATACCATCTTGGTAGTGCTCTTGTGCTGAACCTATGGCTGGCAATTTGCAACAATTGACCAATTGTTACTTAAAAGAATTCTCTTATGTTACAGGAACTTAAAGGGAACATTCGCGTATTTTGTAGAGTCCGACCTTTGTTACCTGATGATAATTCCAGCGGTGACGGAAAACTTCTATCATATCCTACATCAACTGAAGCTCTTGGACGGGCTGTTGATATACTGCAAAATGGTAATTTCCTGATAGAATTATCACATTGCTATATTTTTCTTTTTATTATTCAAATTGAGTTCTCATGATTTAAAACTTACCTCATGATTATGTTGTTATCAGGGCAAAAACATTCTTTCACATTTGATAGAGTTTTTATACCTGATGCATCTCAAGAGGATGTCTTTGTGGAAATTTCTCAACTTGTTCAAAGTGCTCTTGATGGTTATAAGGTGATTTATATAGCTTCAAGTCTTGTTTCTTACATTTTAGTCTATGTATAAGTGTTCATGCAATGCAATTTCTACATTGGTATGTTTGTATGTTGCATTAGATATCAGGTTCTTTCGAAAGTTGTTTCTTGCAATCATTTTGGGAAAACTGCAGAGAATCTTTTTAATTGATGTGATGGCTTGCTTGATTCCTTTTTACTTAATTTCTTTTGAATTTGGTGCTGCAATGAGAACTTTTTGATTAGTTGATGCAATTACAATTAGCATGGAATTTGAAAACTATGCTTGTTCTTTACAGTCTACTTTTTTGTCTTGTTTACCCTGGATATCTCTACCATGACCAATGCTTGAAGAGATGTTAGTTCTTTCTTTTTTCAGGTGTGCATTTTCGCCTATGGTCAAACAGGTTCGGGTAAAACCTACACCATGATGGGCAAACCTGGACAACCAGACCAGAAAGGCTTAATACCACGTTCACTAGAACAGATATTTCAAACTAGGCAAGCTCTTAAATCTCAAGGCTGGAAATATGAAATGCAGGTAATCACTACTATGTTCTTGATATTATCTGTTCTTTGTTTGAATGCTTGGTCTAACATTTCTTTTCACTTTTCACAAACGAATCTAGGTGTCCATGTTAGAAATATACAATGAAACAGTCCGTGATTTGTTATCGTCAAATCGAGAATCATCGCGAATGGAAAATGGCTATGCTGCAAAACAGTATGCAATTAAACATGATGCCAATGGAAACACGCATGTCTCGGACCTTACTGTTGTGGATGTCTGCAGTACTAAGGAGGTTGCATTTCTTTTAGATCGGGCTGCTCATAGCAGGTAATTATAAAGAATATGCATGCTTTATCGGCAGTGCCCATAGTTTAAGAAATGTCTACAAGCATACTCGGACAGCTGCTTTTGTCCATATTTATTGGATTTTATATATTCTGTACGGTTATAGTTGTTTGTGTAATGTTTAAATTTGCTAAGTAACTGCCAGACTAAAAAACCTAAGCTATAGGAAATGACCAAAACTATAGTATTTAAGCATTCAAACACATCTCCTCACGTGCAAAATCAACAATCTTGCCACGTTGCTCAAGCCCAAACACAAACACATAACAAATTCAAATATAATCATACGTGGGGGACTCGAACCCATATACTCCTGATAAGATAAGGTTCTAATCCTAAGTAATGGATAAACACAAAAGCTTAAGCTATTACGAATGGACCCAATTACGATGCTTCTAGATGTGATGAATGAAACTTTTGGCATTGGAGGTAGTTTGTTGAAAGAGAAGTACTATTATAATTTTTGTATTGACAAAAATAGATGTTGTATTCATAAGTTGCATATGAGGTTGAACTTATTTGCTTCAAGTCAAATTGATATGCGATGGTAAATT
Organism: Acer campestre; assembly: GCA_954870605.1. NCBI lineage: Eukaryota > Viridiplantae > Streptophyta > Magnoliopsida > Sapindales > Sapindaceae > Acer > Acer campestre. The sequence goes on from OX940801.1 coordinate 44,249,201, forward strand.
GTGCACTTGTTTTATTAGGTCTGTCGGCAAGACCCAGATGAACGAACAATCCTCAAGAAGTCATTTTGTTTTCACAATGCGGATATCTGGTGTTAACGAGGTATAGCACCCATAAATACGTATTAATGCTCTTGTGGTCTCTCTCTCTTGCTTTCTCTGATGTGCTGCTGTGATTGTAACTTTACCATGTCTTACTAATAAGCTGTTTATTCTTTATCCACTACTCACTAGAGCACTGAACAACAAGTACAAGGTGTATTGAATCTTATTGATCTCGCTGGGAGTGAGCGTCTTTCTAAGAGTGGCTCAACCGGGGACCGACTGAAAGAAACTCAAGTATTTAAAACACATTATGATAAATTCAAATTCTATTATCTTTTATTTATGCATTATAGGTAGCTGGTAGCTAATCTTATTTTCTTTCGATTGTGATTAGGCCATCAATAAAAGCTTGTCATCTCTAAGTGATGTTATATTTTCCTTGGCAAAGAAGGAGGACCACGTACCATTTAGGAACTCGAAGCTAACTTACCTCCTTCAGGTAATGGTTTGTGGCATATTTATCGATGCCTTTCTTTATGGTGACGTTGCTTATGACCTTACTATTATGCTAAGCAATGTAAGGCAAATATCACAACCTTGTGCAAGTGAAGTATGACACTATGACTTGCTTTTTACAAACATCCTTTGTTGTTTTTCTAATTTTACGATGTTGGTTTGGTGGATAAAAGACTAGCAAAAATGTAGGGAATAGGGAAGAACTACGATTGTCTGTTCGATTCTTGCTTATTATGTTGGTTTGGTGGATAAAAGACTAGCAAAACTGTAGGGAAAAGAAAAGAACTACGATTGTCTGTTTGATTCTTGCTTTATTATGATGTTACTAATTTTCACACTGAACCCATTGTTAACCAGCCTTGTCTAGGAGGTGACTCGAAGACATTGATGTTCGTAAATATCTCCCCCGAGCCTACCTCAGTTGGCGAGTCGCTATGCTCTCTCCGTTTTGCTGCCAGGGTGAATGCTTGTGAGATTGGAACACCTCGGCGCCATACTAATACTAACACCACTCGGCCTTCAGATTCTCGCTTGAGCATCGGCTGATGTTCAAGGGAAAACTATACAAGATTTGTTTTCTTTGCATTTGAGGCTTATCTGTATCTATAATATAATTAGTAACCGATATAAATCAAGAGATGAGAGTGAATTCTAACAAGAACTGCTTGTAATTTGTATAGTAAAGCAATCATTGTCATTCTATATATCACCTATATGAACTTCTCCACCATTTTTTCTTTTCTGGGATTGAATTCTAACATTCTGTTTATAAAATTCCCCATATCATTGAACAGCATCTATATTAAAAGTGATAATTTATGTGACAGCACACAATGTGTTTGATTGAGAAGAAAAGAATGAACATGCTGACTGATTGTGCAGATTTCAAGCCATTCGATCCATAACTTCTTGGAGAAGAACAGTTGTGTCTGCATAATGTGATTCTGTCTTTTGAAAGTTCTTTGTCCTAGCAGCTTCTTCTAGCTGCCATTGTATTCAAAATTCAATACAATCATATATATAAGAAAGTATTCGAAAAACGAATAAAAACGCGTTCTGTAATGTTCGAACCATATGAACAGTGAGTCAGTCCCTTTTTATTTACCTTCTCAAAGTTGTCAAACAATCTGTTGGCCAAATCAGTGAGAGGTTGTTTATCATCAACTGGTGCAGCTGAGATAACTTTGTCGAAATCGTAGTACATGAAAGAGGATTTGAGTCTCAGATATTTCCTGACATAGTTGAGAGTTTCAGGTCCAATCAAGTCTGCCATTGCAAGAAGATCAAATGCATATCTTTTGAGCCTGTGAATGCTGCCTTTCACACCAATATTTGCCATGTAAATCCCTTTTTTCAGAAATGAACGTGTGCCTGTTTTCTCATTAGCAATGTCTGGCATTCAATCAAACGAAACCCATCAAAATCAGAAGCAGAAAAAGGAAAAAGAAAAAATGTTTTGGTTTCTTGAAACAATATATCACTTTTTCACTAGCTAGCAGCAACTTTTGATGATGGTTTTATCATCAAAAGTGCTTTTATACTAATCTTGTAACTTTTGGAATTTAGAAAAAAACATCAGAAGCACTTTGATATCTATATGCTTCTTTGTAAGTACTTTATTCAAAAGCACTTTGAAAAACATCAAAATTAGAAATAAAATAAAGTTGTGGTTTCTTGAAACAATACGTCACTTTTGTACTAGCAGCAACTTTGATGGTTGTATTTGAAAGTGATTTTGGCATCATCAAAAGTGCTTTTCAAAATGTCATAAAGGTGTTTTGTATATCTATTTTGTAGTGTTAGATATATAAAAAGGGCTTAAAAGACCTTCTTGTGAAAAAAAACACACGCATTAATGTATGTATATATGATTCTAGAGAATATTTTTATAAGTACTTTTATCGATAACACTTCAGCACTTCATTCAAAAGCACTTTCTACAAAAGCACTTGTTAATGCAGAGAATTGGTAGCTTACTGTTGTAAACAGGAGGAATAGGCAAAGGGCCAGTGATCCAGAAACCATTATCTTCAGCAAGAGAGGCTCCATTGCAAGTAGTACTTCCAACAAGAGCTATACAACCAAGGCTCAATGTTGCTGCTCTTCTTGTGCTTTGTAATAATAATAATGGCTGCTGCTGCTTCTGCTTCTGCTCTTGCAAATTATTCTCTTCTTTGTTGCCTGAAAAACCAACTATTTTGTTGGTTCTCTTTTGAGTCTTTTGAAACCTTGGAAGCAGCTTTGGAATGGTCTCAGAAACACCATTTAAGTTGGCTAAATGAGCCATTAATTTATTGCAGAAGAATTTCTGATTGGAAGTGGCTGCTGCTGTGTTGAGGTTCCTGATAGAGCTTCAAGTTGCTAATTGGTTTTTTGTTATATCCATTTGTGAAGGTGGTGTTGGTCATTACTGACCACCAGAACTATATCCTTATTGTCTTATTGAGGTTAGTTTGGTCATTTGGTCAGAGGTCATGATTTCTAGTTTATATAACGTTCTCAAAACATTTTTTTTTTTTTTAATTACAGCTACTATCGGGACCAGATGAGATTATACCCTACAAGCATGGTAAATAATACAAAGAGAGGGATGTTTCCACACTTTTGGGAGAGGGCTCCCCACACGTTGGGATTTTATGGTCAAATGTAGGATAAATATTTACGGCTATCAAGGTTTGAATCTTGGTGATGGAACTTCCACTTGAAGACTCCAACCACTGAGGTAAAAGGCCAATGGTACATACCCCTTTTTTTAGTTCCAAAGTATTGGGAGACTTTCCCGGTAATTACAGTTGTATTTTGAACCATGCTTATAGCGGTTGATCTGGTCGGATCGTGATTGACTCCTGAAGTAATTGGTGTCCGGTTTTTATATTTTTCAAAGAAACCCCTTTTATCTTTCTATGTTCTTATAAAGGATAGATAAATTTAATTTTTCTATATTTAATTTAACCTACATATACAAGTTTTGATACACAAATATTCTCAGGTCAGCTGATTATGAGTACATTCCAATTTTAATGTAATGAGATTTGTTTTAACTGTATGCTTATAATCGGGAATAAAAGACAGATAAATTACATGTGGGAATTCAATATCCGAATTTTGTTAAAATCCGAACATGTATATCTAAATAATAATTTTATTTATTTTTATTTTTATTTTTTTTAATTGTTAATAATAATAAAGACAAATATAAATCTTATATGTTAGATACATTAAACATATGACTATATGAGAGGAATTCAATATCCGAATTTTTTTAAAATCAAAACATACTAACGAAAGGCACATCCTCTCTCGGCTTATCTTTAGTGGTGGGGTTCGAGTTTCGTTATACACATTTTAGTGGGGAGAATTTTTTTTCTGTTGTCATGGAAATATATATATCTCGGTTGTATAAGTATATATTAAGTGTATTATTTAATCTCGATAGATCCCGAAAAACATGTTCGTAAGATTAAAAAAAAAAAAAAACTGTACTAACCGAATAAAGATCAATTATCTTTATAAAAGAAAATTGGACTAAACGCAAAAATGTCCACTAAGTTTAGGCGTAATTGCATACATATGAAACTTTTACCTATAATTATACAAACGTCCCTTTCTGTTAGTTGACATTTGTTAATTCTAACCGTTGACCACAATTTTAACCCACAATGACTAAATTACCCATATTTACCTATTTTATTATTTAAATTAATAATAATAATAACAACCCAAATCCATCAATTTCACAACTAGTTAACCACATCAATTTAAAAAAAAATTAAAAATATTAGAATTTGAACGGTGGATTTTTAACTTCCTAGGTTGAAGTTCTAATTTTTATTTATTTTTAAATGAATGTGGTTAACTGGTTGTGGTATTGATAGATTTGAGTTTTTATTTACGGAATTGATTTTTGGTTATTGTTGAGGATTTGAGTTTTGGTTTTGATTTGTGGAATTGAGTTTTAGTTTTAGTTTTTTAAGTTTATTTTTGAATTGTGTTTGGGAGTTGAGAAAATGAAAGGAAAAAAAAATGATTGATTTTTTTTTTTCTTTGTCTTTTCTGTTTCGTTTTTTAATTATTAATTTAAATAATAAAATAGGTAAATAGGGGCACTTTAGTCATTGTGGGTTAAAATGGAGGTCAACGGTTAGAGTTAACGGAAGTTAACTAACAGTAGGTGATGCTTGTGTAATTATGGGTAAAAGTTCCATATGAATGCAATTATACCTAAACTTAGGGGATGTTTATGCAATTAGTCCAAGAAAATATGTTATCTCAAAATTAATTTCCAATCAGCAAACAGGAAGATGATAAGGATGATATCCGACCATCGATGTGTAACATTGACTATATTTTTAATATATACTAGTGGGTGGTTTGGTTTTTTACACTCAACACTTGATTGCATATAATACTTTTTTTTTTTTTTTTTCAAAATATTCTATAAAGATAATATATTTTTAAGAATATAAAAAAAAATAAAAAATGGTATAAATTTTAAATTATCAATTTTTTGTAAGAATATAGCAGTCACAAATTCAGGAATTAGCAGTTTCCCAGAAAAGCAAGCAAGAAAGAAAATTGAAAACTCTTCTGCTCCTTTTATAACACCAATTTCAAAATAGTAGTGCAATGATTTTTGGTTTGAAATTTTGTAAATCTAGTGATTATTTTTATATGTTGACACGTTTTACCATAGTTTAAACATGATAATTATGGATATGCTAACGTTTTTGTTATTAATCTTTCAATTAAAACATATGTTGTTCTTATTGGAGTGTAATTGGTATATCATTTACCACCTTTTCTAAAGTATATATGCTCTTAATTTGTTTTATATCAATATATATATATATATATATGTCATCTCAGGTTTTCAAACCGAAAGTTTTATGTTAAAAATTTGCTTTGTTTATTAGACAAATATTTTTGAAAGCTGACACCATTGTCGGCCAGATGTTTGTTAATTAGATAAGCTTTATAAAGATGATACGTAATGTTACTTTCGTACCACATGAGAGAGATATCTCCTTACACTTTACGTTTTGAGGTGGCTAGAGCTCCATTTTTATTTTATTTTATTTAAGTATTACATTATTATATAAATTCGGGATTTTTTTGGGAATAAGGACTCGAATCTGCAATCTTGTGGTACATGAGTGAGGGGTTTATACCATCGGACCAACCTCGTAGGGCTTCATTATTAGTATCAATATTATTAAAAAAAAAATGGAAGATTAGCCTAAATAATGCATCAATCATGATTATATATGATGACCATAGAATTAGATAACTCATAATATGTTTTAGATTTTGTGATATTAGTATCTATCCAAAGTGGGTCCTGTGGTAATTATCTATTTAGTACTCCATCTTATCAAATTAGAAGAAGAAAAAAAGTCATTGACAAAAAAATAAATTAAGGAAAAATAAGTTGTCTATATATTGTATCATCTTCTCATATACAGAAATAGAAGAAAGAAGAAAGAAGAAAGAAGAGAGAAGATCAAATATGAAAAGCCATGGAAGACAATCTAGAGTTAACAGAATACACTCAGAAAAATTATGGAATTCCTTCCTCACTCAAGGCAGCTGCCCTGTAAGTCTTGAAATTTTACGTTTTTCTTTCGATAATCTTTTGCAAAGTCCATAAGTTTCACATTTTTCGTTGACACATTCTTCCGCGAAGTCCTGAAATTTGTTCGAATTTAGCTCTTAATTATTGAAATTATTCTAAATTTTGTTAGTACTATTTTTTTTTTAGAAGAGATTGTCATATAATAATAAGAATTTTTGTGACAAATTTTTTGCAGGTTGTGGTACATTTTACAGCTGCATGGTGCATGCCCTCAGTAGCCATGAATCCTTTTTTTGAAGAACTGGCTTTGTCCTACAAAGAAATCCATTTTCTCTTAGTGGATGTTGATGAGGTCAAGGTAATTAATTAAATAAATATATATATATTAACATTAATTAAAATAAAAAAAATATCAATTTGTTGGATATATCATGTTGTCAGTTGTCACATAAGTTGGATAATGATATTGAATAGTTTTATTTCTTATTGTTTAAAAATAATTTAAGCAATAAGAAGAGGTTGACATTGTTATATATAAAAATGTTCAAGTGAATGCGCACTGATATAACTTTATCGGTGCGTTGAATGTGGACCACTAGATTTATATATTTTGATTCAAGATGTATATACTTGCCAAAATTTCTCTATAATCAGTAGTCCACATGCATTGGTACTGATATGAACGAGACCGTATATTTAGTTTTTCGATTGTCAGTTCGAACTGTTTGCATGTGAGCTATTGGATTTAAATGCTTTAACTTGACTGCATGCATTTTTCAAAACATCTTTTAAATCCAATGATCCACATGCACGGAACTGATATATTTTATATCAGTTCGAATCGATAATAGAAAGACTATATTTATATAGTAGAGCGGATAGTGCACATCCCTTCCATATAAGCATTTTACAAGCATGTGTGAGGAGTTTTCTTCTCGAATTGTGGGAGTAGTTATCTCCCGTTATGAGAATAAATATCCAGACCGTACATATATTGTTTGATGAGTTTTCTTCCCGTAATAGTTCTTGTAATATTATATATATATATATATATTTGTATATGTATGCCTCTTGCACTTATACCATCAATTAAGATTATGGTTGTGTTCTAGTCATATCACTCTTTCAAAACCTCGATGTGTTCGAGTCATATCCCTCCTTCAAAACCCCACCCCCACAATAATTATATCACAAATAGAAATGGGCATGAGTGCATGACGAACCCAAAAATTTGGCCTTATATGTGAGATGATGTGTAGAATATAAGTACTATTATTTAAAGTATTGAGTATATCATTTACTGATAATTATATAAATTAAAATTTTAATGCTTCTATAAATAATAAAATTGAAACATTAGTAGATTCTCTACAACCATTAATCAATTATTATAATATAAGTATCCGATATCGTAACAACTTCTTGATTTTTTTTTTAATTAAAAAATATTTCCCATCTTGAAGGTTCATGGTTAAAATCAACCTTTATGTTCATTGTCATAAAAAATATTACAGTTTTGTCTTATGAATTTTATAGTAAAATAAATAAGTAATTGCTTCTATGTTGATTAGAGAGGATACAAGTCCAAGTGAAAAAAAAAATGTTATTAAACGAATAACTTTTATTATTGTTATTATAATTAATGTGTCATATAAATATATATAAAAGAATGTGTCAAATACCTAATTGGTGTCAAGTTGTATTATTATTTTTAAATATCATTTAAGATAAAAATAGGGTTAGAGCTTATCATTAAACACTTTGCCTAATATAATATTGAATAAATAAAATAAAATATAGAATTTTTTGTAAAAATAATAATAATAATGCACTACACATAATAATCCACTACACCTAATCCAATATTGGGACATACATGTATTTTTTTTTTGTTCTTTCAAATTTTTTTAAGGTTTTTAAATAGTGACGTTGTGATAGGTTTTCTATCCTGTGTTATGGGGGTAAGATATATGGACCGCATATGATATGCTAGATTCCAACAAATCCTTGATCCGTTTGATGTCATATTTAAAAAAAAAAAAAATAATACCACAGATCAGTACTATTACTAGTATACTAGTGTGCCAACCCTGCGATGCACGGGTTTTGTTAAAAAAATTATTTAAAAATTCATTGAATAATAAATTTTAACAAAAAAACTAAATAAAATAAACTCTTTTCCTATTATGATAAAATATTAAATCAAATTCACTCATGTAAAATATTAAATCTGATAAAATCATGTAAAAAAAGGAACTTATTTCAAAGTAAGAAATCTTAATTATTTATAATGCATAAGCATGATTATTGAAATGACAATTATTTCCATAACCACATAACCATATACTATGGTAAAATAAAAACAATCATATCTTATCAAACAAACAATACTCAAAAATTAAAAAAATAAACGAAAAAATCAAAATCAAATCTCCATATATTGAATTTTTTTTATAAAAAAACGTATTACCTTCCAAATTATCAATGCAACCCACATGATGTGTGGGTATTGTAAAATATAAATTGATTTATGAGTTTTTTTTTATAAATATAATGATTAAAATAATACAATGATATATTAAAATTTTAATATTAATTAATATTATTAATAAATATGTACTTTTCATATTCTTTTGACATTCCTTGTAGATTAATATATAGATACATTTAATATTATTAATAAATATTTAAGTTTATTAAATATATTTTTTTCATATTCTTTTGGCATTCCTCCTATTTAATCTATTCATTTTCTTTTATCATTTAATTTTTTTAGACATTCCTATTACTCAATCTATTTAATATATGATCAATAAATATATTTAGTATTATTAATATAAAAAAAATCGTTATTTGGGTATGTTTGATCGGTAATCTAAATAATAAAACTCTTTTTCTTCTGCTGAAGTATGTTCTGGATTTGAGTATATTTGTGAGATTATTATTGATGACCCCGTGTTATAAATATTTATATTAAAAAAAACTCACACAAACACAAAAAAAAAAAAAAAAAAAAAAAAAAAAAAAAAAAAAAAAAAAAAAAATTGTGTGTCATGTGCCTTGTAAGTTGTAAGTAGATGAATTTATTAAAACTCATCTTACTTTTGGTTTGCAATAATAAATGTAATAAAATAAACTCAAAAGGTTTTAACTTTTCATACCTTGCAAAAATTAATAAATGCATGAATTTATTAAAACTAAATTTATGAAAATCCACTTGGCTCTTGGCTTGGAATAATAATAGGAGTAACGACTCTATTTCTATAGAATATACATATATATATTAATAACTAATTAATAAGAATATAAGGCCAATCATATTCATATTGCTTTGTTATCAATATATATATATATATTTAATTTAATGAAATGGTGTGGAAAGGGAAAAAGTAACTTAAGTTGTACAACAACCACTGATTGATTAATGGGTATTCAATTTACCAAATAACAAATAAAATACAAATTAACTAATTAATTCCCTTTTAATTAACTTAATAATGTAATGATACTCTTTTAACAAAATAATAATGTAATGATACATATGTATACATATCAAAAAAAAAAAAAATTCAACAAATTAAAAATACATATAATTAAACAGATAAAATAATATCTAAAAACACAAAACCATATATATATATATAAGGTTTCGATGAAGTGTTTGTGAAAGTTTGTAGGAATGAAATTACCCATTTGAATAGATTATATATTATATAGATATATATAGATTAGTTAAATTGATAATATGAAATAATTAAGAATAATTAATAATTAATATTTAATTAAATAATGTCGTTTGAACTTAGTTAATTAATTATATATAATATATATTGTAAATTCAAATGAGGTTTTTTTTTTTTTTTTGAGAAAAACGGAAAAAATTCAAATGAGGTTATATATATATTTTTATATATAAAAGATATTAACAATTTAATTATTCTTATTAAAATTCTTAATATTGAACCATTTATATGCATGTATTATGATCTTATTAGTTGAGAACTCGTATGTTTACAGTAGAATCAATGGAATGTAACAAAATTTTCTAATATAACAAATTAAACAACATACAATTATAAAAGATTACTGAGAAAAAGAAAATAGAAAAAAAATATTAATTTACAAAAATTTGTTTTCAAAAAATTGTAATTTCAATAGCAGATATGAAGAAAAAAACTTTACCAACTTCTGTTGTAGAAAAAGAAATAGTGTGAATCTTCAAGACATTAATATTTTAATAGGACATTCTAAGTAAAAATTTAATATAATGGGAAACTAAAACATTTAAAATATCATGCAAAGAAAAAATAAAACAGAACAGATTAACCTCAGTTCAATAATCAAACACTTAATAAGCAAAAATCAAATGTAGAAGAAGAAAAGAAAGGGAAGAATACCTGAGCAGGTTGTTATGTTGAGTGATCCATGTATGTGTGATATCAAGAGTTTAAATAGTTGAATTATTGTCTTTTCCCATTCTCTATGCATTCATGACATGATTTGGATCATGACTTTCAATAATTAATTAATAAGGCTAATTGAATTGTTATTATATAAATTCAATGTATATATAGATATAGAATGGTCTTTCATTTTCTTCAATTAAATAGGTGAATGATATAAATTGAGAAATGAGAATTATAGAAGAATTTAAAGCCAAAACTCTCTCACGGCGACATGTGGCGCTGTGAAACTTTGTTATTATATATATATATATATGATTTTGATCTTTGACTTATACCAATCTAATATGTTAATTTTATGATATAAATAAATAAATATAAATTAATTTAGGAGGTAGCAACCAAGATGGAAATAAAGGCCATGCCAACCTTTTTAATGATGAAGGAAGCAGCCCAAATTGACAAGCTTGTTGGCGCCAATCCTGAAGAGATCAAAAGAAGAATGAATGTTTTTGTCCACTCCATTAATTCAAACAAAAACTAGTTGAAATAATGAAATGTGTGATTTGATTTTACCTTTTATTTTTCTTTTATATATTGTTTGTAAAAAAAATTTGTATGAGAGCTTGTGATCATGTAAATATGATTTCAGATTTGGGGTGTCCATAATTTCATTTTTTTTCTTCTGAAACTATATCAAATAAAAGATATAAACTCGATTTTATTTTATTTTATTTTTATATACCACTTGTGGCTTATGGTGGGACACTCAAACATAGGACATTGACTAACTGAATGATCAATTCTTACCATCAGGACACATTGAGCGCCGGTGGTCATTGGAACTCGATTCATTACATGAGTAATATACCTGAACTTATTCATAGAATGAGAAATACATGTGAAATTATAATTTTTATATATATATATATATTTAAAGATCATATAAAAAGTGATTTGTTATTGTCATGTCTTTCACCATATCATTCTATAATTTATACGGTAAAATTAAAAACAAATAATTGTGTTGATTTTTGAGTTATTTGTTTTAGGTTATATAATATTTCTCTTTGAATATTAATATATTTATAAACATATTATGATAGTTAAACTATGAGTCATGATATGTATCATGTGGTGTTTTATATTTAAAGTATAATCTAAAAGTGTCACAACTTAACAACTTGTGGTCACTTATTCCCACCTAAATTACTTTATAGTATATTTAATGTTGATAAAATGATTAGAAAAATTAGCTACCAATAAGTAGCATTATGTTTGAATATGAGCATGCAGTCACTTTGTAAAGACAAGTGAATTATTAGAAGCATAGTTGAAGGAATAATATTAAAAAAAATTAAATTAAAAATGGGAATTTGATGCCCACAAACACCATCTCTTTTATGCCTGAAGGGGTGTAACTTAATTGGTAGATGGACGAGATTGGGGCATGAGCAAATAATTTTCAAGTTAGTAGCTCGAATCCTATCAATAACAAAAAGTTTTAAAAAAAAATATCCAATCTGGATAGGTGAATAGATAGATACCCCTTATACTGGAGTGAAAAGACACCAACATTATTTTTGGTTCATAGGCGGTTATTGGGCTTGGTAACATTACATGGGCCTAAGGCCCAATGGGCCCATATTCACTGATTTTTAACTTTTTGATTGCGGGTCCCACCTCATCCTTCAAGAAGTTAAGAGCACCTGAAAAGGTTAGACCAGAGTTTTTTCAGACCACCGATCGCTATTTGTAAGCATCAATGTTGACCAATCATTGTGATACACGTCACAAGCGTGTTTTATTTTTGTTATCCACAAAATCACTCCAAGTTACCACACGTTGCTGTCACGTGTTGAAATGACTCACTCTCGCTTAAAAAATATGAGGATCACCGAGACACCGACCACCAATCCTTTTTGGTGGGTCCACAAACACTTTTCAACGGATTTAATACGGGCACCCCATCGTAACAATTATTTATTTATTTATTTATTTATATTTCCCAATTAAATATATAACAAGATAAAATATTTTATATTTTTTGAAAAATGCCTTTAATTACTCTTTATTTATTATATATATATATAGCTATATTACTCAAATTTTAGTATTTAAATTGCTTCTAATAGTTTTTAGAAAAAGAGTTATTTTGTATTTTTGTAAACCGAAATAAGAATCTAATCATTTTTACAATATCAAAAATTATAATCTTCGTTTTATGGATTTAATCGTACTAACAAAAATTATAAACTAAACATTTATATCCATACTCAAAATAACTTTAAAGTCTCCAAAATTTACATTTAGGCTATTAAAATAACGAATATAGAATTAAGACAATCAATTATCTGATATCTTTATAATTTATATTAAATATAAAAGAGTCATATGGCTTCAAAATTCATCGGATACTTTTTTTTAATAAAATTTATTAGAAACTTTTATTAAATTATATATATATATATATAATTCTTTCTAAATCAAGTGAATATAAATTGTATTAATGGAAAACAAATAAATTTGTTTAATTTTCAAAATAAATAAATATTTTCCTAAAAAAATAATACGAAATTTGAAATGGGCTTTTAAGGCCCAAGCCCAGTAAGAGGCCCAGAACACCGTTTAATGGGACGCCACCACCACCTGCCAGCCACCCAGACACACCGAGTCTCTCCAAATTCAACACGCAGACTTCTCTGATTCTCTCTCTCTCTCTCTGTTCAAAACCTCTGTTTGTTTTCCCGGAAAACTGTGCGAGATTTTCCAGGAAAATCACGAAATGGTCTCCCCGGAAAATACGAATTGGCTCTTCGATTTAGGTTACAATTTCGACGACGTCGCCGTCGCCGATGCGAATTTCGCCGTCACCGCTCCCGGATTCAATTGGCCCGTCCAGCACATTAATGGACCTCCTGCTGTCAGGTGCTTCTAATAATAATAAAAAAAAAAGCAAAGATCTTTATTTATTTATTTTTCGATTAAGTTGTTATGTTCTTGATTGATTAATAGATTCGGTTTTTTTTCCCTATGTATTATTGCTTTTACACTTGCTGAAATTGTGAAGTAGTGCACCAAATTCACTGTTTTTTATTAGAATTCTCGATCAGTTATTTTTTGGGTCATTTTTTTATGTGATTAATTTGTTTGTCATTACTAGTAAGGTGGATGGTTTATTGTGGAGTTATGTTATTATCAAATTAAAGTTTTTAAATGTTGTTTTTGTTGGCATAAAATGTAAACTCTTGGGGTTTGAGTCCAGTGGAATTGGAAATTCCAGTCTTTGTTATCTTCAAGGAAACCTATTCCAATTTTGCAGTTGAATTAAATTTCTGTGCTGCCAAACACATCCTGAATGTATATCCTTTGCATGGTAGTGCTAGGTTTCGTGGATTTAGAGTTTAGAATTAGATGTGAGTTGAATGATTGATGTCATTGCCTAACATCTCTTATGAATATGATCTCTGGTTCCATTGTCTTGAGTTCTACTGCTGAATTCTATGCCGTCGAAAACTATGTAACTGTTTGCAGATATAAGGACTGTTCTTGCTTTGTGGTGTTTGGGGAATAAAATGGTATTGTGAGGATGAGAGCCCTGTATGTGATAAACGACCTGAAAGTGTTGTCTAGATGTCATTTTGTTTTCTCTGTCCTAATGATTTGGTAATTTTGTGCAATAGGAGAAACAAGTTGTTATGTGGGGGGACATGGCTGTTTATAGAATAGTTGCTTCAAATGTTTGGGAAGTGCTATTGTTTCACTTTGGGAAACGTACTAAATCTTTTAGAACCTGAATAATAACAATTGCAGTGAGATTCTAGTTCTTTTGTCTCAATGAAGGTTTATAAAGTAATTGAGGGTTGGGTCAGGCAATTAGATGAACATTTTTCTTGCTTACCCAATTGGTTAGGATGAGATTTTGATTTGCATGTTATTAACACATGTCGATATAACTTATTCCCATTTATGAGTAACACATGTACTCTCTCTCTCTCACTGTCAGTCTCTCTAAATATTTCTTATAAAAGAAGGATTATGAAAAGGATAGAGGTGGAATTAGGGACTTCAAGCAATTTGTGACACCTACTGTAGTTTTGATCCTAAACTGAGGATCAAATTTCAGTGTTATTGTGCAGATATATTTGACTGACCTGGTTGAATTTACAACTTAGATGGTAGTATTTATTTGTAAATGGAAAAAAAGGATGTTTATATATTTTCAAAATGGGGCTTGGGGTAAGCTGAGCAGTCTAATAAATTCTGGAGCTGTTGTTAAATTTGATTTTGATATGATAGGATTCATTTACATTTGAACTGATATTTGACTTATTTGGAACGGAGTAGAATAAACATGTACAGGTTCTAGTTTATTATATTGTTTCATTTAACCTGAAAAATCATGTTGCACTTTTACATTGATCAGCAAGATCCTATCCATGTCTGCTTGTACGTTATGTATATAAGATAAGAGAGAACTTGACCACCTCCCTGTTCAAAAATGTTTTTCTTGCTCGGGTTCCCCCTATCTAATTGCTTTTTAATCATCTTGTTGTTTTTGTAAGTTTCCTCACTTGTTTTTCTCTGTGTAATATGATCTGTTACTGTGTTATTAGTGCGGAAATTGATGCCTCACTTGGGGATTCTGATAGCTTTAAGGAAACTGGCTCAAAGAAAAGGTAACATTTTATTTATTTATTTATTTATTTTTGTTTATCACCTTACTCCTATATTTGCCTGCTGGGTTTCATGAAACTGATGCATAAATGGTTCTATAGGAGTCAGAATTGTAGAAATTGAATAAAAAAAATTGTTTTGGGGGTTTCACTTATTCTCAAGAATTCTTAGTGGTCATGGTTATTTATGATTGTCAAGTGAGATATTGAGCCACCCCCTATCCAAAAAAAAAAAAAAAAAAAAGACATTGAGTCACCACAGTGTGGTGAATCAGTGAAAGTGTCAATGTTCAACTGAAGTATTATTCTTAAGAGCTCATACATGATGAATCAATTTGGCTGGAATGCCATTATATTAATAGTGGGGCCATAATGAGAGCAATATGTTATTATTGAAGGAATCTTATCTTTCTCCCCTTTTCCTGTTGCAGGGTTAGATCTGAATCATGCAGTGGAACTAGCTCTAAGGCGTGTAGGGAGAAGTTGCGTAGGGATAGGCTTAATGACAAGTACTTTCTTTTCCTCATCTCTTTCCTTCTTTTTCTTTCCTCTGTGAAGCATGAATGATTTATACCTGCATAATTTACAGGTTTATGGAGTTGGGCTCTATTCTGGAACCTGGAAGGCCTCCTAAGACAGATAAGGCTGCTATTCTGATTGATGCTGTTCGAATGGTAACCCAATTACGGGGTGAAGCCCAGAAGTTGAAGGACTCAAATTCAGGTCTCCAAGAGAAGATTAAGGAGTTGAAGGTGAGTCTGCCTTTTGAGGATGAAACGATTTCTGACAGCTTTACATATATATGTTCTTTTCCATTTATGTGTTGCATTTAATGCCTGAGAGTCACCGATGTCTTCAAAATGGACAAGGAAACAGAAATGTATATCCATTCCAATTACACTAAACTTCCTCCTCCCCTCATATGTAGGTTGAGAAGAATGAGCTTCGCGATGAGAAGCAGAGGCTGAAGGCAGAGAAAGATAAGCTAGAACAGCAAGTGAAAGCCATGAACGCACAACCTAGTTTCTTGCATCCACCTCCGGCAATCCCTGCTGCATTTGCTGCGCAAGGCCAAGCTCCTGGCAATAAGTTGGTGCCGTTCATTAGTTACCCCGGAGTTGCAATGTGGCAGTTCATGCCACCGGCTTCTGTGGATACCTCACAGGACCATGTACTCCGCCCACCCGTTGCTTAAGTCAGCAACCACCCTCCAGTGATTTAGGTCCTTATTTTGAACCTAACAAGCTTACAAGCGTATCCGTATCTGTTTTGTCATTGTTATTGACTGGTACTAGTTTTGCTGATGTGAAGTCTTTGTAATTGGATTCGATTGTCGACTTTATTTGAATCTGTGCACTTCTATGAATTGTTGCTGGTATCTGCATGTAAATTTTAATAAGTTTGTCTGGCAACCCTTGTTTTTATTTTGGGTATTTGGTAGGGATTTTTGAGGTTGTATGGTGTTTGATTCATTTTAGGCAAAATTGACCTAAGGCTTTGCTGAAATAGATAGAAGATTTTGTTCGATTTGGGCATCATACATGCATTTTTCGCGCTCACATGTTTGTTTTGGATTATGAGTTTCAAACCTGCATTCTTCAGTCCACTCATTTTGGATTATGAGTTTAACACCAGCGTTTTAAACCCATGACCCCAAACACGTATGGCTCAAAACATGTTTTTACACATGAATTTGTTTTGGATCATGAGTTTCACGTAAACATTCTTATGATCGATATGGGATGAATATCACTCTCAGGGTGGGAAATATATATATTTGTAGAATTGTAGGTGGTAGATTGTAATTTTTCACATTCAAGAGCTATCAACCTGTCAGTCTGTCACCCACCATATCTTATCTTGTTTACAACAACTATCTTCTGGACTACTATCGTCCTCTGAAACTACCAGAATTCTCACTCAAATGGCTTCCAATCTCCTCAAATTTCACATACAAACTTTTACACCTTCAAATCCATCAACCCCATTTCCACAAACCAAAACCATCTTCTCATCTCCACCATTTTCCACCTACCTCAACCACCATCACCACTTCTGCCACCGCCGCCGTTCCCATATCTCTTCCGTCCCCACAACTCTCCCTTGCAAGCCCCAAGCCTCCATATCTTCCTCGACTCCACCAACTTCAAAGGAAGAAGCCATTCTCCAAGCCAAAACCTGCCTCTCAACTACCCTTGAAAAGCCACTCAACAACCCAAAACTCTCTGGCAAACTCAAGAAAGTCAAGCAACCCAGATACCGTGTTGAGATTCCAGTCGTTGATGATGACTCATCATCTTCTCTCTCTCAATTTGCTTTTGATGTCTTTAAAGACATCCACCTCAGAAGAAAAGGCTCTCCAGTCAAAATTTTGATTCTTTGGCCTGATGTTTCTTCAACAAAAGCTGCTGTTCAAGTCTTTGAATCACATTCTTTGAACAAAGTTGAACACATTGACATGTCTTCAGTTGGTGATAGTGATAACAGAATTTTGAATTCTGCAGATGTGGTTATATTTTTGGCGCCAGAGAAGTCACAACTAGCTGTTATAAAGAGAGTTACTGAATATTTATATCCAAAACCAGTAGTGATTTTTAACCCCAGATGGGGATTTGAAGAGGAGGAGAATTTTGGTGATTTGAGTGGCTTTTTGGGTTCTTTTGAGGTGATATATTCATTCATGGGGTTGGAAGTGAAGGGTATTTTGAGTAAACGAAAAGGAGTGATCTTCAAGTGTGTGAGAGATGGGGTTTTGAGTGGTGAAAGATGGAACGTTCTTGTGGAAGAGGAAGGAGATTTGAAGGTGGTTTCCAGATTCAAGGCGCGACCATCGATTGGTGAAGTTGAGATTGTGTTGTACAATTTGATGGCTATCAACTCCCCCATCACAAAATCTGCCAAGTTTTTGAGAGACTTGGTGTCAAATGTAACCGGGAAAAAGTAAGTTTTGTTGTATATTTTTACTGGTACTTTTCATCAATGAAATGAGATACTTCATGTTTATGTTTCTTGTGCTGCCTCAATGAGTGTGATTGCAATCTAATTGATTTATTTGGTATGTTGAGCCTGCTGCCTGCTGCATTGAAGATTATGTTCTAAATTCTGGATCATTTTTGTAAAAACTGATCTAACATACGCAATTTTGTGGTAAAAATGCCTAATTTTATTGATTTTTGAGCTTGTATACATAGCAAAATCTCAAGAGTATATCAGTGATCTTGCTGCATCATTACAAGACATTTATGTATGATAGAATTCCACTACATAAGATAAATACTAGTGGTGTAAAAACTCTTTAACTTGATTTGCTCATGTGGAATTTCTGAGTGAAGGAACGAGAGATCGATCCAGAAAAACAAAAGCTTCTGGTGCTGTTTGTCATTTTACATTCTGTATAGAAGGCTTTTCTGTGAAAATCTCTCTCCCTTTTTTTTTTATGTCATACACAAATACATTTTTCATCATCTATATGCTCAACAAATTCCTTCAAAATTCATGTTAATATGCCCTTATATGGCAACCCTTTATGAATTTATCCGAAAAGTTGATATATTTAGACCACAAGAGCCGAAGTTGAGGGAAGGCTATGTCTAGCCAAGGCTTTGCTCTGCCATTGAAATGGATGACACCAGCGCTCTCAGCATCAGCAATACTTGTATTTTCCTGGTATCCCAGCCCCAGCATGTGCCAGAAAGGATCGATAACATGGACGTGGCCATGGAATGCTATTAAACCTGGGGGCAATGTCCCGAGCTGCCACAAACTCAGGTCCGATTTCAAGTTCTGCATAATGGGAATTGGAAATGTCAGCTACAAAATAATTACATGCTTCAAACATCTTCAGGTGAGTTTCCTTTTCTTTTATAGAGTAAATGTACATATGTATGTATGATGATGCTTACCTGTTCTAGCCAGTAATGGTATGTCAGGCTTATGTTGGTCTTCTTCCAAGCTTTGAGATCAAATACATTCATGCCATAAGCCCAAGCACATTCGTTAGGATTGAAGTTGCTCGATATCAACGGGTGGGAGAAGTTCAGGTAGCTCTTGAATTTCTTCGACATTACAAACTTATCTCCGCCTCTACATGTCTCTACTGCTCCATTAACCTTTCCATTCATATCAATGTCCCATAGAGGGGAAAGATCGGTTTGTATAACGATGTCATCGTCCAAGAACACTATCTTGTTCAAGCTGGGAAACAACTGCAAATAAAATGCACCGAGACTTAGCATACACTAAGCAGAAACTTAGAACATTGTTTAGCTTTTTGGGTATGTGCGGTAACACTTACCTCTGGTAGATTGATACGGATGTGATTCATCAAAGAGTTGTATTTAGGACTGAGTGCTTGTAGCTTTGCCGCGATAACAATAGGCTTCTCAGTATTATTTGCCACAATTGCTGATGAGCCACCTCTGAACTGTGAGCGGACCTGTTGATCTTTCTCCATTGCTTCTAAAACGGGCACCTTCCCCTTCGAAAACCAATCGAATTGGTGCAATGCCTTGACCTCAATTATAGCAGGTGTTAAGGGATGCAGTGAAAACCAAGCCTGCATAGGGTAGTAAGTTTTCCTGTCTGTTATTATGTGTAGCACAATATTTTCAGGGCGTAACGAGTTCTTCACGAGGGATGTGGCCACGACAGAGGTTGCCAACACGTTGTCGGAGGCAAGAACAAAGTGGAAGTAAGAGTTGTCGACAAGGGCGGGAACAAGTTCAGCCGAGGGGAGCTGGAGGCGGGCGGCTGCATTGGTGGAGTGTTCATTGGCCAACCTGAGAGCTAAGCAGTGAAGCTGCTTTGGTATGCTACTTGATGCTACATGGCGGTACAAGTATTCTTGAATTTTAGCCGTTCTAGTCCTTTGTTCCATCAAAGTGACCTGTAAAATAACAACTGTTATCAGGAATGAAAATAGAAGGGAATCAAGTTCTATTGGATAGGGAAGGGAATCAAGTTTCATCGGAAAGGGCTTAGAAAAGCGAACTAGATTCCTTAGGATTCTTGATTTGTGAACGAGACTTCACAGTAAACACCGTAATCACAAATCAGGAATTGAGTTCATTTTCCCTTATTAGGATTTCTGATTAGTAACCACACTCCAAATCAATAACTTTTAAGATTCCTATTAACTTGAATTTGAAAGAGTATAATGGTACCATTTCTCTAAGCTTGATAGCAAAAGTCTTTGCATCTGATTTGCTTTCTTTGATTTCAGACATAAATTCTTCCAAAGTCTGAGGAATATCTGATCTCCCTTTTAATTCATCTTTGCTGATTGGTTCTTGTAATACTTTGTATATCACTTCTGGGACCTTTTACAAATCAGTAAACAAAACAAAATTAACATTAGTTTATGAAAGTCTATTCCATGTAATTTTATTAAATTGTTTTTTTTTTTTTGAGTGAATTTGTAAAATGTAAACAAGAAACTTTAGTGGTGCCCACGGTTCGGTTCCAGTTTGGAATCGTCGGTTACGGTTTCATGGGAAGGTAAAAATAGTAACCGTAACCGGTCTAGCCGGTTTAGTTTATGGTTTTTAACCGCCAGTTAGGCGTTTCGGTTACGGTTTTAACCGTATGGTTCCGGTTCAGAACCGTTGGTTTAACTGAACCATGGGGATCACTACAGAAAACTGATTTTGATACTTAATTTCTTATTTCAATAGCATTTTTCTAAGAATAAAAATGACAAAGGGTCTGAATTAGTATTTTGATGATTCATACTCATATTTCTAAATAATTAAAAAAAAAAAAAAAACACCTTTAATCCTATTCTGATTCTCCACTAATTATCAAAAAATGAAATTTTTTTTTTTTTTTTAATGAATTGTTTTCGAAATACAGTAATCCAAAACTTTTTTTTTAACTATTTTAAAATTGGATGAGGCTATAATGCTATATCAATTAAAATCTCACTTAAATTCAAGATTTCAACGTCCAACTATTCATAGAAAAGAAAAGTAAAAAAGATGGCAACTTAATAACGCTTTTTGACTTTAGTTTAAAAGTAGATGACGGATATTGCAGTCAAATAAAAAAAATTAAATTGATTAATATTTTTAAGGTGAGACTATTTCAACTTAAGATTTTTAACTTAAATTTTGTTACTTCAATATGTATTAATTCATTTGCTTTCAATCCAATGGTAAAAATATAAACATTTAAAAAAAGAAAAAAGAAGGTAAAAAAATAAATAATAAATGAATGGGTTGATGTTGAAGTTATATTTAAAAATGAATAAATAAATAAAAAAAAGTAAAAGGTTAGGAGATCACATTGGACTCAGATCTTCTTCTGAGGATCTTTGGTCCTAGTCTTTTTCCCAAGCAACCTATCATAACAACATAAAAAATAAAATAATCATCATTTACTCTAAATAAATATTTTAATTATAGTTATCCAGTCTCTTTCTTCTTACTGTTAATTAGGTATTTAGGTGCCAGCAACCACTGATGTACCTCATGCAGCGACCATTAATTAATTAATTAATTATTTTTATTAATAAATATTTATAAAGTTTCTCATTGATTATTAACATGTATTAATTATAATATGGAAATAATCATATTCCAGTGGGATTTCATATAATAGCTAATTATAGATTAATGAGAATCTTAAATCATTTACTAACTACTAACACATGCAAATCAGGGGGTGATTTGTAAATTTAGCTAGCTCTTTCCTACACGCGTTCTACTGTGATTGGCTTATTGGATTCTCTTATTAAGTTATCTAGTATCTAGCTAGGTTAATTACTTATTAAACAGATAAATAAGAGTTTATTTTTGCTCAACCCCTACAAGGGGGTAAGTATTACCCCCTCACAAAAAGATAACACGTGTTTAGAGATAGGTAAATTTGTTTAAAAGATAACATTGTTTGGACAAATTTACCCCCTCCATGGATACATGTCATCCATTTAGGAAGAAGGTAATGGTTACTTTCCTTGAAGGAGGGTGAGCAAAAGTGTTCTCGACAAATAAAGGCTTATAGATAATCAAATATTAATTTAATAAAATTCAGATACATAGTAACAATCAATGTTTTTGACTTAAATAATGATGAATTTCTTATTCAAATATATTTTTATTTATTATTTAGATTAATGTTTTTATTCTTTTGAGATATATATTGTGAATTCAAAAAAAAAAAAAAAAAAAAAAAAAAAATGAAAAAGAAAAAGAAAAGAGATATTGTCATATTATGATAAATTTAATCCGATAAGAGTTCAAGTCTATCTATAAATCTTATAGATAATTTTTTTTATTAAATTTATAAATCAAGAAAACTAAAATTGGAATGTAAAATACAAATAAGTCTTATAGATATTCACATATTAAATTGGTGTGATATAATAATTTAATAAAATTCAGATACATAGTAACAATCAATGTTGTTGACTTAAATAATGATGAATTTCTTATTCAAACATATTTTTATTTATTATTTAGATTAATGTTTTTATTCTTTCAAGATATGAGATATATATTGTGAATTCAAAAATAAAAATGAGATATTGTCATATTATGATAAATTTAATCCCATAAGAGTTCAAGTCTATCTATAAATCTTATCGATAATTTTTTTTATTAAATTTATAAATCAAGAAAACTAAAATTGGAATGTAAAATACATCATATCATATAACGTAATCCTTCAACTTTGTTTTGACTTTTAACCTTTTACCGTAGTCTAGAGGTGTGATGAACAATGAACATACCACTAACCAACTTCATCTTATCGGAACTCGAAGCTTTGTTACTTAACTAAAAATTCTACAAACACATTCTTCCTAAACTACTCTAAAATCAATGCAAACTTATATTAACTTAATAATAAATGACATATGGAAGATTTCAAATAAATGACTTTGAATTAGAAGAAGAAGATAGTACGTACCTATAGTAGAGCATTTGTTATCTCCATCAATGGTGTCAACAGTGCTCAAAACAAAGACAAACCTGAGAAGAAATGTGAAGAAGAGAAGAGCATAGAAGAGCATTCTATATGAAAGCCTTCTTGATCCAACTTTCACTTTTATAAATTCTCTAACTCCTTTCCCAGGTAGCACTGTCACATGCCTCAAACTTGGAGATATATGAAGCTGCATTTTTCCTTTATTCAATATTTTCACAAGAAACAAAACCAAACCAACCTAGACAAATTAATCCACTCCTCCTTCTTGTTCTTTGTTCTTGTTCTTGTTCTGGTTTGTCGTGGCCCGGTCTAATAGAGCAAAGAAGAACCTGAGAGCAAGGGATGCTGTAAAAGGAGGGATAGGAGGGTGGTTTTGTTGTGTGAGTTTGGAGGGTTGCTTTCAATCACCTAACCTTGCTTAGTAATTGGGCTAGATGTTATATGTTACATGTTAATATATAGCAAATATTTTATGTACATGCAGAGTTTTTTATTGTACATTTTTTTTTTCAAGACTGATGATCAAAGCTTGAAGGAGGGTTGTTAAAAGGAAAGAGACTGGGGACTTAATCAGAGTAGTTTGTGAGTTTGTGATGTAATTGTGTTTGATTTTCTTTCTTTTTCTTTTGGCTTGGTTTACAAGGAGGGAAGTTGCTTATATTAAATTTGAAAAAAATGAAAATGAAAATGAAAAAAAATGAAAAAATGTTGGTTTGGTAATACATAGCTTTGCCTCCAAATGAAGTCTTTGTATATCAAAAGGAGGAGTTCGAAGTTTTTGACAATACTTGGTTTCTAAATGGAAAATGACTGTTTTTCTTTCTTAGCTTTATTTAATGGGGCCTGGTTGTTGGAGAGTGAAAACACAGGAACATCTACTCTTCATTTTTATATTATCAAATCAGCGGAGACAACTTCAACCAGGCTCCGCCTTCGCTGCTTCTGGACAAAAATTATTTTTATCTTTTTCTATTAATCATGATTTAAATAGTGTTGTTAATTAATAAGGGTTTTTCTAACACGATCTCAAGACTATATTAGTGTGTGACGTTGTTATATTAGTATGTGACGTTGTTGTATAAATAAGCAATGACTAGCTTTAACTCCATGATGATTAAAGGCCGGTGTGCAGGATCCAATCTAATTGGATTTAATTTAAGGATATGATTGAAAAATTATTGGATCAAATCAAATCTTGGATTTTCATATGCAAATATGTTAATTTGCCAAAATATAAGGTTTAATCGGCTCATTTGGCAACGATAAGTATCCAATTCTCTCTTCTTTTTTTTTTCTTTTGAAAAAATCAAACCTCAGCTTCGTTATGGGGTTTTTTCTAACATATCAGTTGAAGTCAAGACTATTCTATTTTGTGACACCGTGGTATAAATAACCAAAGACTAACTTTAAGTACTCCATGATGACTTTTTTAAGGATAAAACCGTGAGACTCAGTGGATCAAAACAGATAATACTTTCAGGATGACAGCCTCATACGTACACAGTGCGGAATTTTGATGTTAACAAGTGGTTATATATTCAATTTGCACATGAAAAATTCAAGAAAAGAGGAAGAAGGTGAGAGAGAGACTTCATGTTTCTCATAACATAATTTTCGGTGTTAGGTAGCTATGACATGTATCTATCTCCCGGTCAAAATGAATCAATAATATGTTTATTTATTTATTTGTTTTCATTTTTTAGTGTCATGTACTTCATTTCTTTATTGTATGTAAAGCTAAATTTGGTAAATGATTTTGATGTTATTTGATTGAAAGAAAAACAGTTATTCACATATCATCAAATGAATTGGGAATTCAAATTCGTCAACATGATATTATCTTTTTAAAGAAGTACGTAGAAGCTATCATGATGTTGGAGAATTTCCAATTTTAGTAGAATTTATTTTCTTTTTATTTCATGAGATTTGATTCCTATTTTGTTTAGATTTATTTATTTAGTTTGTTTTTATCTTTTTAGAGGTTTAGTTTTTTATAATGTATGTTTACTATTCAAGTTCAACGTAGCATCTTTGATCGATATTAATAAAATTGTTCGTTTGAGTAAATTCTTGTCGTTGTTTCGACTAATATATTGTTTTCGCTTTGTAATATATTTTTTAAAAGTAGAAATGGTGGGAAATAGTATTATTTTTATATTGAATTTTGAAAGTATTACTAATTTAATAAGTTAAGTTTAAATGGCATTAATAGACTAAAATACCCCCATCTCCTTCTTTTATTACGTTTGTACCATTTTTAAGTTTTTTATTTTTTATTTTTATTTTTATTTTTATTTTTTTACAAAAACCTCCATTGATGGAGGACCAACGGAGGTCTTAATGAAGAAGATACCAAATTTTTTTTTTTTGGAAAATTTCATATTTGTCCAATAAGTCTTGGAAATTACAAATATATCTAGTACGTCTCAAAAAACAACAAAATAAGTCTTGAAAATTAGAAAATAAGTCTAAGAAATACAAAATAAGTCTAAGAAACACAAAAATAAGTCTCGGAAACATAAAAAAATGTGACACTTATTTTTGTGAGTGTGTTTTAAGGGTATTTTTGTTAGATCCACACTTTAGATTCTATTAAAACTTAAGTTATTAAGTGGTGATAGTTTTAAAACTCACTCTTTAATGAGTGCTATTAAATTTTCAAACCCTTTTTAAAAATACAAAAAATATTCAAAAATTTAACTAGCTTTTCAAGAATGAAGTTTGAACTCAATTAAAGATAAACTAACCTAATATTAACTTTATATATATATATATTAAAATTTGTTTATTAATTAATCAAATTCAAAAAGGGGTGACAAACTAATTTCACATCTATAGGCAAAGTCAAACATTCAAATTAACTGTTTATAGGGACTAATTTGATATTTCTTAGAGTTGGGACTAATTTCGTACTTGTGAAAAACTCAAGGACCAATTTGATCACTTTTATAAAAGTCACAAACTACTTGGAATTTTAAAAAAATCCATGACTTATTTAGTAATTGCCTTATTTCTTTAACTGGTTTTGAGATAGTTTTAAGACCAGTTTAGAAATGTTGTAGCTTTCAAAATGATAACAGTTAGCTATGCTAAAATAATAATAGGTGAATAATAGGCTGTTGTGAGACTGAAAAGTAGCATTCATGCATTTGATAAATTTTACTATTTATTACTATGATTTTATATAATGACTAAGCATGTGTTTAATATGGTCTTTGAAATGGCTAAAAGCGTTTTTTTAATGTTAGAAGCTGTTTCGATTTTTTTTTGTTTTGGGAAAATTCAAAACAGCTTTTTTAATATATGGAATTGTTTCAACAAAATTTTGGCTTTTCCAAAAAGCTTTTTTTTTTTAGCTTTTTAAAAATATATGAATTGTCTCAATTACCCTTTATAAATTTTAGATATTCCATCATACAACTCTCTTATTAATCTACCCTAGAAACTCTATTTGAAAAGCTATACCAAACTCACTTTAAAAACAGATATGAAATTGAAATTTGTTATAGTTTACTTGGCTTTCAAACCAAATCAAACCTATATCTCATTCAAATAATTAAAATGTAATATTAGATACAACTATACATGAAAACATACTTTTAATAAAAACAAACACAAAAATAAAACATGTTCTTTAATTTTTTTTTTTTTTTTTTTTTTTTTCCTGTGTTCTTTTTTTGTTTTGTTCGCAGTCTTGTATTGAAAAGTTTCAAAATTGTTCATGAAAGTTATTTATACCAAAATGCCACTTATTTGATGGAATTGGATGGAAATAGATGAAATTGGATGGAGTGGCCATTAGTGTAACAATGTTTGTCAAAAATGGCCATTTTGAAACCAATTTCCCATCCAGTGACCATTTTGATAGTGGTGATATAAGTTGATGGCCACCAAGGTAATTACCCCAAATTGTTATATAATCATATAATGATACGGTGATGATATGATAATTACAAATTACTTTATCACATCATTTGAGTAAAAAAAAGTAAATTTATGGGTAACTAGCATTACTCAAATTTACTACAATAATACATAATGCTTCAATGAACTGTAATTTGAGAGGCATAAAATGGCACAGAAGAAGAAGAAAAACACACACACACACACTCTTACAATTCACTTCTCAAATCAGCATAGAAAGCAAACACAATGTTCTAGTCCCATCAGTGGACTAGAATGAAAGTCTGGTTGGCCGGTTTCTATTGTCCCTGAACCAATACCAATTATCATAATGGAACCTCTCATGAATGTTAGGTGTGAAACAACACTCTAAACACAGCTTGGTATTATCATTGTCCCATACCAAGTTGTTCCACCATAATTCCTCCCCTTTGATCTCTTTTATGGTATTGGCATTCTGCTCAGTTAGAGGCAGCTTCCTCAGCCCCGTGCACTCGAACACTTCAAGCTTCTCTAGACTCCGTAATGAATCTTGGTTGCAAATTGTATTCAATTTTGAAAGGTCTTCCAATTTAACTGTCCGTAGGTTAGGAACAATGGAGGATGGAGCTCCCATCGTCCCAGGAGAACATCGAAAGACCTCTTCCAGATTACAACAGAAACCAATTTGGACCACTTCCATGATTTCCGTGTTAATCACGGAATCACCATAGGAGAAAACATGATCTAGCTGGGGACAGTGGGTCACTTCAAGTGTTTTTAGTCTAGAAAATCTGAGTCCAAGACGGCTAGATAATTCTGAAATGCTCTTTAGGTGCCTGACATGATGGAGACGAAGTACCTCTAGGTTTGGTAGTAGGTCAAGTTGGACAACTTGTGCTCCCATCTGAACGCAGCTTGTGAAACTTGATGGTTTTGAATCAGCAGCACAACCTAAACTTAGTGATTTCAATGCAGGGAGGCAAGGAAATTGATATTTGATCAAGTTTTCGAACATTTTATCTACTTCCCAACAGCTATTAATGTAGAGAGAAGTTGTATTAATCAAAAACCACACAATCTGCTCTCGTGAGAGATCAATGTCCCTAAGAACCAGTGACCGTACTGATAGTGGTCCAGGCACAGCTGGGAATCCTAGGAAGCTTGCTGGTCCTATAAAGAATTGATAGCTTCTCAATCTAATTATCCATGTGAAATCTGGGCCAATTGATGGAATGTCCTTCAAGCCTATGGATAAGTGATGTAATCTCTCAAGGCACCCCAGCTCTTCAAAAGTTGTTTGCCTAGGATCTTCTGCCTCCTCCTTCACACCCCAAATGTAAGCACTGAGACTCATGTCCAGAACCTCCAAACAGGTCAATCCGGATATAATCCCACTTTGAATGAATTTTAGGTTCAGCGTAGAGGATAGGTCTAAATGCCTTAAGTTGCTCAAACTTTTCATTCCGATTGGCAGTTCTCTAATAAGAGTGGATCTGCAATCAAGCACTTGGAGTTTGCTAAGTGCACCTAGTTGGGGCAACTCTTCAAGAAAAACACAACCCCCTAAAAGAAGAACTCGAAGATCAACCAGCTGGATAATAGATTCAGGCAATGACTGGATGTGAGTTCCACGGATATTCAAAACCCTGAGTGATTGAAATACTTGCAGAAATCCATCAGAAATTCTCTCCAGGAGGGCATTGCCTTGTAGCAGTAAAGTTAAGACCTCTGGACAATGACTCCGAAGGTCAGGTAACCCTGTTATCTTGTTGTTCATGAAAGAAACTCTTTTGAGAGACTCGAACATTTCGGCTTCTGAAATCTGAGTCAAGCCAATCCCTGACCTCAAGAGTGATCTGCATCCATCCTCCAAAGAGGAAGAAATCCAGATTGCAACATCACGAACTACATCATGCAATTTTACGGTTCCCGCATGAGCTCCATGTTCCAGCAAACAAGATTCTATTAGATTTACAATCAAAGCTATTCCACTATTATAAGAGTCCTCATAATTTTGTTCTTCATCAATCAAACCTTCACCCACCCAGCACTTTACAAGTTCACTTACATCAATAGAGAAATCCTCGGGATATAAAGAGCAGTATAGAAAACAAGGTTTGATGTTCTTCTTACCTTGTAATGAATCATAACTCCACTTCAAGGGCTTGTAAACTTTATTCTCTATATCTCTGATGTTAGGAACCGACCTTCGCAACCCATTCAAGGCATCTTTCCACAGTTCGATCATCGTCTTTCCTCTCATAGCTGCCCCTACGATGGTGATGGCCAAAGGCAAACCGCTACATTCTTTGGCAACAGCTTTCGCTAATGGTTCAATATGTTCTAAAGTAGCTACCGGTCCTGAACTTTGTTTAAACAATTGCCAAGCTTCTTCATCATTCAGGACATCGACTTTCACCGCTGCTTCAAATTCAATCTTCATCATCCTGCATACCTCTAGCGATCGAGATATCACTATGATCTTAGAACCTGAATGGATTTCAGGTTGTGGGACACCCAAACAATCCAAATCGATTGTCTCCCAAACATCATCAAAGATAAGAAGAAACTTTTTCCCATGTTGAAGTCTTTGATGAAGTCGGTTAGCTAGCCTTTCCATACTGATTCCATCTTCCACCTCCAAATGCAATCTCTTTGCTATTTCTTTTTGGATCCTTATTAAATCCAGCTCCTTGGACACGGTAACCCACATTACTAGGCCAAAACAGCACTCTGGAGAAGTACTCTCAAGCTTGTTGTTCAAGTTCTTCACCAGGGTAGTCTTGCCTACACCTCCCATGCCCCAAACACCAATCATCCGAATATTATCATCTTTTAATAGATCCATAACTTTGGCTAAATTTTTCGATGCTGTTTCTTGATTTTCAACGGAAGGTCCAGGGATATGTTCAACTGGTTTTGCCAAATAATTCACATTCACAATTTGAGCAGCAATATTTCCAGCCTTCTGAAGTCTTTCTACCTCCTTGAGCACTCTGGCTGTCTCCCTGCTAAGTCTATACCTTTCTCTGCAATCAAAGAAACATACACAAAGGTTTTCGTTGTTGGCTGTCGTACCTGGCTGCAGAGAATTCACGTCAAGAATTATTTCTTCGACCCCTCGAAGCCACAGTTTCATCTCATCACCAGATGTTTCAACCTCTTCTTTCACTTTATTCCTTAGATCTAGTAGACTTTTCATCTCCTTCTCCAGAGCATGGCGATTCTTTTGGAATTTCATGAAGTTCTTGATGTTTGGATAGGAGGCACAAACTAATTGGCCAGTATCCCCTACCGCTGAGCCAAAGAGTGAAGCCAAAAATTCCATTGCTCAATTTTGGTTAAAACTGTAGCAAGTTTCAGAAAATTTCAAGGTAACGAAACTGCAAAACAAATGCAATAAATTTCAGCAGCCTCTGAAGGATCAATGACCTACCGTGAGAGAAAGTAAAATGATATTGAGAATTTTCTAAGTGGTAGAGAATTTGAGTGCTTGCTCATAATTTTTTTTTTTTTTTGTGTGAAAAAATACGTTCTTCCTGGATCAAGAATATAAAAACATTCAAAAGCCAAGTAAATCCCTTTCTTTAGCTTATGATATCATATCTTTTTGTTGACTGTTTCATGAGGTCCAAATTGGTTCCATCAACTACAATTTCCCACATTAAATTTCCTTTTATTATATACGTCTCACATCCCAGAACAGTACTCCATATAGAGAAGCATCACCACAAAGTTTTGATTTTTGTTGGGTAACAAATGCTTTTGCATTGATTTCTATTTCAAGTACAGTCTTTTCAACCTCTGAAGCTAATCTTTCACCTGACTTGTTAACAATTTTCTTTTTAAAAACAAATAGCTGATGCAAGCTCTAGGTTTCAGATTTCAACATTCTTTATTCTTACATTGTTATCAAAATTGACTTTTTTCATTATCATTAAATTAAGATTTTCATTATCATATATGCAAGCAACTTAGTTCAGCATGAAAACAAAAGGCTAACAGAGAAAAGTAATCTAACCTGCTGAGAAGTTTCCTTGCATTACTGAATTCTTCCATCTCCACTCTTCATTTTTTATATATTAGTAAATCAATGGAGACAACTTCAAGCAGGCTTTGCTTTGGCTTTGTGGAGAGAAAATA
This sequence comes from Acer campestre, assembly GCA_954870605.1. Taxonomy (NCBI): domain Eukaryota; kingdom Viridiplantae; phylum Streptophyta; class Magnoliopsida; order Sapindales; family Sapindaceae; genus Acer; species Acer campestre. The sequence goes on from OX940801.1 coordinate 44,280,361, forward strand.
TTTGATCTTGTTTATTTATTGAGGATTTAAGTAGTTATATATCTTGTTCAAGACAATTTTTTACATGCAAAATCAACGGACTTACAAGATACAAAGCACAAAAGTCTAAAGTCTAATAATAATATCTGAACAAAGATTGAAAGAGACTGACAAGGAGAGGTACTCATTGGTACTCATTTTGTGGCCATTAATTCTCTTATATGTGGGCCATGTGGCCCTCAAAGTAAAAATCAAACAAAAACAAATTATAAGTATACACACAGAAAAAATCAAACCAGGTTGCAATTCAATAATGGAGATCAGAGTGAGATGGTACCTTTCTTATACTTTTCTCCTGTTAAACTAGTGTTCTATATAACATTATTGAACTGGCAAACATAGTAGCAATACTAGCTATGAACACTTGCATTATTAGTCTCTCTGTAGTTTCTTGCCTTTGAAGTTTCTTCACTTTCCTGCCATGGATGTGGTGATATCATTGTTGGGTTCTGTAGCAATAGAAGCTAGCTGTCTCTTTTGCTTCTCCATAGGAAGAGACCGCAAAGCTCTAGAGGAAGAGACTGAGGCTCTGGTTGAACTCAGAGACAAGGTTAAACAGGAAATTGAAACTTCTGAGAGAGATGGGAAATCAGTGAAAGCTAAAGTGAAGGAGTGGCTTGGAGAGGTGGAGAAGTTTTTGGTTGAAGTGAAATCACTGGAAACAAGTATCAAAGATTATGAGAGAAGACAAAATCAAAGTATGTGTTCTCTTCATTGCAGTCAGAGGTGTAAATTCAGCAAGGAAGTGGGAATGTTGCTCAAGGATGTGAGAAGGCTTACTTTTGCTGGAAGTTTCAGCACTGGCATGGTTGATCATATCCCTTCTGCACCACTTTCAACTGAAGATCAAGCAACGGTCTAATCCATCAAGCAACACCGTCTTTGAACAAATACAGTGATTTTCCACAGCTTGACAATAATCCATCTGAATACATGAATAAATTTTCTAGGATGTTGAAGAGCATGTAGACTTATCTAGTTTAAGAATAAACAATATTTATTTATTTTCTGTTATCTTGATACATGAAGAAGTTATCTGAAGAAAAACAGTTTCTATGTATTATTTTTCTTAATTCATACGTACAGCCCTAAGGAAAAATATATACTAGTAAACAGCCTATTCACAAGTGATCTGCATCCATCCTCCAAAGAGGAAGAAATCAAAATTGCAACATAACGAACTATATCGTGCATTTTTACAGTGCCTGCATGGGCTCCATGTTCCAGCAAACAAGAGTCTATTAGATTTGCAATCAAAGCTATTCCCCTATTATAAGAGTCCTCATAATTTTGCTGTTCATCTATCAAACCTTCACCCAGCCAGCACTTTACAAGCTCACTTACTTCAATAGAGAAATCCTCAGGATATAAATAGCAGTATAGAAAACAAGGTTCGATGTTCTTACCTTGTAATGAATCATAACTCCACTTCAAGGGCTTGTAAACTTTGTTCTCTACGCCTCTGATGTTAGGAACTGACCTTCGCAACTCCTTCAAGGCATCTTTCCATAGTTCAATCATTGTCTTTACTCTCATAGCTGTCCCCACAGTGATGATTGCCAGAGGCAGACCACTTCATTCCCTGGCAACAGTTTTCGCAATAGGTTCAATACGTTCTGAAGTAGCTACCTCCCCACATTTTTAGTAAACAACTGCCAGGATTATTCGTCATCCAGGACGTCCACTTTCACTTCTGCATCAGTTTTCATCTCCCTACATACCTCTAGAGAGCGAGATGTCAATATGATCTTAGAACCTGTATGATCTTCAGGTTGTGGTTGTGGGACACCCAAACAATCCAAATCGATTGTCTCCCAAACATCATCAGAGATAAGAAGAAACCTTTTCTCACGTTGAAGCCTTTGATGAAGTCGAATACCTAGCCTTTCCATACTGACTCCATCTTCCACCTCCAAATGCAATCTCTTTGGACACAGTAACACACGTTACTATGCCAAAACAATACTCTGGAGAAGTACTCTCAAGCTTGTTGTTCAAGTTCTTCACCAGGGTAGTCTTGCCTACACCTCCCATGCCCCAAATACCAATTCTCTGAATATTATCATCTTTTATTAGATCCATAACTTTGGCTAAATTTTTCGATGCTGTTTCTTGATTTCATCAGAAGTTCCAGGGATATGTTCAACTGGTTTTGCCAAATAATTCACATTCACAATTTGAGCAGCAATATTTCCAGCCTTCTGAAGTCTTTCTACCTCCTTGAGCACTCTGGCTGTCTCCCTGCTAAGTCTTTACCTTTCTCTGTAATCAAAGAAACATCCACAAAGGTTTTCGTTTTTGGCTGTCGTACCTGGTTGCAGAGAATTCACTTCAATAATTATTGCTCAAGAATATAAAAACATTCAAATGCCAAGTAAATCCTTTTCTTTAGCTTATGATATCATATCTTTCAGTCGACTGTTTCATGAGGACCAATTTGATTCCAACAACTACAATTTTCCTCCTTAAAATTTCCTTTCATTAGATAGCATACTATCAATTTTGGAGCCAATACACGTCTCACTTCCCAGAACAGTACTCCATATAGTGCAGATAACAATAAAATCAGAGAAGCATCACCAAAAAGTTTTGATTTTTGTTGGGTAACACATGTTTTTGCATTGATTTCTATTTCAAGTACAGTCTTTTCAACCTCTAAAGCTAATCTTTCACCTGACTTGTCAACATTTTTTTTTTTAAACTAGGTTTCAGATTTTCAACATTCTTACAGTAAGATGAAACAAATTTTCAAAGATCATCCAGCCCAATTTCCAAACACTCATCTTTGAGATCTACCTTAGTCTCTTGACATACAATTCTTACTGAGATCTACCTTAACCATGCATTTTCTTCCAATTGGGGATCATTTTAGAATTGATTAGCAGGTTGATTAACAGAGTTTATATAAAAACAGAAGAAGGGCAACGAAGAATTAACATAGATGAATTGAGATATGGATTGAGGTGTTAGAGATTGACATACCAAGTTGCACATCTGTCAAGCAAATACGAAGAGCTCTCGCGTGGGCATATTTTTTTTGTCTGTTGAAATTAGGGAATAAGGAAACGATTATCAGTAAGAAAAGGATGAACTTGTGAAGGAAAATTGCAACAGTTAATCATGCATTCAATCTTTCAGCTTAATAAGAACATAAAACTATATTCCATTCCTTTTCAAATATCAGAACAAGTAATTTCATGCCTTTTCAAATAGCAGAACAAGTCCATTGCAAGCGAAGTAAAATTGAAATTATCTATGAATACATAAAAATTTACGTAAAGTCGGGACCAGAAAAGAAGACTTGTAAGTGAAAATGTGATGCTTGTACAAACATTGAAGCTTCAATTTATTAGTCCACCTCAATTGATAGTTTGTATAGCATCAGAATTTGTGAATATCAAATTCCAATAAATGAAGTTGATATACTTCCACTTACCTTTCACCCTGGATGCCAATAACAATCAGCCTAGTTTAAAGTCTAATTCTATAATCAAATAGCAGCTAAAGGACAACAAAAAATAAACATACCAATGTAGATAGAGGTGTTAGAGATTGACATACCAATGATGGGGTGGAATTCTATAATTCTTCCTCGTCTGATTCCTCGTCTGATACCTCTGATTCCTCCTCTGGATCGTAGATGTATCTGCCATCTATATCAACGTACGGGATGTGGGAAATCTTGGACCACTCTTTTCCTGTATCTCTTTTGCATTCTTCTTTCAGCTTAGGACAATCATTAATCTTTAATTCTGAAAGTGAGGATGGCAGGCCCTGCTCTGGAAAGGATCTGACTTGTGGACATTCCCAAATCCATAATATCGAAAGTGAGGATGGCAGACCTACCTTTGAAAAGGATTTCAAATTTGGGCAAGATTTGATCCACAGATGTTTAAGTGAGGATGGCAAGGCGTTCTCTGGAAAGGACGTGAGATTTTGACAGCCAGAGATGTATGAATGTTCAAGAGAGTTAAGATTTCCCAAATGGCATTTCAAATTTGGGAAATCCAAAATGTGGAGATGAGTTAGACAAGGAGGAAACGTCATTTCCATTTCTTGCTGTGGAAATCCCCTAATCCAAAGACACGTTAGAGAGGTGAGGTTGTGCAACCCCCACTCAAGCACTGCCTTGTACATTTTGACTTCTCCATCAATTGAAAGAGATGTTAAGTTGGTGGGAAAACCTTCATCCGAAAACCATGTCATATTTGGACATCCACTCAATCTTAAGCTTTTAAGAGAGTTGAGGCCGTGGAACCAATTGGGTAAGGCTTTTAGCTTCTCACAATATTCAATTGCAACTTCACTTAAATTGGTGTTGGGATGCCCTTCTTCTCCCAAACAATCAATACTTTCACAATAATATATCTCTATTTTCCGAAGATGGATAAGATTGTGTAGGCCTTTTGGTACACTTTTAAGATTTCTACAATAGCTTACACTAATCTCTTCGAGAGACTTGTTATTATGAAAACTCTCTGCTATTGACTGTAACTTCGGAAGAGAATCAAGGAAGAGAGTATGAAGCGTCTGTGGTAAATGACCGCTTGATGATAACATTGTGAGCTGTGAGCAATCTTCAACATAGAGATGTTGGAGTGTTTCTAGTAACATACCACTTGATGATAAGCACTTGAGAGATGGGCATTTTTTGACATGCAAGTATTCGAGAAGAGATGTGTTTGTATTGTTGGGGTTCTCTTCATCCACCATTGATGTACAACTTTCCTCATTATCACCCCACAGATATTCCAATTTCTCACAATTCTCTATCTCAAGCTTTTTCAGAGATGATGGTAGTTTGCCTCTTACAATGAATGTTAGAGAATTACAAAATTGCATTTTCAAACTTCCCAGACTTGCATTTTTGTGATTCATTCCCTTGGGTAATGAAGTTAGAGCACTGCAATTTATAATCTCAAGTGTACTTAGATTGATAAGCAAACAAACCTCTGGAAACGAGATAAGATTTGAGCAATTTTCAATACGTAGCTCTGTGATAGAGATGAAGCTTTGCAACCCCTGTGGTGGCCTCTCAAGAAAAGTTTCATTCAACTGCCACAAATTGAAAAGCTGCTCACAACCCGTAATCATAAGTTTTAGACATTCAATTTTCAGGAAGTTCTGTTGCCTTAAACAATTGCCAAACTCTGAAATATTTGCAAGAGTCATAGATTTCAGTGACTTGGAATCAGCTGTACTGTTGCACGTCAACCCTTTGCAACCATCTATTGCTAATTCACAAAGCAATGGAAGGCTTGAGAATGAAACTATCAATTGCTCACAATTCTTAATCACAAGTTTCTCCAATGACGGAAGACGATCGGGCAATCTTCCAGAAAGTTTCGGACAACGTATAATGGAAAGCTCATGAAGGCAAGGGAATGTACTGTCATACTCATTTTCTTTGATAGGTTCCCAATGCTCCAACTCTTGCAAATATCCCAAATAAAGAGTCTCCAGCGATTGAAAAGGCTTTGAGCAACCTACACCATAAATCTCATAACCAAGAATCTTTAATTTCTTCATCCCTTTGATTGTAAGATCTTTAAGAGAGCTCCATAGCCCAAATGAAGGCAATGATGTGCAGTTGTCACACCTTTCCAATTTTAGGACTGTCATTTTGGAAAATGATGGATCTCCTACCCAAGGAGGAAATCTTGTGCCACCATAACACGTGATTGTAAGCTTTTGTAAATTTTGATGAGGTCGTAGCATGTCAAGTACATTTTCATCTCCAACCTCATTGCGTGAGTCACCAAATTTATATTGCCACACAAGCAACAACTCTTTTAAGTCCATCTTATCCCTCAATGCTAGATCTCCTAGATCACAATCAGTCACATTATTTAATCTTGAAATACAAAGTTCTCCACGAAGAGATTCCAAACTCTTCAAATCTTTTAAGGTAGAGCCAGTATTATTGCCCAGGATAAAATCTGACAATTTTTGAAGAGATTTCAACTCTTTCAATCCCACTGGCATCTCTGCAATTGATCTAGCACCTCTAATATCAAGATGGCGAAGATTAATCAAGTTTCTAAAGTTGGATGGCAACTTCTTAAGATATTCACAACCTGTTAACAGCAAAATCTGCAGGTTGTATAAAGAGGTTGTTGACTCAGGTAAACTTCTAATCATAGTGTGAGCAAGATTTAGATACCTTAAATGTTTCAAGCCACCAATTGAATTTGGTAGCTCAATAATATGATATGTTCTTAGAGATAGTGCCCTCAATGTTTTCAGTTTTGGCAACATATCAAAAAGAATCATATTTGTTATGTAATTCCGACAATACTCATGTTGACCTATGGGCAAGAATGTCCTTATTCTTGTCCTCAAACTCGGTCCTTTTTGAAAGACTTCAAATTTACTTTTGCCATCACAATAATCAACGGCGTAAGAAAAATGACGAACTCTTTGTAATTCTTTTGGTATCTTATTGGCACCCATTTCATTGTCCAACCTTAAACTTATTCCTCCAAAACCCCATTGAGCAAGATCATGGACGAGATCGTGCATTACAAATTTAGAGTTATTGCTACTAGATTGTTGAAAAAGTGATCTTGAAAGTAAATCATAAACATACTCACCACCAAGATCTTCTGGTTGCATTGTATCCGTTGATTGTTGGAGAAGACCTTCTGCCATCCATAGAAGCACAAGTTCCTCCTTTTCAAATTCATAATCTTTTGGGAAAATTGCGCAATAAGTGAAACATCTCTTTAGATGTGAAGGGAGATGATGATAACTCAATTTTAAGGCTGCAGGGATCCCACTTCTATCGTTTTCTGACAAATCCCACAATGCACTGTTTAGTATTTTCAACCACTCATCTATATGCTTTGAACGTAAAAGGCTGCCAAGAGTCTTTGCTGCAAGGGGCAAACCTTTGCTCTTTTCAATGACTTTTTCACGTATTAATTTCATATCATGACGGGCCAGAATAGCTTCGTTATTCTCAAATGCACACATAGAAAACACGGACCAGCAATCTTCATTTGATAGAACTCCCAGTAGGTGAAACCCATAGAGTGTGATTTTTAATGCTACCTCTTGGAGGCGTGTTGTCACAATTATTCTACTTCCAAGTGCACCAATCTTAAAAGGGGACTGTAAGATCTCCCAATTACCATAATCAATGCTCCAAACATCATCCAACACAAGTAGGAATTTTTTTCCATTTACTTTATGCTTCAGCTCGTTTTGCACAGTAGCTAAATCATTCGGACCGGAAGAGGAGCCAGTAATGTTCTCTAGAATTGACTTTGAGATTCTAGTAACATCAAAGACACCATCAGATATGCACACCCATGCTTTGACTTCGAAAGATTCAACCTCTGAATCATTGAACACCTCTCGAGCAAGCGTTGTTTTTCCGACTCCTCCCATACCCACAATAGGTATTACTAGGAAGTTGGCATCATTCAACACCATTTTGAGTATTTTCTTCTTGTCTTCATCTCTTCCGTAAACAGCAGGTTCAATTCGATGACTTGAAGTTGGTGGTCTCAGCGGTGCAGCATCCGATGATGTTCCTCCAGTAATCACTTTCAGTCCAAGGTCTTGTCTAAGTTTACAGAGTTGGTCGAATCGTCTAGTGACATCTTTTACATTAGACTTCATACGAATACTGAACTTCCAATTGCTGAAAAAGGCAGGGACGAGCTTCCAATCCTTGCTGGCTTCTTGTTGTTGTTGTTGTTGTTGTTGTTGTTCCATCTTCAACTTCCTTGAAAAAGCCTCTGTAGCAAACTCATCAAGCATGTCCTCTGCATCATAAGCCAAGTCTCGGAGATCGTCAAGCCACGTCTTCACAGCAGTGTTGGTCAGTTGCTTCTCCTCCGCATCAGCAAGAACTGCCTGAATCATCAACAACATTTTCTCCCACTTTTTGATCTTTGAATATAACCCCTCCTGACGCAGAAATTGCTGCAACTGAGGACAAGTCAATCTCTCAAGCAACACCGGAAGGAAAGCTGAGACAAGGAGCTCCACCACAGGCATGGTTTTTGGTTTCGAAAGAAAAGATTTTCAATGAAGGATTTGTCACACGCATAAGCAAAGAAAATCACAGATTGGTTTTTGGTTTTGTGTGAACAGAGTGTAAATCTCCAACTGAAAATCGATAATCAAGCAAGTGGACTCCAATGAGACTTATCTTCAAGCCTGTGGACTCCACCTCTGTTGAATAATTATTATCATGTACAAGAAAATTTATTTATTTAATGATATTTTTACTTATGAACTTTTTCTTCCTTTAATATTACTCACTTGGATTGACAAAAAAATAGTCTTTCAAATGTGTATCATACACATTTGAAAGACTATCAGTGTATGCACCTCAAAAGATTGAAAAAATTGGGATTTGAATGGTGTGGATTTCACCACTTAAAAGTTTGGAGCCAATACATGTCTCACAATAAAATCAGAGAAGCATCACCACAATAAAATCAGAGAAGCTAATCTTTCACCTGACTTGTTAACAAATTTTTTTTTTTTTAAATAGCTGATGCAAGCTCTAGGTTTCAGATTTTCAACATTCTTTATTCTTATATTGTTATTAAAATTGACTTTTTTCCATTGCCAGAAAATAAAGATTTTCATTATCATATATGCAAGAAAATTAGTTCAGCATGAAAACGAAAGGCGAACAAAGAAAAGTATCTAATCTGCCAAGAAGTTTCCTTGCATTACTAAATTCTTCATCTCTACTCTTCATTTTTTTTTTTATATTAGCAAATCAATGGAGACAACTTCTAAGTTCTAGCAGGCTCTGCCTTGGCTTTGTAGAGAGAAAATATTTAATCTTTTTTATTTATTGAGGATTTAAGTAGTTATATATCTTGTTCGGGACAATTTTTTACATGCAAAATCAACGGATTTACAAGATACAACGCACCAAAATCTAAAGTCTAATGACAAAGGTAAGTCTAATAATAATATCTGAGCAAAGATTGAAAGAGACTGATATGGAGAGGTACTCATTTTGTGGTCATTAATTCTCTTATATGTGGCCCTCAAAGAAAAAATCATACAATAACAAATTAGAAGTCTACACGTAGGGGAAATAAAACCAGGTTGCAATTCAATAATGGAGATCAGAGTGAGACAGTACCTTTCTTATACCTTTCTCCTGTTAAACTAATGTTCTATATAACATCATTGAACTGGCAAACATAGTAGCACTACTAGGCTACTAGCTATGAATACTTGCATTATTAGTCTCTCTGTAGTTTCTTGCCTTTGAAGTTTCTTCACTTTCCTGCCATGGATGTGGTGTTATCATTGTTTGGCTGTGTAGCAGCAGAAGCTTGCGGTCTCTTTTGCTTCTCCATCGATTGTTGTAACATAGGCAACACGGTTCGGTTCAATTCGAACCGCAAAGCTTTAGAGGAAGAGACTGAGGCTCTGGTTGAACTCAGAGACAAGGTTAAACATGAAATTGAAACTTCTGAGAGAGATGGGAAATCAGTGAAAGCTGAAGTGAAGGAGTGGCTTGGAGAGGTGGAGAAGTTTCTGGTTGAAGTGAAATCACTGGAAACAAGCATCAAAGACTATGAGAGAAGACAAAATCAAAGTAGGTGTTCATGTCATTGCAGTCAGAGGTGTAAATTCAGCAAGGAAGTGGGAATGTTGCTCAAGGATGTGAGAAGGCTTACTTGTGCTGGAAGTTTCAGCACTGGCATGGTTGATCATGGCCCTTCTGCACCACCTTCAACCGAAGATCAAGCAACTGTGTAATCCATCAAGCAACACCGTCTTTGAACAAATACAATGATTTTCCATAGTTTGACAATAATCCATCTGAATACATGAATAAATTTTCTAGCATGTTCAAGAGCATGTAGACTGATCTAGTTTAAGGATAAACAATATTTATTTATTTTCTGCTATCTTGATATATGAATAAGTTATCTATGGTGGTCTATGAGCTAAAGCTTGTGTTCTATTCTAATAAAGGCTAATAAAGTATTGGTCTTTGGTGAGAAAATGTTCGGTGTATCCTACCCAATAATATCATACCATGTGGCATGGATAATCAATCAAATGAGTTTTTCATACAACATGATGTGATTTCACTGAAGATTTCCTCGTCTATGGCATAAGTAATCATAAAATGCAGCAACAGTCTACTCATTTGCTGGTATGCAAAATTTGAACTTATAGGCCTAAACAGTCCTCTTCTAGGGGAGAGGCAAAATCATATAATTGATAAGGTTTCTTATGATTAAACAAAACTCATGTAAGCTAAGGAAATCTTCCAGCCTTCTTTCATTTTTATCTTTAAGAAATTATTAAGCAAATAAAGTGGCAGCACAAACTCAACAATGAAAACAAGACTTCCAGTCAAGTAGAAACTTTCCGGATTAAATCAAATGGAGAACAAACAAGTAAAAAGAAATAACATTTACTGAGGTAGAAAAACTTGAAAGTTTCCCAGCTGCCATGGTGATCATCTGGGTTTTGTATTACCAAAATATAAACATTCAAGATTCAAACTACAGCATCAAATAATATAATTTCGTGAAAAAATATTATATTTTGATGTATTAATGTCTGCTTTATTTATAAGATATTGTTAAAAATGAAAGTGGAGTTCATTACTCAAATTTATTACTTGTATAATTGCAAAACAAGAATAATACATAATGCTTCAATGAACTGTAAAGAACAACAAAAAAACAAATATTAGAGAATAGTTTGCAGAGATGGAAAGAATGAAGTAATGAGATTCATCAAAAAAACATCATCCACACACACTCTTCTCATAAGTCATATCAGCATAGAAGACAAACTGATATAGGACGAACACAAGAAATAGAAACTATTACAGACTTTAGAGAGAAATAGATAGAATTAGGGTTTAGAAACACAGAAGAACAGAAATGGGAGAAGCTCAGAAGAACATATGAGACTAGAAGAACACGATAAACATTCAATTCATTAATCAAGTCTCTCTACAATAGGCTCTGAAGGAGCCTATTTATAGCTAACAAAAGATAACAACTAAATCACGATAATGATAAATAAAACCTAAACTTATCTCTTAAGGAGATAATTATTTTAAACATAATATGATAACTACCACTATTTAGATAAATAATAATATTTATTTAATTCCCCATCACAAACACAATGTTCAAGTCTCATCTGAGGACAAGATGGCAAGTCTGAACTCATTTAATGGAGCCTAGTTGGTGATGCTGCAACCATGACCATGCAAATTTCCTTTGGTCTTGCAGACCATTTTTGTTTTTTCAAGAGAATGTTGAATCTCTGACACCCTCCTCCCAGTTTCTCTTCCCCTTGAACCAATGCCACTAAAAATAAATAAATTTATAGACCCAGTTTTCTTCCTTGGACAATACCAACTCTCTAATAAATGAGTCTTGGCGTTACACATCCCATCTCCTCCTGGAAGAAAGGCTGTAGAACTGACTTGGCATTTTTGTCTTCCAACTCTAACTGGCTCCACCACAGCTCTTCTCCTTTTATTTCTTTTATGGTATTTGCATTTTCAATGGTGAGGGGCAGCTTCTTTAGACTATAGCACTCGGTCACCTCGACATGCTCTATTGCTTTCATGGTAAACACAGAAGATAAAGATTTTGCAGCTAGCCAGGATTTATTCTGTCTATAAAGAGTCGTAAGGCAGGGGAGGTTCTTCAGCTCAAGTGTCTGTAGATTTGGTACTACAGGTTCTGGAACAAAATTTTGATCTGAAGAAATATTGAAAAGCTCCACTAAACTGTCACAGAAGCTTACCTTGATTTCCACCAGGTTTGGGAGGGCTAGAATGAAACCACCAAAAGTGACAATATATTTTAATCGAGGACATTTATCCACTTCCATTAATTTTAGTTTCGAAAATCTCAGTCCAAGGAAACCAACTAATTCTGAGATGCTTCCTAACTTAGTCAGACGATGAAGACGAAGTTGTTCTAAATTGGGTAGCAGGTCATCTTTGGCAGCCCATCCTGCTCTTGGCCTTAAACTGCATTCAGAATTCGAAATGGTCAGATATTTCAAACCAACGTAGCAATCACTGCTGCTTAGTACCAATGTTTCCAGCATTTTATTCAGTCCTGAACAATGATTTAGGACCATCGAACTTACATTAGTAAACAACCAGCCAATCTGTTCTTCTGAAAGATTAAGGCCACGAATTGTCACCTGCCTTTTTTCATGTCTAGTAAAGGAGCTTACTTCTGGACCAATAAGGAGTTTGAATGTTCTTAATCTACCTATCCAGGTAAGGTCCTCAGTTCCAAGGGATGGAATGCCCTGCAATCTTATTGATAATACAAGTAACCTCTTAAGGTACCGCAGCTCTTCAAAAGTTACTTGTCCATCATTTGCCTCTTCCTTCAAACCCCAAATGTAAGAACAGAATGACATGTCTAGAACTTCCAAACTAGACAATCTAGATAGAATCCCGCTTTGAATGCTTTTTAGATTTTGCGTCTGGGATAGGTATAATTGCCTCAAGTTGATCAAATTTTTCCATTCACTTGGCAATTCTCTAATACGAGTGGCACTGCAATCAAGCACTTGGAGTTTACTGAGCCCGCCTAGCTGAGATAACTCTTTTAGATAATAGCAATCCCTTAAAAGAAGCACTCGGAGGTCACCCAGTTGGAGAATGGATTGAGGTAACGACGGGATGCAAGTTCCACAGATTCAGAATCTTAAGTGACTGAAATGCTTGAAGAAATCCATCAGGAATTCTCTCGAGGGGGAGATTACCTTGTAGTAGTAAACTCAAGGTCTCTGGACAACAAATCCCACAATCGGGTAAATGTGTTATTTTGTTATGCATGAAACAGACTCTTTTAAGAGACTCGGACATCTCGACTTCTAAAATCTGAGTCAAGCCAATACCTGACCGGACTAGTGATTTACATCCATCCTCCGGGGAAGAGGAAATCCATATAGCAACATCACGGACTACATCATGCATTTTTACAGTGCCCTTGTAGGGACCATGTTCCAACAAACAAGAGTCTTTTAGACTTTCAATTATAGCCATGCCCCTATTATAAGAGTCCTCATAGTTTTTCTGTTCATCTATCAAACCTTCACCCATCCAGCACATTACAAGTTCATTTACTTCAATAGAGAAATCCTCAGGATACAAACAACAATACAGAAAACAAGATTTGATGTTCTTACCTTGTAATGAATCATAACTCCACTTCAAGGGCTTGTAAACTCTATTCTCTATGCCTTTGATGGAGGGAACTGACCTCTGCAATTCATGCAAGGCATCTTCCCACAGCTCAATCATTTCTTTTCCTCTCATAGCTTTCCCAACAGTGATTATAGCCAAAGGCAAACCACTACATTCTCTGGCAACTGCTCTTGCAACAAGCTCAATGTGTTCTGAAGTAGTCATCTTCCCAGCATTTTTTGTAAAAAGTTTCCACGATTCTTCGTCACTCAAAACATCCACTTTCACCTCTTTATCAGTTGTCATCTCCCTACAAACCTCTAGAGAGCGAGATGTCAATATGATCTTGCAGCCAGTATGAACTTCAGGTTGTGGGACACCCAAACAATCCAAATCTATTGTCTCCCAAACATCATCTAGGATAAGAAGAAATTTATCCTTTTGGAGCCTCCGATGAATTCGAAATGCTAGGCTCTGCTCACTTTCTCCCATTCCCACCTCCAAATTCAATCTCTCTGCAATTTGTATCTGGACCTTTCTTAAATCCAACTTCTTGGACACGGTAGCCCATATTACCACGCCAAAATGCTGTGTTGAAGTTGAAGAACTGCCCTTGAGCTGGTTGTTCAAGTTCTTTACCAGGGTAGTCTTACCGACCCCTCCCATACCCCAAACACCAATTCTCAGAACATCATTGTATTTTAATAAATCCATAACTTTGGCTAAATTATTTGATGCAGTTGTTTGATTTTCAAAACAAGGTCCAGGGATATGCTCAACTGTTCTTGTCGAACAACTCACAAGTCTCTGATCCACCATTTTAGCAGCAATATCACCTGCCTTGAGAAGTCTTTCAACGCCTTTGAGCATTCTGGCTATCTCCCTGCCAAGTGTATACCTTTCTCTGCAAATAAGGAAACATCCACAAAGTTTTTTGCTATCAGCTGTTGTACCTGATTGCACAGATTCCACTTCAAGCATCATTGTTCAACCTCTCTGAGCCACTCTTTCAATTGAGTATCAGATGATTCAACTTCTTCTCTCACTTTATTCCTTAAATCTAGTAGAATATTCATCTCCTTTTCCAGTGCACTGCGATTCTTTTGGAATTTCACGAAGTTCTTGATGTTCGAATAGGAGCCACAAACTAACTTGCCAGTCTCCATTACCGCTGGGCCTAAGATTGAAACCACCAAATCCATTGCACAGTTTTGGTAAAAACAGCATCCAAGCTTCAGAAAATTTCAAGGTAATGAAACTGCAAAATAAATGCAATAAATTTCAGCAGCCTATGAAAGAACAATGACCTACCTAGAGAAGAAATCAAATGATATTGAGAATTTTCTAAATGGTAGTTGAGTGCTTGCTTGTAATTTTATGTGAAAATACATTCTTCCTGGAATATAAAAAAAATATAGTTGACTTCAAATGCCAAGTAAATCCTTTTCTTTAGCTTATGATATCATATCTTTATGTTGACTGTTTCATGAGGGCCAAATTGGTTCTAACAACTACAATTTCCTCCTTAAATTTCCTTTCATTAGGTAGCATACTGTCAAGTTCGAAAGAGACTTGACAAATAGATTTTTTTTTTTTAGAGCTATTAGAAATTTTGGAGGAGGGGGAACAAAACTCAAACTCACTGACTCAATGGTGTAACTGTGAGAGGTATACAACAGGGTCAACCCATCTTGAACAATAAATAGTTAGCTGATGCTTTTCATTCCTTTGAAAAGTACAAAAATTTCTAGATCTTGCCAATTTATCTTCTGAATCCATAAGAAAAATTTCTTGGACAATGAGAAGCATGTAATGTAATTTGATCTACACAAATTATACAATGCTCGACCAATATAAATAGTCACATATGCAAGTTACTTATACTAATTTTTTACTGTCTCGGCTCCCCTATAGGCTATAGCTGCAAAGCAACCATATCTGTTGGGTGGAAGTTGGCCAATTTTTCTAAAAGCTTTCGGGTCAACTTCACTTTTTAAGTTATGGAAACAATAAATTTTGGTTGAATTTTCCAGCTGGTGTGCAAAATTGACTTCCTGAACACTTCTCTTCTGGGACAGGTAGATAAGTGGCACAATAGAAAAATCACACATGGAAAAGCCAAAGCTGTTTCAGTGATCAAAGGAAGTTTCTCAAGAGGTGAGACAGTGTATACGTTAAATCAAAAGTTGACCAAGTAAAAATACCAATGCCAATCCAAGGACAAAGAAGCATTGTTCATCAAGATAATCGATGGTGGTCATCTTGGAATCTTATATTGTTTCTTTAGATCATCTTCTCACATATTGCCAAAAAAACTTCGACCCTTCCATGTTTTTTTTTTCTCACTAGTGAATTTTCTTGAGCTTCTATTTACTAGACGCCTATCATCATGGACATGGCAGCTTCAATTACGGGTTCAATAGTAGTAGAAGCTGGCCGCCATCTTTGTGGTTCAATCTACTCTAACATCAACAACACTGTCAGAATTCAATCAAATATACAGGTTTTGGAAAAAGAGATGATGAATCTAATCAGCATTAGAAATGACATGAAAAGTCAACTTGCCAAAGCTGAGAAAAATGAGAAACCAACAATTCAAGTGAAAGAGTGGCTAAGAAATGTTGAAGATTTTATGATTGAAGTGGAATTGATACAAGAAGGTAAGACAGCAAACAAAAAGAAACTTATCAGATGTTTCTTTAGTTGCAGCCTGCGTTATAGAACTGGCAGGAAAGTGTCCAGGATGCCCAAAGAAGTTAAAACCTTGTCAAAGCTGGAAGTTCCCCGGTGGCTTGTTGACTGACTTTGATACAGCAATAACTGTGGAACATATTCCTGGACCTTCAATCCAGGATCAAACAACAGCATCAAGAACATTAGCGAAAGTTATGGATCTGCTGAAGAACGATGGAGTCCATAGAATTGGTGTCTGGGGTACGGGAGGAGTTGGCAAGACAACTGTTGTTAAGAACCTGAACAACAGGCTCAAGATAGATTCTTCACTACAGCCTTTTGGCATGGTGATATAGGCAACGGTGTCCAAGGAGTTGGACCTAAAAGGGTCCAACTACAAATAGCTGAGAGATTGAGTTTGCTGGTGAAAATGGAAGAAACGGTGGAAAGAGTAGGTATTTGATTGCATGGAAGACTCATGAAGGAGAGTAACTTTCTCCTCATTTTAGATGATGTTTGGGAGGCAATTGATTTGGATTATTTGGGTATTCCACAGCGTGAAGATCATGTGGGTTCGAAGATCATTTTAACATCTAGAAATTTGGATGTTTGTAGGGCAATGAGTACTGATGTTGAAGTTAGAGTTGATTTTCTCAATGGTGTAGAAGCTTGGCAACTATTCTGTCAAAGTGCAGGTGAAGTAGCCAGCTTAGACACCATCAAACCATTTGCAGAAGAAATTTCCAGAGAATGCAATGGATTGCCTTTGGCTATCATCACCATGGGGACAGCTATGAGAGGGAAGAAAATGGAAAAACTGTGGAAACATGCCTTGAATGAGATGCGAAGATCAGTGCCAGGTATCAAAGGCATTGAAAATAATGTTTATAATTCTTTAAAATGGAGTTATGATTCACTGGAAGGTAAGAACACGAAATCTTGTTTCCTGTATTGCTCTTTGTTTCCTGAGGATTTTTCAATTGAAGTAAGTGAACTTGTACGATATTGGTTGGCTGAAGGACTAATAGACGAACAAGAGAACTATGAAATTCAATCAACAGAGGAATTGCTTTGATTGAAAACCTGAAAGACTATTGCTTGTTGGAAGATGGTGACTGTGAAGGCACGGTGAAAATGCATGATGTTGTTCGAGATATTGCTATATGGATTGGATCCTGTTTAGAGGATAGATACAAATCCCTTGTTTACTCAGGAATTGGCTTGAATGAGATTTCAGAGGTCGAGTTACTAAATTCCCTGAAGAGAGTTTCTTTCATGAATAACAAAATAAAAAGCTTACCTGATTGTGAGATACAATGTTCAGAGGCTTCAACTTTGCTCCTACAAGGTAATTTTCCACTTGACAGAATCCCAGTGACATTCCTACAAGGATTTCCAGCAATCAGGGTGTTAAATATGAGCGGGACTCGAATCCAATAACTGCCTCTTTCCCGTCTTCAACTACATGACCTTCGTGCTCTTATTTTAAGAGATTGCTTCTATCTCACTGATCTACCTTCTCTTGGAGGCCTTACTAAACTTCAAGTACTTGATCTTTGTGCAACAAGTATCACAGAATTGCCAAGAGGGTTGGAAAACCTGAGCAAATTAAGACAACTAAACCTCTCCAGAACTCACTATCTCAAGACAGTCCAAGCTGGAACCATATCCAGGTTGCATTCTTTCGAGGTTCTAGACATGACACTCAGTGATTACCATTGGGGAGTGAAAGGACAGGTAGAAGAAGGACAAATAACGTTCCAAGATCTAGGTTGCCTTCAACGATTACAAGTTCTATTTATAAGATTGGAAGGCATTTCATCTCTTGGGTCCGAAAATCTTGCCTGTATAGGTAGAGTAAAAGATATCAATTCTTTATAGGTCTAACGGCTAAGTCCTTGCCGACTAAACATGACAAAAGGAGGGTGACAATCAGTGGCCTCAATCTCTCTGGAGAATGGATTGGTTGGTTTTTGAGCAATGCAACTTCTCTTGTCCTAAATCATTGTTGGGGACTAAATCAAATGCTCGAAACCTTGGTTATAGACAGCATCGACTGCTTTACTAGTTTAAAATCTCTAACCATTGCAAGTTCTAATAGCTACTTTAGGCCAGATGGAGGATGTGCTGCACATGTCGACCTGCTACCAAATTTGGAGGAACTTCATCTCCATGATCTCACTTATTTAGAAAGCATTTTGGAACTAGTTGGTCATCTTGGTCTCAGATTTTGTAGACTAAAACTAATAGAAGTGACGCGATGTTCAGGACTTAAATATGTTCTCTCTTATGGTAGTTTAATTCTATGCCTACCAAATTTGGAAGAAATCAAGATAAGCTTCTATGACAATTTAGTCCAGCTCTTCAATTATTGTTCGGAGCAAGATTTCAAACCAGAACCTGTTGTTCCGAACCTTCGAAATCTGGAACTGAAGAACCTTCCAAAGCTAAGGAGTCTTTGCAGATATGAGGAATGCTGGCAGCATCTAGAGCAGGTTGAGGTGATCAAGAGCAATCTTCTCACTAAGATGCCTCTCACCACTAAAAATGAAAATACCATAAAAGAAATAAGAGGAGAATTGCAGTGGTGGAGCCAATTGGATTGCGACAATGAGACGAAGTTAAGTCGCAGCCTTACTTCAAACAGACTGGAGCTAAAATCAATGGAGATGCAGAAATAGATGGAATGGTTTTGTAAGGTAAATAAACAGATGCAAGTCCATTATTCACACATGCATAGAGTGAGGGTAATCAGGTGGCTAACACACTTGCCACTATTCACACATGTAATGAGTTCCTTGTATCAATATATTATTATATATTATTTTTTGAATCTACGCAGCAGAGTTCTTAATTGCATCAAACCAGCTGATTTTCTTCAGAACACAAGAATAATTTTCGGCTGGAATGAAGAACAATCAACTACTGCCATTATTAAATATATACAGTACATTATTGACACAGTTAAAAACATGTATGCAAATTAACAGAAATTTTAGTGCAATACCCAACAAGCGCTTTCATAAGCTTTCACTCAGATACGTATATAGCAATGACATGGATTATAATTTTTTTTTCTCCTTTTGTGTAGAAATTAATTTACCTTCATCAAAGTCAGGACCAGACTTGATTTTCCATTTGACAGTGGAGGGATGGGGTTATCCGAAAGAACCTACAAATGCACAGAGCATTATTCTGGTCAACTTCAGTTGATGAAGATGTATTTAACTTTTGGCACTTGTATTTGAATACAAAAAAGCTTTGATATTTAATATCTAGTCTGCTTTAGTATAAGAAAATTTATACTTAAAAATTGTTATGATAAATAATTCTAACAAGTGAATTCTGAATATAATTGTTACCTTTTATTCCTTTTTCCATGGTGGGATTGATTTCTTTCTTTTTCAGTCCTGCTCATTCTTCTATACAACTGCACATAGTATGGACAACTGTTGTCATATTTTAAAAACATTCAACAAATAAAACTATTCCTGGACAGTCTATCAAAGATCAAACCAACTTTGACACAGCTTTTCAGCATAATGATTCAGAAACTACAGCTT
This sequence comes from Acer campestre, assembly GCA_954870605.1. Lineage (NCBI taxonomy): Eukaryota > Viridiplantae > Streptophyta > Magnoliopsida > Sapindales > Sapindaceae > Acer > Acer campestre. The sequence goes on from OX940801.1 coordinate 44,299,810, forward strand.
CAAATCCAACCAGATAAAGACAATCCATTTGAACCGTTTAGGTGTTTTATGAATTGTAAAGATATTTAATCAAACATGTCGTTGTTTTCTAAAGGCATTGTTTGTTTGTTTTATGGAATTATAATTAATCAAGAAATAAGATTTTAAATATAAAATCATATGTGAATATTTTCCACTTAACAAAAAAATTTGTTACTTTCATTCTTTTCGGACTCGAAAACTTCGATTCTAACTTAGGAAAACTTGTAATTCACTCGAGAGTTTGCCAATCATTACCTTTAAATTTCCGTTGACCTTCTCCGCCTCGTACTTGTCGCGGTGGTCCTCCAACGCGGCAGTTTCCGATCGGAAGCTATTGCTTGACCGGCGGAGAGACTCCAGCTCGGAAAAATGAACATGGTCATCGCAGACTTAAATTTGATCATCAACTGTCGGGATTTCATATTTTCATCGATCGTCGAGTCCTCCGGGACGTGCAGTCCGATTTTATTTTCCGAAATTAAAAGTGGCTGACGCCGTCAAGGGTGGTGAGTTAGCATCGTAACGTCATAAACGGTAGTGAGTCATCAAGGATGGTGAGTCAACATGTCCACCTCCTCAAGGGTGGCGAGTCAGCAAGTCCACATCAGCTAGTCAGCGAGTCAGCAAGTCCACGCCTACAAGATGATGAGTCAGCATGTCCTACATGACTACATCATCAAAGATGGTGAGTCAGCATGTCCACACCATCGATTATAGTGAGTCAGCATGTCCATAGCATCAACGACGATAAGTATATCTATGTCATTATATGTTGAGTCTATTTTTGCTCACCCCCTCCCTAACACTTGAAATGTGTACAAGGAGGGGGTATTTTTGTCTATCTAAACCCATAATAGTTTTTGGACAAAATTACCCCTCCCTTAACATATGTCAACAGATTTTGGATAAAAATAACTCTTCTCTGACACATGTCAAGTATTGGGGAGGAAGGTAACCCTCAACCCCTTTCAAAGGGGGTGAGCAAATGTAAACTTGACTGAAGAACACTTGATTTGGCTTTACTATGATAGGAATTTGCATTTGGTAGTTAGGATTAATGATTGTCGCCTGTCGTGTAACCTTTAAAAACTGTTAACAACCACATTGAATGAGTTTAGTTCAGCTGGGAAGGAAGGTCAGTTGAATTATTATACAAAGTGGAAAGGAAGCATAATTGAGTGAAATTAATATGAGATTAATCATATGTGATGCACAACCTTAATTGTGTAAATTACCAAAATACTCAAACACCTGCTTGCAGCTTGAAAGAAACACAAGAATCTTTGAATTATGGTGTAGGTAAAGACTGCAAATTGCAAGAAACTACACCATCATGTGGTTTTCATTACTAAAATACTAACATCTATCAAAGCATACACAACGTTTAAAAGTACCATATATGCGTACATCGACCGGAATAGTGACTTGTGGAAATACAGCAGCTAATATCAAAAACAAATGTCTAAAACATAAGCCCTAAGATGATTGCATTGTTCATCTGCGCCCTCTCTAGCTGAAACTCGCTGCACTCAGATAAACATTAATAACTCTGGCCTACTGTATATGTTATTATGCTCGTCGTCTAGTGTCGGATAAGCAGCCACGAGAGCATCTTGAGCGCCAATATATAGGGAGTTGTAAATCTTCCAGTACACTTCCCTAACCTTTCGAGCAGGATGGAAAAGCCCCTGCAGACAGTAGTTTAGCACAACAGCAGCACCCAACGCAACTCTCATCCCTTCAATCGCTTCCATTACAGCATTTATGACATGAGGTGAAGTCTCGAATATGTTTGGCCATACGTAATTCAGCAGGTGGATCAGAGCATCCTCGCAACCCAAACCAGCAACTCCCAAAGCCATGTGCTTCACAGCAGAAGCTGCGGTCTGCCTGTGTACCAAATCTCTATCCATCAGGGCATCCTCGAGTAGCGGAGTCACTGCATATATATAGTCTTTGCCCATTTCACCAATGTACTCGAACAGGAAGGAGAGAGATTTCAACACACCATTCTGGACATTAAGCTCTGGCACGCGATATTCGTTCATCAGGGCTGGCAGAACTGTAAAAGGTGAACAGGTTTCTGCAACAATAGCAATAGCCACAGTTGTGCAAACACGGTTTTGACGTTCCTGAACCTTGAGATTGTTCAGAAGAGTAGCAAGGACATCTTGTGGGCCAATGGCTTTAGCAATATACCCAAAGGTGTTTACAGTGGCTCGCCGAATACCCTTCTTGTGTGCCTTAAGCATCTCAAGCAGCTCAAAGCATATTCGCATCCACTCCCTGGCAGGAACAAACTCAGCTCCACGATCAGCAATCCGACCAACCAAATCAATACAATTTTCCTGGACTTTCTCATGCCTATTCTTCAAAATGGGAGTCAATCGGGGAAGCAAATCCTTGATGGGAGGAGTCATTTTTGTCATACCAATAACATTCACAATGGCCTTGAGTGCTCCCAAAATTGAACCCAGTACTTCAGGATATTCTTCTCCCAAGTACTCATATAGGACAACACCAAGATGACCCATCAATTGCTCCTCCTGGCACTGCTTCATTACCACAGCAATCCTTGAAATAAGATCTGCTGCCTGCTGTCTCACTTTTGCACTTTTGTTATTCAATCGCCACTTTATGGTACCACAGATCTGAGGAAGGTATGGTTTCACTCGTTGCCCAAGAGAATTTACAACAGCACCAAAACCATTAAGCATTACATTGGCATCATCGCTGGTCTGCTCTTGGAAGGCATAAAGAATTCCATCAATAAGCAGCTCTTCCAACCTAGCATCAATGTCAGATGCACCCAAGTTTGCAACCACCTTCTCAATTGTTTCCATAACCATTCGCCTATAAGGTTCACTCTCATCTTTAAGGTCCTCAACTATTCTCCCTACAATATCGGCAACACCAACTTTGTTGGCAATCTCCACAGTTGTTTCCACAAGCTGTTTATAGTTTCTCCTATCTAAAGCCATCCTTCTAACCCAGAAATTCCTGAAGAACTCTGGAAGAATATCACTTCGAATATAATCAGCTTCCACTCCTTCTGTACTCACACACTGCTTCACCACTTTCAAGACAATTTTCTTCATTTCTTCATCAGGAGACTGGAACTCACGTATCAGAATAACCATAACTTCCTTGGTATAATAACTGGCATAGATTGCATCCATAAGAGGAATGATAAAACCGATGGCCTTCAAAAATGCAGCCAGGACCTTACCTCGGTGAGATCGGATACCCTTCCACAATGGCTTCAGGACTGAGTCAAAGCTTTCAATACCATACGGGGCTGCTGCCTCAGCAAGAGCAGCAAGAGACAAAGCAGTAATTGTCCTCACCTTCTGATTCTCATCATTAAGACCATGTTCTATAATTTCCACAAGAGACCTAAGATGCGGAAGAACAGCACAACCAATCAAAATGGCAATTTGCTGAACAATCTTGATACCAGTGTGACGCGCTTGCCACGATTTCTTACTCTGACACACGGCTTTCAAAAATGGTAACAGCGCAGGAATCCCAAGGGCAGATGCAACAACACTAAAAGCCCTAGCAGTCGTGTTCCTAACATACTCATCGATGTTATCAATATCAGGACGCATAGCGGCAATCATAGTAGCCAAACCAGCTGCCTTACTCAAATTAGAAATGATCTCTCTTCCCTCAACTCGCGCATAGTAATCTTCATCAATCAACAAAGGCTCTATAACGACAAGAATCTTATGAACATAAGGCCTAACCAACTCATCTAATTTGTAAAGCACCCTATCAATAACCTTAACTAAAAGATGCCTCTCCTGATCTTCTAAAGTGGGTTGCATAAGTAGAGGCAAAATTCGATTAAATAAAGGTCCTGCACCAAATTCTCTTGCCTTGTCAGTAAGTTGCCTCAATGCAGTCTTCCTCTGTGGAGGTGTGCCATTCTTCACCTTCAATAACAGCTTCATAATCTTTCGCTCTTTCTGCTCATCAGGTGACAACTCCTCCTCCTCATCTTCATTCAACAACGCCCCAAAATACTGATAATCCTCTGGCTTCATAAATGGCAACCCACCCGGTGCCTCCTTTGGCACATCAAACTGCTGCCCACGATTCTCTTCAGGAATTTGGTATAACGGAGTCCCTAAAGGTGTGGGCGTTGCAAGTAATTTCCTTGCCGGAGTCCTTATTGGCACGTAGGAAGCAGGTGGATCCAAAATCTTATACCCTTCCAGTGGAAACATCGTGTCAAGCTCTTCATCGGTCAATGGACGGTTTCTTTCTTCTATATCCTTCTCCCACCTCAACAAATTATACTGTTCCGGTGTTATCGCACCACGCAGATTAATAGCACTCGGGGTGGGAGTAGCTACATCGATAGCTCCCACAGGAGTGACACCCGGTGTATAAGCAGCAGCAGGCGTGGCTCCTGCCATGGGCGTCGCACTGCCCATAGTCGCAGGTGTTTCATCCCACCTGGAACGCTGTCGTTTCGGTGTAGGAGTTGCCAAACCTTTCGGGGTGGCATCCCAAGCCATTCCGGCTGGCGTGGCACCGGGAGTTGCCCCTCCGGCAGGGGTAGCATCTGCATCAGCTGATCGCCCAGGTGTCGGAGTCTCATCCCATCTATTCCGTCTCCCCGCAGACAGTGAGGCATCAGAAACTCTTCCTGGCGTTGGAGTGGCATCCCACCTACCAATGCCCGGCGCCGGAGCTGGCGCATCCGGCAAATCCCAATCGGACGTAGCTTTAGCCTTCTTAGCAGCAGCTGCGTCACCGTCCTGAGACTGGTCCCACCTGTTCCTCCTCTTGTTCCCTCCCTCCGCTTTAGCAGCTTCTTCCTCCTCCTTCTTCTTCTTGGCAATAGCTTTCAAAGTCTCCTCCTCCTCCCTCTCCAACGCCTGCTGCCTCATGGCGTCTGCGTAGGTCCTCACACTCGGATCAGGCGTCTTCTCCCCGGCAGCAAACGCATCGTGCCTATCCGGAGACAACACTCGGTTCAACCTCCGTCTCCTGTAATCATCTTCCCGATCGATAATCTTCCTCGACGGATTTAAAAACCCTGAGCTGTTGTCCTCATCGGCTCCGCCACGTGGCAGGTTGTCGTAGACATTCTTCGGCGCCGTGTAGGACAGCTTCCGTACGACCTCCGAATTCATAGCGTCGTTGTTTGCATCGTCCTCGTCGTTGACGGGAATAGAAGTGACATAAGCGTCTCGGTCGGTTCCGCCGTAGAGATCGCGGTCGTAAGTGACGGAATCCAGCGTCGCGATCTCTTGTTGCATCCGCTTGCGCTCTTCTTGCGTTTTAGCGATTTCATCATCCTCCATGATTTACCAAGTGAAGTGACCTGAATTAGAGCTAGAGGAGAGTGTGTGTAATGGTTTTAGGGTTTTGAGAACAAAATCCAAAATGGAGATTGATTTGATGATATTTTCATTTTGGGACTCTGGTGTGTGGTTTATAGATGATGGGCTGGTTAATATTTTGGGCTTGGGTCATTTGGGCTTTTCTTCTATCTCTTACAAAGCCCATGAAATCACATTATATCGGTTTTAAAACTCAATTAAAAATGTAACTCAAATATAATCATGATTTACTAGAAATTATTCGTTTTGGTTCGGTTTTCGGTAAGCCAAAATTGTATTTGATCCGTATAAATTTGATTTTTCATTTTTTTAATCGGATTCACCCGTCTCAACAAGGTAATTCGATCTGAACTTGTATTTTATATTCAATTTGGTTCATATTGTCTACGATCATAAAATTATGCACACCGCTAATTGTGACATTCAATTATACCGTAAATGTTTTATATCGCTTACAACCCTTTCAATATTTATAATTTAAGAATAATCAAAGCAAGAACAAGAAAAAAAAAATTGTAATATATCATCAAATTTGCACCCATGTCCCTAGACTTGTATTCCGCGATGTACAACAAATACAAGATACTGTAGTAACTTGGAGGAGCAATCGTAGCCGTTGGTGGCGTCACCAGAGACTTGAAAATTTTCTAGCCCTACATTAATGAACTTCTCTATAGCTAATTCTAGAAGCCTCTGACCCGTTGAAAAACCATGTGTTGTAAATGGTGGAGCGTACATGGTAACTTTTTAGTAAATGTACCAAACTCACCTCTAATTTCTTCAATTTGAACTCAAAAACAAAATTATGCCCATAGTTTACCGTTTTACCCCTGAAGTTTGATATACTGAAATGGCGATCTGAAACCAATAACAGGTCTAAATACGGTGAGTATAATTTCTCAACCCGAAGCTTTGTTGGATATTTCATGTCAGTGAAATTATAATTATAGTTTCGATTGCTTCCGGCTACTAAAATCTTTTCGTTTGGTAAAACTACTGATGTGGAATAACACATGCGTGGTATAGTTGTTGCGGTTAGCTCCGTGAATTGTTGGGTTTTTGGGTTATCCGGCTTATAGAGAATTGGTGTCATATTTGGGTCATCAGCAAAGTCCCACCCGGCAGTGCCCCTTTTAGCTCCATTGATCATGAGAACATCTCTTGTGGGCAAAAGCAGCATATCACCCATGACCCTCGGGCTTGGCATCATCACCTTCTCCCGCGTTGCACTAGGATTTGTTATATCAATACTCCCACGTTGATTCTACAAATATACCTTTACTATCTAACTTAGCTGCCTTGCACCGACACATATCAAGACTTCGGATTTGATCACATTTGGGTTTGGAACGTAATTTCGAGTATGATTCCGTTGATGGTTGGATTGATCAAGATCGAACGGTTGTTAGTGAAGATAAAAAGATAGCCATCCATTGAGAGAAAAACAAAGGGCCAAAGGGGTAGATATTGTTTTCTTTCAAGTCAGTAGTCTCACGTAGAAATGGCGGATGGTAGTTTTTTTTTACTAGACATGCTCAGGGATAGAGCCAGCAATTATTTCCGGTAAAATAATGAGTTATCAACATGCATATTAGGGGACATGTTAAAGAAAAAATTAATAAGAAATAGTGTTAATGTATATCTATTTATCAATTCACACATTAGGTTGGAATACTTGTTGATATATAGAGAGTTGGAATGTCTAAAATTACTCTAAAAATAATGTATAATAGGATTTGGATCCCCTCCTTACCTCATCTAAGATGTGCTTGGTTTCCACAATCACTTTATCAACGACCAATCACATACTTTAAAAAGGTAAGAAAAAAAAATGAAATAATGAGAGGATCCAAATCCATATATAATACCTTTCTGAGTTATGATCTTTAATTCATGATTCAATAATAGTGTTTAAGAGTTAAAAAAAAACTAATTTAAATTGTACTCCTAGTATTTTTCTTACATCAAAAACTATTTTAATTTTTAAAAATTATAAAAATTTGTTTGATAAAATGTCTTAATAGTTAAACATAAATTCTAACATATTGATTATTTAAAAAATAAAAATAATAACAGATTAACAACATCTCTCTTTTTTTTTTTTTTTTTTGACATAAACAAACACATAAACCAAACAAGAAAACCTAATCAACAATTGGAGTCAACAGGTACATCCAATTGGACAGCTTTCCTAACACAAGGAGGAAAATCTTCCATCTAACAAAGGTCTTCAACAATAGTTAGAGCATTCTTCGCAAGCCCATGCGCCACATATTCGCCAGATTAACAGCATCTTCAGGATGCTCTTGGTTGGCATATTGACTAATAAATAGTTGAGAAACTGTCTTGCTGTTTATTTTTGTTTGGGTGAAATTCATTTTAGTCCCTCTAGTTTGACCTAATAGCCAAAGTGGTCCTCCGGTTTTCAGCTTTATCTTGACAGGTCCCTCCAGTTTCCAAAAACCAGTATTTTGATCTCTGCTGTCCAATTTCGTTAGGGTTCTGTCAAATCACTAAGGGTATACTGGTAAAAGCAGAGTTAATTGTTTTTTTAATTAATAATTCCAATTAAAAAACGATTAAAAATGATTTAATAAAAAAACTAAAATAAAATACACTGTACACAAAATAAAATAATAATAAATTAAAACTAAAAAAAATAAATAAACTAAACCTAAACTAAAACACCATATCGTGAACATTATCTCTTCTTTTGGCATGCAAAAAAAAAAAAAAAAATCTCCATCTCTTTCCTTAAGCACAATCTGGAAATCATCTTCACCATCGTGTTCCTTCCTCTCTCTAAACCTAGACCACTCTCTCTCTCTCTCTCTCTCTCTCTCTCTCTCTCTCCAAGACAGCCACCACCTGCTGCCATTGTCAAACCCAAACTCAATCCCAAATCCAATAGAACCTAATCGACGCTGGTGAGAGAGATCGAGAACGATAAGAGAGAGATATCGAGAAAGAAGAGGGAGTTCAAGAACGAAGAGACAGATCGAGAAAGAAGAAAGTCGTGAAATTGAAACTTTTCTGTTCGTCCGTCGATGGTGCCGATTCTATTCGTCCATCGATAGTACAACGAACATTTGGGGTTTGGTCTCCAGTTTGCTCTCTTTTTTTTTTCTTGAAAAAAAAAAAATACTAGAAGACATGAGTTTGTATTTTTAATTTCATATGTATTTTTAGAGAGAAATTTCATATGTATTTTTAATTTTTTTTGCTGTTATTGTAAGAAGATGGTGGTGGTTGGATTTGAGGATTAGGTTTTATTATTGTTGAATGTGTTTGTTTCAATTTTGTGGCTTAGATCGTGTGTGATTTTGTAGGTTTGATTGTGTTAATTTTCTAGGTTTGATTGTATTGTTGAATGGGTTAATTTTGGTTTTCTGAGTTTGAATGGGTTTTTGAATAGTTTGATTTTCTTGATTTGACGGCGACAGTGGCGGCGAGGTTTGATGGCAGCGGCGGTGAGGTTTCTGGGTTGGATCTGGTGGAAGATGGACGGTCTGGATCTCCACCCAGATTTTTTTTTAAACATTAAATCCATTTTTTAAATTTAATTTTTTTTTTGTTTTTTTAATTAAAAATGAGAGATGGAGGGTAAAAATGCCATTTAAACAACCTGACACACTTTAAGGGCAACAGGGTCATTTGACACCCTGTCCTTATCAGATTTAACTTTTTCAACGGAAATCGTAATAGAAGGACTAAAGAAGACAATTCTGAAAATCAGGGGACCAGTTTTACTATTAGGTTAAACTAGAGGGACAAAAATGAATTTCACCCTTTTTGTTGTTGTATCCGTTTTATCCAACAGATATCAATAAAAGTAAAAGTGGAATTGACTAAAGACAATAAAAGAAGAAAATGGAGTGTGAAACCATTAATGGCCATCGAAGCATCAATAATGAATGATATCAAATGATTTACTTGGCAATTGGCATTTCAGAATTCAGAGCAACTTCTTCCTTCCCAAATATGTCTTCATAGGCTTCTGCATATCAGATCCACATTCTTGAAAGGCTGCAAACTTTCTTTCCTTGTGCAGTTTCATTGATCATAGAATTCGCTATTTGGCTACACTTTTTTGTAACAAGATTTTGCAATGGAAGTGGTGGCTGCAATCCTTGGTTCAGCTGTGACAGAGGCTGGCCGATCTTTGTGTGGTTCCTTTCCAAGCATCAAGAACTTCATCAGCATCCAATCAAATCTCAGTGCTCTTGAAAAAGAGAAGAAAAGTCTTGTTGATCTAAAGAACAAAGTGATAGAAGATGTTGATTATTCATCTGATGCTCAGATGGCACTGTGGCTTCGAGAGGTCGAACAAATCTTACTTGAAGTGAACTCAGTTCAAGCAAGTATGACAGCCAGTAACCAAAAACTTTGTGGATGTTTCTTTAATTGCAGTGAAAGGTATAGACTTAGCAAGGAGACTGCAAGAATGCTCAAGAAGATAGAAAGACTTCTCAAGGAAGGCGATATTGATGTCAAAATGGTGGGGCGGAATTATTTGGCAAAAGCAGTAGAGCATATCCCTGGACCTTCTATTGTAAATCAAACAACTGCATCACAAAATTTAGCCAAGGTTATGGATCTATTAAACGACGATGATGCTCTGAGGATTGGTGTTTGGGGCATGGGAGGGGTAGGTAAGACTACCTTGGTACAGAACTTGAACAACCAGCTCAAGGGCAGTTCTTCAACGCATCAGTTTGGCATCATAATATGGGCTACTGTGTCCCAGAATCTGGATTTAAAAAACGTCCAAATACAATTGGCAGAGAGATTGAATTTGAATGTGAGTATGAAAGAAAGTGTGCAGAGGCTAGCTATCAAACTTCATCAGAGGCTCCAAAAGGAGAAGTTTCTTCTTATCCTGGATGATGTTTGGGAGCCAATCGATTTGGATTCTTTGGGGGTCCCACTATCTAAAGCTCATATTGGTTCTAAGATAATATTGACATCTCGCTCTCTTGAGGTATGCAGGGAGATGAAGACCGACAAAGAAGTGAAAGTGGATGTCCTGAATGATGAAGAATCATGGCAATTGTTTACTGTAAATGCAGGAAAGGTAGCTACTTCAGAACATATTGAACCAATTGCAAGATCTGTTGCCAGAGAATGTAGCGGTCTGCCTTTGGCCATCACCATCGTGGGGTCAGTTATGAGAGGAAAGACAATGATTGAACTGTGGAAAGATGCCTTGAATGGGTTGCAAAGGTCAGTTCCTAACATCAGAGGCATAGAGAATAAAGTTTACAAGCCCTTGAAGTGGAGTTATGATTCATTACAAGGTAAAAACATCAAACCTTGTTTTCTGTACTGCTGTTTATATCCTGAGGATTTCTCTATTGAAGTAAGTGAACTTGTCAACTGCTGGCTGGGTGAAGGTTTGATAGATCAACGGCAAAACTATGAGGACTCTTATAATAGTGGAATAGCTTTGATTGAAAATCTAAAAGACTCTTGTTTGTTGGAACATGGAGCCGACGAGGGCACTGTAAAAATGCATGATGTAGTGCGTGATGTTGCTCTATGGATTTCATCCACCTCGGAGGATGGATGTAAATCACTTGTCCATTCAGGGATTGGCTTGACATGGATTTCAAAAACTGAAATGTTGCGGTCTCTCAGAAGAGTTTCTTTCATGTATAACAAAATAATAGAGTTACCTGATTGTGGGATTTGTTGTTCAGAGACCGTGAGTTTACTGCTACAAGGTAATCACGGCCTCGTTAGAATTCCTGATGGATTTCTTCAAGCATTTAAGTCACTCAAGGTCTTGAATCTAAGTGGAACTCGCATCCAGTCATTACCTGAATCCATTCTCCAACCGGGTGACCTTCAAGTGCTTCTTTTAAAGAATTGCAATTTTCTTGAAGAATTACCTCAGCTAGGCGGGCTTAGTCAACTTCAAGTGCTTGATTGCAGTGCCACTAGCATTAGAGAATTGCCAAGTGGAATGAAAAATTTGATCAACTTAAGGCAATTATACTTATCACGGACGTACAACCTAAAAACCATTCAAAGCGGGATCGTATCTGGATTGTCTGGTTTGGAGGTTCTAGACATGGCACCCAGTACTTATGTTTGGGGTTCGAAGGAAGAGACAAAAGACGGACAAGCAACTTTTGAAGAGCTGCAGAACCTTGAGCAGTTACATTCATTATCAATAAGATTGGAGGGCATTCAATCTCTTCGGAACGAGGACCTTACTTTGATAGGTAGATTAAGAATTTTCAAACTGCATATTGGTCCAGAACAATTCTATTTCCGGAGTAAACATGACAAAAGAAAGCTGATAATCGGTGGCCTTCAACTTTCAAGAGAATGGATCGGTAGGTTGCTGACTAATGCAAGTTCGATGCAACTACATAATTGTTCAGGACTGAATCAAATGCTTGAAAAATTGGTGATAAGAAGCATCGGTTCCTACACTGGTTTGAAATCTCTGATCATTACAAAATCTTCCTCAATTTTTAGGCCAGGAGGAGGATGTTCTGCCCATGATGACCTGCTACCAAATTTGGAAGAACTTCGCCTTCATGATCTGACCAAGTTAGGAAGCGTCTCAGAACTAGTTGGTTTTCTTGGACTTAGATTTTCTAGACTAAAATCAATAGATGTGTTTAGATGTGATGGATTAGAATATCTTCTCACTTGTGGTGATTTCATTATATCCCTACCAAAACTGGAAACAATCCAGGTAAGATCTTGTAAGAGTTTAGTCGAGCTTTTCAATTTTCCTTTGCAGGAAAATTTTGTTCCAGAACCAGTTGTTCCAAACCTACGGACACTCAATCTGTGGAGCCTCCCCAGGCTGGAGACTCTTTCCAGACAGGATAGATCCGGGCTACATTCAAAATTTATATCATGTGTGTATCACATGAAAGCAATAGAGCAGGTTGAGGTGTTAACGTGCAATAATCTCAGGAAGCTGCCTCTCACCATTCAAAATGCAAATACCATGAAAGAAATAAGAGGACAAGTGGAATGGTGGGACCGATTGGAGTTGGAAGAACACAATACAAAGTTAAGTCTAGAGCATTTCTTCAAAGCGTTGTCTGACGGGGAGTTGAAGCATTTAATTGCGGTAAGTGATGCAATTCGTGTGCTTGGCTCTGATCTTTTTTCTAGAACTTTAATAATTGGTAAGTAAAATGGCCTAGTGAATCAAAGAAAGTGTTTGGAGTGGAGATTGTGGTATGTAGGTTAAACGGTATAAATAATTTGTGGGTACAACTAGCCTTGCTTTGGATGATATGTAAATTGTGTGGTTTTATGAGTTTGTGGAGAGAATTGACTTCTTAAATATCTAATTTCTCACTAATTCTTTATTTTTTTCCAAATTAATAGCATGAAGAAACATTCACATCTTTAAATTTGTTTACTAAAAAGTAAAAACAAACAAGATATTGCTCCATTTCTACTTCTCAACACCAATATAGATTCTTACTCACCAGAACTTGCACAATAATATTGTTGTGAAATGAGCAATCAAAAGAAACAGAGCCAAGCAAATTTTGTATACAAGTGAACACCAAAAATCAATCAAACAGTACCACGAGGGAGAGAGATCAGAGAAAAGAAAAACAAGATAAAATTATCAGGGTTATGAACAAATATGGGAGTTCAATTAACAGATATGAACCTACATCCAGCTACCGGTTATGAACAAATTCACTATGAAGATGAGGGTTACAGAGAGCATTTGACGATTACAGAAAAGTTTTCTTCTCACTCATACACAGTCATTCTCTAGAGCACCATTTCAGCCATTACACAAGCTTTTGGTGGTCTCTCTAAAAGTATAGGCTCTCTCACACTACAAAATGAATAACACACTCTTTCATTCAATAATTTACAAAATCAAAAGGAAAGATGAAACCCAGCAAATTAAAATAACCAAGTTGTTTTACCTGAATTGTCTGAGTTCCTCAGAGGCTTTACTGCTACCAAGTAATGTCACCTTTGAAAGAAATCCAGATGAGTTGCTGCAAGTATTTCAACCACTCCAGCTCCATTGCTACAGTCTACCTCATAAGCATTGAAACTCAGATTTCTTTTTTCCTGTGTTCTTTGTTATTTCAAGTATTAGGAATCTATCATCAGCATTCTTCAGCAAACAATAAACCCTGAGCTGTTGTCCTCATCGGCTCCGCCACGTGGCAGGTTGTCATAGACATTCTTCGGCGCCGTGTAGGACAGCTTCCGTACGACCTCCGAATTCATAGCGTCGTTGTTTGCATCGTCCTCGTCGTTGACGGGAATCGAAGTGACATAAGCGTCTCGGTCGGTTCCGCCGTAGAGATCGCGGTCATAAGTGACGGAATCCAGCGTCGCGATCTCTTGTTGCATCCGCTTGCGCTCTTCTTGCGTTTTAGCGATTTCATCATCCTCCATGATTTACCAAGTGAAGTGACCTGAATTAGAGCTGGAGGAGAGTGTGTGTAATTTAGTGGTTTTAGGGTTTTGAGAACAAAATCCAAAATCGAGATTGATTTGATGATATTTTCGTTTTGGGACACAGGTGTGGTTTATAAATGATGGGCTGGTTAACATTTTGGGCTTGGGTCATTTGGGCTTTTCTGCTATCTCTTACAAAGCCAGAATTGTATTCGACCTGTATAAATTCGATTTTTTGTTTTTTTTTTTAATCGGATTTGACTTGTCATAAGTAATTTAATCTGAATATATATCTTATTTTCAATTCGGTTCGGTTTGTCTAGGATCATAGATTCGTGCACACCTCTAATTGTAACATTCAATTATAATGTAAATGTTTTACGTTGCTTATAACCCTTTCAATATTTACAATTTAAGAATAATCAAAGCAAGAAGTCAATAAAAAGAAAAAAAATAATTGTAATATATCATCTAATTTTGCATCCATTTCCCTGGACTTGGTACACCGCGATGTACAACAAAGACAAGATAGTAACTTGGAGGAGCAATCGTAGCCGTTGGTGGCGCCACCACAGAGATTTGAAAATTTTCTGGCCCTACATTAATCAACTTCTATATAGCTAATTCTTGAAGCCTCTGACCCATTGAGAAACCATATGTTGTAAATGGTGGAGCGTACATGGAAACTTTTACATGTACCAAACGCACCTCTAATTTCTTCAATTTGAGCTCAATAACAAAATTATGCCCATAGTTTACTGCCTTACCCTTGAAGTTTGGTATACTGAAGCGGTGATCCAAAACCAATAACGGGTCTAAATACGGTGGGTAAAATTTCTCAACCCAAAGCTCTATTGGATATTTCACATCGGTGACATTGTAATTATAGTTTGGGTTGCTTCCAGCCACTAAAATCTTTCCGTCTGGCAAAACTACTGATGTGGAATGACACATGCGTGGTATAGTTGTTGTGGTTAGCTTTGTGAATTGTTGAATTTTCGGGTTATCCAATTTATAAAGAACTGGTGTCGTATTCGGGTCATCAGCAAAGTCCCACTCGGCAGTGCCCCTTTTGTCTCAATTGATCATGAGAACATCTCCTGTGGGCAGGAGCAACATATCACCCATGACCCTCGGGCTTGGCATCATCACCTTCTGCCACGTGGCACTGGGATTTGTTATATCAATCCTCCCACAATCTTTTAGGCTTTTAGGGGTCGTTTATTTTTTTTCACTTAAAACTTAATAAGTCTGAATCATAATTATTAAGTTGTTTTGTTTGTTTTTTTAAGTGGTCAAATAACTTAAAAATACCAACAAAAAAATTAAAATGAAAAGTAAAAAATCATGACTTTTCACTTCATTGCAAATCACTGAATTGCATTAAATGCAATCTAAAATCTTTTCTTCTGATACTATCCTCCATATATAACATATTTTCAATTTTATCATAATTATATATGGTATAGAAATATTTATTTTAATATATGCCTTATTTTAAATAGCTTTAAAAATGAAAAAAAACCCTAATCACTTATCATATTGGTGTTTAATATCAATACTTTATTATGATATTAGGGTGATGTATTTATATATATATATATACACAGTCTTTCTACTATCAGTTTGTCCTGATATAAAATATATCAGGACGAAGAATGTGGACCATAGATTATGGAGAAATTTTGACAAATGTATACACTTTGAGTCAAAGTATGTAAATCTAATTGTCCACATTATATATTTTATATTAGGACGGACTGATAATAGAAAAATTGTATATATATATATATATATATTTAGAGTGTTTTGTGTGAGTTTTCCTGCTGCCTCTTTTATTTTTTGAAAAAAAAAAACCTTTTCTTTTCTTAATAAAAATGAAGTTTGTTTGTAATGGAAGAGGAAGATCATGATCATATGTATTCATATATAATTATTATTTTTGGATTATTTTTATTATTTTTATTCCATATTATATGTATAATTGTTTAAGATGGGTATAAATGTAAAATTACTTATTTTCAGACAATTTTACTTTTAAAAAACAAACGTGTTGACAATATATTCAGATATGAGGAACAAAAAAAAAAAAAAAAAACATGTCATTCAAGTTCAGATTTCAGTCTCTATTCAGTCTTCAGAAAAATTCATGATTATTCAGTCTTCAGATAAAAAACAAACGACCCCTTAGCTGCCTTGCACCACCACATATCAAGACTTCTGATTTGATCACATTTGGGTTTGGAACATGGAGCTTAATAGGTAACACTGTAACAATGATGACATCGCGAATGATGGATAATTTTGAGACCCACCAAGCATGACAGGAAATTCACGTATGATCTTGTTGATGGTTGGATTGAGCAGGATCCAACGGTTGTTGGCGAAGATAAAAAGATTGCCATCCATTGAGAGAAAAACAAAGAGGTAGAGATTGTTTTTTCTTCTGAGTCAGTAGTCTCATGTAGAAAGACAAGCTTAGGGATGGAGCCAGCAATTATTTCCAGTGGGAGCGTTGTAAAATAATGAGTTATATCAACATGCAACATGTATCTTACATGGCATATTAAAGAAAAAAGTTAATAAGAAATAATGTTAATGTGTATCCATTTGTGAATTGACACATTAGGTTGGAATATAAGTTGATATATAGAGAGTGGAATGTCTAAAAATACTTAAAAAATAATATATAATAACCTTATGACCCTTAATTCATTATTCAATAATAGTTCTTAAGAGTTAAAAAAAAATTAAAAAAAAAAAAAAATTAAAAAAAAAAAAAAAAAAAACTAATTAAAATTTAAATTATACTCCTAGTATTTTTCTTACATCCAAAAACTATTTCAACTTTTAAAAATTATAAAAGTTTGTTTGGTAAAATGTCTTAATAGTTAAACATAAATATATGTCTATGTTTGGTTCACATGCTTTAATTCTATAAATTATAACATATTGATTATTTAAAAATAAACAACATATTGAAATCGACTGTCATTTTATTCATGATAAATATATGCGCCACACTATTCGTCTTCCACACATATCATCTGAGCTCCAGCTTGCAAACATATTTATTGATGCACTTCCACGATACAGACATCAAATGTTAGTTAGCATATTGATGCTTCTTGATTCTCTGGCATCAATTTGAGCGGGGATGTCAAGGGAATCACATATTAATTTTGATTGTTTGATTTTGTATATTTAGTTGTATATTTCCTATCGTAGCAGATTGGCTATAGTTTAGGACATATGTTTTAGGGTGTAATTCATGTAATCACTTAAATCATGTAATGTAATTATATGTTGATTGTAATATCCGTAATGTTCAAGAATGCATGGTATCATGTACATATATCCCTACCAAATCTTTTCTATGTATTTCTAGTGCTATATCTCATAAATAATTGTATTGTAAAGATAATGGGAGGCAAGGGCCCCAAGTCATACACAATTTTCTTCATAGTGGCATGAATTAAGGCATGAATTAAGGCATGAATCAAGGCATGAATCAAGGCCAACAACCCACTTACATTATTATAATAATACAATACACCTATTTCCTTTAAACCCTCATTCTTATTCATCTCATGTAAGCCAAATTTTTGAGAACAAATTCCTCTCCCTTTCCTACTTATTCTACTCTTCTTTTCTCACCAAAAATAGGAGCATATCACTAGTTTGAAGAACTTGATTTCCAAGTAAGTGTTCTTCTTCTTCTCAAGTATTATTCTCATGTCATAGACTCTCTATCTACAGTAGGCTGTTCTTGGATGAATTATTTTTGAGCATGAGCATGATTTTAATTAGATTTTTCGGACCATCATAGAGATTTCTAGAGATCCTCTGTTTTTACTAAACCAGCCAGATTTCGTAATACCGTTTTGGGTTGGTAATTCATGTGGGAAAATTATGGGAATTTATATGAAGGTATATTTATATGTCTAATATCATTCTGTAAAGTTTCGTGAATTTTAGATGTGTAGAAATATTGTTATAATTTTCGGAATGGACAAAGGTCGAATCTCATTCTCTGCTGGACAGATTTCAGAAATATGGGAAAGGAATGAATATTTACATATTCAAATGATCATGGATTTAATTGATAATTTTACTGTAGTATTTCCTATATGTTTAGATCATTCATGTCAAATTTCGTAATAATTGGAGTTGTAGAGAATTAATTAAAAATCGGAGACCGGAGGGTGGTCAGTTGTGACTATAGCTGGAAATTAGATTTCTAAGTTTGGGTTTAATATATGTGAAGCTTATGATGATTTAGATGGCTGTGATGATGAGATTATGACAGTTAATCCAAATTAATATTTGATAGGTTTGAGTGATCGTTGAGTTTCTAAAGCTAGAACGGATTTGAACGTGTTCGAGGTAAGTAAATTCATTCATGGTGTGTTACGTTTGAAATTACCAAAATTACTGTTTTCTCTATTGTATTTCACTCTATTATATTTGTCAAAGATATTACTGACTTTGATCAAGTATTTACGTTGTTTAAGACTGATATATAAACTGTTTTGAAATTGATCTATTTCTTATATACCGTCAAATACCTTTTGATCACTATTATTTAAACTCGTATAGTTTTACTAAAATACTACTATTTTATTGTGATGATAGTTTTATAAAAATGCTACCGCTTATACTGTTATATGAAAATGCTACTGATTTAAATATATGTGAATTTATAAAACCGTTTTGGCTCATCGTTCCGTAGTTACCGTTATTGATACTGGCCCAGCTGGGATTCTGTGTGCACACATACTGTTATTGCCGCGTCACTCGGGTTAATTGTGACATACTGTTGCCGCGTCACTCGGGTTAATTGTGACATACCGTTACCGCGTCACACGGGTACTTGTGACACTATGGAACATGAGCTAACTAATATATTGATTTTGTTATTATTACTGTACTTATTACTGTATATAGATGCGTATACGGTGTTTTAAAGGAAGCTTTTATTCACTACTTTGCTTAATATTAATGTTTGTGAAAATGATACTGAATTTGGTAGTTGAAAATGTTGTTATACGTTCATAAACTTATACTACGGTATATAACTGTATTTTCATCAATATCAAATGTCATGCATGAATTTATTTACCGAGTTGACGGCTCACCCCTCGTCACCACTATTTTGCAGAGTAGTACCGGTTTATGGGAGATAGGTATTTAGAGTCCTGGAATTTGCTTCAGTATTGGATTCGATCTCTAAGGAACCTTTTGTCTTATATTATGTTCTTGGAGAATGTTGTTAGTCTCCCTTACTGGATTTTTTTTGTATTGTAAGGATTGAACTTTTTTAAAAGGTTATTTTGGAGGTTGTATGAAATTATTCAGGATTAAATCCTCTCTTTTGGGAATGTTTAATATTTATAGTATAGTTGGAAAATTCTTGGAAGATTTTCAGAATTTTGACCGAGTAGCATTCTAATCCATTGGTATCGGATTTGGGGTGTTACAGTTTTGGTATCAGAGCAAGGTCAATTCTGGAGACTAGGTTTTGATCTGCATTTTAATATATGATTAAATGGAGATAAGATATGATTTGTATGATCATTGTTTAGAATTTCAGAGAATAGGTTTTGATTTGGTATATTATGGGATGGAACTTAATTAGTTATATACTTGATAGATCTTGTACGAATTTGGAGATCCTTGGTTTTCATGCATATAAATTCGGGTAGTAACTTTAGCATTTTATCTGTTTATTTTATTACTTAATGTTTTCCGCTCATTGTCATTCTTTGTTTACAATAGATAAGTATGTCGCGAAGAAACCAAACCGTCACTCGTGGCGAAAGCTTGAGAGCTAATGAAGATGCTGATCCGACCATTCGTCAGCTTGTTGAAGAAACTAATCCTACGACGAATTTGATTACAAGATTGCTAGAGCAGCAAAATAGGTTGCTCGCGGACATGAATCGTGGTGGTAGTAATGCAGTAGGCCGAGGCAATGCTGGAAATAGTGATGTAGTGGTTTCCTTGGAGCGGTTCAAGAAATTGGGACCGCCCGTTTTCAAAGGAAGGATTGATCCTATTGCCGCTGAAGCATGGCTAAAGCAGATTGAAAAAGTTTTCACCGCCATTGCATGCCCAGATAAACAGAAAGTGATCTTTGCTTCATTTATGCTTGAAGATGAGGCAGATCATTGGTGGGATGCCACATCTCGTATTTTGAAGGCTACCTTGCCAATCAACGACCACATCACTTGGGAAATGTTCAAGAATGCCTTCAATGAGAAGTACTTTCCGGATCGTGTTCGTTTTAAAATGGAGAGGGATTTTCTCAATCTAAAGCAAGGCAGCAAGTCTGTTGCAGAGTATGAAGAGCAATTTACCTCATTGTCTCGATTCGCGACCCAACTGATTCCTGATGATGAAAGCAAGGGAAGACGCTTCCTTGATGGGTTGCATCCAGACATCCGGAGTAAGGTGGAGGTCCTTAAGTTGACCAGATATGCAGATGTTGTTGATCGAGCTCTAATTGCTGAGAGATCTCTAGAAGAGTGTAAGAAAACACATGAGGTTTTCAAGAGGAATAATCATCAAGGGGGATTTCGTAACGGGAGTGCCTTTAGACATGTTACTCAATTCAAGAAGCACAATAATGGTGGCAATAAGGGTAATGAGAAGTCTGTTGGGGATACTCCTTTTAGGAAGAACTTTCCTCCTTGTCAACGATGCGGCCGTTCTCATTTTGGAGAATGCTATATGAATACTGGGGCTTGCTTTGGTTGTGGAAAATCAGATCACAGGGTCAAGGATTGCCCGAAGAGACGTTATGACTCCGTTAATCCATCAATAAATGAAGCTCAGCAGAAGAAGCCGAAAACCCAAGGACGTGTCTTTGCTATTACTGAGCAGGATGCCCGTGCATCGAATGATGTCGTATCAGGTACATTGTCCTTATTTTGTAGAGAAGCTACAATACTTTTTGACTCTGGTGCTACCCATTCATTTGTATCTTGTGCATTTTCTGCCTATGCAAATAAACCTGCTGAATCTCTAGATATATGTATGACCATTGGGACTCCAACAGGAGATAGTATGCTTGTTGAACAAGTATTCAAATCTTGTTTGATCAATGTTGGTGGAAGGGATTGCTTGGTAGATTTACTACCATTGAAAATGCGTGATTTTGATATCATTTTAGGGATGGACTGGTTGGCCGCTAATTATGTTAGTATCGATTGTTTCTCAAAGGAGATTGTGTTTCATAAGCCTGGAGAAAAAGAGTTTCGATTTCAGGGGATACGAAACTCTTGTGACGCTTTAATCTCTGCTGTTAAAGCTACTAAAATGCTAACAAAAGGATGTGAAGGATTTCTAGCATTTGTATCAAGCTACAACAGTTTCGAAGCTAGCCTTGAGAATATTCCTATTGTGAAAGAGTTTCCCGATGTATTTCCTGAAGACTTATACGATTTGCCCCCAGATCGAGAGATTGAGTTTGTAATTGATGTAGCGCCAGGCACTGCACCTATTTCTAAGGCACCATACCGCATGGCACCAGCTGAACTTAAGGAGTTAAAGACCCAGTTGCAGGACTTACTGGATAAGGGTTTTATTCGCCCTAGTGTTTCACCTTGGGGTGCTCCGGTGTTGTTTGTGAAGAAGAAAGATGGGTCTATGCGGTTATGTATTGATTATCGGCAGTTGAATCAGGTCACCATTAAAAACAGATATCCACTCCCCAGGATTGATGATTTGTTCGACCAATTGCAAGGTTCAGCTGTATTTTCCAAAATTGACCTGCGATCAGGGTATCATCAGTTGAAGATTAAGAATGATGATGTGTCTAAGACAGCCTTCCGAACTCGTTATGGGCATTATGAGTTTTTAGTAATGCCTTTCGGGTTGACAAATGCTCCTGCAGTTTTCATGGATTTGATGAATAGGGTCTTCCAACCCTACCTTGACCAATTTGTTATTGTCTTCATTGACGATATATTAATATACTCCAAGGACGAGGAGGAGCATGAGAGGCATCTGAAGATTGTATTGCAGACGCTTCGGGAGAAGAGGTTTTATGCCAAGTTTAAAAAGTGTGAATTTTGGCTGGATAGGGTGGTATTTTTGGGGCATGTAGTAACCAGAGATGGAATTTATGTTGATCCAGCAAAGATTGAGGCGATAGTGAATTGGAGTAAACCTACTAATGTTACTGAGGTAAGGAGTTTTCTTGGGTTGGCTGGTTACTACCGACGCTTTGTTAAAAATTTCTCTAGTCTTGCAGCCCCTTTGACTCGCTTAACCAGGAAGGGTGTCAAGTTTGATTGGAGTGAGGATTGTGAGAAAACTTTCCAAGAACTCAAAAGCAGGTTAGTCTCTGCCCCAGTCTTAACTCTTCCTTCTAGTGGTGGTGGTTATGTCATTTATAGTGATGCTTCTAAGAAAGGATTGGGTTGTGTTCTAATGCAACACGGGAAGGTGATTGCATATGCTTCAAGACAATTGAAGAATCATGAACAGAATTATCCAACTCATGATCTAGAGTTGGCAGCGGTGGTTTTTGCATTGAAAATATGGAGGCACTATCTTTACGGAGAGACGTGCGAAATTTTTACAGATCATAAGAGTTTGAAGTATTTATTTACTCAAAAGGAGTTGAATTTGAGGCAGAGGCGATGGTTAGAACTGGTGAAGGATTATGACTGCACTATAAACTATCATCCGGGTAAAGCGAATGTTGTAACAGATGCTCTTAGCAGGAAATCATCAGGAAGTTTAGCACATTTGATTACTACCGAAAACTACATTTTGAGGGATCTCGAAAAATGTGGTGTAATGGTGGTGACACATGGGCAAGTTGACTACTTAGCTCATTTAAGAGTTCAACCTACCTTGATGGATAGAATTAAAAGTGCTCAGAAAAGTGATTTACAGCTAGTCCGAATTGGCAATGATGTTAGAAAGGGTGCCAAACCTGAATTTAAGTTGGATGAAAGTGATGTTTTGTGGTATGGGAAAAGACTTTGTGTCCCTGACGATGGTGAAATGAAGAAAGAAATATTGAGTGAGGCTCATAGTACAGCATATAGTGTGCATCCAGGCAGCACTAAAATGTATCATGATTTGAAGCAGAACTTCTGGTGGAAGAATATGAAGAAGGAAGTGGCGGAGTTTGTGTCGAGGTGTCTCACTTGTCAACAGGTGAAAATTGAACATCAACGACCAGCTGGACTTCTTCAATCTCTTCCTATTCCTGAGTGGAAATGGGAAAAGGTTACGATGGACTTTGTTGGTGGATTACCTCGTTCTAAGAGAGGTTGTGATTCCATATGGGTGATTGTGGACCGGTTGACCAAGGCAGCCCATTTTCTAGCGATTAAAAGCACTGATAAACCATGGCAACTAGCAGAATTGTTCATGAGAGAAGTTGTTAGGTTGCATGGTGTACCGGAAACTATTCTATCTGATAGAGATCCTCGATTCACTTCTAAGTTTTGGGCTAGCGTGCATGAAGGGTTGGGTACCAAGCTTAGTTTCAGCACCGCATTTCACCCTCAGACGGATGGTCAATCGGAGAGGACTATTCAGACTCTGGAAGACATGTTGCGAGCTTGTGTCTTAGATTTGGGCGATAGTTGGGAGAAACATTTAACATTGATCGAATTTTCTTACAACAATAGTTTCCATTCCAGTATTGGTATGCCACCTTATGAAGCATTATACGGTAGGAAGTGTAGATCACCTATTTGCTGGGATGAGGTAGGCGAGAGGAGATTGTTGTGGCCAGAACTCATCCAGATCACTGTGGATAAAATTAAAATCATTAAGGAACGCCTTCGAGCTGCCCAAAGTAGACAAAAGAGTTATGCGGATCATCGTAGACGAGATCTGGAATTTGAAGCAGGAGACTTTGTTTTCTTGAAAGTCTCACCATGGAAAGGAGTCTTTCGTTTTGGCAAAAAGGGCAAGCTTAGCCCTAGGTTCATAGGACCTTTTGAAGTACTTGAGAGAATAGGTTCTGTGGCATATCGGGTGGCCTTGCCACCAAATCTATCGAGACTTCATAATGTGTTTCACGTGTCGGTATTGAGGAAGTATGTGGCTGATCCTTCACATGTGTTGGATTATCAACCAATTCAGATTTCTCAAGATATGACATACGAAGAGCATCCGTTAAAGATTCTTGATTGGAAACAGCAGGTATTGAGAACAAGGGTATTTTCATTTGTGAAAGTGCATTGGAGGAATCATCCCATAGAAGAAGCAACATGGGAACGAGAGGAGGAAATGAAAGAGAAATACCCTCAACTGTTTGAAACTCAAGATACGTAAGAGAATTTCGAGGACGAAATTTCTTTTAGGAAGGGAGGATTGTAATATCCGTAATGTTCAAGAATGCATGGTATCATGTACATATATCCCTACCAAATCTTTTCTATGTATTTCTAGTGCTATATCTCATAAATAATTGTATTGTAAAGATAATGGGAGGCAAGGGCCCCAAGTCATACACAATTTTCTTCATAGTGGCATGAATTAAGGCATGAATTAAGGCATGAATCAAGGCATGAATCAAGGCCAACAACCCACTTACATTATTATAATAATACAATACACCTATTTCCTTTAAACCCTCATTCTTATTCATCTCATGTAAGCCAAATTTTTGAGAACAAATTCCTCTCCCTTTCCTACTTATTCTACTCTTCTTTTCTCACCAAAAATAGGAGCATATCACTAGTTTGAAGAACTTGATTTCCAAGTAAGTGTTCTTCTTCTTCTCAAGTATTATTCTCATGTCATAGACTCTCTATCTACAGTAGGCTGTTCTTGGATGAATTATTTTTGAGCATGAGCATGATTTTAATTAGATTTTTCGGACCATCATAGAGATTTCTAGAGATCCTCTGTTTTTACTAAACCAGCCAGATTTCGTAATACCGTTTTGGGTTGGTAATTCATGTGGGAAAATTATGGGAATTTATATGAAGGTATATTTATATGTCTAATATCATTCTGTAAAGTTTCGTGAATTTTAGATGTGTAGAAATATTGTTATAATTTTCGGAATGGACAAAGGTCGAATCTCATTCTCTGCTGGACAGATTTCAGAAATATGGGAAAGGAATGAATATTTACATATTCAAATGATCATGGATTTAATTGATAATTTTACTGTAGTATTTCCTATATGTTTAGATCATTCATGTCAAATTTCGTAATAATTGGAGTTGTAGAGAATTAATTAAAAATCGGAGACCGGAGGGTGGTCAGTTGTGACTATAGCTGGAAATTAGATTTCTAAGTTTGGGTTTAATATATGTGAAGCTTATGATGATTTAGATGGCTGTGATGATGAGATTATGACAGTTAATCCAAATTAATATTTGATAGGTTTGAGTGATCGTTGAGTTTCTAAAGCTAGAACGGATTTGAACGTGTTCGAGGTAAGTAAATTCATTCATGGTGTGTTACGTTTGAAATTACCAAAATTACTGTTTTCTCTATTGTATTTCACTCTATTATATTTGTCAAAGATATTACTGACTTTGATCAAGTATTTACGTTGTTTAAGACTGATATATAAACTGTTTTGAAATTGATCTATTTCTTATATACCGTCAAATACCTTTTGATCACTATTATTTAAACTCGTATAGTTTTACTAAAATACTACTATTTTATTGTGATGATAGTTTTATAAAAATGCTACCGCTTATACTGTTATATGAAAATGCTACTGATTTAAATATATGTGAATTTATAAAACCGTTTTGGCTCATCGTTCCGTAGTTACCGTTATTGATACTGGCCCAGCTGGGATTCTGTGTGCACACATACTGTTATTGCCGCGTCACTCGGGTTAATTGTGACATACTGTTGCCGCGTCACTCGGGTTAATTGTGACATACCGTTACCGCGTCACACGGGTACTTGTGACACTATGGAACATGAGCTAACTAATATATTGATTTTGTTATTATTACTGTACTTATTACTGTATATAGATGCGTATACGGTGTTTTAAAGGAAGCTTTTATTCACTACTTTGCTTAATATTAATGTTTGTGAAAATGATACTGAATTTGGTAGTTGAAAATGTTGTTATACGTTCATAAACTTATACTACGGTATATAACTGTATTTTCATCAATATCAAATGTCATGCATGAATTTATTTACCGAGTTGACGGCTCACCCCTCGTCACCACTATTTTGCAGAGTAGTACCGGTTTATGGGAGATAGGTATTTAGAGTCCTGGAATTTGCTTCAGTATTGGATTCGATCTCTAAGGAACCTTTTGTCTTATATTATGTTCTTGGAGAATGTTGTTAGTCTCCCTTACTGGATTTTTTTTGTATTGTAAGGATTGAACTTTTTTAAAAGGTTATTTTGGAGGTTGTATGAAATTATTCAGGATTAAATCCTCTCTTTTGGGAATGTTTAATATTTATAGTATAGTTGGAAAATTCTTGGAAGATTTTCAGAATTTTGACCGAGTAGCATTCTAATCCATTGGTATCGGATTTGGGGTGTTACATTGATAGTATATATACAATGGAACCTCCTAGTATAAAGGTATCCAATTCTATTCATTCGAATATGAAACATGGGTGATTAGCAGCATCGGTTCCTACACTGGTTTGAAATCTATACAATTACAGAATTTTGATAGGAATTTGATTAATACTGATAGTTTAACCTAAACATGTTTCTATATCATGATTTAATCAAACTCTAAATACATGTTACTAACCCATGTCAATTCAAGAGAAAAGGGGGATAAGAGAAAGCGGAAGTTTACCTGAATCCATTGCCGGAGGTTGGTGGACGGGTTGTGATCTTCCAAATTATCACGATCTTTGTGAACCCTAAAGTGTTCTCTCTTGTTCTGTTAATGGGGATGCAGACAATCAAAAAGTATCGTGTAATTTGGGGACCATAACCCTAATATATAATAATCAGATTATTATAGGTTTTGCTATTTCTAATTTGGCCCCTCATCAAATTAGATATAGCACTCTGGTATCTACACATTAATTCCATGACAAGTATACCCTTAAGCCTTAAAACTTTAAATCTTAATTAGATCACTTTAATTTAAACTTAACCAAAGATAGCATAACACATTTAATATTTACATATGTGGCCCTACATGATGGAATTTTCCAACAAATTTTCCTCAAGTTTAAGGCCCATGCTACCAGAAGTCAAAGAAATGAAATAACTTGGCAGGTGGAACTTGAGAGCAACTTCATCCTAATCAATTATATTCCTTCATATGCTTAAGCAATAGTCGACAGGACCACAAGGGATATATATATGGCATTGCTCTCTTTGAATATTCAAAGGGTAACTAAATTTGTCGAATATGCAAGACCTCCCTCCAATCAATATAAAGGAAAAAAGAAATGTGCAACAGAGAATTCAGCAACAAGGAAACTGTAACAGCCGTACATTTTGAATAGGAATCATGTGTGTAATAGCAATATTTTTCAAATAGAAGTATTATAGGAAAGAGATATATTATTTTCCATATAAGTTTAGTCTACCCACGATCTTCTGCATGAAATAATAGTAAAAGGAGACAAAGTAAAATCTTATTAATTGAAATTTCCATTATAAATTCGATTTCCTAAATGAGATAGGGTTTTTGAATATTATTGTTGTATATATATTCACTGTCTGAATACCAGTCTTCAAACCTCTCCAAATACCGTAGTCTTCTATCTCTCCAAATAACGTTAGTTTTATCTTCTATTTAACTCTTTCATTAGCCAACAAAAATGTTTAATTGGAGATGCTGTTACGTATCAACTATTTATTTTTGTTTTTGTATCTGCCTTATCTATAAGATATCAATGAAGAAAATGAAGTGAGAAATCAATAATAGCCCACCAATCACCATAGAATAGTAAGCATCAATGATGAATAATATCAATAGGGAAAGAAAAATTGTATACTTGGTTATTGGCATTTCAGAGAACCTTCTTTCTTCCCAACTATACGTCTTCATTGGCTTCTGCGTATCAGATCAACTTTCCTGAAAGCCTGTAAACTTTCATTCCTTGTGCAGTTTCATTGCTCTTAGAATTTCCTATTTGGCTACACTTTGTAACAAGATTCTGCAATGGAAGTGGTGGCTGCAATCCTTGGTTCAGCTGTAACGGAGACTTGCCGATCATTGTGTGGCTACTATCCAAGCATCAAGAACTTCATCAGCTTTCAATCAAATCTCACTACTCTTGAAAAGGAGATGAAGAGTCTTGTTGATCTAAAGATCAAAGTGATAGAAGATGTTGATTATTCATCTGATGCTCAGATGACACTGTGGCTTCGAGAGGCAGAACAAATCTTACTTGAAGTGAACTCAGTTCCAACAGGTATCACAGCCAATAATGGAAAACTTTGTGGATGTTTCTTTAATTGCAGTGAAAGGTATAGACTTAGCAAGGAGACTGCAAGAATGCTCAAGGAGATAGAAAGACTTCTGAAGGCTGGCGATATTACTGCCAAAATGGCGGGACGGAATTATTTGACAAAAGCAGTAGAGCATATCCCTGGACCTTCTATTGTAAATCAAACAACTGCATCACAAAATTTAGCCAAGGTTATGGATCTATTGAACGACGATGATGTTTTGAGGATTGGTGTTTGGGGCATGGGAGGGGTCGGTAAGACTACCCTGGTAAAGAGCTTGAACAACCAGCTCAAGGGCAGTTCTTCAGCACATCGGTTTGGCATCGTAATATGGGTTACTGTGTCCCAAAATCTGGATTTAAAAAAGGTCCAAATACGATTGGCAGAGAGATTGAATTTGAAGGAGATTATGGAAGAAAGTGTGCAGAGGCTAGCTATCCGACTTCATCAGAGGCTCCAAAAGGAGAAGTTTCTTCTTATCCTGGACGATGTTTGGGAGACAATCGATTTGGATTGTTTGGGTGTACCAAAACCTGAAGATCATACTGGTTCTAAGATCATATTGACATCTCGCTCTCTTGAGGTATGCAGGGAGATGAAGACTGATAAAGAAGTAAAAGTGGATGTCCTGAATGACGAAGAATCATGGGAACTGTTTACTGTAAATGTGGGAAAAGTAGCTACTTTAGAACATATTGAACCAATTGCGAGATCTGTTGCCAGAGAATGTAGCGGTCTGCCTTTGGCCATCACCACCGTGGGGTCAGCTATGAGAGGAAAGACGATGATTGAACTGTGGATGGATGCCTTAAGCGAGTTACGGAGGTCAGTTCCTATCATCAAAGGCATAGAGAATAAAGTTTACAATTCCTTGAAGTGGAGTTACGATTCATTACAAGGTAATGACATTAAATCTTGTTTTTTGTACTGCTGTTTATATCCTGAGGATTTCTCTATTGATGTAAGTGAACTTGTCAACTGCTGGCTGGGTGAAGGTTTGATAGATCAACAGCAAAATTATGAGGACTCTTATAATAGAGCAATAGCTTTGATTGAAAATCTAAAAGACTCTTGTTTGTTGGAAAATGGAGCCCACGAGGGCACCGTAAAAATGCATGATGTAGTTCGTGATGTTGCCGTGTGGATTTCATCAACCTTGGAGGATGGATGCAAATCACTTGTACGGTCAGGAATTGGCTTGACTAAGATTTCAGAAGTTGAAATGTCCAAGTCTCTCAAAAGAGTCTCTTTCATGCATAACAGAATAAGAGAGTTACCTGATCGTAGGATTTGTTGTCCAGAGACCGTCAGTTTACTATTACAAGGTAATCTCCTCCATGTTAGAATTGCTGATGGATTTCTTCAAGCATTTGAGTCACTCAAGGTCTTGAATCTAAGTGAAACTCGCATCTGCTCGTTACCTGAATCCATTCTCCAATTGGGTGACCTTCGAATACTTCTTTTAAAGGAATGCTCTGCTCTTGAAGAATTACCCCAACTAGACGGGCTTAGTAAACTCCAAGTGCTTGATTGTAGTGACACTGGCATTAGAAAATTGCCAAGTGGAATGAAAAATTTGATCAACTTAAGGCAATTAATCCTATCCCGGACGCACAACCTAAAAACCATTCAAAGCGGGATCATATCTGGATTGTCTAGTTTGGAGGTTTTAGACATGACACACGGTGCTTATGTTTGGGGTTTGAAGAGAGAGGTAAATGACGGACAAGCAACTTTTGAAGAGCTGCAGAACCTTGCGCGGTTACATTCATTATCAATAAGATTGGAGGGCATTCCATCTCTTCAAAACGCGGACCTTACTTTGATAGGTAGATTAAGAATTTTCGAACTGCATTTCGGTCGAGAAGCAATCTATTTCAAGAGTAAATCGGATGACAAAAGAAAGCTGATAATCGGTGGCCTTCAACTTTCAGGAGAATGGATTGGTAGGTTGTTGACTAATGCAAGTTCGATGCAACTAATTAATTGTTCAGGACTGAATCAAATGCTTGAAAAATTGGTGATTAACAGAATTGGTTCCTACACTGGTATAAAATCTCTGACCATTACAAAATCTTCCTCAATTTTTAGGCCAGGTGGAGGATGTGCTGCCCATGATGACCTGCTACCAAATTTGGAAGAACTTCGCCTTCATGATTTGATCAAGTTAGGAAGCATCTCAGAACTAGTTGGTTTTCTTGGACTTAGATTTTCTAGACTAAAATCAATAAATGTGTTTAGATGTGATGGATTAGAATATCTTCTCACTTGTGGTGATTTCATCATATCCCTACCAAAACTGGAAACAATCCATGTAAGCTCCTGTAAGAGTTTAGCAGAGCTTTTCAATTTTCCTTTGCAGGAAAATTTTGTTCCAGAACCGGTTGTTCCAAACCTACGGACACTCAAGCTGGTGAACCTCCCCAGGCTGAAGACTCTTTCCAGACAGGATGGATCCGGGCTATATTCAAAATTGATATCATGTGTGTATCACATGAAAGCAATAGAGCAGGTTGAGGTGATCAAGTGCGATAATCTCCGGAAGCTGCCTCTCACCATTCAAAATGCAAATACCATGAAAGAAATAAGAGGAAACGTACAATGGTGGGACCAATTGGAGTTGGAAGCCCACAATACCAAGTCAAGTCTAGAGCGGTTCTTCAATGAGGTGAATGACGAGCTGATGATGAATGTAATTCCCAGAAATAGATAGGTGATTCAATGTATGTGTTTACCTCTGTTACTTCAGTTAATTTAATTGTTCCTTTTTTATTTTGTAAAGAAACATTAGTTATTCATTTTCCTAATTTTCAATCCATAGTAGCCATTTTATATATGCTTGTTACTTGTTATTTAGAAATTCTTTGAATACTTGCATTCAATCTGTAGTTTCTCTCTTGAATTTTCTTAAAGCTTCATGCTTGTTTACTAAAATTCTTCAACGGAATGCATGAAACGCTTCAAATGTTGGCCACAAACAGCACAGATTGCTTTACTGGTTTAAAGTCTCTAACTATTTCAAATTCTAACAGCAGGTTCAGCATACAAGAATGTGATCCTACCAAGTTAGACCTACTACCAAACCTAGATGAACTTCATCTCCTTAATGTTTTGCACCTATGTCCATCGCATATTTAATTGAGTATCTTGGACTCAGTTTATCTAGAGTACAAATAATAGAAGTTACCAAGTGCTCCCGATTAAAATATCTTCTCTGGTTTTGTAATGCCAGGCTTAACAAAAAAATGCTGGAAGTAATCAAATTAAGTTGGCCTAAAATTACTCTAAAAATAATGTAGTAAAACGTTATGGCCTTTTATTCATGATTCAATAATAATGTTTACTGTTTAGGAGTTAGAAAATTAATTAAAATTTAAATTGTACTCAATATTTTTCTAACATCCAAAAACTAATTTAATTAAAATTTTTTTATAAAGTTTGTTTGATAAAATATCTTAATAGTTAAACATAAATTGGTGTATATGTTTTTGAAATATTTTAATAATTTGGGGTTTAGAGAGGGGGAGAAACTCGAATCCATAACCTTGGGTGTGGGTGTGAGGGACATACAATTGGGTCGACCGCATCTTGTCTACTATATATATATATGTTTGATTGGTTTTTTTTTTTTTTTTTTTTTAATTTTTTTTTAATTTTTTACTTTTTGACATTATCTATCCACATATCTAGACCAGGTATTTTATTTTATTTTATTTTTGTTTAAGTTTTTTGCTATTTGTAGGATTCGAGCCGCCGACTTAGGAGTCATTTACTCAAACTCCAAGCTCTTACATCTACCAACTGAATTATATAAAGTATAATATGGTATTAGGGTGATGAGTGAGATAATTAATATGGTAAGAGAGAATAAAATTATTTGAATGAGAATAATATTAGTTGAGATATACCATATATGTTATGATCGAATTTCATTTATATTTAAGATACATTGAAAATAAATACTATATTTAAAATCCTAGTTTATAGTAAAACCAGAAAAATAGGAAATGAATAGGGGTAAAAGCTTAAAAATCTAAGAAGAGCAAATTACACCAAACCACCCCCCACCCCCCCGAGGTTTGCTCTTTCACACGTGGAAACAACTTTATCATTTATTGACACCCACCTCCCCTATTGTCAGTCAACAGCCGTCAGACTTAACCTTTGACCTTATCAGACCATGTAAAAGTCCAAAATACCCCTAAGTATGTCTATTTACTTTTATAACCCATGAAAAGACAAAAACTATTTTTTTTTTAATAAAAAAACCAAACAAAATTTGGAAACTTTTTTTTAAAATTAAACTTTTTTCCTAAATTGATCTCCAACCGTCCATCACAAAGATGGATGGTGTAGATTAAGAATTGAGTAAAAAAAAAAAAAAATTTAATTTAAAATTAAAATATATAAATTCATTCATTTAAACAAAAAAGAAAAAAAAATATTTAAAAAAAATTTAATATTACAAATAATTAAAAAAACAAAACAAAACAATTTAAATTTAAAATTAAAATATATAAAAAAACTAAATCTCTCTTTCTCTCTCTCTCTCTCTCTCTCTCTCTCTCTCTCTCTCTCTCTCTCTCTCACTTGATCATCATCACCCTCACACACCAGACACCATCTCCCTTTTTCTCGATCTCTCTCCTCTCCTTTCTTGGTCTCTCTCTGACCTCCATGAAATCCCAGAAGCTACTCGAATCCATCTCCTGTTGGCCGCTGCGAACCGGCAAACCCTAGCTGCCCCTCCCTTCACCAAATTGAACCCCACCAAGCCCACAAACCCTCGATGATATTAATGGAGATTTCTGGGGAGGTTTCTGGTTTCGATTTTGAGTCGGTGGTGGGCTTCTGTGATGTAGGACAATTGGCTTTGGAGTTTGAAGAAGAGAAGGATAGAAAATTGGCTAAAAGAGCTGCTTCGAAGAAACGGGCATAACTTTTAACTTGGTCGTCAAATTTCCTATTATAATATGTTCTCGGAAAGGTTGTTCAGTGCTCCATAGCATGGCAACCTAGGCTAGCCCGATTGATGTCGTTTTAATCCTCAAATTTTCTGTTTAGTGCAGGCTGTCGGCAGTTGAAGTTTTTAGTGTTTTTTGGTTTTTTTGTTTTTAATTGTTTTTGTTTAGAGGAAGGCTATTTTGGTTTTTTTGCCTTAATTAGGGTTTCCAGAGACTATTTAAGGCTCTTTGTTTTCAGTTTCGTATAATTGAATAATATTATTGTTTGGTTTTCAATTAATTTTCTAGTGGATTCCAGTTTGAGTGATCTTAGGGCTTACGCTGGTAAACCCTAGAACTTCTGTTATGCGTCAAGTGGTATCAGAGCATAAGGATTTTGCCTTGTACGATGGTCAACAACGAAGCTGGAAGAGTTAACCCTGGTGACGCTGGTCATAGGGATGCCGATTTATGGGCAGCGATTGACGAGCAGCGACAGTTGATGGAGAGGTTGGAGGCCATGTTACAGCAATTGTTGGAGCGGCAGCCTAATCCCAACACCCCTACTAGCAACGCTAACACTCCTGCCCCTACCAACAGAGATGGAGTCAAGGGAGTTGCCCATGGCCACCCTGGTGGTGGACGTCTGCCTAGAGCAGCGAGACACGTGCAGTTTGAAGATTTTAGTGATGAAGATTCTGATGAGGATTTTACGGGTTACTAAGGGAATCGTCAACAAAACCGAAATCAACCTGACTATAGAATCCGTGCAGACATACCACTGTTCTATGGTAAACTGCAGATTGAGGAGTTCCTGGACTGGATTTCTGAGGTTGAAAGGTTCTTTGAATTTACTGAAGTTATGGAGGAACGACAAGTCAAACTGGTAGCGTATAAGTTGAGAAGCGGAGCTACTGTTTGGTGGGAGAAGTTGTAGATGGATAGAAGACGACAAGGTGAGGATCCTGTACGATCCTAGAGGCGAATGAAACAACTTATGATGAATAGATTTTTACCTCCAGATTTTGAACAATTTATTTTCCAGAGTTATCAGAATTGTGTGCAGGGTAGCAAAACTGTTGCAGATTACACTGAGGAGTGGTCTAGGCTGTCAGTTCGTAACAACCTGAATGAGATTGAGGGACAGCAGATTTCTAGATATTTAGGGGGATTAAAGTTGACCATTCGAGACAAGATTGGACTGCAAGTTGTTTGGACAATAGATGAGGCGCATAACATGGCCTTGAAGGCGGAGTTAATGAAGAAAACACCCAATTGATTTTCCCACTACAAGAAGGACGTGGGTGAGTTGTCCAATGCAGCTGTGAGCTGGAGCAGATTTTCACTGAATGATGGACAGGGATAGACTAGAACTGCCGATCAGGTCCAAAAGAGTTCGGCTCCTAGTAGCAATCTTGCTGGGACGTGTCCGACAGCAGCAGTAGCTACGAAGGAAACCCCACGATTGGCACCAAATCTATACAGTAGAACAGGCGGTTTGAAGTACTATAGGTGCGGCCAACCCGGCCATCGTTCGAATGAGTGTCCAGCTAGGAAACCAGTGAATTTCGTGGATGTTGGAAAAGATGACGAGTATGAACATGATGGGGAAGAAGGGGCAGGCCTGGAAGAACTCTTGGATGGTGCATAAATTGCGGAGGAATAGGGTGAACATGTAAACTGTGTGATTCAGCGAGTCATGTGTTCAACGAAGTTGGAGGATTTTTCACAAAGAAACAATATTTTCAAGACTTGCTGCAGTGTACAGGGAAAGGTTTGTGATTTAATTATTGACAGTGGGAGTTGTGAGAATTTTGTGACCAGAAAACTAGTGGCACATTTGAAGCTGCAGGCAGAGCAACATCCAAAGTCTTATGCGATTGGGTGGATCCAGAAAGGACCTAAGGAGAACGTGATAGAGGTGTGTAAAGTTCCTATTTCGATTGGGCAGCACTACCAGGATGAGGTGACATGCGATGTAGTCAACATGGATTCTGGTAACGTGTTATTGGGATGTCCATGGCAGTTTGATGTGGATATCACCTACAGGGGATGTGACAATGTTTGTGTTTTCAATTGGGATGACAGAAAGATTGCAATGGTTCCGAAACAGAATTCAAGCAATGGCCCAACTAAGACCACGGTAAAAGAACAATCCTTAGTCTCTTTAGTCACATCGGTATCTGAGTTAGAACTTGAAATTAAGGAGGCACAGGAGGTATATGTTGTGGTTGTGCGAGCTTTGGTGATAGAAGGTAAGGAAGAGCAGAGAGTTGAGTTACCCAAGAAGGTGTAGTCTCTGTTGGCAGAATTCAGTGAGTTGGTGTCAGAAGATTTACCAAATGACCTTCCACCGTTGAAAGATATTCAGCACCATATCGATTTAGTTCTAGGAGCAAGCTTACCAAATTTACCACACTATCGGATGAGTCCCAAGGAGAATCAAATTTTACAGGAAAAAGTGGAGGAATTAATGCAGAAGAGATTTATTCGAGAGAGTATGAGTCCATGCGCAATTCCCACACTACTGGTCCCAAAGAAAGATGGTAGTTGGAGGATGTACATGGATAGTCGCATGATTAACAAGATCACTGTCAGATACAACTTTTTAATTCCGAGATTAGATGACATGCTAGATATGTTGGAGGGTTCGAAGTTGTTCTCCAAAATCGATCTGCGAAGTGGATACCATCATATTTGGGTCAGACCTGGTGACGAATGGAAGACAGCTTTCAAAACAAAGGATGGACTCTATGAGAGGTTGATTATGCCTTTCGGATTGTTCAACGCGCCTAGCACTTTTATGTGGCTTATGAACTAGGTATTGTGGCCTTTCATTGGGAAATATGTAGTCGTCTATTTTGATGACATATTGATTTACATCCGTAGTGAGAAAGACCATATGGAGCATCTTCTGGCTGTGTTAGAGATGTTGTCTGAAAATAAACTATTTATCAATTTTAAGAAGTGCAGTTGGCTTATAGGACGTTTGTTATTCCTTGGGTATGTGGTCAGTTCGGAGGGTATATTGGTTGATGAAGAAAAGGTGAAAGCCATTCGTGATTGGCCCACACCGAAGACGGTAAGAGAGGTGAGGGGTTTCCATGGGTTGGCGACGTTTTATCATCGATTTATTAGGGACTTCAGTAGTATTGTGGCTCCCATTACAGAGTGTTTAAAGAAGGGAAAGTTTCAATGGGGGGAAGCAGCTGACACAACTTTTGCAGTCATTAAAGAAAAACTATGCACTACTCCGGTTCTGGCTTTACCCAGCTTTGAGAAGTTATTCGAGGTGGAGTGTGATGCAAGTGGAATTGGGATTGGAGCAGTGTTGTCACAAGAGAAGAGACCAGTGGCGTTTTTCAGTGAGAAGCTTAGTGATGCACGCCGAAAGTGGAGTACCTATGACTAAGAATTTTATGCTATTGTTCGTGCTCAAAAGAATTGGGAGCATTATCTGATTCAGCGGGAGTTTATTCTTTACACTGATCATCAAGCTTTGAAGTATCTGAATAGCCAGAGGAGTTTAAGTAATATGTATGCTCGGTGGGCAACCTATTTGCAGAAGTTTCCTTTTGTTCTGAAACATAAATATGGTGTTCTGAATAAGGTGGCAGATGCATTGAGTCGGCGTGCAAGTTTGTTGGTTACTATGCAGCAGGAGATTATTGGGTTTGAGTTTTTGAAAGAACTGTATTCAGATGATGAAGATTTCACCGAGATATGGGGAAAGTGTGTTCTGAAACAAACAGATGGGGAATTTCATATGGTAGATGACTACTTGTTCCGTGGCAATCAGCTATGTATTCCACGGAGCTCTTTGAGAGAGAAACTAATTCGAGAGTTGCATGGTGGAGGTTTGGGTGGTCACTTGGGGCGTGACAAGACTATCAGTGGGGTAGCCGGACGGTATTACTGGCCTCAGTTGAAACGCAACGTGGGCAATTTTGTTCGCAAGTGTTATGTTTACCAGACTTCTAAAGGGCAGGCTCAGAATACAGGTCTTTACATGCCTCTACCTGTATCGAATGCCATATGTGAAGATTTTTCGATGGATTTTGTTTTGGGACTTCCACGAACTCAGCGTGGAGTAGACTCTGTGTTTGTTGTGGTTGACAGGTTCTTCAAGATGGGGCATTTTATCCCTTGTCGGAAGACATCTGATGCTTCACATGTTGCCCAACTGTTCTTTTGGGAGGTGGTTCGTTTACATGGAGTACCTCAATCAATCACATCTAATAGGGATTCGGAATTTCTCAGCTATTTCTGGGTTACATTATAGCGGCGGATGGATACCACTCTAAAGTTCAGTAGCACTGTGCACCCGCAGACTGACAGGCAAACTGAGAACCTGAACCGGACACTGGGGAATTTAATTTAGAGCATTTGTGGTGATAAGCCTAAACAGTGGGATGTGGTATTGACACAAGTTGAGTTCGCGTATAATAATGCAGTTCACACTACTACTGGTAAGTCTCCTTTTGCTTTGGTATATCTGCAACCTCCTAAGCATGTGTTAGACCTAGCATGTCTTCCCAAGATTGCTGGAACAAGTGCTACTGCTGAGAACATGGCTGAGCAGGTTTGTGATGTTCAGGCTGAAGTGAAAGCCCGGTTGGAAGAGAAGAATGCGAAGTATAGAGTAGTGGCAGATGTCAAGAGGCGTAAGAAATTGTTTGCTGAGGGTGATCAGGTTATGGTGTTTCTACGTAAGGAAAGTTTCCCTGTTGGTTCCTACAACAAGTTGAAGCCGAGGAAGTATGGGCCGTACAAGGTGATCAAGAAAATCAATGACAATGCCTACATGATCGACTTGCCTGCTGATATGAATATATCTCGTACTTTCAATGTAGCTGACCTTTATGAGTTTTGTGACGATGTTCCACTTTATCCAGATTATAACTCGAGGTCGATTTCTTCACATGTGAGAAGGACTGATGTAGGACAATTGGCTTTGGAGTTTGAAGAAGAGATGGACAGAAAATTGGCTAAAAGAGCTGCTCCGAAGAAACGGGCATAACTTTTAGCTCGGTCGTCAGATTTCCTATTATAATATGTTTTCGGAAAGGTCGTTCAGTGCTCCATAGCATGGTAACCCGGGCTAGCCCAGTTGACATCATTTTCATCCTCAAATTTTCTATTTGGTGTAGGCTGTTGGGCAGTTGAAGTTTTTAGTGTTTTTTGGTTTTTTCGTTTTTAGTTGTTTTTGTTAGAGGAAGGCTATTTTGGTCTTTTTGCCTTAATTAGGGTTTCCAGAGACTATTTAAGGCTCTTTGTTTTCAGTTTCGTATTATTGAATAATATTATTGTTTGGTTTTCAATTAATTTTCTGGTGGATTCCAGTTTAAGTGATCTTAGGGCTTACCCTGGTAAACCCTAGAACTTCCGTTCTGCGTCATTCTAGGTTCGATGACGATCAAAAACATTTCTAGGTTCTGGGTGTTGTGGCCATGGAGATCCAGAGAGGATTTCTTGCGTTTTTTGTAAATTTTTTATTTTTTTTATTTTTAATACGTGTTTGAACTTTGAAGCAGTAGATGAAGAAGAAGAGAGATGGGTGAAGTGAATTTGGTGATTGTTTCGAAGAGAGAGAGAGGGAGAGAGGTGGTTGACGGTGGTGAATTTGGCAGTGTGTGTTGGATTTGGGGTGGTTGGATTTCTGGTGAATCTGGCGGTGGTGATTCGATTTCTGGTGATTTCTGTTGAATATGATGATTTTTTAAATAAAAAAACTTGGATTTTTATTTGGGATTATTAATTTGTGGATTATCTAATTTGTGTTTTAGATTGAAGGATGAATGATGATGGTGGGGAAAAAGTTATGGCAAAGGATTGTGTTTCAGATTTCGTCTGGGCTTCATGAAGAGAAGAAATATGGGTTTGGATTGAAGGTGAAGGTTGAAGGAGAAGAAATATGGGTTTGTGATATGAATCAATGAAGAAGATTAACGATTGTTCCACTTCTACACAAAGTGTAGCCCCATTTCCTTATCATTTTGAGTACAGTTCCCGGGAAAAATCGAGTGTTTAATGGCTTGTTTGAGGTTTTTACAAAATAATTTTGATAGCAAGGGTGTTTTGGTTCTAAAGGAAGTTTTGAGGGCTCAATGCGCAATTTTGAAAAGTTTGGAGGCTTTGATCAGAGCTTCGTGGTTGAAGTGCCGCGGTTGTACAAAAGCTGCAGCCAAGTGACAGAAACCTCTCAAGGGCACTGCGGTTGACCAACCGCAATAAGGCAAGCGACAGAAACCTCATAAGGGTGCCGCGGTTGAAGTGCCGCGGTTGACCAACTGCGAAAATACCAACCGCGGCAGTCCGCCTCTTTGTCTTCTAGAAGGATTTTTGGCCCCATTTTGGGTCCCATATAAATACCTCTTTTAGGTTTTTCAAAGTCACACTTTCCTTTGCTCGAAAATTACACAAAAACTCCACCTTTACTCATTTCCTCTCACAACACCATCCCCATCCTTCAAAACCTACGAAGATCCCACATCTCCCTAGCATCCAAATACACTAATCACATCTCTTTTCCACAACCACCATCACTTCATATTTTAGGCAATAAAGAGTTGAAGGAAGAGCTTAGAAGAAGAAGAGCAAATCAAAGGAGGAGGAGCTACTCTACATAGTTTTTTCTATTACCTTTTCTCTTTCATGTTCTTTATGTTAGCCATGTATTTATTTGAGTATATTCATTGTATGGCTACATTTTGTGATATGAGCTAAACCCTCAGTGCTAGGATTTGATGAAACCCCACCCTTGACTATATATTTGTATTGACTCTTGTTTATCTTTTATGTGCAAATTGTAGTTTATATGGGTATTTTAGTGTGCTTAAAGCTTTCAATTGATTGATCTCCTTTTGAATGAATTCTAGTGGTGTGCTATGTACTGACCGGAGACACACACCATGTGTTCGATAAAATGCCTTCTATGCATGTCTAGAAAAGTAGACCTACTTAGGCTAGCGTATAAGATTCAGTAGTGTGCCAATGTTCTTAATGAACTCATTCATATATTCTGAGTAATTGAGAGATAGGCTTGGGTATGATTTTGGGTGCGATCTATTCTACTCGACCGAGATTGTGGGTTAACATTTGGGTGCATGAATCTATGAATTACATAAGCATATTTTGGGTGAGTAATTGAGTCTAAAGCGGAAGTCAATCGAGGGTGGGGTGTAGTCAAGTCCTAGCATCTTTTTCTCGATCATTACATTTGAGTTTATTTCTTGTTATTTATCTTTCGCAATAGCATTTAGCATTAATCCTTCAATCAATTTAGTTTAATTTGCTTAATTTGAAAACCCTCATTATTGATTGTTTGAATAGCAAACAGGCTAGTCAATTTCGGTAATCGATCACTCGATCCCTTGGGAATGAACTTTAATTATTATTGTGCTACTCTCCGACCTCGTCCTATTGCGAGTGTCACTAAAGAGACTAGCCAATTAATGATCTAGGTTCATGAAGATTTGACTGAAGATTGATGAACTTGGATTGTGAAGAATTAGGATTGATGATCCGGGTTTGTGAAGATCTGAAGATTGATGAACTTGGTTTGTGAAGAACTAAGTTGATGATGATATTCTGGAAATT